>JAUTXW010003812.1:0-644050 GCA_030620095.1 Kuschelorhynchus macadamiae | reverse complement strand
ATTCCCTCTTGATTTTGTTTAATAAAATCTAACTTAAAATTGTTGAGAATTTTACTTTCAATATTTGAATAAATTGTTTTTTCCAAAGAAGCAGAATTTATTAATTGACGTTTTGAAATATGGCGTCCAAATTTATCAACTGTCATGTTGAGCTTTCATTAAACAATAAATATGATTATATTTAATAGCTGTTATTTATAGTATAACTTTATCTTCTCTTAATTCTTCAATAATAGAGATAATCTCGTTACTATGAGCATTATTTCCCGCATCACTTGATGAAATTAATAAACGTAGCCTATCAACAATTTCGTTTACATTATTCCAATATACATAGTCTGTATTTGATCTGTTTGTTTTCAAAATTAATCCCTTTCCTGTTGTTTTGGCTCTAGTTGTTCTAAACGGAGGTTTTGGTTTGTTAAATGCTGTAACTAATCTTTGCAAGGTTTTTGTCTTTGTAATCCCCTTTCTTTGTAAATATGGTCCTATTATTGTAACATATTTGTCTGATGTATTTCCTTGAACTTGTTCATTTGAATCAAAATTCCTACGATATACATTTGTTTTAGCTAGAATGTTCATGTAATTATCTAAATCTTAATTTCTTATAATTTTCGGTTCTTTTTTGAAAAGCAATTCGTATAAACCTGGCGTGCCTGTGTACGTTATTCCTCCCACTTTAATGTCTTTTCCAATAATTTCTAGCGGTATCTGTGTTAAACCAAAAGAAAACTTATCCGTTTCGAGGTCATGAACTATTCTATAATAATGGTCAAATTTATGTTGTGTATCTTTCACACCCTCATCAATATATGATCTGGGTAATTCATGAAAATCTGCTAATCTTTATATGACGGTGTACCAACATAGGTTTGAATTGTTTATCTAGTTTGTTCCAATATGTCTGATAAGTTTAAATTTGTTGTTGTGTCACTAGAAGGATCTGAAGTTTCCGCTATAATAGTTGATGTCAATAGTTGTACTACAGAAGAGGAAGAAGTGATACTACTGTCATCTAAAAATGTTGGTAGTTCTGTGGGGAGTAACGGAGTTTTTCCTGTTTTCTGAATAGTTTTCGTCGGAGTTGATGTTTTATAAAGCTTTGTAGGTGTTTTGAATTCTTCATACTTTGAAACCTTTTCTTCTTTTAAATCGAATGGTTCGGATTTACCAGTATTTGAAATTAGCTGTTTAAGAGGTTGTGTTATTGGTCTATAAGTTTGTTCTAATTCGGACTGAGGGGTAGAAGTAGCTAATTTCAAGCTTCGATATTTCTGGTTCACGGCTTGTCTCGATTTTATTAATTCTCTAGCTAAACGTTTATCCAAGCTGTACAAGTTTTAAATGAAATAAAACTGCAAATTTTTCACTTTTATAAATATATAAAGGAATCGAATTTACTCCTGTATCTGCCGTGATTTACTTCACAATCTTTGTCAATTACAAGAAAGCCATATGGATCCATCCAACAGTTAGCACAAATATTTTTAAACTGATCAAATGTCATATCCAATATACAGTGGTCGTTATATATATGTTTTAAACTCAAACAGTCCTGTTTAAATAAAATTAATAAGTTGGAATTTTCTCGAATTAGACGTTTAAGGATTGAGGAATATCCTTGAAAAGCCTTCCATGCGTGAAATAGTCCCTAATAATAGATTGATTATGACAAGAAATATCGTCAAAAATGATAACGAAATTTGGCTTTATCTCATGAGGTGTTCTCATCGCTATCGTATTCAAAGTATCCAATTTCTTTCATAGGCTTTAACAACTTTCTTAAATATTCATATTTTGGTTGATCTAATGACTTTGAATAAACATAGACATTTTCAAACCTAATTCCATTAGGATGCTCGAGCAGTGTAAGCATAACGTTGGTTTTACCGCTACCACTGCAACCAACTATGAGTCCTCTTTTTGAACCACCGCAAAATAAGTCACCATGCTTTCTCAACCGTTTACTTAAAATTTTTTCGTCATGATTATTTACTGGTATAAAGAATTTTTGTTTTTCAGTCCTTATTCTTAATCTCACTAGTAAATATTTTTAGCTGTAAAAGTATTTATACCAGAAAAATGTCAATGTGTTTTTAGTATAAAAAGAACTTTAATGACTGTGGGCCGGCATAAGTTGGAAAAAACTATCAAAAGACGTAATAGAAAAGGCTCTGGTTTAGTAAATAAATTAATTAGTAAACTACCCTTCGAAGTTCATATACCAGGATATAATTATTGTGGTCCAGGCACCAACTTGGAGAAAAGATTAACTAGAGTTGACGTTGGTATAAATCCATTGGGTTCCGCTTCTAAAGAACACGATATATCATACTCTCAGACTGAAGATTTATCAAGAAGACACATATCTGACCAAATATTAGAAAAAAAAAGCCTGGGATAGGGTAAAAGCTAAGGATTCTTCTATTGGTGAAAAAATTGCAGCTCTAAGTGTTGCAGGAATAATGAAGGGTAAAAGAAAGTTCGGTTTGGGATGTAAAGATAAAAAAGGGGTAAACTTAAATTGAGAAAAAAACGTATCATTCGAACACCCAAAAAAGTTGGAGGATTTCTATCTCTTTTGTTTCCCATTCTTGGCGCCCTGGGTGCACTAGGTGGAGGCGCGGCAGGAATTGCTAAGGGAGTAAATGATGCTAAAGCAGCTAAACAGCAACTAGAAGAAATACATAGGCATAATATTGCAATGGAAAATGCTTCTAAAGAAGGCAAAGGATTATATATTAGACCATATGAAGGAAAAGGATTATTTATTAGACCTTATAAAAGAGGATCAGTCAAAATGAAAGCAATCAGACAAAAAAACTCAAAATAAGTTTTCCAAAAAGAGCACTTACGAACAATGATATTATTAAATATGTAAAGCTGTTAAAAATAACTGGCTTTAGAGGTGTTTTTATACTCGATGAACTTCCAAAAAAAATTAATCTGAAAGAGTGTGGTATTGTAAATTTGGATAAAAAACAAAATAAAGGATCTCATTGGACTGCTTATATTAAAAATAACAAAAAGGTAATATATTTTGATAGTTATGGAAATTTAAAACCACCTTTTGAACTTCTCAAATATTTTAATTCGAATGGCAAAGTGGATGTATTTTATACTTATGAAAACAAACAAAAATTTAATTCATATAACTGTGGTCAACTATCCCTAAAATTTTTGCAAAAAAATATATAAACTCATTATTTGTTGTAATATCTCATTCATAAATAAACTGCAATGTCCACCACAATTGCCATATCAGGAAACAGTTTTGTTTTGTCTGCGGATTTTAATCCGCCCATATATTTAGAGGATGGAAAACAATATTACCTGGGTTTAGCTGATTTTGAAACGTTTGTCACTATTCCCAATATAAAAGAAGGATATAATAAATTTTATATAGATAATAAAGTAATTGTTATTCCCGACGGAACTTATGACATTACAGATATAGAAACATACATAAGAGAAAGTATAAAAGATTTATTTCCGAATGAAAAATTTTTTTTTCTTTTAAAAGCAAATGTTAACACTCTAAAAACTTTTTTAATGTGTAGTAGAAAAATTGATTTTACCAAGGAAGATTCGATAGGAAAAATGTTGAGTTTTAATAGCAGGATACTAAAAGCTATGAAAGAGGAAGAATCAGATAATGTTGCAAAAATAACTAAGGTGAATGCTATTTGTATTGATTGTAATATTTGTGTCGGTTCTTACAGTAATGGTAAACCTGTTCATATTATTCACCAGTTTTATCCAACCGTAGCTCCAGGCTATAAAATAGTGGAATCTCCTTTGCCCATTTTGTATTTTCTAGTTAGCGTCAAAGCAATTAACAATATAACCGTTAAAATAGTTTATTAAGACGGAGAACTTATCAGTTTTAGAGGAGAAACTGTAACAGTAAGGTTACATTTACAAGCTAGTGACATATAAAATGGTTGTTAGATATAATAGAGCCCTTGGAATGAGACTTTCACCTACCACTATCAACAAAGTAAAAACTTATAAAAAGAAAAAGACTAAACAACAGTTCAGTATCAAATCCAACACCAACAAGTTAAGACGAGATAATCGTAAATTTCTCACATCTTTGGGTTTCACTGTTTTAAAATAATGAACATATTAAACGTAAACGAAAAGCTTTATGTAGACAATTCCATCGTTAGTTCAGAGCTTCACACATATCAACCATATATTTCTTGAAAATTCAATTACAATGATGAAATACGGATCCCAATTCAAGAACTCGATGCTTACATTCTACCATCAGATAGTTTACTTTATATCGAAGGAAAATTAACTAATACAGAAGATAAATATAAGAAAGAATTGCTATTTATTAACAATGGTATAGCCTTTTTGTTCAGAGAAATCCGCTATGAACTAAACGGAATTACTATAGATTCAATAAGAAATGTTGGATTAGCATCAACCTTAAAAAGCTACCTTTCCCACAATACAAACGAAAGTTTAAAACTGAAAAATGCAGGTTGGTTTCCACAACGAAAAGAAGGTGATAAAATTTTAGTTGATAATGATGGAAAATTCTCCGTATCCATACCACTAAAAATGCTTTTAGGATTTTTTGAAGATTACAGAAAAATTATTATGAATATGAAACAGGAATTAGTTCTTATTAGATCAACTGATGATTTACATGGTGTTATCTTCGAAGAAGATCCGGCACACCCTGTTAGTGCTCCTGACACTCCATTGGTTACTTTCGATAAAATTTATTGGAAAGTTCCTCACATTCTAGTTGATATGCCACAACTTGCTCTATCAAAAATATTAGAATCAAATAAAGATATATTGATAGGATTCAGGAGTTGGGAACTTGTTGAATATTTTTCTCTAACCGAAACAACCCGTCACACATGGCCGGTAAAAACAACTAGTAAACTAGAAGCTCCTCGTCATGTTGTGATTGGCTTTCAAGAAAACAGAAAAGGGAAAATTTGCTAAAGATATGAGTAAATTTGACAATATTACCTTGTCAAATATTAGAGTATTTTTAAATTCTGAAAGATATCCTTATCACGATTTGTACTTAAATTTCGAAGAAAACAAATTTTCTGCTTTATACGAAATGTTTACCAACTTTAGACAGTCTTACTATGGTGTTCCAAATGAACCCATTTTTAATCCTGAACAATTCAAAAACATTAGTCCTATTACACATATTGATTGCTCCCATCAAAAAGAAACAATTCAAACGGGATCCGTAGTAATGAGAATTGAATTTGAGACACACAATGCAATTAAAAAAGATACTTCTGCTTATTGTCTTATTTTACATGACAAATTATTTAGCTACAACCCTCTTACTAAAGTTGTGAAACAATTATAAACTTTATCCCCACTATTTTCATATTTCGATTTAATTTAAAGGGATTTTCAAAAGCTTTTAGTTTTAGTCATGACATCAAAACTACAACAACAAATTGAAAAACTTATTTTTAAAATTAATCAACTGAAAGAAGAAATTGCAAATTATTCAAGTAAAAAAATTCTCATTAAAAAATTTGCTGCTTTGAAAATATGAGATTGGTTATGGATATTCAAGGATTCAAGGATGAAAAAAATAAATTTATACCGAAAGAGCTTGCAGCTTTTGATGGTTATGAAATGAATCATTACATTTTTAAAAAGCCTTTTGGAGTTTCTTTTACCTGATTGTCACAAGCAGGCGGTATGGCTAATGAAAAATCATCATTGTATACATTGGAATAATGGATTTATTCCATTACATCATTTCCCAAAAATAATTGAAGCACTTACGAAGAAAGCTGATTTTGTTTTTGTAAAAGGAACCGAAAAAAAGGATTTTATAGAGAAATATTCTAAAAAGCCTGTGATTGGAATAGATGAACAACCAGCGCTAAAGCTAATGGAACCAAAATGCTTCTATCATTCAAAATCACCTTGTATGTGTGCTTTGACAAATGTGTTATTTTTATATGACAATTGTTTTATGAATGAATAAAAATATAAAAAAACTTAATTACATTTTTATTTTGCATTAACTAACCATGATTGAATACAATTAATATGATACCTCAAATCTAATTTTCTAAATTCATTTAAAAGTTCATACTCATTTTTATATTTTAAATAATCATTACAAAATTTAGCGGCTAATTTACATTGTTCCATTCGATCTATATTCTTAACGTATGCTGATAAATCTTGTGCTTCTGCGTCTTCTTCGCCTACAATTGATAAATACTGGAAGTATGCAGCAGATATAATAAACTCTTCATACATTTCAGTAACCACTTGCTCCATTGTGAATATTATTAAATTTATTCTTCCTTTTCAATTTCTTGAAGAATAGTATCCTCGTCAATAAATTGCTTCAAGTCTTTTAAATAGTAACCAAAGCCAATATCTTTTAGATCTTGAATAAGTTGAAAAAAATTTAATGTTTCACAGTATTTGTTGCAACAGAGGGCAGCCTTTACGAATTCGGCAGATTGAATATGATAAAAGTCTATCCACTCCGGACCACTTGTCATAGAATTTGAGAAATAGGTTTTTGAAAGATTACTAAATTTGTCCTCTAATAATTTAACTGAAATCAGCAACTCAGCCATTTAATTTATTTAACATAATATCTTAAATATGTGGGGTGACTTCTCTTGCAAATAGGATTAACTTTTCTTGATCATACCTGTTTTTATCTTCGTATAATTGAAACCTCTTTTGGGTTGCAATAATAGCAGGTATAAATTGGCAATCTTCTCCTATAAATTCTATTAGGTGGCTTAATTCTCCTACAAAGTATGATTTCCCAAATGTATTGAAAAACGTAGTAAGGCTTATAATTCCTTCTAAATAATCATCACAACAGTCAATTGCTTCCAAATAATCTCGTTTCAGTGGATAAAACAGCTTGGTGTATTCATCTTTCGAAATCACTTTAAAGAAATTGAGATATTTAACTTTTAACTGTCTGATAGATGTAGCTAATTTTTCGCGATTACACATAATTCACTTATAACTTGGTTCATCGCTAGAACTATTTCTCCATCACCATTAATGGCTTTGCCTTTTCGATGTTTGGAGCTTTTTCCATTCCAAATTCCGTTATGCCTATTATTCGTCACCCGTCTGACGGTGATAATTGCCCTGTCATAGTACAGTGTGAAGGCATTATTTTTAAACACTGAAATTGGTTATTATTATAATTATTACTGTTATTATTATTATTATTATTATGACTATTATTATTATTGTTATAACTATTATTATTATTATTATGACTTGTCCCACACTATTCCTGTGGTTGTATTTTATACTGACTGGATTATATCATGTCGGTACAAAAAATAAAAATAAAAAAAAGGAAATGGAAAAAACAACTATTGTTTATTTGAGTTGTGTCTCGCGGTGTATTCAGTTCCGGCCATTATTCTACATCCACTCGTTATGTGATCGATCGTTTCTCTCTGCTGGTGACATCTCCTACACCTCTCGTCTTCAATGGTTGTGTCCTTGATGATGTGCTTTCGGTAGTTTTTGGTTGCTATGACTTTGTCTTGGATGGCAAGCAGGAAACCTTCTGTTTCGGGGAACAGCTGCCCTTGTTGTAACCACGTATATGAGAGCTTTTTATGTATATGGTCTTGATTTATGTGGTATCTGTGTCTTCCGTGATGTGTTTTTTTGAGACCAGGTGTTCATCTTTTCTAGTCGTGATTGGATGTGACCGTGTGCGTCTGCTGCGTGGCTCGTTTGAGACAGGTCGAGCGGTGTGTAATTCTTGTCTGCCTTCACTATTGCATGGTGGATGTTAGTTTGTTTGTTGTGGAACAATTTTCTGAGTTCGTAAATTTGTTTTTTATTTAGCGATTGTATATCTATAATTCCAGTCCCTCCTTCTTTTCTCTCGATGGTGAGTCTTTCCTTGCATGCGTTGGGATGTAACTTCCTGTGTTTAGTGAATTCAGAGCGTATGAGAATGTGATTATTTTCTATGTCTGTGTGTGACCATTTAATGATACCAAACGAATACGTAAGAATAGGTATGGTGAAGGTGTTAATAGCTTTCGTTAGATTTCTGGAATTCAGTTTTGTTTTTAGTAGCTTTTTGAGTCTGGTTTTAAATTCCGTCTTGAGCTCTGATTTGATATGAGTGTGGTTAATTTTGGTGCTTTGATGGAAGCCTAGGTATCTGCATGTTTCTTCTTTGAGCATGTTATCTATAGTTTCATTGTTGATTGTTTCCCTCGTAGGGTGGTCTTTCTACTGTTCCTTGTTGATATGAAGTAGCTTGCATTTACTTATACCAAATTCCATGTTGATGTCCAGGGTAAACGTTTCTGTGATTTAAAGGAGTTCCTTTAGCTGTGCCTTTGTGCTTGCATATAATTTTATGTCATCCAAGTACAAGACATGGTTTATTTTGTGTAGGTTATTTTTTTTGTGTTTAATTTGGAATCCGAAGTTTGTGTTATTCAGTGTGTTTGAGAGTGGATTGAGGCATAACGACAAAGAACTGAGTGAATCTCCCTGGAATATACCTCGTCTGTTGTAGATCTCTTCTGTTTCGATGTGCTCTTTTTGTGTTCTCAGGTTGATTTTAGTTTTCTACGTACCCATGATTTGCGTAAGAAATTGCCTGATGATTTTATTGACTTTATATAATTCTAGCACTCTGGTTAGCCAACTGTGGGGTATCGAATCAAAGGCTTTTTTATAATCTATGTAACCAGTATGAAGGTTTCTATAATTTTTCCTGGTTTGTTCCATGATGACGCTGTCTATAATTAGCTGCCTCTTGCATCCTCGGGTGTTTTTCCTGCACCCTTTTTGCTCTTTCGTTAGAATGTTTTTGTGTGCTAGATGTTGTTCTATTCTTCTGGTAATTGTGGCTGTGATGATCTTATATAGGGTTGGAAGGCACGTAATAGGTCGGTAATTTGACAGGTCCTTATTGTCTGAATGTTTGGGTTTAAGGTATGTTATTCCTTGGGTGAGAAAACTGGGGAGTGTACTAGGTTTTAAATTAATTTCATTAATTTGGCGAGTGAGAGCTTCATGTGTGGAGGTAAACTGTTTGTACTAGAAGTTATAAATGTTATCTATTCCAGGAAATCTCCAGTTATGCGTGTATTTGATTGTTTCTGCAACTTCTTGTCTTCATTGCAAAGTCCTCTTGTTCCTCCAAGCACTTATGTCTGTCTTCTTCCGCTTTAATCCATGAAGCGTTATTATTGCGTAGTTTGGGTTCTGACCAAATACTTTTCCAGTATTCTGTGACCTCTTGTTTGGTCGGTGGTTCTATTACTCGTGCCTCCTCATTGCTCATAATTTTTTGGTAGAACTGTTTTTCGCATCTTTGAAATAGGTTGTTAGCGTCCTTTCTTTCATTTGATTCTTTGTATCTTTGGAGTCTTGCGGCATACACGGATAATTTTTGCTTCAGAGTGTCAAGGACTTTTGTAAGCGTGTGATCAGGAGATGCAGATTTGATTTTCTCTACACTTTGTCTGATACGTTTTGACTTGTTGCCATTCATGGATTAAGTAAGATGTCCCAATTCTTTTCTAATTTTGTTAATTTTGTTTTCGATCCTTATCTGCCATTTGAATTTTGATTTTATGTTGTTGGTGTTTCTGTGTCGTGGCGGGAGTTTCTGATTGTTCTGTGTTATCGTGGTTATAGCTGCTGCGTAGATCACTGTATGAAAGTCTTCAATTGTGCTCGCATTCTTTATGTACCCGGGAATTATGTGTTCGTTGATGGTTTTTAGGATTTTATGTATCCCGTTTGAAGATTACACGAGGAATAGGATCTCTTGTTGTAGGATCGGAGCCTGACCATTTGTTTAGATGTGACTTCATTTCTACTTTGATTGCTTGCGTGAGACACGGTCTGAGGCGTGTGTATGGTGCTTTGGGCGAATGATTCACTTGTTCTGTGCGTTGTATGGTGCTTGTCATCTGTCGTGGGTTGTTGCTGGGAGCTTCGCCCCTACTGAGCATTGAGTGAGGTTGTAGATCCTCTTGCACAAAGTTGGGCTGGTTTGTATGAGGAATCGGATCGGCATCTGCCCCACTGTCTTCAATGTTTGGTTGATAAATATTTAGTTCAGCAGCTACCATAGCTTTTATGTTTTGCAAGGCGAGTGGGGTGAGCTTACTGATCTTAGTGATGACTCTTTTTTGATCTATTACTCTCTGTTCTGTGATAAGTGATTTGTATTCTGGATATTGTGCTATGAAAAGTGTATGCAGTTTATGTCCGTATTCTGATGAAATTGTGTCAAGTTTGGTAGCGGTGTAGTAGGAATGCATCACCGTTCGATTCATTTCATCTGTCCATTTTAACCTGTTCCTTGATTTACCTGCCTTGTTAGTTGCAGGTAGTCGTTGCGATATATCCGCTGTTGTAATGGGCTCAAGTTGTTGTGTTTGGTTAGCATCTGTGTCAGATTTATTTGTGTATCTATTTGGGCAGCGCATGATTGGTTCGCTCGATTCTGTAATGCGGCTCATGCGTTGCCCTGCCTTTCTCGCCTTGGTGAGTGCCAGCTTAGCCGGCAAAACACTTTCGGTGGGTCTGTTTTTTTTTGCCTGGTCGTGATCGTTTCGGACGAGCTGTCCTTTCCCGCAGCGTCCTCGACCGTTACGCTGCTCGCCCGATGCTTTGTTGTTGGGATTGATGTTTTGTGGTGTTAGAAGCTCAAAGTGTCCTGACATTGGATCGCCTGTTACTAGAAGGGAGATCATTTTATTGTGTGTTTGTTTGCCTATTATTGTTGGTATCTCTTTAATGCACATCTGTTTTGTTCTTGTTCTTGGTTTTGAGAAAATATGGAAGATGTGCTTTTGGGTTTCCGAGAGAGCAAATATTTGTAGGCTTGTTCCATATGTAGTGATTTTGCCCATGAATTTATAATAGTTGTCGAAGTCCTTCTATCGTCGTCGTGAAATAACGAAAATATCTGAAGTTTGGATCAGTTTTGTCGTAGGTATTTCGATGCGTCTTCTCGAAGTTTGGCATGATTGTTTTGATGACCGTATATGTACAAGCTGACTGATCGGAACAGAAAACTTCCGTCTCCAACAATGTCGGCTCTGATGACATTCTCGTGAATAGGTTCGGCTGTAGCAGTTTTTTCGGCAAAGGCCCGCCTGTTTAGCCTTTCGCCGCCACCGTCCCGCATGCTGTCACCTTCAGCAGTGGCTCCAAAGGTGCCCTGGCGATCCCCAGGCAGCGGCTCTTTTTCGAGGCTCGATGCTTTCTCCATTTTCAGAGGTGTGCCACTATTTGACCCTGGTGGTCTAGGTAACTCGGGTCCGTGGAGGCGTCACTCCCCAAGCAACTTAACCCAGTTAGTTGCTTCGTGCGGTTTCAAAGATTAGGAGGAGTTTAGGGTGGCTAGGGTTTGGGGAAGGCAGGGATACTGGGTATTTAAGACAGCAGACAGCTGAACGCCGCTGACAGTACGGACTACGAAATTACCGTAGCGTCCTCAATACTGCTGGATGCAGTACCCGGACGGTCAACTTATTTATTATTATTATTATTACTATTATTATTATTATTCAAAGAAGTCAAGAACAGGCCCATTTGCTGAATCTGCCTATGCTTAGGGATAAAATAATCTTTATGGAATCTACAAGGCAAAAATATTCGTTACTGCAGGATTATATTACTGCTAGGGTATATCACCAATAAATGTTTTTTAGTTTTATTTAAAAAAAAATATAGAATATTACAAAACAAAAACATATTTTGAGTTTTACTTAAATTAAGAGATCTAAGCATCATTTTAACTTCATCATTTCATATATAACTTTTCTGGAGTTTACTTCTCCTTCTCTTTGAACTAGGAGTATTGCTAAGTCATTTTCGGGAGAGGTTTATTGTTGAAAGTTGGTCCTATTTGTCGGTCTTCTTGTTAGATATGATACATTACTTATAGTCACACCTGATATATCTGCTAGAGCGAATACTTTTCTATAGATCACCTATTTTAGATATCTATTTTTTCACCATCTAATCTAATACCGTCTAATTATGCTTTCAAGGAGTTTGCTAGACCTGCGACTTTTTTAAAGTATATATATCTTTTTTTTAAATGCATGATTAAGAAACCGTCTATTGATATTAATTAAATAAATTATTATTAGGAATTAGCATTAGAACAGTTTTTGGCTACAAAATATATCTGCATACAAACACTTACTATTGTACAAATAAGGGACTGCCAAAGGTATAGGAAATAATAAGAGATAACGGGGGAGGCGTCCAGTATCTTGATCTATCTTCTTAAAATATTTGAACCGTTTTATTTTGTCTTAAGGAGGTACGAATGCGTTTGTTGTAGGGTCTTTTTAGCAAGGTTTACATATAAGTTTAATGCAAATATGTTCAGCATAATTTGTTTGGATATTTTGAAACATAGACAATACCTTTGCATATTCGAGAAGTTTTAAAATTGGTTTTTATCAAAATATGTTTTGTGTGTGTTTCGTTACAGGTGTATTTTTTAATTTTGGAAAATTTAGACATTAGATAATCACTATAAATATTAAAATGTGCAGAGTAGAACTTTTCGAAATTCTTGAGCACAAACCACCACGATTTACCTAAAACACTAAAAACAACTTTTTTTTTACCCATTGCATTTAAGTATTTATCATGCATGTGTGCGTTAGGAAATTTAACTGGTGTCCAAAAGCTCTGGGCGTTAAAAAGTTTTAAAAACGTATTACAAAATTTAAATATAAAACGCGTCCAGTCTATAAAAAAAGCACCATTTAGCAAGCTTACTTTTACTGAAACAAGACGTTGACCTTTTTCAAAAAAACCTATTCATTTTACTATATCCTTAGGGGATTTTGCTTTAGCGTAGAAATGAGCTGTTTTGTTAGTTCAGATTAACTCTGTGTATAACAATTTAGAAATTGCATTGCATAATTATGAAATCTCGCTTAAATACTCCATTTAGACGCCGGGTTTATACATAATATTATAAGCTCACCCTATATTACCATGAAAGGTTATTAGTTGGTTGGCGAAATAAAAATAAAATTAGTTTTAATGCATGTAATAAAAATAAAATTAGTTTTAATGTATCAAAAACTAATATTTTAACATATAAGTTTAACTTTGATAATCCTTACCTATCTGATACTAAGGTTGAAAACCAATCAAACACGAAATTTTGGGGAATACACATTGATAATAACTTGAAATTTATTAACCACATAAATAATCTAAATGAAAAGGTTGCAAGGGGCAGTTATGGCGTTCGTATTATTTCAAATGAGCTCGGCATTACTGCAACAAGAATTAGTTACTTTGCATTTGTACATTCATACCTAACTTATAGTATAGCTTTTGGGGGGTTGCTGCAGCCAACAACTTTTTATTCTACTTTTATTTTGCAAAAATCGGCTGTTTCTTACATGTACAAATTTGGGGTCCGAAACCATTGCAAACTTCTTTTTGTGAGATAAAATTTTAACGCTTACTTGCCTCTATACTGTAATCTATATTTCTCATACAAAAAAGACATTAGATAATAAGAATTAATAATTAATTAAACTGAAAAGCCTTTACTACTAGACAGAATTTCAATCTCCCACTTCCTATCCCCAAAGCAACCTTAGTAAATAATTCAATTTTTTATTAAATTAAAAAATGTATAACCGTCTCCCACAAATATTAAAAATATAAAATCTCTTAAATTGGTTAAGAAAAAAGTAAAATGTAGCTTGGAGGCAAAAGCATATTATAACTTGCAAGCATTTTACGATGATAGTTTGTAAGCATACCATATATTTTGTTTTTTTATTATTTTAGGTTCTGTGGTTAAAATCTGTACTTAAAAGCAAAATGTCTCTTTTATTATCTTATATATTTAATGGTATTATGGTTACATTTATAACTTTTTGTATATGTAGTTGCTTAGTTTATGGTGTATGCTTATATATTTTATTTTTTCAATGATTAGACCCTAGTATTTTTTAAGACCTTTTTTTGTTGACAAGGATATGTTATATAGTATATTTGTGTTTGAGTTTGAGTTTAATTTTTTTAACAAGTTGGATCTAATCCTATATTTAGGAGAGATGATATGATGAGTATGATAATTTACATCTAGGCTTTAACACATTATGATATTATTATTATTGTATATTATTCCAATATATATATATATATTGGAAGTGTCAACTTTGTATATTTAAAAAGAAAATGACTGATGTGTACAATTACTACAAATAGTACTGTTCTGTAATTTGAACATTTCGATTTTAACCAAAAGAAATATATAGTATTTGTCAAAAATATATAAAATATATTTTTAGCAATGTTGAACAAAGGTCGAGTAAAATGTACTTGTTTCCTATATTTTTTAAAGGAATATTTTTAAAATTGTATATTTAATTTCTAATACTTGGTATCGCATAAGATTACACTGATGATGAAATTGACAATAATTGTCCTAGACAGTAATGTACATTTTAATGGAGGAAATAACAAATAATAAAGTCCTTTAACTAGCCAAATGATTACTTTAACATTTAATGCCTGAACTTGTAATTAGTATAAAGACCGAGAGCTAATGCCTCCTTATGAAAACTGATAATAATATTATTTTATTTCCACAAATTTTCACCCAGTATTTACGCATGAAGACAAAATATAATATACTTACTACTAAAACAAGGACCTTTATTCAGATCATAAAAAATATAGAACTAAGCAATTCAGACATTATAAACTCCGTTATAACAATTTGCAGTGTATAGGTAGATACTCGGGTATACATATATGGACAGGGTGGCTTTTCATCTGAAGTTTCAGCTAACACTTAACACTCTCTTTAATTTTTTTGCTTTTTATCCAGCTGTGAATGTTTTGGGGTTACTGCAGCCAACAACTTTTTATTCTACTTTTATTTGATTCTCAGGTTGGATGTTGGTATACATTTTAATGGAGTAAATTGAACAAAAAACCTTTGTTTACTTGTCCGAATCAGGATCAACCGAAATGCTCAAAAACAATTATGTCTTATGGAAGATACCATATTGATTTTCTGATTCCTATAAAAAGTTTAAACATGTTTTGTGCAATTAACTTGCTATACATGTAACTTTATTATTGAATTATTGGCATCTTAGTATCATTCGAAAATTTAAGATCTTATAGAATCTAAACTCATAAACTTAGAGAAAAACAGTTAATTTTAAGAATTTTCCATTTAGTTTAGCTACATTTTTGTATTTTTTTTTCACTCCTTGTATATACTATCTCAAGTTTTAATAGCCTAGTAATATCGCGATAGTTGTCAGTTGTGTTTTTCAGAGTATTTTTTTACTTCCTCAAGTGAAAGGGGACCAAAATAACCGAAAAACTCTTGAGAATAATTAAAAATCGACACAACAACATAATAAACGTAATAAACCTAGATGCCGCAAGAGTGTTCTTAAGACACAGGTTATTTACAAGAACGAAATATTTAAATGAACTGGCGAAGGAAAAAAATTAATAAAAAAAAAAGCCATAGAAGTGGACCCCACGAAAAGCTGTATAAAAAAATGAAAAACATTATTAACTGGATTTTTAATTTGTTACCGTTTAAGCATACATTGTGTGCTAATTTCCTATTATTTAAAAAGATGTTTGGACAGTTAAATAATTGTGTTTGCTACAAATAGTATACCTATAGATAATAAAATATGAAAACACTTATAATATACATACTGTGTTCTCGGTTTATATCTTGTACCGGTTAGAAATACAGAAGAAATTTATGGTAGACTATTAAAAACTAAATCAGGAAACTGCAAACCGCTTTGTTCTAATTTGAACAGTTTAGACTATTGTTGAAAATTGAAAATCCCAGTTTTTAAATGTCAATATCTCGAAAACAATTAAACTTATGTTTATGGAGAATATATGAAGTAGACGTAGAATTTTAGATAAAATTCAAAAATGTAATAAAATATAGGGTGTTTTATATATGAAAAACTATTTAAGTGGATATATAAGTCACCTTATAAACTAATATTTATATTTAAACTTTTTCTCTATCTCTAACCATTATCACCAAAACCGAGAACACACTAGTCCACCTTGTATAAAAAATCTACATTTCTAAAGTTCTACAACTATTTGTGATGCTAAAACTTTTTACAAGAATATTTTTTGAGACTTTAAAATTACATTATTTTTTTTCAAATACGATGAGAACTTTTTGAAAAGCACTCGGCAAAAAACTTCGTTAAAGTTTGAACCAACATCCCTAAACATAATATAAAACACTATAATAACTTATATCTTGATGGCTGCATTTTGTTGTAACAAAAAAGATTCTATTTTGAACAAAAAAAAAAGATTAATATATGTAATTAAACGTACACAGAAGAGATATGGACACTGCCGTGCTAAAGCAATCCGGTCCCCGAGTGACGTAGATCGCTCACACCGAGTTGGGATAGGTCAAGATCGCTCCAGGGGCGTAGGGCAGCACAAGATCATAATCTATACCGTGTGAGTGCCTCAGATGAAAGTAAAGGACTCGTAGAGCCGTGTTGTGTGACGGATATAGGCCGAGACACTATACGTGCTATATGCACTTAAAAGATGCATGAGTGTCTCGGGTGCCATGTGGCACGCCCTGCAGTTAGTGTCAGAGATCATCATACCCATCACGCGACTACGGTATACTAATGTGTTATAAACACCATCTTGGCCTGCTATGATGAACCTCTCCGTCTCTGATCTTAGCCCACTATTATTATGATCCTCCTGATGTGTACTTCTAAGTCTCGACATTTTTCAATCTTTTCTGCATATTTCTGACGAAAATTATGAGTATTCGATATGGCCACCTCTATCAAAGTTGTTTTTCTAGCCGTTTTATCTACAAGAATAAGATCTGGTCTATTATAAATGTTAGTTTGGTCTGTCAAAACAGTGCGGTCCCAATAGAACTTGTATAGATTATTTTCTAAAATTGGCTCAGGGTTGTACATATAATATGCCACTTTTTGTTTCTGCAAGAGCTATAATTTCTCTGCTAGTTCTTGGTGCAGAATATTGGCTAATGCACCGTGTCTCAACTTGTATTCACTCGCAGCGAACATTTGACATGTTGTATGATCTCTGATATCCGACATGCATACCTGCAGCTGTCATTTACCACTGTGACTTCTTTTGTTACATATTTTATTCTGGTTGGAATTACTTGATCTTGTATGACAACTAGGAAATCCTCCATTTCAGGACTGACCTCATTTAAATGTCTGCCATGCAGAAGCTTTTAGCTGCAACTCTTTAGTTTCTCATCTACGGGTTCGTGATGGGTTGAAACTTGTTGCTCTTTTAGCTGTAAAGTCGTAAAGTGATTCGAATCACATATAATCCGATGTAAGTCAGATGTGCGTGCTTTTTGTTGAAAATTGCTTCACAGTTTGGTGATTTGTTGGTCTAGCTGCTTTAAGATATTTGTTAATCCTCTTCCGCCTTGATGCCGTGGAATTCTCGTACATTCTATGGCACTTCTTGGATGGTGTTTTTGTGCCTTTGTGAGTAGAGTTCTTTTCTTTCGCTGCAGGTTATTAATGTCAGTATTGGACCACTTAATTATCCTAAATGAATAGGTAAGCACAGAACAAGCGTAGGCGTTAATTGCTCTAGACAAATGTTTGCTATTAAGTTTTTTTTGGCTTTGCATATCTAGTGCATACAGAACACATTCACATCAACTTCCAGTCATTCGAAACAAAATAGATACAGCCCTTGAATTGAAACAGTGCTGATGACGAAAACCATAAATGCGCAACAACAAAATGACAAGGTCACATGCTTCACGTCCAGGGTCTGTGTAAGCGGCCTACAGTAAGACAAACAATACTAGACCAACGGAATGATAGGATTAGGGTATTACATTTAAGGAATGCTCTTAAGGAAATTCAAGTCCTATAGCTTTCTCTCACACAATCCCGTAAAGGAAAGAAAAATCCTTAAATATCTGTTATCCTCCTTAGTTAGTGTCACAAGTTTATCTGCGCTAAATGGTAGCATAGCTATTTCTGCTAAATTTAGAAGAAGAAAGTCGGCTGCTCGACGATTATTTAAACATTCAAATAGCCAGTGATTCATATCATCAATGCTGTAAAATGCTGTCTGGGTAGCAAAACAGATTCTATACTAGATTTGAGAGGTTTTACATTTGATTGTGCCAAATTATTGATTTTCTGAAGAATTTCAAATATTAGTGGAGCCTTGTATGAATTTTTCATTTTATTTTCAATGGCTTTTAGGCATGACATTGAGTCTGTCAATATTATATAGTTCGAAGAGGACCTGGTCTGACTTGGTAAAAATTGAGGAAATGGGATGAACTCTAAACGATCCAATAGTGTTTTCGCTAGGTAAAGAAAATCTGTATAAATTGGAGTGGCACATGGTGAAGAGTTAATGATCTCATTAACTATACTATTATTTATCTCAGGAGAATCTGTATATTGTGGAAGAGTAATGTCAGTTTTTATTAAAAGGTTTTCGAAATTTCCAGTAAAAAATGGTAGGTTATTACATGTCACAATTTTGTTATGAAATTCTGCTGTTTCGGTAAAAGCATCTGCCAGTGGAGGGGCGTTTTTATGAAGCCAATAATTTGAAGTTAGGTTATGAATTGCAACCCCTGACACTTTGTTAAGTAAGAAGTCATTATTCAGAAATATGTTCTTGATTAAGAATTTTTGAGCCAGGAATAATCTCCTTAGTCTTAAAGGCTGTTCACCGGTTTCTGCCAACAAAGCCTTATATTGTAACCTGTCAATTATTCTCAATCGAGATTTTGTGGCTGTGCCACAAAAAATTGAACCATAGTCAATAATTGCCCTGACATAGGCCCTATAAAATATCAACGCGGCCTTGGGATCAGCCCTCCACTGTCGATTAATTATAGCTTTTAGAAGATTTAGACTTTTTAATGCCTTGGTTAAGATGTGGTTTAGGTGACCATCCCACGTAATTTTCTAATCAAAGAATACCGCAGGTAACGAAAGCTACCTTTCCAGGGGACATTAACATTAGCAAGCCGCAGTGATTCCTGATAATCAAGGCGATGGCTTGTAAAAATGGTCACAACCGATTTGGATGGTGAAATATTCAGTCAATTTGCGATGATTCTATAGCAATAGCAAGATGTTGCTTACACTCCAGGAGGTCCTTTTTTGTTGTATATAGGCAGAAGTCATCCGCATATTGCAGAATATTAATATTTGTTAAAGTGGAATGAAAGTTGATTGTGTATTGAAAAGAAATTGACTTAACACCGAGCCTTGAGGTAACCCTAGACTTGTTATCCTGGGACCAATAAGTTGATTAAGAACTCGAGCGGAAACTGTTCGGTGCATAAAGCATCGAAGAATGTTATGAAAAACAGACTTTGGAATCTGACGCGTGACCATTTTTTCCACGAGGATTGAAATGTCTACATTACCATAGGCACTAGATATATCTAAGAATAAAGCTGCTAAGTACTGATTATCTGCATAGCATCTTTGAATATCTAAAGTTAAATGGAATATACAGTCATTAATCCCTTTACCTCGTCTGAAACCAAATTGAGCTTTCGGAATCAATTTTGAGTATTCCAACCACCACTAGCCTAATTTTCACAATCCTTTCAAAGGTTTTAAATATACAAGACATCAGCGATATTGGTCTAAATTCCTTAGGTCTACCCTGCTTAATAAATTGGTATAACTACAGCTTTTTTGAATAGATCGCATCCATTTGCATTTTGTAATATTCTGTTAAAAGCTAAGCATATTAAAATTTTGATAGCTTCAGGTAAATAGTTAATCATAGAATAAGTTATGCCGTTAAAACCGGGGGACGTATCTACAGATTTTTTAACATTACTGTTGAATTCAGAAATACTGATATCGTTACATAAAGGGTGATTATTCAGAACAATTTTGCTACATAATACGTTTGACACTGATAAAGGTACAATCTTGTGTAAGAATAGGTCTGCTTCTTCTGTGGCCATTTTATAAGCATTTTCGGCTGATAAGCACCTAGATATCGAATTAACTTTTTTCCATATTATAGAAGGATTGTTTTGATAATTAAGACTTGAACAAAAGATAGCCCAGCTGGTTTTCGCTTTTTGTTTAAATAATAATTTTGATTTGGCAACAGTGTTTTTTATAGTAGAAAATTGTTGATAGTTTTGTTTTTTATAGTTTTTAAGAAGTTGGGAACGTTTTTTTTTGCAATATTACTACAATCCACATCTCAACATGGAGGAGTTTAACTTTTATTTGGGTTAAATTTTAGTTTTTTGAAGACAATGTCCGCAGTTTCTGTAATAGAGTTTGTAATTTGGGTTAATATCATGTTTGCGTCATTGTTTGGTTCAAGAGAAGTGGCCTTTTCCCCTAGTAAATTGGAGTATAGAGGCCAATTAGCATCTGTTAAAGACCATTCAAAAGTTTTTCTTGTTAGTGGGATATCGATGTTTTTATTGATTTCGAGTATTACAGGAACGTGACCAGATCCATACGAATCGTCAACAACCGTCCAATCGGATTTATTTAGAAGATTAGCTGATATTATAGTTAAATCTAAGACAGATTCGTTATCAAAAGTTATTCTAGTTGGATTTCCTTCATTTCGAATAACAAGATTAGGGGTGGAGTCGAGTGCTTCCACTAACCGAAGGCCAGGTAACTTGTTTCCTGTTGAACCTCATAGTGTGTGGTGGCAATTAAAGTCACCAGCAATTATACAGGTTTTGCCCATTTTGTTAAACATTTCTAAATAATCACTACTAGCAGTATTTACGTTAGGGGGTCTATAAAGGGAGACTACAGAGATCATGTCTTTATCTATGTTGGCATTAACACCACATACTTCGATTCTAGGATTGCTAAGATCACTAAAATTAATTGTACAATAGGAAAGGTTCTTTTTAATAAAAATAGCTACACCGCCCTTTCCACGTATTCTATCTTTGCGAAGTATATTATATCCCGCAATGCTTATTTAATAATTAGGTTTATACCAGGTTTCGCATAATAAACCTAAATCTATTTCTTTACAAAGATTTTTAAATAAATTGTGATTGGCGAATGCCGATCAGGCATTCCAATGGGTGATTTTAAGCTTGGGATTGAAGGTTATTATATTGGTTTAAGACTTCTGAATTAATATTATTACTATTATTAGGTTATTTCCTGAAAACATATTTTGGATAGGATAAGAACCGGCAACTGGCAGAAGATTTAAAAGCAAAGGATACTAATTGAGTTAGATCATTTATTAGTTTATGTTTAAAATCATTAAAGTATTGAGAGCTTTGTAAACTCATAGGACTGCCTTTAAAGGACCAGTCGTACTCTCGTCTAATTCGCTGGAAATAAGTCTGACGTTCGTCAGTTCTGCGTTTTTTTGGAGGATTGAATTCAGTGTCACTTTTTTGCACCGAAATGGATGGTTTAACTGGTTGATTTCTAGGAGCTAACGCCTTCTTTGGTAATTCAGGGTACTCGTTAAAGGATATTTGTAGGGCGAGAAATTTATTTTTTGTTACTAAACTGCATAAGAAAAGTTGTTCACAATTTTTTCAGCTTCCTTAAATGATATATTAAGGTCAGCATGCATTGTTTAGTGCGTTTTTGTTTTTTAAAAACTAAACCGTTTTAATTCATGCTAGAATGGGACTCTTTGATAATACCACAATTCCTGCATCTTTTTTTACTTTTGCATAGATTTGATGTATGACCGTACCTAAGACAGAGCATCTTAACTTACCAAAAAATACGTATTGAGGTAATTCAACTTTTGAGAAAGTAAGTTTTATCATTTGTCTCGAAACACGCACCAGCTCATCCTTATCCACACTTTTAATTTTACGGTAAATTCGCGCAATCTTAATTACTTTGACCGGGGATTTAGTTAAATTTAATAATTGTTCTTCGGAATAACTGGTATCTACCCCGCGTCCAATACCTTTTTTTTCGGTGAGATTTAAAAAAATATAAGCAACCAAATCATTATTTTTAAAGAATTTGTTAGAAACAATCCGATTTGCTGCGTTAGCGTTATCTATTTCTAATTTTATTAAATTTTTATCTACATGATAAAATTCTGTTATATATTTCTCATTCTCGCCAAGCTGTGTGAGTATTTCCCCTAACTTCATAGGGTGAATGCGGCCCACATTTAAAAATGTATGCTCCGCGAATATGTAATATGACCCCGGAGAATCTGTTTTTAGTATTTATTCGCGCAGTACGTTCAGAGAGAATTTTTTGTGATGCTTCACTTGGAGAACTCATTACTTCATCTTCTTTTAAGATAATAATTTCATTGGGTGGTCTCCCACCACTCGGGTCAAACCCGTGAGAGCCCGCTATGCTTATCCAGGCATCAGCCTAACGGAAAACTTATTTACTATTTACTTACAGATTATCTATGCTATATGAATCCTATTTTAAAAGATACATTCCTAAGGCTATATATATTTGGCACGAAAACAACGAAACAGCACTGATAAGGGTTCGACACAAAACAAAAACGCGTCTGACCGCTCGGTACGCACCGTTCGGTATTCCGCAGATAATTGCTGTTAAGTTTTGATTTTAGCAATTGTCGTATTCTTCTTGTAAACTCGCTTGTCAGCTCATCCTTCATTACTCGGTGATTTATACGCTGCCCTTGCTTTATACCAAGATATTTAATGGTATCTCCATGTCGCATTGCTTCCATACTCTGACCGTTTTGCATCTCAAATCCATCTTCCTGTATCCCACCTTTCCTTATACTGACAGTTCGACACTTATCTAGCACAAGCCGCATTTTAATATCTGTAGAGAAATTCTCGACAATTTTGGACATCTGATCTAGCTCTTCTTGGTAGCTGCCATTAGTTTTAAATGGTCCATATATAAAAGATGGTTTAATTTTTTCTTTGTTGTTATTTTCGATACTAAACCCATATTCATTAGAATTTAAAGGGTTAGACAGAGGGTTCATTAGAATACAAAACCATAATGAACTAAGTTAATTACCTTGAAAAGTACCTCTTTTTGTTGGTAGAGGATTAGTTTTGATGTTAATATTAGTATCATTCAAGTGAATAGTAGTGTGCCAGGTCGACAAGGCATGTTCCAAGAAATGTATTCTACTACAGGGATCGATAACGTACATTTTTATTACTCTGATGAGTCAGTCACACGGCCTAGAGTCGAATGTTTTTTTATAATCAATATAAGTCATAAAGATATTTCTCCGCTCATCATAAGCTTAATTACAGATGACTGAATGAAATTATCAGTTTCTCTTTACTACCCATAGAGTCTTTAGAACAATCCTTTTGTTGTATATTATTCTGTTTAATTCACAATGTGTCGATATCCTTAAAGTTATACATGATCTTATCAGCTTATAAAGCTTTGGAAGGCAAGTAATTGGGCGATATTTAGAAGGATCGAGCGTGTTGCTTCGGTCTTTTGGAAGATGGTAAGTAACCCCTTGATTATGGAAACATGGCATATTTTGGGGTTCCTGCATTAGATTATTAAGGAAAAATGTTAATTTCTCGTGTGTGACCCTGAGTTTCTATAACTAGTAACTATGTACTCCATCAGGGCCTGGGGCTTTCCAGTTGTGTACCGTTTTAAGGATGCTCGTAATTTCCTCAGTTGTGAAAGGATTATACTTCATTTGGTGATATTCCCGAGCAGTTATATTTTCTACTTCAATTTAGTTTGCGCTTAAATTAGATGTTACGGACGTAGAAAATTGCTCCTTCCAAAAATTCTCAACCACCTCCTTACTAGGATATTCTGTATTATTCCTTTCCAGTTTAAGTCCCATTGATTTAGTAATTGAGAGTGCTGCATAATAGACGATGTTGTGCAGATATTTTAAGGAGTCAACTTTTGGAACAATGTCAGGTAATATTCGGGTGTTCATGATATTAAGTATTATTGCAAGTTTTTTGGAAGCCTTGAGCCTAGGCAAAGGTGGCCGACTTAGTGGTTTTTCACTTGGATATCAAGGCTCTGCTAAAGTTGGTCATTTTCATTATTTTTGCTATCTTCTTGTTGTTGATCCTCACTACTATTTTCAGGTTGTTGTTCAGGTGTCTCGGCCTTTAAAGTGTCAGTATTTATGGTGATATTTAAATTGTTCATGTTCAGTAAATAATTTTTAACGTCACTCTTGATGGCCTTGAGTCGCGATTCACGGATTAACTTATTCCTAAGGATAACTCTATATTGATCTGCTACTCGCTGTTTAGATATTTGGAGCTGAGGGTATTCTCGGCAAAGTTCTAGGTGTAATCTTTGCCGATATCCGACCATGTCATGGTCTAGTTATGTGGCTCTGTAAAATACATGTATTACAGTTTCGTTTTTTGGAATTCCTGCGCAGCACCTTCGTCGGGCGGAGTCTGAGATCTTTGGTAACTCTCTTGTGGTTAGTTATTATTCTCTGGTTCGGTGCTGTTCTCTGGTATTAGTAATTCAAAATGTCCCTCCTCAGGTCTGCCACTTAAAAGTAAATATATTGTACTAGGGTTCTGTTGTTTATTTATTATTATTGGCTGGCCTTTCATTATTACTTTCATTATTACTTTCTTTATTTGTCTTTCTTTGCCTATGGTTTATGTGAAAGTTAAGTTGTCGAGTTTCAAAGAGAGCGAATATATCAAGACTTGTGCCATATGTTGTTAATTTTTGCATGTATGCATAGTGATTATCGAGATTTCTTAATTTTTTTCACCTTCGATTAGCACATAATTCTGAAGCTCCGACCAGTTTTGCCTTATATATCTAAGCGCTGTTTCTCTTGTCTGATTGTCTTGGTGGCCATCTCTAATTATGTTGGATCTCAAAAAGCTCCTGTCAGAAGTATGTTCGGCTGTAGCATTTTTATTGACAGAAGGCCGCCTGTTCAACATTCTATTGCCACTAACTGGCATGCTATCACCCTCAATAGTGGCTCCAAGAGTGCCCTGGCAATCCCCAGGCAACGACTTTTTTCCGAGGCTTGGTTTGCAGCATTTTCATGGGGTTGCTACCATATAATAACTGTCAAAAACAAGAAGAGTTTGTATTTACACTATAAGGCGGTGGTTTCGCGTTCGTACGGAGAAACAATTAAAAAGACGGTCAACCTATTCAAATATCAAATCAAGTGACGCTGATCTTCTAATATAGAGTAATCAGCAAATTTCTTAATTAAATTGACTTTTTCTCTCGAATAACAGAGGGATTAATTTATCAACTAGGTATTACTTTTCAAGTAAACAAAATTTTCAATTTGGAAAAAAAATGTTAATGGAAAGAATGGTCACGTAACTTCATTTAAAAGAGCACTTCAACCTTAAACCATCTCTAAAATTTAGAGTCTGTAGAAACGACCACTTTAAAATGTCGGCCATTACAAAACTCATTTTTTTATCGATTTTATTTTTAGATGTCTTCAGATTATTCGTCGCATTTAGAATGATAAACAAAAATATCTAACTTTAAAATGATTGCAGCAAATATTTAATAGAATTACAAATCTCAACCTGTACACTAGTCTGTCTACATTTCTGGAATGTTTCGATACATAATATAAACAATATTATTTATGCAAACATAAGAAATTGTGTCATTTACCTTAAGTTTTGAGAGAGTTGTAAATGGTTTCATCCTGTAGGGACTCATCAGTGAGCCGATTTTTAAATTTTGAAATCAATTATTTTCTTTTATTTAATGTTTCTCTTTTACGAACCGCAAAAAATGAATTCTTATTAAACCTCCACATCCTACAATCAACCTGCCTGCTAAAATTCAGCTTTCTACGTCAAGCGGTTTGAGCACAATCGTAATTAATCAGTGGCACGAATTTTTGAAACACCCTGTAAACATTTTTAAGAAATTTGAAATAATGTAACATAATCAAATAAAATACACGAGTATAAACGTTTTTCCAAAATACCAACCGTTTTTTAAATACAAAATATTTAAGGGGCGGTTTCACCCCTTAATAATTTAACTACTCTAATTGAATAACTTTTTAAAATACAGTAATTGTAATTGATTTTAAAATACAAGCAAGAAGGTAGTAGTTTCGTAGTTTTAAGTAATTCTATCATTTGGTCATGTAACTGCTTTGAGCATCCAATCTCATATTATATTTTAAGTAAAGTACGTGTCAAGTGTCGTGTATTATCACCCGGACTATGTGCAGGGTATCCCATTTTAGGCACTTTTGCAGAGTGTCTTCCTTATTTTCAAAGATAGAGGGTTATGTTTTTCGAGAAAGTGTGCTACTTTTTTTGTGGAGTTAAATACGGCGCCAGCACAATTTTAATAGCCCTTTTGGTTTTTGAGATATAGGGCGTTTTTGAAAATATTCAAGCAACCATGGTATTCTAGCTACCTGAAGGCGAAAACTGTTCCTTGTATAACTTTTTCTGTAGAATACAGTGCCGCTTTCAGAATAAGTATACAGGGTCAGGTCAAAAAGTTATCAGGCCCTACTTTATGTTTTTAAATGGACAACCTGCATATTATTCTTTATATTTATTAGGAACAATGTGGGCTTTCCAAAAATATATGCAGTTATTTTGAAGAACATGCTCAAGACTTTTTAAAATATTCTTTTATGTCCAATTAATAGATAGTAGGTTATGGCTAATTTGGTTGGAATAAAAAGCAAAATGTCAAAAACTTTGCGGTTTTGTTAGTTTTTGATTATTGATGAAATATTTTTGTTCTTTTGGTGTCTATATATAACTGTACACTAGATTTAATTTATTTTTTTTATAATTCTACGAAAAGTATGATCTTTCGATTTTAGATTTTTTATGGGGATTTAAGCAAAATATACAAAACACGACCACAGTTTATAGCGGAGCTTCCAGTGGCAAACGATTTAACTTTCCGAAATTTGCAAAAAAGGCCTATGATTCTTTTGAACGCTATTAGAAGACGAAAATTTTGCATACGGGAAAAAGGCTGCCACTTTTGAAAACTTGCTTTTTCCTAACATACGTTTTAAATAAGATAGGTAAATATTGTTTTGTTTTGAGTAAAATTCAGTAATTCTGAATTAAGTTTGAAAGTATTACATCATAAATATAATAATTACTTACAGGAATTTTGTTTTTAATACATTTTAGCTATAGCCTACTACACCCTAAAAAGACACAAAAGAAAATCTTTAATTCTTAGCTTGGTTTTCAAAATAATTGAATTCATTATACATTTTTGGAAAGCCCACATTATTCCTTATAAATATAAAGAATAATAAATAGGGGTTCTCTTCTACGGAAACATACATATATGGAACAGTTTCCACAGTTTTCGCCTTTTTTATAATTTATCAGAGCTGGGATACAAGAGGTGCCTGAAAATGCAACATTTTCAAAAACTCCTTGTATCTTAAAAACCAATGGCTATGAAAATTCGGCTGACTCTACCTTTAATGTAGAGGATTATAGTGGGAAGAGGGCAGGCAAATAAAACCACTATGGTAATTTATATCCCAACGTTTCGTAGTCAATTATCACTTTCTCAATTTATATAGCTTCATGAGATGACTGCAAAATCTTAGCAAATTAACCCTTTTTGCGTTTTTTGTTGTTTTATAAACAATGATTTATTGGCGACCGTATTTGTTTTGTTTTATTTGCCTGCCCTCTTCCCACAATAATCCTCTACATTAAAGGTAGAGTCAGCCGAATTTTCATAGCCATTGGTTTTAAAGATACAAGGAGTTTTTGAAAACGTGTGCTATATGAATTCCATTCTACCTTTAATTTCACAAAAAAGTAGCCTGTCGCCAAAACCGCATCTTCTATTTTAGAAAATGGAATACCCTGTATGTCCGGCAAATTTTACTATAAGGAAGAGGATGAAAAATCCATTTCAAGATTTGAGTCACACAAACAAAGAAAACAACACGCAGAGAAGTAGGGCTAGTAAAAAAGTATTAAAAAAATTAAAAGTCTAAACCCACAACTCGTGATGCAACATAAAGTATAGTTATAAACGAAACACAATATAATAAGAAAAATAAGGTGTACTCAAAATAAAAACTCTCTACTTAGTCCTCTTAATGTCTGTATAATGTTTGTTCTGACACTTAATTTTTTTTCCAATACAAAAGTATTAGATTTTCAATTTTCTGACTCTGTTATTATTTTTCGTACATTTTATTAAAATACACATACAATTGTTTTTTCATAAAATAGGCAATCTTGCTTTGGCAATATTATGATATTATCCCCACTAATATTACAGGGAAAATCTTATCGTCTAAATATATATAATTTCTAGAATCATTTTTAAACTTTATTTTAAAATTTGGTGGTTGGTGGCCCTAGATCCGATATTACAATCTAAAACTATCAGTTCCCGACAAAATAAAGTGTGTTTTTAAAACATTTTTTACTTTATTCATGTAACTTTATGCAAATTGTATTAGTTTCAATTAAATCCCAAATCTGAAACTGATGCCGTTCGAAACGTTAATCATAGTACATAGGAATGTCACTGAGGAAATACTTTATCGTCTCTAAATGCAAAATTCAAATAAATAGTTTTTGCTGTTTTGCTTATAATTAAGCAAATATGAAGCTCTAATGCAGTTCATAAAAGTACAAAAATGATTTTTTGTCTATATCTAAGCTAAGCTTGAATGTAACAGTGCCTGCGACCTTTCAAAGTATGCCGACCTAAATATGTTCAAGTTTTTTTCATACGTTTAATTTTTTAAAGTAAGGCTCTATCAAACACATACTTCTTTATTATATTATTTTAAAAAACTCGTTTCTACATAGATCATTTAAGAATGATGCCTGTGCCAAAACCGTGTCTTATGAAACTAGTATTTTAGTTTAGGGATAATTATGTCTGCATATAATGAAAAAAGAAACTGAGGCCATTGTATATGTTAGTAGTTTTCTCATAAAGCTATTCTTACTAGACTGTACTTAAACTCAAAAACCATACATACGCTGGGTGAAAATTAAACAACGTTTCCCATATTTCCTATAGACAAAAAGCAAAATAATCTTCTAAATTTAAATATCAATAACGTAATGATTTAATGACGCCTTAGTAACTAAATTAAAAAGGTAGTTCAATTACTTCATAGTATAGGCATCATGGTAATTACATCATGTATGAATTATTTCTAAAAGTATTGAATTACTTTTTTCAGGATTATAGTAAATGATATCGGCATATTTACCATTTGAATTTTTATGGAAATATAGATTTTATTCAATCATTTTCTCTCCAAAATGCTAACAACCGTTTGAAAATTTGAAATATAATTTTCTGATTGCAGCAAAGTAGTTTATAGCTAGTTATTCAATCCCTTCCAATATTTGATTGATATCTCAAGTGATACAAACTATATATATATATATATATATATATATATATATATATATATATATATATATATATATATATATATATATATATATATATATATATATATATATATATATATATATATATATAATATAAAAACTAATATTTCTTTAAGGAATACCTGGCTCGAAATGATGAAAGTTTTCAATAACTGAGGAGACGTAATTAGATTTTCGTGTATCTAAAGACGGTTTCGTGCCCCATGCAGCTTATTGAAAAGAGCTTTTTACTAAAATGTTGTGGACACTGAATTATTGACAGCACTTACCTCGTCTTTCTCTCCCGGAGAGTCGCCATTTTCGATCCTAAACCTCCTGCAGTGCTCTTGACCATCCACTTCGGGTTGCTGCAACTAAAAAAAAATCGTATTATTAAAGCCAATAAGAAAAAAGGGTCGCTTTAAATGTATTCTATATTATTTCACTTTATGAAGCTTTTATAACAGAATTGTTTAACTTGGTATAAAGATAGTACTTCCATTATCATAAGGTTAATGTTTATAATTGTACAATTTTTTGTTTTTATTTAAATTTATTTGATTTTAGTGGGCAACTATTTTTGTGATAAATTTGATAAAGCATATTCTCCTCATAAAAACGTTTCATATTCTAGGGGAAAATCAAAATGACCAAAGCCTAGGAAAAGGGTGAAAGACTTAACTTTTGAACAACAAAATTTTTTTTTTTTTAAATTCGAAAATAATAGTTAGACTTTTGGTCCTCCCAGCGTGTCCACACTTTGAACGCAGTGGTGAGGCTCAGTAAGAGACTCCAGGGGCCTTTCATTGGTACGACTCCATGGCTACGACCATGAGGTCTTATCGATGGGTGGCCTAGACTGGAGCTCTGAAGCTAAGAGGGACACAGGGCTCAAGCCACGGTGTGCGTTTCCGTGCTAAGGGCTGCATGATACCCGAGCCCAAATCGGATGTCGTGAACGGAGCCTCTGGGATACCAGGCGACCTCCCAGAGTACACAGCTTTACCTCAGTAAGCCGGCTCTGCTGGGGTGGATCACCTTTCCGAGTTACTCGTGGGAACTGTATGAAAAAAAAAATAGCAGCAAACCTTTTAAGGGCCCTTCGGAAGAAGGGTTTATGAAACCGGGCTCCCAAGAGGGGAATAGTACAGCTGGCTCCTTGCAAAAGGAGACAACTCAACAAGGCTCCATGAAGGGACTGGCAACATACCGGGCGGTTCTAAGAAAAAGAACAGGTCTGGTGCTCAGAAGGCCAGGGCTAGATGGCTCAGGCTCGAAGGTATCACCTCGGGCCAGGGCGCAGTCAAGCCAGGGCCTAGCACTCAAGCTCAGGGGGGACTAAACGTCCCAGGTCAGAAGGGAGCACCCCAGGGACTGAGAAAAGCAAGCAGCCTGAGAAGAGACCCAAAAAAACGGGCACTCTCACATACGGGCAGGCGGCAGCGGCAGGTCTCAGGGTGACCATTATACCGGAGGCATATCCGGATGTGGTCATCTCAGAGACTCAATATGGAGCTGTCTTGGCATCTCTTAATACCGTCGTAGACGGCAGATTCAGCGGTTTCCGGCTGATGGAACAGGGAGCCATTGTGGTGAACTGTGAAGATCAGTGGTCCCTGAACTGGTTGGAGGGGACCATTCCAATTATTAAGCCATGGGATAATGCATCTCTGAGAATTCAGAAACACGTTCCCAGGACAATAAAAGTTGTGGCCGTTGTCCATAGGACCACCGGACAGTACGGACGTGACTTTAAAACGTCTTCAGAGACAGAACTTAGGACTAAGAACTAATCTCTGGAGGACGTACTATCGCAAGGAGGAGAAACACAAACTCATTCTTGTGTTTGGCATTGATGAGGCTTCCTTTGAGGCCTTGTCACGTCAAAAGTTTAAAGCGTATGCTGAGGTCTCCCACGTCACTTTTGAGACGAAGGTAAAGGCTCCAACTTCGACTGAAACTTCCACCGACACCAAAGCCGGAGCAGCGGGGAGACCTATCTCCCCGTCAAACCCAGCTCAGCGGTTAGACCCCGAGTCTGACGCTGAGCAGGAAGTTGTGTGCATAGCGCGGAGTCTGGGTCGGAGGACACAACTTCCCGGATGACGGAGGATCACCCTTAGCTCGTTCCAATGGGCAAAGGGGTGCTCTTCCTACAAAGTAACTTGCAGCACAGCAAAGGGGCGACCTCATTAATAGGCCGTTATATAGCTGTGGGGCAAACACACATCTACCTCCTACAGGAACCTTGGGTTTACAAGGGGCATGTGCGAGGTCTGGGGCAGATAGAAAGTTCCCTACATTATAAAAGGGACATCCACCTGAACCCAAGGACATGCATCGACGTTGACAAATGTATTGAGTCCTTGTCACTACCGGAATTTTGTTCCAGGGACCTAGTGGCTCTGAAACTGATTCTTAAGGATAAGGCAGGGCATCGCAAACCCATTGTAGTATGCTCAGCCTATCTTCCCTATGACTCAAGAGAGGACCCACCTACCAGGGAACTCATTGACTTAATAGGATACTGTAGGGACAACGGGCTTCCTCTTGTTTTGGATGCGACACCAACGCACACAATGTTGTGTGGGGCAGCACTGACACCAACTCGAGGGGCGCAAGTCTTTTAAAGTACCTCAGTACAACTGATTTAGAAATTCTAAATCGGGGAAACACTCCAAATTTTGTGACTTCACGAAGGCAGGAGGTTATTGACCTAACTCTAACATCATTTTTGCTGGTTCCGGTTGTTAGGGAATGGCGGGTGTCTGATGAGCCATCTTTATCGGATCATAGACACATCCTCTTTAAACTAAACCTTGAGCATGACATGAAGCTCAGTAGTTTTCGAAACCCGAGGACAACCAACTGTAAGGCAAGTGGAAAATGTGGCAAACTCTATACAGGAAGCCATAATAGACTCCTATGAGGAGAATTGTGCATTACGAACCTATCGAGGTACCAAGAAAACACCTTGGTGGAACTTGGATCTTGAAAAGGCTCGTAAAGATACACGCAGGCTCTTTACCTGCTGACTGGGAAGAACATAGGAATTCTCAACGCAGGTACAAAGAAATGATACGCAGTTCAAAGAGAGGGTCTTGGAGGACCTACTGCGAAAGCTTAGAAGGTTTTCCGGAAGCCGCTAGACTTCAAAGGATTCTCTCAAAAGGTCGAGGACAGAGCGTGGGGGCTCTAAGGCTTCCGACCGGTGGATATACCACCACCGCAGAGGAGGCTCTAGGAATGCTCCTGGAAACTCATTTTCCAGGCTCTCGTCCGGAGTCTAATGATGAGGTTACTGGGCAGGCTCTCCAAGTAGTGGCAGGCCCGGTTGACTGGAAAACGGCCGCTAAGGTCGTTACAGTAGACATTATTAAGTGGGCAATATCTTCGTTTTGCCCACTTAAGAGTGCGGGACCAGATGGAATATTCCCGGCGCTTCTTCAGAAGGGTCAGGAACTACTGATCCCACATCTTTTGCGCCTTTTTCGGGTCTGCCTGGCTTTGGGATATATTCCCGAACGCTGGCGCAGGGTTCGGGTAGCGTTTATTCCTAAACCAGGTCGTAATTTCTACGAAACTTCTAAGGACTTTAGGCCCATCATTCTATCCTCTTTTCTTTTGAAAATCATGGAGAAGATCGTGGATACTTATATAAGAAACGGCGCACTGGGTAGAAATCCTATGCACCCATTCCAGCACGCTTACAGGACGGCCGTGTCGACGGAGACGGCGCTTCATAGTCTAGTCAGTAGACTGGAGGTGGGGTTTACTCCAAGGAGATGGCTCTGGGTGTGTTCTTGGATACCACCTTTGACTCCATTAGTGAGGCTGCTGAGAGTTTTGGCGTGGATAGGGCTGTAATTAGGTGGTCATGCTTGAAAGCAGAATCATAACATGTTCTGTTGGGAGCGTGACAGTATGCTCGTCCGTGGTCAAAGGATGTCCGCAGGGCGGAGTTCTTTCTCCGCTCTTGTGGTGTTTGGTTGTAGAGTTTATGCTCAAAGCTACGCTGATGATCTTGCCATTATAGTAATAGGCAAGTTCCCAAACACCATTATAAGGCTCATGCAGAGGGCTTTGGCCATGGTGGAAAAGTGGTGCCAAAAACACAGCTTGTCTGTTAATCCGGATAAGACCGAAATGGTACCATTTACCCATAAGAGAAAAGTGGACCTTGAGAGGCTCACCCTCTTTGGGAAAGAGTTGAGATCTTCGGGGTCGGTAAAATATCTGGGTGTCTTAATAGACTCCCGACTGACCTGGAGGGATCATATTGAAAGGATCACAAAAAGGACCACAGCGTGTCTATGGGCGTGCAGACGGTCCTTTGGATCAACTTGGGGTTTAAAACCTCGTATTGTGCATTGGCTTTACACGTCAGTGATAAGGCCAATGATCACTTATGGCGCTCTTGTGTGGTGGCCCGCCACATACAGAAGGATGCTTGACAAGCTCCAGAGACTGGCGTGTCTGGGCATAACTGGAGCCATAAGAACCACACCGACCCGATCTATGGAGGCTATTCTGGGACTAAGTCCTCTGCACTTGCTTGTAGAGGAAAAGGCTCGGAAGGCTTCTGTTCGTTTAAACGACTGGGGTCGTTGGATACACAGAGACTGGAATTTTGGGCATACGCGAGTATGGACTGAACTGATCAGATCAGACCCTCTCCTAGCAAGGAGAGATGCCATTATTCCGGTCTCAATTGCCTCTAAAAGATTTTGTAATTGTTCCTGAGAGAGAACAATGGAGGGATTCCTCCCCATCCTTCCTCAAACCGGAGGGATCTGGGGCGGGAATTTATGGGGAGAGTCCCAGGGCAAGAATTAGTCTTGCTCTTGGACGGTATGCGACTGTATATCAGGCTGAGATTACAGCAATCTTGGACTGCGTACAGGAAAACCTTTCCAGAGGATACCACGATAAGCATATCTATATATGCTGTGATAGTCAAGCCGCGATTAAAGCTCTGTCCTCGAACAGGGTCAATTCGCTGCTGAATGCAGGAGAGCCCTAGAGAGGCTGTGTGAGTCCAATAGGGTTAGCCTCATTTGGGTGCCTGGCCATCAGGGCATTGGGGGTAATGAAGGGGCGGATCAGCTGGCTCGGGAAGGTAGCAACACTGCTTTCACTGGGCCGGAATCTGCTCTTGGAATTGCTCCTTCAGCTGTCAAGGCTAGGATTAAGAATCGCACTGTCGAGGAATTCCGTGCTGAATGGCACGAGCTGGCAGGACTCAGACAGTCTAAGGTCTTCATATCAGGCCCTTATAGCCGTTCTGAGTCTAATAGACTTCTAAATCTAAACAGAAGTCCACTTAGAACTATTACCAGGGTCCTAACTGGACACTGGCTAGTGAAATATTACCTGCATAAGATTGGACTCGACAACGATCCATACTGCAGGTTTTGTGCTGAGGTAGATGAAACTACTGAGCATCTAGTCTGTTGATGTGACGCTTTAGTCAACGCCAGACTGCTTTGCTTGGGTGACACCTACGTGGAACCCGAGCTTGTGGGACGTGCGCGACCAGAAAGGGTCCTTTCCTTTCTAAAAAGGAGTGGGCTCTTGGCCTGACACGCCTACTTGGGGGGATAGTGCAATGGGCCCCAGTGAGCCTAAGTGCTGCCCTTGTCGGGCTCCCCATCTATGTCTATGACTAGACTTTTGGTAGTAGGGTTTTACTCTCGTCTCGCATTTTTTTTCGGTCTCGTCTAGGATTCGCGTGACGAGACAAGGCGAAACCGAGAGTAAGAAACACTAATTTTTCTATAAATCTTGCGAGACGAGACGATAATTATGTGAAATTAAGAAATCTCGCATATTATATAATATTTAATTTTTCTTGGCAAATAGACCCTCTTCTCATTTTTTACACTAGTAGTTGAAGCTTGTCAAAAAGATTATTTAAAAAATAATAAATAGGATTATGGAGGAGTTCTGTTGCTACACTATTAAGTAGTGCAGTTTAGATTAACTGAATAATCAAAAATATGTGACGTTTGTAGGTTACATTTTTTCTAAATAACTTGTGGTGAGTTTACAGGCTGTTTAAAAAAAACTCAAAAACTTTTTTTCTACTACTTATAAAAAGAATTTCCAATGAATTAATTTCAATTATTTGTTCTACTGTTGTATATAAATACTGGCAATTTCAATTATCACATTTATATTTTATGCTATAAACTATTAATATTTTTGTGAATAAAAGCTTTTATGATTCACTTTTAGAGATGGTTTAGCTAAAAGTTAAAAATTCGGTTTCTCAACTTTTACGCAAGGGTGAGATTTTTAATAATTTCTACGAGGACCTAAATATTTACTACACATTTAAATGTATAGGTGTTCCTTAACCATGTATAAAATTCAGATTATTTGAATTTTTTTTAGAGGACGCACTAGCTGAATAAATTTAACATACAGGAATCAGAGACCATTTTATGTAGCATGAAAGAAAAATTCAACCTCATCATGATGTTTATTAAGATAATGGGCATATTGCAGCAAACGTACACACATTTGCTTAAATAATGTATAAAATCTCCGAATACATTTATTAGTTAGCGGTACTAAAGTCAGGCAGCATTAAGAGAAGGGGGGAGCTATTTTGAAAGAGATGTTTATAATACGAAAAGACTATGCTAAATATTTCTAAAATAATACTTAATATGCAAAGTGGCTACATAAATTATGAATCATGAATATAATTTTTAAATGATAAACTCTATTTATTGTTACATTTTGAATATTCTCAGGCTGTAGCCCAAACGACCTGATTATAGCAAAATTGTTTTCACTTTTGATTAAAGTAGATTACAAATGTTATCGGACTATTGCATTTATGAAGGAAATGCAATATTCTGAGAAATTTTGTATCGGAAAACTAAGACAATAATTTTTTTAATCCGTCTACCTCATTACAAATCCATCTTAATTTTGACATTGTGTTTACACAGATACTAGCTCATGGAGTATTCAATTGTACTTGAAATCTTAATAACATTAAATAGTGTCAGTCAATACTTGACGATCTGCATATTTATAAAACATTTGTTTGCGAGCTTCTTCCTAAATATTTTTAGTACCAATTATATTTGGATATATATTTTAACCTAAAATTCTTAAACTAGACACAAAATTCCAATAATAATGATATAACAATTAACATAGCTCAATAAAACTAAACCTCGGCGTCGCAATCGGGACTTATATATGCACTCTGCTCTTAAGGGATATTTTTCAGTTCATCTTTGAGGTAGCTATGTTAAGGACAAATTAATATAGTCGCAGTAAAACTTACTAACTTCTTTAATAATTTATTTAAAATTTGTTTTTCTATGTGAAAATTAACTAAGTCATGACAACACCTCTGTGGGAAGAGGGAGAGCTGTTGGCAAAACCGGAGAAAAAATCGTTTTGTGTATGTTTCAAATATATTGAATCTTAAAAAATAACAAAAAACCAACTGATTCAATCGCACTGCAGAAACTATACTGACTAGAAAAAAATAACAAAATGGCATACTAAATACTTAAAGTAGAAGATGTGTAAAACAAAACTCCAAATTGCTTTCTGACTGCAAATGTTATTCCAATATTTAAAAGCAATTTGTGTATATTGTCTTACATGCATATAAGAAAAAGTTTTTCTGGCGGTAAAATTTGCTTTTGCACCAAGTAAAGGAATTTTTTTATCTATATAGTAATTTATTTTCAAGCAAATTATTAAAAAATATAGATTTTAAACGATCAACTTAAAAAGATATCCCATTGAAATTTACAACATTCTCCAATTATTTTACTATGTATTTTTGTTTGTTACATCTCGGCTATTTTCGCCGGCCAGGCTCTATATTCTATCTGTTTTGTTGCTAAATATGAGTGTAAGCCTTAAAGTTATTTATATTAGTTATTTTATATATTTTTACTTTTGATTTAGAAGACCTCAACTTGTGATTATCTTAAATTGTAGCATCTTTAGTCATTAAGAGATTTGTATGAATTAATGAAATTTATTTCTTGGGTGAAGTAATATATTTGGATTAGAGTGAGATGAAAACATTTAAAAACAGGTGCGCTTTCAGTACCTAAGGATACCGCGCATTATATTTAGTTAGTATTGTAATAACATTTTACAATTTTTTCACGAACGGATAGAAATTGTTATTGGATAGTATTTTTTTTACAGTGCAGTTGCTAAATTCAATTTTGTTAAATAGCGTGATGATGCCTAGTAAGAAATTAAAAAAGTATTTTCCATATATTCGGCAAAGTTTTAAATGCTTCTAGCAATTTGGCAGCATTTTCGATAATTTTACAACAAACATGGCTAATACCAGGTTGTGACAAGTCATTATTTGTTTCACAAAACAAAATTAAATAAAGTTCGTATGTGTATAGTTGCTCAATAAAAACTTTGGTATTTAGGTTAAATCTGGGTGAAAAAGTTCACGTAAAACTTTTATCAAATAAGCGTTGGTACAACTAATCTGGGTCTATAAAAACTTAAGGGAAATGACTAATTCACATGTTGAGATAAGTAGTTTACTTAAATATTTGTTTCAAACAATTTAAAATTAGATATTTTGTTGAGTTGCGAAAAAGTCAAAATGAAATATAGTAGTTATAATAGGGGAGCGCCTCCTCCTCCTCCTCTTCCTCTCTCTCATGTCCCTCATTCTTAACTTCCTCCCCTTTTATTCTCATTCGCATCATATTTTTTAATTTTTTCTCTTTGTTCTCCCACATTTGATTTTGCATTCTTAAGTCTTATAAATAGGTGCATCATGATCATTTTAGTATGCCGAGACACATTTACTAAGCTGTGCTCGAGTTGCGTAAAAAGTTATTTTTGAATTTTTCCACCAATTTTGTATAAAACAAAAAGAAAAAATGTGTCAAGTAATAAGTGAATTATGTGTAATCGCGAAAAATTAACTACAACTATCAGACAGTTAAAAGTTAAATATCTCAATTTCTTTGAAGTGATGTCGAAAGATGAATACACCAAGCTGTTTTATCCACTGAAACGAGATTATTTGGAAGCAATTGACTGTTGTGATGATTATTTAGAAGGAATTATAAGCCTTACTACGTTTTTCAATACATTTGGGAAATCATACTTTGTAGGAGAATTAAGCCACCTAATAGAATTTATAGGAGAAGATTGCCAATTTATACCTGCTATTATTGCAACCCAAAAGAGGTTTCAATTATACGAAGATAAAAAACAGGTATTATCAAAGAAAGTTAATCCTATTCGCAAGAGACGTCCCCCTACATATTTAAAATATTATGTTAAATAAATGAAATGGCTGAGTTGCTGATTTCAGTTAAATTATTAGAGGACAAATTTAGTAATCTTTCAAAAACCTATTTCTCATATTGTATGGCAAGTGGTCCGGAGTGGATAGACTTTTATTGTAATCAATCTGAGGAATTCGTAAAGGCTGCCCTCTGTTGCAACAAATACATTGAAACATTAAATTTTTTTCAACTTATTCAAGATCTAAAAGATATTGGCTTTGGTTACTATTTAAAAGACTTGAAGCAATTTATTGACGAGGATACTATTCTTCAAGAAATTGAAAAGGAAGAATAAATTTAATAATATTTACAATGGAGCAAATGGTTACTGAAATGTATGAAGAGTTTATTATATCTGCTGCATACTTCCAATATTTATCAATTGTAGGCGAAGAAGACGCAGAAGCACAAGATTTGTCAGCATATGTTAATAATATAGATCGAATGAAACAATGTAAATTAGCCGCTAAATTTTGTAATGATTATTTAAAATATAAAAATGAGTATGAACTTTTAAATGAATTTAGAAAATTAGATTTAAGGTATCATATTAATTGTATTCAATCATGGTTGGTTAATGCAAAATAAAAAGGTAATTAAGTTTTTTTTTATATTTTTATTCATTCATAAAACAATTGTCATATAAAAATAACACGTTTGTCAAAGCACACATACAAGGTGATTTTGAATGATAGAAGCATTTTGGTTCCATTAGCTTTAGCGCTGGTTGTTCATCTATTTCAATCACATGCTTTTTAGAATATTTCTGTATAAAATCCTTTTTTTCGCTTCCTTTTACAAAAACAAAATCTGCTTTCTTCGTAAGTGTTTCAATTATTTTTGGGAAATGATGTAATGGAGTAAATCCATTATTCCAATGTATACAATGATAATTTTTCGTTAACCATACCGCCTGCTTGTGACAATCAGGCGAAAGAAACTCCATTGGAAAAGGCTTTTTAAAAATGTAATGAGTCATTTCATAACCATCAAAAGCTGCAAGCTCTTTCGGTATAAATTTATTTTTTTCATCTTTGAATCCTTGAATATCTATAACCAATCTCATATTTTCAAAGCAGCAAATTTTTTAATGAGACTTTTTTTACTTGAATAATTTGCAATTTCTTCTTTCAGTTGATTAATTTTAAAAATAAATTTTTCAATTTGTAGTTGTAGTTTTGATGTCATGATTAAAACTAAAAGCTTTTGAAAATTTCTTTAAATTAAATCGAAATATGAAAATAGTGGGGATAAAGTTTATAATTGTTTCACAATTTTAGTAAGAGGGTTGTAGCTAAATAATTTGTCATGTAAAATAAGACAATAAGCAGAAGTATCTTTTTTAATTGCATTGTGTGTCTCAAATTCAATTCTCATTACTACGGATCCCGTTTGAATTGTTTCTTTTTGATGGGAGCAATCAATATGTGTAATAGGACTAATGTTTTTGAATTGTTCAGGATTAAAAATGGGTTCATTTGGAACACCATAATAAGACTGTCTAAAGTTGGCAAACATTTCGTATAAAGCAGAAAATTTGTTTTCTTCGAAATTTAAGTACAAATCGTGATAAGGATATCTTTCAGAATTTAAATATACTCTAATATTTGACAAGGTAATATTGTCAAATTTACTCATATCTTTAACAATTTTCCCTTTTCTGTTTTCTTGAAAGCCAATCACAACATGACGAGGAGCTTCTAGTTTACTAGTTGTTTTTACCGGCCATGTGTGACGGGTTGTTTCGGTTAGAGAAGAATATTCAACAAGTTCCCAACTCCTGAATCCTATCAATATATCTTTATTTGATTCTAATATTTTTGATAGAGCAAGTTGTTGTGGCATATCAACTAGAATGTGAGGAACTTTCCAATAAATTTTATCGAAAGTAACCAATGGAGTGTCAGGAGCAGTAACAAGGTGTGCCGGATCTTCTTTGAAAATAACACCATCTAAATCATCAGTTGATCTAATAAGAACCAATTCCTGTTTCATATTCATAATCATTTTTCTGTAATCTTCAAAAAATCCTAAAAGCATTTTCAGTGGTATGGATACGGAGAATTTTCCATCATTATCAACTAAAATTGTATCACCTTCTTTCCGATGTGGAAACCAACCTGCATTTTCCAGTTTTAAACTTTCGTTGGTATTGTGAGAAAGGTAGCTTTTTAAGGTTGATGCTAATCCAACATTTCTTATTGAATCTATAGTAATTCCGTTTAGTTCATAGCGGATTTCTCTGAACAAAAAGGCTATACCATTGTTAATAAATAGCAATTCTTTCTTATATTTACCTTCTGTATTAGTTAATTTTCCTTCGATATAAAGTAAACTATCTGATGGTAGAGTGTAAGCATCGAGTTCTTGAATTGGGATCCTTATTTCATCATTGTAATCGAATTTTGAAGAAATATATGGTTGATATGTGTGAAGCTCAGAACTGACGATGGAATTGTCTACATAAAGCTTTTCGTTTACGTTTAATATGTTCATTATTTTAAAACAGTGAAACCCAAGGATGTGAGAAATTTACGATTATCTCGTCTTAACTTGTTGGTGTTGGATTTGATACTGAACTGTTGTTTAGGCTTTTTCTTTTTATAAGTTTTTACTTTGTTGATAGTAGTAGGGGCAAGTCTCATCCCAAGGGCTCTATTATATCTAACTACCATTTTATATTTCACTTGTTTGTAAATGTAACCTTACTGTTATAGTTTCTCCTCTAAAACTGATAAGTTCTCCGTCTTGATCAACTATTTTAACTGTTATATTGTTAATTGCTTTGACGCTAACTGGAAAATACAAAATGGGCAAAGGAGATTCAACTATTTTATACCCTGGAGCTACAGTTGGATAAAACTGGTGAATAATATGAACAGGTTTACCATTATTGTAAGAACCGACACAAATATTACAGTCAATACAAATAGCATTCACCTTAGTTATTTTTGCAACATTATCTGATTCTTCCTCTTTCATAGCTTCTAGTATCCTGCTATTAAAACCCAACATTTTTCCTATCGAATCTTCCTTGGTAAAATCAATTATTCTACTACACATTAAAAAAGTTTTTAGAGTATTAACATTTGCTTTTAAAAGAAAAAAAATTTTTTCATTCGGAAATAAATCTTCTATACTTTCTCTTATGTATGTTTCTATATCTGTAATGTCATAAGTTCCGTCGGGAATAACAATTACTTTTTTATCTATATAAAATTTATTATATCCTTCTTTTATATTGGGGATAGTCATAAACGTTTCAAAATCAGCTAAACCCAGGTAATATTGTTTTTCATCCTCTAAATATATGGGCGGATTAAAATCAGCAGACAAAACAGAACTGTTTCCTGATATGGCAATTGTGGTAGACATTGCAGTTTATTTATGAATGAGATATTACAATAAATAATGAGTTTATATATTTTTTTGCAAAAATTTTAGGGATAGTTGACCACAGTTATATGAATTAAATTTTTGTTTATTTTCATAAGTATAAAATACATCCACTTTGCCATTCGAATTAAAATATTTGAGAAGTTCAAAAGGTGGTTTTAAATTTCCATAACTATCAAAATATATTACATTTTTGTTATTTTTAATATAAGCAGTCCAATGAGATCCTTTATTTTGTTTTTTATCCAAATTTACAATACCACATTCTTTCAGATTAATTTTTTTTGGAAGTTCATCGAGCATAAAAACACCTCTAAAGCCAGTTATTTTTAACAGCTTTACATATTTAATAATATCATTGTTCGTAAGTGCTCTTTTTGGAAAACTTATTTTGAGTTTTTTTTTTGTCTGATTGCTTTCATTTTGACGGATCCTCCTTTATAAGGTCTAATAAATAGTCCCTTTCCTTTATATGGTCTAATATATAATCCTTTCCCTTCTTTAGAAGCATTTTCCATTGCAATATTATGTCTATGTATTTCTTCTAGTTGCTGTTTAGCTGCTTTAGCATCATTTACTGCCTTAGCAATTCCTGCCGCGCCTCCACCTAGTGCACCCAGGGCGCCAAGAATGGGAAACAAAAGAGGTAGAAATCCTCCAATTTTTTTGGGCGTTCGAATGATACGTTTTTTTCTCAATTTAAGTTTACCCCCTTTTGTATTTTTTAATCCCAAACCGAACTTTCTTTTACCCTTCATTATTCCTGCAACACTTAAAGCTGCAATTTTTTCACCAATAGAAGAATCTTTAGCTTTTACCCTATCCCAGGCTTTTTTTTCTAATATTTGGTCAGATATGTGTCTTTTTGATAAATCTTCAGTCTGAGAGTAAGATATATCATGTTCTTTGCAAGCGGAATCCAATGGATTTATACCAACGTCACCTCTAGTTAATCTTTTTTCCAAGTTGGTGCCGGGACCACAATAATTATATCCTGGTATATGAACTTCGAAAGGTAGTTTGCTAATTAATTTATTTACTAAACCAGAGCCTTTTCTATTACGTGTTTTAATAGTTTTTTTCAACTTATGGCGACCCACAGTCATTGAAGTTCTTTTTATACTAAAAGCACATTGACATTTTTCTGGTATAAATACTTTTACAGCTAAAAATATTTACTAGTGTGATTAAGAATGAGGATTGAAAAACAAAAATTCTCATTACCAGTAAATAATCATGATGAAAAAATTTTAAGTAAACAGTTGAGAAAGCATGGTGACTTATTTTGCGGTGGTTCAAAAAGAGGGCTTATAGTTGGTTGCAGTGGTAGCGGTAAAACCAACGTTATGCTTACACTGCTCGAGCATCCAAATGGAATTAGGTTTGAAAATGTCTATGTTTATTCAAAGTCATTAGATCAACCAAAATATGAATATTTAAGAAAGTTGTTAAAACCTATGAAAGAAATTGGATACTTTGAATATGATAGCGATGAGAACATTATTTCACCTCATGAGATAAAGCCAAATTCCGTTATCATTTTTGATGATATTCCTTGTCATAATCAATCTATTATTAGGGACTATTTCACGCATGGAAGGCATAGAAACACCGATTGTTTTTTTATTTTTCAAGGATATTCCTCAATCCTTAAACGTCTAATTCGAGAAAATGCAAACTTATTAATTTTATTTAAACAGGACTGTTTGAGTTTAAAACATATATATAATGACCACTGTATATTAGATATGACATTTGATCAGTTTAAAAATATTTGTGCTAACTGTTGGATGGATCCATATGGCTTTCTTGTAATTGACAAAGATTGTGAAGTAAATCACGGCAGATATAGGAGTAAATTCGATTCCTTTATATATTTATAAAAGTAAAAAATTTGCAGTTTTATTTCATTTAAAACTTGTACAGCATGGATAAACGTTTAGCTCGAGAATTAATAAGATCCAGACAAGCCGTGAAGCAGAAATATCAAAGCTTGAAATTAGCTACTTCTTCTGCTCAGTCCGAATTAGAACAAACTTATAGACCAATAACACAACCACTTAAACAGCTAATTTCAAGTATTGGTAAATCCGAACCATTCGATTTAAAAGAAGAAAGAGTTTCAAAGTATGAAGATTTCAAAACACCTACAAAGCTTTATAAAACATCAACTCCGACGAAAAATATTCAGAAAACAGGAAAAACTCCGTCACTCCCTACAGAACTACCAACATTTTTAAATGACAGTAGTATCACTTCTTCCTCTCCTGTAGTACAACCATTGTCATCAACTGTTATAGCAGAAACTTCAGATCCTTCTAGTGACACAACAACAAATTTAAACTTGTCAGACATATTGGAACAAACTAGAAAAACAATTCAAACCTATGTTGGTACACCATCATATAAAGATTACTTAGCAGATTTTCATGAATTACCCAGATCATATATTGATGAGGGTGTGAAAGATACACAACATAAATTTGACCATTATTATGGAATAGTTCATGACCTCGAAACGGATAAGTTTTCTTTTGGTTTAACACAGATACCGGTAGAAATTATTGGAAAAGACATTAAAGTGGGAGGAATAACGTACACAGGCACGCCAGGTTTATACGAATTGCTTTTCAAAAAAGAACCGAAAGGTTATAAGAAGGAAGATTTAGATAATTACATGAACATTCTAGCTAAAACAAATGTATATCGTAGGAATTTTGATTCAAATGAACAAGTTCAAGGAAATACATCACACAAATATGTTACAATAATAGGACCATATTTACAAAGAAAGGGGATTACAAAGACAAAAACCTTGCCAAGATTAGTTACAGCATTTAACAAACCAAAACCTCCGTTTAGAACAACTAGAGCCAAATCTACAGGAAAGGGATTAATTTTGAAAACAAACAGATCAAATACAGACTATGTATACTGGAATAATGTTAACGAAATTGTTGATAGGCTACGTTTATTAATTTCATCAAGTGATGCGGGAAATAATGCTCATAGTAACGAGATTATCTCTATTATTGAAGAATTAAGAGAAGATAAAGTAATACTATAAATAACAGCTATCAAATATAATCATATTTATTGTTTAATGAAAGCTCAACATGACAGTTGATAAATTTGGACGCCATATTTCAAAACAAAATCAAGAGAGAATAAGTGACATTAATAATTTAAAAAGGAGATTAGGTGAAAATGAAACAAATAATGAAATCTTTGCTAAAAAGCTTAAGGTTTTTGATGAAAATTTTTTAAAGTATGAGAACCAGATTAAAGGATGCTATACCTCAATTGAAAACGTTAATAAACAGTTGCTAACGCTAAATCAAATAAGTAAAGATTTGCAATTTTTAAATGAACATGTTAAAAAGGAAGACAAAAAATTAAGTGATGATATCAACAAAATTAATAAAATAATGGAAACAAATATAAGAGAAGTAATAATTGAAAAACACAAGGAAAAAATTAAACAATTAAGAACTTTTATAAAAAGGTTAGATGATGAAAAAAAAAAGAAATCAAAATAGCATTCTTAACAGTAGAACAATTGACCAACTCACTTTGGAAGAAAATCAACAATATATTTCCTTGGAAAATATAATGTCCAGTGTAATTAAGAAATTAGAACAAGAATTAAATAAAACAGAGGAGGAATTAAAAAATAGTGATAGTAGATCAACTACTTTCTTAACTGGAGAGATAAAAAAATCCTTTAATGCGTTAGAAAAGGAGATTACTAAAATTAGTAAAATTTTAAATGAAAAAAGTTATACAATACAAATTGATAAATTGAATGAATGGGAAAAAACATATAAAAGTTATATTTCGAATTATTACAAAACATAGAAAGTGAACTTCCTTAAAATTGAATAAACAAGTTTGTTGTCATGACAACCGTTAAACAGCAAGTCGTTAATGAATTACATAAACCTGCTAGAAAAAACTACAAACGCAGAAGGGTGGTAGTGAAAGGGTTAAATGATCTTTTTCAAGCTGATTTGGTTGAAATGTTACCCTATGCCAAATTTAATAAGGGATTTAAATATATCTTGATTACCATAAATGTTTGGACCGAACCGTTAAAATGACGTAACAGCGGCAATGAAAAAAATATTAATCAGTGCAAAAACTCCACCAAAAAACTTGCAAACGGATAGAGGAAGAGAGTTTTTCAATGTAAATTTTCAAAATTTGATGCAACAATTTCGAATTAACCATTATAGCACGTTTTCCAATTTGAAAGCGAGTATAGTAGAAAGAGTGAACAGGACTTTAAAGAATAATATGTGGAAAATATTTAGCATTCAAGGAAATTACAAATGGTTTAATATATTAGCGGATATTGTAAAAGATTATAACAATACAAAACATTCTTCAATAGGAATGAAGCCAAAACAAGTAAATAAAACAAATGAAAATAGAATCTTGAAATCTGCATTTACTCATGCTAAAACGTTAGATATAAAATCTCCAAAGTTTAAAGTGGGTGATCACGTACGAATAAGCAAGCATCGAGAGGCATTTTCAAAAGGTTACACACCAAATTGGTCAAATGAGATATTCCACATTAAAGAAGTTAAGATGACAAACCCTTGGACATATTTAATTCAAGACGAAGATAATCAGGACATTCTGGGTGGTTTTTATGAGCAAGAATTACTAAAAGTAAAGCATACCGATGTGTATCTTATTGAGAAGATTTTGAGAAGGAAAGGAAACAAAGTTTATGTGAAATGGTTAGGACTTGATAAAAAATATAATACATGGATTGATAAAAAAAATATTGTTTAATTAAATTGAAATTAAATTTTAGTTAAATTTGTTTTATTTCTGTTCCTCACTTTATGCTTTAGCTGATACAAATTACAAAGTCTTAATGTGCTAATTAATTTCAAATAAAATTCACATTTACTAAACTAAAATTTTATTAAGTAAAACATCAAATACAATTTTTATTAAAACGTGTCAAATATATTTTATTTCTATGTTCCTCAGATAATATCGAATCTAGAATAAGTTTACAATCATTTATTCTTTTTTCAAAACGGAGTCTATCTAAGTACCACATCTGAAAGTTACTCCTACGGGCTTGTCTGTAAGCAAAGCTCCACTTCACTAACACATGCACCTTATTGTTCTCTTCCAGAAAAGATATTGTTTTCTTCGTAATATTTTCTTTTTGATCCATTTTCATTGTTTTCTTCGTAATATTTTCGTTTTGTTCCATTTTGCTTCAATTTGTTTTCCATTTGTTCAGGATATAAAGCAAGTAATTCCATCATAGTTGAAACATTTTCACTGTTAGGATTTTCTGTTGGACTTATTATATTATAAACATGCGTACACAAGTCGCCACAATCAGATGAAATATTATTTTGAAATATTTTGAAATATGTATTGAATTCTTGCCTTTTAAGTATAGATAATCTATAATCAATAATTTCCTTTAATCGCCACAAATTGTCCAAAGACTCTTGTCCTAAGTATATGAAGTGTGGGCCTTTTGTAATTTGTAGAACAGGGGTATCATTTATTTTCTGAACCTGCAGATGAATGTTGTTTATATTCACACTGGTTTGATCAACTTGAGGAAAGTAGAAATTGTTTACAATAATTCCTTGATGAACACAAATGTCTTTCCAATTTTCTTCGGTTAGTGCGATTGAAAATCCAGTTTTTCCACCAATTACAATTTTTGGAGAAAAATCATTTAAACTAATGCCAACAAGAACAAATTTTGACAAAGAATTATTTAAAAAATAAATTTTTGAATTAAGAAGCGTTTCCAAAGGTTTATGAACCACGGCGTTGTTCATAATGACTAAACGAGACTGAAACATATTGTGTTATTCTTGTACTTAAATATTCTCATCCCCACTTTCTTTAAAGTTTTGATTAAAATGGATTAATGAAAAAATAGATTTCCAGTTTGAAATTTGTAATAAAGATAAATAATTAAAATGGTAATGTATAAAAATAATGCAAAGTTTAATGTAACACTAATGATGGAAAAGTAATAATTTTTGAATCCGTCATAATAATTGGTACAGTTGGGGGTTAAAATTTGTAACTGATTATTTTTAAACTCTAACCTTTCTATCCAATTTGTATCAAAAATAGATCGATTTGGATAATGATACAAAATTTTAAAAAATTTACTTGCATTTTCATTTCCATTTATTCGTTCCATCCAACTAATTGTACTATTGTTAATTAATCCAATTTTCATAAATTTACAATATTTACTTAGAGTGACGTCTGTTTTATTAGAAAAACATATTTCACACTGTGTTACGCCAGGGGGATGATGAACATAAAAAATATTTTGGAAAATAAAATAAAGAAGAATAAATTGAGATCTACTGATAGTCATTAAAACAAATTAATAATTATATTCCAAATTTATTAACATTAAGCAGATACTTTCACCACGAAAGCAAAAGCAGTTGTAAAAAAATAACAATAAAATACTTAATTTAAATATATGTAAAAGTTCATAAATAAGGATATTAATAATACTATATAAAATGTGTAGCTTGAAGACTTATTTTGAATGGTTACAATTATTCGATTCCTATTTTTCCATAAACAGTTATTTAAATCACAATTCCTAGCAAATTTCTTATGCTCCACAATAGGATCATCATAACTTAACCAATCAAAAATTTCAATACCACAATAAAAACATTTACAAATATCATTGATTGAAGTATAGTAAAAGCCAGCTCCAGCTAACACTTCTGGTCTCAATTTTCCTTTCCATTTTTTAAAAGTGGAAAGTCGTTTTTCATATGTTTTAAAATAACTGTTATCAATTTCTTTGTCAAAAGTTTCTATGCACATTTTGTGAAAGACTTATGAAGACTAACTTTGGTTTCAAAAACAACAAATTTAAATACCTTATAATATCTACATAAATATATCTAAATCTTCATGTTCTGCATTCCATTGATACAAAGCAATATCTTGGTGTCCCCAAGCTAATGTATTAAAACTATAGGGAATTTTATACCGCTTATCATCTTCGGAACTCAAAGCCAATTTATTAATTAACTCTGTAAAAATTGTATGTTGTCTAGATCGAAAAACATACATTGAACAAAAGGTTTTAGAATGATTTTCAACAACATCTTTATAATGAATAAAATCCAACTGCTTTTTAATTGCACTTTTTTTAACACCTTTTGCTTTTTTTGTTAAACTGTTTTCCGTTTTAATACAATATGCTTTTGCTCCAGTACCAAAGAAAGCAGTAATGGGTTCACCAGCATATTCATCTTTGAATTTTCCTATAACTGACTTTGTAATAGGCATTTCATGAATATTATTAAATTCATAATTAGATGTGTCAAATTTGTGAATATTTTTTATCATGTCAGAATAAATATTTGGAGTTGTGACTTCTAAAATGAACGAATCGGTATCGGTGTATAAAAGTGAAATATTTTCCTGATAAAGAGGTTTTAAAAAATTATAAAAGAAATCATACATGACAGTTTTAGATATATCTAATATTGAGAAGCCTACATATATTGGTTTATTGTAAGTAACTTGAATCTTTTGCATTTGAATAGCTACCAAGTTTTCAGAAAATATTGTTAAGTCCTTGAAATATGGTTTTGCAATTAAATTCTCAGCACCATCTTTTCTTCTATTTTTTTCCCACTCTGTAACAAGTCTTACGTCAATTCTCCTATCAACATTTTCCATAGTCTTGCCATAAATACTATTATTTGCCAACTTGTAAGTATTACGATCAAATTCATTCTTTGAATCATTTCTTAATCTTGAATTCAAGTCTATATATTTTTTCAACCAATCAGATTGAGAAAACTGTAAAACTCTATGAACTTTAGTTAACTTGAGTCCATGTTCCAAACATTGTTTTAATAATTGATAGTGAATAACATATTTTGATTTATCATTTAAATTGGGTATTAATTTTATGCATTTAGAATTTGGCGGTTTAAAGTTTTCTGGACAAAACGGAAAATCGTTATGATAGGAATGTAGACTTGTAGGATATTCTAAATCAACTTCTAAAACATATCCCTTATTAGATTTTTTAGAAATATTCATAATATTTAAATCATTGATTTCTTTATCTGTTAACCAAACAAAATCTCCCGTTGGAATGTGCTGTGACATTGCATAACCATACAAATTTGTTGCATCATAATAAATTATGTATTTAGTTGGCTTTAAAGGATCAAAATTTAAAAGAAATGGGTTATTAGCTTCAGATTTTCTACAAATGCAAGAGCTCACACCACCGCGAACGCTTTTTTTGAAAAAGTGTATCATATCTGGATCAGTTAACAATTCTAACTCTATTCCAGTATAACGCAAACACGCCTCCCAGTATAAACCTGGAAAAGTGTAAAAATGAGCTGGATCGAGCTTATATGTGGATAAACAAGTGCTTCTAAAATTTTCAAAAATATCTGCCAAAAGTAAAGTATCAGAGAGTAAGTAAACGTCGGAGTATTGACCAAGAGATTCACATTTAAACAATTGCCAAACCTTTACAGCTCTTTGGTATTCTGCATCACTGATGTGCTCATCCGTTAAAGTATTATAAAATTGGTCTTTCTGAGGTAAAGTTGTTTCTTCTAATTTTAAATAATCATCAATATAACTGTAAGGAAATACACCTTTTTGCCGAATAAGTTTAAATCTTTCTTCATCATTGAAAATTTTTTTTATTTCCTTACATTGTTCATCTTTTAAGCTTTCAGAGAGTTTTGATAAAGAATGGGATAGAAATTGAAATGAATCAATAAACCTTAATGATATATTTTTTTTCTTAGCCTTTTGTGTCTTTTTATCAAAATAGTTATCCACATGAATAAGCTTTTCAAATGAAATATATTTTTCCTTGTTTTGTGCGATAACTGTTAGTTGTTCTTTGTTTAAGCATAATTTTTTAAGAAATAGATGAGAATCATAATTACGCAAATTATGCAATATAACTGGAATAAAGTTAGGTATTCTGTAATTTATGTTGCAGAGTGAATGAGCTGGACCTCTATAAAGACCGGTTATATGACAATGATCTGCAACCCTGTCATTTAAAAGAGGTTTATTACAAATATGACAAACTTTTTCATAGTTATGATAAATTTTGTCCAGTTCGTTCAAAGGGATCATTTTTTTAGGAGCCTTTAAATATTTATTGTATATGTTATACACATCTCTTTCTAAAGAATTTATAAATAATGTATCACAATTTTGACCTCTATATTTTTCAAATTTAGAATAATTATCGTCGAAGGAACATTTAATGTAATAGGCAAATGAATGTGGAATATGTTCATATTGTTTTAAGGTGTATGAAGTATTAGGATTTTTATCAACATTGTCATTATTTAAAGGCTTTAAAATGCATTCAAAATCTGCATACACCACGAAAGGAACTTTCATTTGTTTATGATAATTTACAAATTTCAAAATATTATCATATGAATAGTTTCCAAACTTATCTTTTATTAATTCTTTAGAAGGTAGGTTAATTCGTAAATGATCACAATAATAGCTATTGTGTTGTAATAAATTTTCTTCTGTAGGGAAATATTGTAAACAACCATCGCAAATATATTTTTTTCCGTGATGTTTAGAAATTTGTGCAGAAACTAGTTTTGATAAATCTTTAATATAGCAATAATGAAAAGTTTTTTCATCATCATCACTTATTAACAATAAATTGACATGTTGATTTTTTTTATTCGATGAATAATAAAGTGGACCAATTACTTCATACCCCTTTTTAGGATTTATAATTTCTAATCCATATACATTAATAGAAATGTTATTTTTTTCTTCAAAAATCTTAATGTTCTTTAGCAACATTGGAAATTCTATACCTGACATATCCAAAACAGAAGAGTAGTGTGGGTAGGATGAAGTTTCAAAATCTAATCCGCGTGGTTGGTGAAGAGCAGACACAACTGCCCAGGCGAAGCAAAAGTTGTCATCATTCCTAATGTTGATCACAGCTTGACGTCTCTTGATCTCTTGAGGAAGTTCGATAAAAGATGAGGCTCTCAGCGGATTGTGCTTGTTAACATTAATTTCCAAATGAAGTAAATTCATCAAAGCCCATCCTGCAACGTAAAAATTAAAAAATTACTTTTTTTGTTGCTGTTGTAAAATCGAAAATAAATTCTTTACCTGAATCTCTTTCTGCAAATTCGTCAGCTTTCTGGTCAATAATGGTGCAGATTTGCTCTAACAGTTCTTTTTTCTGATATCCCTGGCAAATGACTTGGAACGGCGCATTAAAAGATTTGACATCATAGCTGTCGCTGCTGGGGTTAAAATAGAAACCGAACAGTTCCATATTTAGCTTGATACATTTATGTTTCTGCAGTTCTTGATCTATTAGATGTGCAATTTTGTATTCCAAATGTTGAAAATATTCTTTCACATTTATGAAGTTTTGATGTGAGGAAATCCTATAAGATATTATTCGTTCCCTGAATGCTGACTTGATAATTTCAACACCTTCCTCCAAGCCTATTTTGGAATTGTTCTTGTGCACACTAGATCGAAGATGTCCACCCCATAGACTTTGGTTTATATTTTTCTTGCATTCTTTACAATATTTTACAATATTTGTAGAATCTATATAAATTAAGAAAAAAATATTTTACAAAATATGACATGAAAAATAAAATGTTCTTACCTTTAACAAGCTTTGGTTTTTTCAACCAACTGTTGAGTTTTGTGGAATTTCCGTTAACATGTTTTTTAATATGTCGCAGTAAATTATCCTTTCTAGTAAAGACTTTATTACATGTTACACACTTATGCATTTCTGAAGTTTTCTGCATAATAATAATAATAAAATTAATATTGTGCAATTCTATTTAGTTATAGTCAAATTTTGAAAAAAGCAATTGCATTTTTGAAGTTCTTTGTATAATAATAAAATTAATATTGTGCATTTTTATTTAGTTATAGTCAAATTTTGAAAAAAGCAATAGAAATTAATTGACTTTATGAATCCATTTCTTCAAATGAGTCAACTAATTTGTCAAAGGCCTGTTTAACATAATTCACCGTAGTAAAAAATTAGTATTACAATAGTTTTAAAAATATTGGATGAATAAAACATCATACCTACATTATGATTTGCAAAATACCAAAAAATTAGCGGTTACGTTTCAATTGAAGAACAGTTTATTTCTGACAGATATAAAACAAATATTATTATTTTGTTCCAAGAACATCTATGTCAAGTGACCAATATATGATTCCACTCTACTTCCGTTCCCTGCTTGACGATGTCAGGCATAACAGCTCTAAATCGTTTGGCACACAAACTCGAAAATACTGTGAATGAAATTAGATACAACTGGCATTACTGGATTTTTAAATTTTCTCTTTGAAAAAAATAGTAGTTTTCCTGCACACTGCTAGAGTAAATCCTAAAAGATATTTTAATAGTTTTTTAACATTTTTTATGAAAACAAAATACACATTAGTATATTACCTAGAACGATAAATAAAATGTAGTAATTCAATATTTTTTAAACAATTTTTCAATTTTTATATTCATTTTATTGTGTAATCAATTTTTTTACATAAAGTTAGAAAAAACGGCAACACAACATTTCGGAAATAATTAAGGAGTTTTAGCGTTATAGTATATTATTGCCGCAAAAATTTGGCTTTTGTTAATAATACTTCCGTTGTAGTTTCGAATCGTGTATGAAAATACACACACTTTCTACTTTTCTTATGAAATAAAACGCATTGAAGATAAAAATATATTCGATGATGAACAGTTCTACATAAGATCAAACTCTGAATCCTCTAGATCTATTTGTTTTGAATTTTAACTTTAAGCTCTTTTCTGGTCCGATCTAGTCGAATTTTGCAAACTATTAGGAAATTCAGAAAAATTTCGGCTCGTGAGAATCAAGAAAAACTTTCCTTTGACAATTCAAGGCATATCACATATTAATGAAAATTAGAAAAACATGCAACTAAAATTGAAGAAATTGGTAATATTTTTTTATTAATTACTATTGGAAGTCCTATCAAGGAGCGTTAAATGCTGGAACCAAGTTCAAATAAATATCTGGATAATAAAATAAATTCTAAAAAAGCCTGCAAGACCCAACAATCTTATGGTAAATTCACATTTATCGAACATCTTAAAAAACAATTATATCTTTAAAATCGTTTAAACTCCCTGTCTGAAACTTCCAGGCTTTTATATGGTTTCATCTATATAATAGATATTTTCCCAATATCTGATTGGTCTAGCAGATATAGCTTCAGAAGAATTATTTGATAAGTGCAATTTGCTTTCTATATAAAAATTAACCCGGAAATTCTTTCCGGAAAAAATTGGAAAAATTGTTGAGTGCGTATCGTCAAGAACTCAAAAAGTTTCGACTCCGAAGGACAGAATTTTTTCAGCTCTAACCGTATTTTATTAATTGCCTAGATATATGTGTTATTAAAAAAAAATAATAAATAAATTCAAATAAATGAAAAGCAGTTTTGGATGTTTCAAAAGTGCTATATATGATATTGACAGAAGTAGAAAACAAAAGGTTAATTTGAAAATGTTTCAGTATAAAATGCACTACGGAGCACTACTAGTATTTATTTACTTTTTTTGGTATTACGGTGTATCGTAGGCTCTTTTTCATAGTTTTAAGTTTTGCGCGCCGTAGGGTAGTACTCAGAACCCTCAGTATCACCATCAGGATGGTCCAACAGTGAGTTCAAGTCCAATAGCTCGGTTACTGTGGGAATTAAAAAAAAATTATAGCAAAGTTGTAGGGACTGCTGAGCGCTATAACATAAAATTATTTTCGATTATACAGGGTTGAGGATAACTTTGCCACAAACCAAACTTACATTTTTATGGAACACCCTGTATATTGTTTTATTTTCAGATTCCTTCCTCTTTGGCCATTCACCCAATATAGGGTTTGTGGAGTTTATACAGAGTCATTCAAGATCTATAGCCACTTTTCGAAAATATCAGAGGTATATTTGACGCCAAATGTGGTCTTCTTTCAACGATATATAAGCGATATTTCTCTTTACGATTCTTTAATAACGGTATACGGGGTAATTAAAAGTCCTGGATGCAAAGTTTGTCGATTAATTTAAGTGGAACGTCGTGTATATTATTATATGTTTAGATTTCTCCCTTTTTCCCCATTTACTTAATATAGGGTTTGTGAGGTCTATACAAAGTCGTTCAAGATTTACCACTTTCCATTTGACGTTAAGAGACTACCTCTTTTGACAAGTTGTGCGAGTAAAATGAGGTTTTTCAGTAGCGTTATAAAGAAAATTATGTCTATTCACATTTATATTTTAGTTGCTTCGTCAGTAAATCATACAAAAAAAGTCAGCAAATCCTGGCTCTCTTTGAAATTTTTGTTCTGCCCAGTAATAAAAATCTAGTGGGCCTTATTTTTACAAATGAAACTAAACTGTCAAAAATACAAATTTGAATTGTCAATGCTGGTGCATGAGCTTTCTATTAAAAATTCCAGTTTCTATTGTTAAACGCAAAGATGAATTTTAATAGACAAGAAATGATCGACATGATTTATGTGTTAAGAGCAAGTGAAAAGAATTGTTTATTAGCGACAAGAATATATCTCGAAGTGTTCACACAGGGGTGCTTTTGAAAAGCTTATGCAACGGTTTGATGAAACGGGACATGGGGAAATGTAGAATATACGAAAACTGATCGAGCCAAACCTATTTTAAATGAGGAGATCGAATTAGCGGTAAACCTAAAAGTTACAGAAGATCCACATATTGTCTCAAGAAAAATTGCAAGAAAAACAGATGTACACAAAACTAACATCACAGGCGACTAGATTTTTGTCACCAGAAATAACATCAAATTCAGAGAGAGCCAAGATTAACTAAATTAGTGTTATTTACTGACAAAGCAACATTCCACAAAAATGGAAATGTCCATAGATATAATTTTCATTACTACGCTACTAAAAATCTTCACTATATTCGCACAACTAGTCAAAACGTCTAGGGTGGGATTGCTGGCAATGTTGTCATCGGTCCCCAATTTTTGGAAGAAATGTTTACTGCACACCGATATCTCCAGTTTTTGAGGGAAGATTCTAGAACACTATAATGCCAAACCAAATAACGTCCGTGATCAAATATGATTTAGGTATTCATTCCAGTTCACCAAACGGCTGACATTAATGTATTTCTTAATGAACAATTTAGGGCTTTGTCAAAAAAAAAATTTAGTTTATCAAATACCTCCGACTACAAAAGAAAATATGAACGAAAGAATACGAAGTGTATTTAATAATATTAATTTTAATACATTAAGAGATGTTAGCGTATTTTTAAAAATCGTTTAAATATGTGTGTCGAACGAAACGGTGGTCATTCCGAGCATTTAATTAAGTAGTTTTTGATGTTTTACACGATTTGTTACTTAGTGGTGATTTTTTATTGTTATTTTTTTTAATTTTACATTCTAATTACTCTAGGGTAGACAACTTTACAACTAGCTTAAACTAGTTGATATGTTGTCTTAGCTGTATATATTTTCTGGCAAAAGTAATGGGATTTGTATACACTTTATTAAACAAATAATACTGGTCGAGAAGATTTTTCTAACACAGGCCAGCTCATTATTTCCACAATGGAAATACCCTCCCAATAATAAAAAAAATATTCGGAAAACCCTAATACGTACCATTTTTTAATAGTCTAATTAGAACCTTTTATATTGGCAGGTAAACAATTTTATTGTGGGGCGGCGAAAATGGGTCCATTTTACAACGGAAAAATTACCTAGACTGGGTTGTTTACAACGTTAGACATAAAATAAACGTTAAACATCACTGTTCTGTTGAGTTTCGAATTGAGTGGTTCTCTGTGTATCGATAAGCAAGTGTATGTGAAGACGAGAATATCGAGTCAAACGCGCCGAAGTTGCAAAATTTCTCCTGACAAATTTTGTTATATTTGTGGAGAATTTCTGGTGAAATCACAAATTTTTCGAAAATATAAAAAAATCCTACTTTAAATATTTTGGTGTATATTGGGCATCAAGATAAGCGGTGGGCTCCCCATGTGTGCTGTGTTAGTTGTAGTGTATCATTGATGCAGTGGATGAAGGGAAAGAGAAAAAGTATGCCTTCTGCAGTTCCAATGGTATGGCGAGAACCCACCAATCATTCTGACGATTGTTATTTTTGCCTGACAAAGACTGAAGGTTATTCCAAAAAGGGAAAGCACAATATAGAATATCAAAATTACGATCTGTTCCTCATAATGCAAATTTGCCAGTGCCGATTGGGGCCTTTAAATTTTCAAGCTATTGATTTGGGAGATAATGGGGATAATGCATCATCAGGCAACTCAGAAGAACAGTGCACCGATCCCACTTTTACCACAGATCCCAGTTCCGGCGAGCCACATTTGATTGTTCAAAGTGAATTAAATGATTTAGTACGTGATTTGGGGTTATCCAAGCAACAGTCAGAACTTCTGGATTCCCGTCTTAACGAATGGAACCTATTGGCCAAAGAAACAAAAATTACGAATTTCAGAAAAAGAAATGCTATGTTTTCTGAATTCTACAGTATGGTAAAATTCGTTGTGCGCGTGTACTGATATAGACAGTTTAATGCAGGAACTCGATATAGAACATTCTCCCTGTGAGTGGCGCTTATTCATCTAAATATAGCTTAAAAGCTGTGTTATTGCATAATGGAAATTTAAAACCCTCTATACCAGTTGCCCATTTAGTTGCAATGAAAGAAAATTATGAAAGTATGCGCACGATTTTGGATAAAAACTACAATAGGTATAAATGGCAGATATGTGGGGACTTAAAACATAAAGCGATTTTATTGGGACTTCAGGGGGGATTTACAAAATATTGCTGTTTTCTTTGTTTATGGGACAGTCGTGCAATAAATCAGCATTATGTAACAAAAATTTGGCCAGCAAGAAGCGAATTTCAACCGGGATCTCAAAATGTTAAATTTATACCTCTTGTTCATCCCAAAAATGTCCTTTTGCCTCCTCTTCACATTCAACTTGGGCTGATGAAAAACTTTGTGAAGGCTTTGAATAAAGATGGTGATGGATTTAAATACCTAAGACAAGTCTTTTACCAGTTAAGTGATGCCGAATTAAAAGAAGGCATTTTTATTGGGCAACAAATCAGAAAATTGCTGGACGATGTCAATTTTACGGAAAAGCTTACCAGGCAGGAACTCAGAGCATGGAATTCATTTGTTAATGTAGCAAGAGGATTTTTAGGCAACAATATGGATGAAAATTATCAACAATTAGTTAATGAACTCTTAGATACCTATAAAGCGCTTGGTGCCAAAATGTCATTAAAAATTCACTTCTCCATTCCCATCTGTCATTTTTTCCTAAAAATTTGGGAGCTGTTAGTGACGAGCAGGGTGGAAGGTTTCTCCAAGATATCAGAACAATGGAAATTCGGTACCAAGGACGATGGGATCCAGCCATGATGGGTAACTACTGTTGGTTTTTGAAGAGAGAAGATAGGACAACTCATTAACGGAAAAAATAAAGTTTAATTAGTGTTTTAAGTTAATATTTTTCCCGTTTGCTTTTCTCTTAGGTTTAATAGGCGAAAAATGTAAACATACTCAATAAACACGGTTAAACATTTTCTGAAATAATTTTTTCTATAGATATTAAGTATCGTAACATTCGATATGGTTCTACAACTCTAACAAGAAAACCCTATGTGCTACAACTTTCTATTTGTCATTGTCGTATTTGGATAGGTCCATTCTATTAAATTATGGTATTCTGATTTGTGTTACAACAAAAAATTTTTTTTGTCGGCTAGTGTAATTAATGTATTTTGATGTGTTAGTGTTATAAACGTACTGGATTTGTTTGTAAGTAGTTTTCTTTCTCAAAATCGAGATATTTACCAAAACCTGCTGTTTTACATTATTTGTTTATTGGCTGATATGTCAAAGCTTCTCGCCAACAGGTAGAACATTGTTGCCTGTTTGTATTGTGAGTGCTACCTAGATTAAGTAGGGGAGTTGAAAGTAAATGCAAACAACAAAAGTGTTATAATATAATGGAAATGAGGGCAACATTTCCAACTGTACACAGCTTACAGAAATCAAAAAGTTATGGAACGAAAATAATGCCGAAGTAAAGAGTTTTGTTCTCCACACTTAATTTAAAAGTTGAACAGATAGCTGTTGATCTGGCAACTAGCAAAGTACAGGTTACCGAGCTAGAAGAGAGGGTCGAGCAACTCGAACGTCTAGAAACGGCTAGAAAGAACAAGGTGGTAATATTCGGGCTTCAGCGGACTGAACAGCGCAGTACAGTTGGTTTTGTTAATTGGGTTATATCTGAACTACAAAACTTATTAAACATTATAATAGCTTTAAGTGAAATTAACAACGTTCACTTTGCTGGACAAAATTCCAAATCACCTTTAATATTAGAACTCGCATCATACTTGACGAAGATTACTATCTTCAAAAACGTTTACAAACTTAAAAACAAAGGGATTTATATAACCAACGATTTAACTAAGAAAGATCGTGAAATAAACAGAGTGTTGGTCTCACATTTAAAGGAAGCCAAACAAAAAAGCTGGTTGCCCGAATAAGGCACAATAAGTTACAAATAGGTGAAGATGTTCATGTACGAGCAACTAATAGGCAAGCAGAATCAACTCTCCCACGATAAAGAAGTTTTTGGTGACTCTCTGCTTAGGAAGTCACTAAGTATTCCGGCTACCCCTACCAGACAACCCAACGAGATTGCCACGATGGTTGCCGACGATTCTGCTGCTGCAGGAGGTGAAGCACTCGTGGCTGCTTTGATTCCAGTGACAGCCCCTGCCACTTCTATACTTGGTTGCATCGGATCGCAGTCGAAATCTAAACCAGTACGTGTGACGCATTCCATGCACAGATCTGTTGCAAGCGGTGGCAAAACAAAGCTTCAAGGAGCATCGGCGAACTCAGCGAATGAAAGGCCAACAACGAGCCTCCAGTCGCTTAGAAAGTAATTGATTTTATTATTTTACTTGTATGTTTTGCTTATAATTGTTTGTTTTTTTTATACGTATATATATATATATATATATATATATATATATATATATATATATATATCATCACTTTATACTGGGTTTAATAATTTGGTCACATTGGTGAACGAACATAAACTTGAAGTGGTGGCAATCTCTGAGACTTGGCTGTCCCCTAATACTGATGATGAGGTTTTTTCTATAAATGGATATAGATTGTATCGCAGGAATAGACTGTCGAGGGGAGGAGGGGTTGCTCTTTATATTAGTATGAGCATACAATCTACGGTGATCGATGCCGACTGCAAACAAATTAACATCGAGCAGCTGTGGGTTAAATTTGAGGTTAATGGGAGGAATTATGCTGTCTTAGTAATATAATGTAAGGTTGGGTATGGACCAACTAGATAATGTTTTATCACTTGTGATGCCGTCTGTTGACTATGTCATCTGCTTGTGCGATATTAATATTAAATTTGTTAAAACTTGACAATCCAGCTAGTCATTGTTTTGAAGTATATGGTTTTGCGCAGTTGATCGATGAGCCGACGAGAATTTCTGGAAGCCCTGCGACGTTGCTAGACCCTATTTTTATTTCTGATAAAGACATTTTTAACAATGCAAAAGTTATCGATGACTGGAATATTTCAGATCATAAATTGTGAGCTTAACATCAAAATAATTAAATTTAAACCAAAAGTTATTACTTATAGGAACTTTAAAAATTTTAATCATATTTTGCTCTATAATGAATTAACAGCGTTGCCATTTAACGATATATTTTATGCTAATTGTATTGAACACAAAATTCAATTATTTAATAATCTAATTACAGATGTTTTTGATCGGCATGCGCCTCTAAAAACAGTTCGCGTTACCAAGCCAAAGGCTTCATGGCTTATCAAGGACTTAAAAATATTAATGAAAAGTCGCGATAATGCCTTGGCAAAAATCAAGCAAACGAAATCATTGGAAGATTGACAGCGTAACTCTACTTTAAGTCTGGTGCGCAGGCGCAAAAGGACATTTGTTGGCGGTGTGGTTGATAAGGGTAATGTAAGAAAAACATGGTAGGCATTGTCGGATTTAAACATAAAAAATTAAAAACAATAAGCGCGACATTCCTCGACATTTGCTTGACGTTAACGCAATAAATGAGTATTTTCTTTCAGTTTTTAAGGAAAGTGATTGCCAGGAAATGATAAATAAATATATGGATTCTGAGTCACCATTTAAGAACAGTTTTACCTTTATGCCTGCATCTATTTACGAAATTAATCAAGCTCTTTACAATATTAAATCCAATGTTTTGGGTCCGACAATGTTACGGGTTCAATGCTTCAATATTGCTCACCTTTTATTGTTCCCTTTATCGCTCACATCGTCTCTATTTGTCTCGAGCTTAGCTACTTTCCAAATGTTTGGAAAACATCTGTCATTCAGTACATTCCTAAAGTGATCAATCCGGAGTCTTATGCTGATTTGCGTCCCATAAGTCTCCTGCCGGTTGTGTCAAAAATTCTCGTATAGATGGCATATTCCCAAATTAACCAATTTGTTAATGATAATAAAATAATTCTCGAAAAACAGTCCGGCTTTAGAAAGAATTAGAATACGGCGACCGCTCCTTCGGGAATTTTGGATACGATTGGTGGGGACTTGGATGATGACAAAATATCAGCGTTGGTGCTACTGGATTTCTCGAAGGCATTTGATACCAACAACCATACCCTGCTATGCTCAAAGCTCAAATACTATGGTTTCCAGGAGCCTGCTGTTCACTTTATCTCTGCATATCTGAGCAAGCGAAGTCAAAAGGTTGTATTAAACGGCGATACCTCTACATTAAAACCCGTATTATCAAGTGTGCCCCAGGGTTCCGTTCTAGGACCACTTTTATTTATAATATATACGTCTGATATTTTTAGAGGCATTAAGAACTGCGGCTATCAAGCATACACCGATGATACTCAGATAAGCTACAGTTTTTTTACGCAGTGCATATCACATAGGAGAATTTGTGTTCAACGAAGAGCTAAGAAATATAAATGAAGTTTCAGGAAAGCATGGTTTAATTTTAAACCCTAATAAATCTGTAGTTATGTTTTTTGGAGACAATAAAATACCCATTGATAAAGTCGTACAGATTCAAATTGAAGACGTTTGTTCACCTGTTAAGAGTGTGGCAAAATCATTGGGTGTTTTAATCGATACGAAATTAAAATTCAAATTTTAATTATTGTTCATTTGTTTACGGTCCATTCCTAAATATCTTACAAAGACAGAAAATTCAGTGAGTGCAGAACTCTTGCTGTCGCTTTGTTTGCTCACTTCGAAAATTTGATCATATTTCTAATGCACTTCGTGAGCTCAAATGGCTCAGTATTAGTCATCTCTGCATCTCCCTCTTTTCTTAAGGACAGATTAATTCCTGCGAGCCGCACTCATCAATGCAACTCGATATAGACGCCAATTATTAATTTTTGCAAGAAAAAAATTTAAACATTTTTCTCATTTCTCTCCCTTAAACTGTTAACTTTTGTTTTGTGTGCAATTGTGTATTTAAATAGAGATATAGTTACTTGTAATTTTACTAAGATTAAGTCTATCTTAACGTAACCATCTAGGGTTCGATGTAAGAATAGCTAGTTAAACTAAATCTCGCCCCGGGTGGCTTGCGCATTTGGATGTTCTTTCTTTTTTATGATGTGTGTATTTATGTCACAAATAAAAGCCGATTTATTATTATTATTATTATTATTAGTATTATTATAACAGGTTTGGTCCGATCAGTTTTCCCGTATTCTACATTTCCCGTCTCATCAAACCGTTGCATAATTTTTCAAAAGCGCTTCTCGTGTCTGTCTTCTATCAGGATACTTTTTGTGATATATTCAGCAAACAATTCCTAAGCAAGTTCTCTTAACATATAACTCATATCGATCGTTTCTTAATAACCACCAGTTTTTTTACTAGATCATTGTAATACAATCATTTGTATTTCTGAAATTTTTGGATTAAATCTTTTTTTATTAGTGATAATTTTTATTTTTTGAAGTTTTAAACTTTTTCGACCCGTCCATGCTGGCATGAATAAATAAAGAAAAATAGATGTTGAAAAAAGAACATTGCAATTTTTTGCCGTAATAAATTGAGATGTCCACCTCTAATATTTTCGAAAAGTGGCCAAAAATCTTGATCGACTCTATATAGACCCCACAAAACATATATTGGATGAATGGCTAAAAAGGAAGCAATCTGAAAATATAATATACAGGTCGTTCTATTTAAATTAATCGAGAAAATTCGCATCCAGGATTTTTAATTACCTTATATACCGTTATTAAAGCATACTAATAAAAAATTCCGCAGTTGAATAAAGACCACATTTGAAAGTTTTTACCATACTAAAATGATTAATGCTAACGCTGTAAAAAATATACAGGGTCAAATGTACCTCTGATATTTTCGAAAAGTGACCATTAATTTTGAATGACTCTGTATAGACCCTACAAACCCTATATTGGGTGAATGGCCAAAAAGGGAGGAATCTGAAAATAAAACAATATATAGGGTGTTCCATTTAAGAACAGGTGAGTTTGATTTGTAGAAAACTTATCCTCAATCGTGTATAATCGAAAATAATTTTAGGTTCTAGCTCTCAGCAGTCCCTACAACTTTTGTATAAAAATGTTTTTCCAATTCCCAGAATAACCGAGCTATTGGACTTCAACGCACTGTTGGACCACCTTGTATCTATCTACGAAAAACCTATCAAAATTTACTCATCAGGATCTGCAACGTTCTAAAGACCAAAATAAAGCACCAGATTATACAAACCTTAAAATACAAGGACTTACACAAACAAAGTATTTGTGAAGTCATGTTTTAAAGAATTTTTTTGTTATGACCCAAAAAATCTGCTCCCAACTATTTTTTAAATAAATAAAATCGTTTATGCTCGACATTTACATTCCAAAGTATTTTCAAAATGGTTGGCCCCATTGCGTTAAACTAGTATTACCATTTGTTGTACAAATAGCAAGAGATTTGAAGAATCTCCACAGAAATAACATATTACTAAGGATTAACATTTTATTTTACTAATTGATGGTATTCACCGTGATGATTTTACCCCTATAATATTCCATAATTGTATGACAGTATTACCCATACGTAAATAATTCATTTTAGGCCTCATAAAAGATACAAATTTGGCTAGTCTATATTATTTATGTATGTAAAAAGCTTTCTTCAATTTTTTATGGTCTAAGAGTTTTGTTAAAAGGACGTTGTTCTTGGTTGTATGTAAAATTCTAATTATTATGCTTTGATAGAATATTTACCTTGCAAAAGAAAGCCATAAAACTTCTAATTGGAACAAAATTTGGAGACTCATTCCACTCAAACAAACGATTTTCTGAAATCTGTTAAATAATTTCTATATCGAAGGAAGCTTTACTCTTTAAATAAGTTTTTATCATCATCCTAACTTTAATTGAGTCCTTGACTCACACTTTCTTATGGTTGGGTTGGTTGACAGTCGTCGTTAAATTTTTTGATTTTGAGTTTTCTAAATTAGTATTTTAAACTTCACTTTGATATAATTGTGACTTAAATCTGAACCTGTAATGTATACTCTGTAGAAACAAACACTTCATTTATTTATTTATTTCATTTTATGATAAATGTTTATAAGCGATTTTAATTTTGAATCACTTTTTTAAAACGTATCTGCAGTATTTATTTTATAAAACAAATAATATAACAAAAAGTATGCAATTTCAAATTACAGGAATAAAAAGTAAACTTCGAAACACAAATAATTTGTCATATTACTGGTATAAAAAAAAGTTAATGACATTATCAAATATTAATAATTCAAAAACAGCTTTATTTACATGTGTATGTAATTTTATTAAATATCTAATTTTTTTATGTACATACCTTAGGTAGGGTACCATTACAGACTTTATTTTTTAAAATGTGTAGTTTATCATTAAAAAATCTTTAAATTATCAATAATGACGTTTTTTTTTAAATTCTCAAAATTTGTAATTACATAAAAAAACTAAAAACATCAAAAAGCTGTTAAAAACAACTTATTTTTGTTTTTAATGTGACAGCCTGTATACTATATGCCCATCAAATGGGTCCCTTTTTGTTGATAAGAAATATACTACGCATGCAATGTTAACTAACATGAAATGACAATATGTTTTCTGATTATGCGACAAATAACTGTTGTTGCAGGTGTCAGCATACAGTTCGGCACTTTAAGGCTCCTCCTTTTGTTTTAATCAGTCAAAATAAGAAATTAAATTTGGCATGGTTAAAAATGTAAGATTTCCGTTACCGAATGTGTATCAGAATCAATGCGTCCAAGAAGCAAGAAACATGATTCCAGCACACTGAGTTTTTATACAATTATACTATTATAAAGATATAAGTCTATCTTAATGAAAATTTGATTTGTCCTTGCCGTGTTTGTGTGGTACATTGCAAAAATTGTAAGGTATTCTTATTATGAATATTTATTTGTTTAAAAGTATTGGTTTCTTAATTTAAAAAAAAAACTAGATTCAATGAATAAAATTATATCTCCGGAAATTAGCGCTTACTACAGATTCAACAGTAGATGCTCAAATACATCATATCTGACTCTGCAAGTCTGTGCCTCTGTACACTACCTTTTCCACTTTTAAATAGTTGATCCGTTTTAATATAAAGTTGCTGGCTTTTAAAATAACTAATCTGCTAAACAGATGAAACGGGTATTTAAAATTTTTAGTGAGTAATGAGAAGTGAGCAATATTTGGATGCTGTTTAGGCATATCTGTTGTAAATATAATTCAAAACAAACCTTGTTAAACGAAAATTTAGATTTTTTTAATGATTATTTTGTACAGGGTGTAGAGTCGGAGCGTGTAAATGCTCGTATTTGTACAGAAATGCTATTTTTATTTCTTGTGTTCTACATTATGGCTATTAAGAATAATTAGGCAGCAATTCTTACAGCGTTTAAAGAGTAAAATTGCAAAAAATCGTAAATTTTAAAATGGCTTGAATTCGAAACCTTGAATGTTGGATTTTCCGATTTTAATAAAAGTCCTTTGTAGCTAACACTCAAAGTTTCTATGTTACTTTTTTCTCTCTGTTTTGTTTTCTTCACTTAAAAAAATTATTTAAGTTATAGTTTTAAGAAATCTTTATTCCCTTTCTTAAAACTTAAGGTTCAACTATTCTTATTACTAAGGCTAAAAATATAGATAAAGTCATGTTACATGGATCCACTTTAAAAATATTAGTTTTATTGAGACATAATTAAGTCTAATTAAAATATAAACGTTTTAAAGTTAATTGTTAAAGATAAGTAAATATTGTATTATGAAAAAACTTAGCTAGTTAGAATAAAAATGTACAAAAATTTCACCATAAAATCTTATCAAATAACACGTCTTTCACTATTTTATGTTACTTCAAAATCCGCCCGTATTTACTAATAATCTAATTTTTAAATAATACCGTCATGGTGGTCGCATTACTTTTACTTAACTTTATCATAAAAATATTTTCACAAATGTATGCAGTGGCGGCTCTTTCATAGGGTCATTTGGTTAATGACCCCCCAAAAATATTTCAGAAAATAAATTATTCGTTTGAACGTCCCTCCTAATAGTTGTAAAAAAACGCGAACCTTCGGAAAAGTTAAATACGCTACACTATTAGCCGCGCGCGGCCCCGGCGGTTCGAATGGTCTCGTTGCATTCCTTAGGCATAATAAAATACGCTATACTAAGCTAGGCTGGGCAGCCCGAATTGACGGGATTACCTTATAGCTTGACGAAAGTACCACAGCTACCGAGCGGCAGCCGAACGTGATAGCAAATGGAATATAAAATCGCGATTTGGGTCTCTTCTCGTAATTCGATCGATCGATCGCGGCATTACGTCGGCATGCGGATGTTCAATTGTTCAGAGGTGGCGCGGTCGCTATTTTTTCTAACTCGGTATTGTACTTGTAAAAGTATGTACGATTTAGCTAACTGGATATGTGGTTGTGAAGTCTCTAACTCATTTTACTGTTATGTTTGTTTCTTGTTTTCTAAGGACTCGTCGGACTCATTATGGTGCAAAAGCGGCGTTAAAGACTTAAAATACTTAAAAGAAAAATACAAAAACATGCGTTTTCTGCAGATCACATGAAATGTTCGGTGAACTATATTACGATCGGAAGTGCTGATATTCTCATTCAGCTAGACAAAGCTTATAGAAAATCCCTTAAAGATTTTAATGTAAATGTATCCAAAAATCGTTATATTTTAAACAAAATTATAGATTGTGTAAAATTTTGTGGGGCATTCGAACTGTCACTACGTGGCCATCACGATACGGCTTATACATTTTATTGAGTTGGGCCAAGATAGACTATCCGCTTTAGCAGTGTTAAGTATTGAGAAATCGTTTATAAAAGGAATGTACGTGCAATTTTAACGAACGTGTCATTCAGCATTTTTTCAATTCTAAAGAACCAAGAGTAAAACTGAACTTCAAGAGAATTTAAAGCTCAATTTAAAGATATTTATTTTTATTTTAGGTATGCCTATTTTTAAATTTGTTATTGATCTCCCAATATAATTCACCACGAGTCGCCACTGAATGTATGTACATATATATTATATTTTATTAAATAATATGTATGGGCCTTAAAATAATATATTTAGTAACACCATCCGTCCCAATGTGCATCATGAAAAGTATTTAATAGGGCGGATGTATGTGCGGACTTTCAAGTGGGATATTCTATGTACCAATTCATACACTCTGATTTCTTTTTTCATCGATTCTACATACAAACTGCTCCAGTTATAGAGTAGTTCATTTACAATTTAGTTTTAAGTTATTTGGAAACAAAACCAAACAATAAAATCAATGTAGGTCACCATTTACAATTTATTACCCTGTATATAGGTATATCAAATCATGGGATAGTTAATTTATAAAACTGCGGCAATTTATTGTTGTTAGTAAGGTTTTTCTTGAGGTGATTTTGTAGTATGCTTATTTTTTTTAATAATATTTCTATTTTTTAAATAATTAACAGCTATAATAGATTATTTTGTTATTAATTGTTACTACATTTAATTGAATTGCTCTATTTAGATTTATTATTTATTCAATATGTTTTGATTCGCTGCACAGCAAGGCAAAGTTGAAGTTAGCATTTAATTCCGCTATATTGTATTTTTACCAAAATATTTTCAAGTTAACTCTTTGTCCCTAAATTTTTAACCAAAGTTTAAAGTAAATCGGTTAAGTTGTTTTTTAGCTATGCCGCGAAGTGTCTGCATCTTGGAACTCTAAGGCATGAAGGTATGTAAAAACTTGGAGCGGTGATTTTTCACTATTACAAACGTTTTGTTTGACCGTCATTTTGTTCCATCATCTTGAATTCGTACCAAAAGTTTAGCAGTTTATTTGTGTATCACACTTAATTCTTGAAGAAAATTTGAGATCAATCTAATAAATAGTTTTTGCAGGCTGATTTTTTAAATCTTTTGTTAAGCCGCCATTTTGTTTAGCCATCTTGGATTCGTACCAAAATTTTACCCGTTTAATCCTACGCAATACTTGATTTTTGTGCAAAATTTTAGGTATAATGGAAAAGTACTTTTTTAGTAATAGTTTGTTTAATATTCTACTAGGCCGCCATTTTTAAAAATGTTACCAGGTCATCCTCATATGACTCTTATTTTTTTACCAACATTTGAGGTCAACCCGGTCAGTAGTTTTTAGCTATGTTGCGAACAGACGGCAGGTAAACTGACAAAATTGAGGAAATATGTTTGGATTGGAAATGGGATCCCAAAACGTGTGTAACAATAATTTTGAAAATGACTGTTACAACGGTTAAGTTCTGAATTATTATCTATTTACTTGCATATATATCGAATCGTTTGTCTCTTTCAAGACAGTCCTATATAAAAACACAAATCTATAATTATTTATAAATATTTAACGAACTGTATATTACAATAGGTGCCTAATGTTAAAATCTGAAATCATTGACGACACCTCAACTTCATCGTTTGTCTCTTTCAAGACAGTCCTATATAAAAACACAAATCTATAATTATTTATAAATATTTAACAAACTGTATATTACAATAGGTGCGTAATATTAAAATCTGAAATCATTGACGACACCTCAACTTCACTGCATTTAGGCAACCTTTTATACTCCAATGCTTTGCTTTGAATTATTTCAGGTCTTTTTTCAAAATTCGAGGCTGAGTTTATTTAGTTTAGTCTGATCGGTGGTCATGTTTTGTAGCAAGATGGCATGTTTTGAGACTTTTCGGGATGACAAAATACCTTGAAGGTCTATCGCGTACATCTAAAGTGGCTGTGAAATAAAGAAACACCACAGCCGCCATTCTTTTATTCACCTTCTAATTTTTAAAGTAGATACTTTAGTTCAGAATTATTGTTTTGTTCAATGTATGAATAAAAAAAAATAAGCTATTAGAATTTGCAAATGTACTGCTCAAAACTGTTTTTGCAAGTGGTGTATTTAACGTTTGGCGGTCATCAAATATAGGTACTAAGGAAGGACTGAGTTTTTGAATTTCACATGATACTAAATTGAGTTCTTAACATATGAAAAAGGAATAAAATGCCTAGGATATGTTATCTGTAAGGCTAAGCATATTTTGTACTTGGCATTAATGTAAATTGAGTAAAAACGAAAAATTAGCTAACCTTATAAATATAAATAAACTTACCTATAAAAAGTTATTTCAAAATGACTGTTTTTTGAAATATTGCTAGTCTACTTAAATAGGTATTTATTAAGGACACTAATGAGTAGCTTCAACTGTTATTACGCCACAAAACACTAATTTAAATAATATTCAAACAAAAAAATTTTCTTAACTCAAAGAAAAAAAACGAAATAGAACTAAAGCTACATGAGTAATAAAAAACCAAGAAAAAAGGTCATCCATAGAAGAGGTCTTCAAAACGTTATCCATTTTAACTTCATGGCACATACGAATTCTGTTACGAAACTCTTGTTAAATGTTTTCCATCTGCCTTGGAGTTATTTCTTCTATCGCCCTTGTAATTCGATTAACAAGGTTCGCACGATTTTCTAATGGTGTTTTGTAGACCTTTTGTTTAGTGTAGCCCCAATATGAAAAATCTAACGGGGTGAGTTTAGGCGATCTCGCCGGCCATCTGACTGTTACTCTGGAATTGTGTGCAGCTGCCCCGTCTTGCTGAAAATATACTTAATTGTAATAAACAATGGCTAAATTGTCCATAAAATCCTCTATTGTATTTTGGAGGAATTGGGAAAATGGGACCTATTCTTCGAGTTCCTAGTACCCCAAACCAGACATTAACACCAAATCTTTCTTGGAATGCCCCTTCCTTTACCAAGTGCGGATTTTCGGTAGCCCAACACTTAGTGTTATTGCGGTCAAACATTCCCATATTAGTAAATCGGGATTTATCTGAAAAAAGAATTACTGTCCGAAAATTTGGCTGTCTTTGTTGCATATCAAAATACCAGTTGCAAAATTTCAGTCTTCTCTGATAATCCGCTTCATATAAGTGGATAAGATGGATTTGGTATTTGAATGATTTAAAGCCATGTTTACGTAAAAAATTTCGTGCACTTTCGCAGCCAATTCCAATTTCACTGTTTATTTGTCGTATTGATATAGTAGGATCGATTGCTATACAAGCCAGTGTATTAATTTTAGCCTCTTTACTAACTATGAAATTCTCGCTTGGCGGATTTCCTTCTGATTTTAAGTACTTTTCCAACCAAGGAAAGTATGACTCTGATGGATATCGGCGATTAGGAAATAGCTGTACTTGTAATGCTCTGGTTTCCTTGCGATTTTTTCTAGTTTAAATTTAATAAGTAATTACAATTTAGAAGAAAATCTCGAAAAACGTTGTACTTATAATTCCGTTTAACTCTCAAAGCGAACCATCTGCATATTATAAGAACGACGGCTATATACTTATGTATTGTTTCAAAGCCGCTTTAGATCAGAAATTTTGTCATTTATCAGCCTAAGCGTTAAAAAGGTAATTGCACAGTTCAATTGGAAATATCTATAAAAGTACTTGATATAGGTATAGAGTATGATATACAAAAGTATTTAAAATTGTTTGAAGATTTAGATGTTGAGTAGGTTTGTAGATTGTCACACTATTCACGGTATTAAATTGGAACTATCTTCATTTGTTTTTCCAAAAAACGGAATTATTCATTAAAATTTTTAAAGTTTAATTCGCCATTTTCTCAAAAATATCACAAATTGACACAGGGTATGATACATGTTATATGTTTAGAGTAGAGTTCAAAAATAAATCAATATATAGGGTGCTCCATTTAAAATGTTAAAGTTGAAAGCATTTCCGGTTAAACCGGAAACGGCAGTCGATTGTTTTTACAGTGAAAATCTTCCTCATGAGTAACCATACATCGCTGTAAAATTTCATGTTAATAGTATTTATCTTAAAAAAAGTTACAGCCTTGTTAGTAATTTCGTGGTCACCCGGTATATGTATAATTAAGTTTCTTTGATAAGTTTGAATTGTTAAAAGACAGCAAGATATAGCCTAGATTGTGGTTCTGATAGTAAATTAAATAAAATTAGATTTAATCCAAAATATTGAGTGTTTAAATGAATTAGATTTTGTAGTTTTTAAGTTGCAGACTGTAATATGTTATCGATTGTTTGTCTTATAATACTTAATAATAATATAGCTGACAAATGGCGTAGAATTGTTGCGATTTTCATTCTTCCTATTTTCTTTTGTGCTTTCGTTGTACTTACTAGAAAAAGTATTACAGGAAGGACAATAAACCTTCTCCACTTTCTTAGAAGATTACTCTCGTCGGGAGTTTCATAAAAATGGCCAAGACAATGTTTCTGACCTTTTCGTTCATTCATGCAGTCGAGACTTCTTTTTTTATATTAAAATACTAGATTTTGTCTTGACCCGTTGTTAAGTATAGAAATATATTGTTGTAACTAAAAGATTTATTTAATATAAAACTCACTTGCTAAGTAATATTAAGTGTACATGGCAGATTAGTTAAATATTACGTATAACAATATAGAGTTTTGTGAATATTTCGAAAATACTGAATTCAGATAAGGTACATAAGACATTCTTGAAAGTTACTTATAGAAATCAAAAATGTAAACATATTACTAAATTTTGCAAACATTTTACTTATGCTCATAAAGGAATTTGATTATATCATCAATATATTACAACAGTTCCTGTAATAAAAGTTCTGAAGACACGAAATTAAAACCCCTTTTTTATTTGAATGAAACATTAATTCAATTCTGATTGACTATTACTGTTGGGTACAGTTTTTGAACTAGCTTTTAACTTTTGATTTTTGAAATAGACGAAAATAATCAACCTTCTTAATGATACATCACTCAAAAACTTTTAATAAGACTTACTAGACACCAAATTCTGAATCGATAGAATTTTGTATACTAAAATTGATGTGATTGGCAGTTATCCGGTTTTGTGATTTTTGTAGTGGTCTGGCCAATCCTCTTCTCAACAACTTTTTCTCTGAGGAAAATTTGCTATATGACGATAGGTTTAAACAGGTAATGTGGTACTTATTGAACCTTGGGATAGCTTTACCCTAGTAAATATACGTGTAAAACAGAAGTAAAGTACTTATTTAAAATTTAACCTAAAAGTCTAATTAGCCAAGTTAATTTCTTAGCGGCTTCATTAGGTATGATAATGTAAGTTAAAGTTGTGTTAAAGTAACTATAATAAAAACCTGTTAATTTTACATTATTTCTTATATAATAATTTTATTGTGCTTAACAAACTGTTTAGTCAACACCACCTAATAGATTGACAGAACAAGGCCTCTTGCTGTGTAGCTTTGATTGAATTGAAAGCCTGCTCCATTTTAAAAATAAGAGTACTCTTTCAGGTCGAGCAAGTGTTACTAACTTGGGCTTCACGTAGATATCCCCCAAGCAAAACAGTCTGGTGATGATTTAAGCCCGACACCGACCAACTAAATGGTTCGTAATTTTCTCTATTTCAGCACCAAACGGTCAGTATGCAGTTTATATGATATTTAAAACACGTGAAACAAAATAATCACATGTATTATTGGAAACGAAATTGAAAAAAAAAATAGAAACCAGGAATGCTTTTTAAAACTAAATTACCCAGTAAATCTTTCCGTAAAGCGATTACCTGCCTCAATGCTTGACAAGTTAACAAATTCGAAACTAAATCTTTGATCCCGATATCCAATATTCAAGCATCACTTGCAATGCAGCTTTAGGTAAATTAAAATAGTTCTAGATTGAATTTTCTAGAAGCTCGGTTACGAGGTATAACAAATGGGCAAATTAAAATAAGGATCAATTGCAAAATAAATATACAAAATAAAATTCTTATTTTTCTTTTTCGTAAATTGATAAAAAGTAAAATAACTATAAAGGTGCACACATTTGTTCTAAATTACAGTATTAACATGATAACGTTTTTCATGTTTCTGTAATATATATATATATATATATATATATATATATATATATATATATATATATATATATATATATATATATATATATATATATATATATATATATATATATATATATATATATATATATATATATATATATATATATATATATATATATATATATATATATATATATATATATATATATATATATATATATATATATATATATATATATATATATATATATATATATATATATATATATATATATATATATATATATATATATATATATATATATATATATATATATATATGTGTTGATTTTTACTCCTTCACGGATGGAAAAATACAATGTGTTTTCATTCCGGGTGTACATCCGTTCACTACTGTCGTTCTGAAAAGAACAGTTTTGCTGACGTTTCGCCAAAATCACATTTGGCATTTTCGATATATTCCTTTCTCGCGTCCGAATAGAGACTGAATCAGACAGACAAGACAGTCTCTATTCGGACGCGAGAAAGAAAGCTTCGAAAATGCCAAATGTGATTTTGGCGAAACGTCAGCAAAACTGTTCTTTTCAGAACGATATATATATATATATTTATATATATATATATATATATATATATATATATATATATATATATATATATATATATATATATATATATATATATATATATATATATATATATATATATATATATATATATATATATATATATATATATATATATATATATATATATATATATATATATATATATATATATATATATATATATATATATATATATATATATATATATATATATATATATATATATATATATATATATATATATATATATCCATTACAGAAACATGAAAAACGTTATCATGTTAATGCTGTAATTTAGAACGAATGTGTGCACCTTTATAGTTATTTTACTTTTTATCAATTTACGAAAAAGAAAAATAAGAATTTTATTTTTTATATTTATTTTGTAATTGATCCTTATTTTAATTTGCCCATTTGTTATACCTCGTAACCGAGCTTGTAGAAAATTCAATCTAGAACTATTTTAATTTACCTAAAGCTGCATTGCAAGTGATGCTTGAATATCGGATATTGGGATCAAAGATTTAGTTTCGAATTTGTTAACTTGTCAAGCATTGAGGCAGGTAATCGCTTTACGGAAAGATTTACTGGGTAATTTAGTTTTAAAAAGCATTCCTGGTTTCTATTTTTTTTTTTCAATTTCGTTTCCAATAATACATGTGATTATTTTGTTTCACGTGTTTTAAATATCATATAAACTGCATACTGACCGTTTGGTGCTGAAATAGAGAAAATTACGAACCATTTAGTTGGTCGGTGTCGGGCTTAAATCATCACCAGACTGTTGTGCTTGGGGGATATCTACGTGAAGCCCAAGTTAGTAACACTTGCTCGACCTGAAAGAATACTCTTATTTTTAAAATGGAGCAGGCTTTAATCTGAGAGGCTCTGAACATTTTTGCATTCAATCAAAGCTACACAGCAAGAGGCATTGTTCTGTCAATCTATTAGGTGGTGTTGACTAAACAGTTTGTTAAGCGCAATAAAATTATTATATAAGAAATAATGTAAAATTAACAGGTTTTTATTATAGTTACTTTAACACAACTTTAACTTACATTATCATACCTAATGAAGCCGCTAAGAAATTAACTTGGCTAATTAGACTTTTCGGTTAAATTTTAAATAAGTACTTTACTTCTGTTTTACACGTATATTTACTAGGGTAAAGCTATCCCAAGGTTCAATAAGTACCACATTATCTGTTTAAACCTATCGTCATATAGCAAATTTTCCTCAGAGAAAAAGTTGTTGAGAAGAGGATTGGCCAGACCACTACAAAAATCACAAAACCGGATAACTGCCAATTACATTAAGCTATTTAAAAAATAGCTTTAGTATACAAAATTCTATCGATTCAGAATTTGGTGTCTAGTAAGTCTTATTAAAAGTTTTTGAGTGATGTGTCATTAAGAAGGTTGATTATTTTCGTCTATTTCAAAAATAAAAAGTTAAAAGCTAGTTCAAAAACTGTACCCAACAGTAATAGTCAATCAGAATCGAATTAATGTTTCATTCAAATAAAAAAGGGGTTTTAATTTCGTGTCTTCAGAACTTTTATTACAGGAACTGTTGTAATATATTGATGATATAATCAAATTCCTTTATAGAGGATTTTATGGACAATTTAGCCATTGTTTATTACAATTAAGTATATATATATATATATATATATATATATATATATATATATATATATATATATATATATATATATATATATATATATATATATATATATATATATATATATATATATATATATATATATATATATATATATATATATATATATATATATATATATAAACTTGTTACAGTTAAACCAAAATAATTGATCTGATTAATATATAATTACCAAGTTTTTTTATTATAGTTACCTTAACCCCACATTATTATAGCTACTGAAGCCGCTAAGAAATTAATTTGGCTAACCAGAATTTTTAGTTAAATTTGAAAAAACTTTATTTCTGTTTTACACGTACATAATTCCGTAGGGTAAAAATTAATTTAATATCCAGAAAGTATCGCACTATAGGTTGAAACATATCGTCATGGAGCACCTTTTCCCCAGAGAAAAAGTGGATGAAAGGAGAACACCACTGTACAACGCACAATAGTGGATATTGGCCAGTCACATCAGGCTATTGATAAAATAGCTTTAATATACAAAGATAACATTATCAGTTCAGAATCTATTGTCTAGGAAGTCTTATGAAAATTTTTTGAGTGGTATGTCATTAACACGTTTGATTAAATTTCCATACAAGTTTCCATCTAATTCCAAATATAAAATGTTTTATATAGAAAGCGAGCTTAGGTTTTAAATACAAATATATATACGAAATTTTAAATAAAACTATTCACAAGAATAATTGCATTGAATAGAGGTTTGGTTCAAATAAACATTTACGTTTTATAAAAAAACCTCCACGAATATAAGTTAAATTTTCGCAAAATTTAGTAATATGTTTGCATTTTTGATTTCTATAAAGAACTCCCAAAAATATCTAATACAACTTATATCCAGTCAGTATTTTCAAAATATTGGGAAAATTCTATATTTTTATACGTAATATCAAAGACACATTATAGCTTACACAATAGATAACTCATTTAAACAGGACGCGACGCCTTGAATCGGTCCGTAAACATTGCTCTCCGAAACTATATTATTTGGTACGGTAATCCTCCACTCGCGAACGGGAACGAGATGTGGCGTTTCCAATCACCAAATATTAGAAGAGATATTTTAGTTAAAAGAGAAATATTGAATTTGGCTGTTAATCTATGGGGTTGAAATTTGATAAAGATTAGCTTGAAATAAAGTGTCTAGGAGTTTTAATAGAAAACAAACTTATTCCTACAAAAACCAGAACAACTAAATCAAAGAAACAACGCTAAATAATATTTTAATCAAAAAGCAGTTGTAAACATATTAACTTATACAGGAAGAGGAACATTTTCCGCTTTTCGAGATATTTGTATGAACCAGCTGGGTTATATTACGACATCCACTTATAGGGTTATTTATTAACAAAGATAGAGAAAAAGTGTACATACAAAAAACGTAGGGTAAGAAATAAGTATTTTCTTAAATGGAAGTATATTGTTCATTTTTATGAATGGCAATTCTCTACTGATTTCGAAAATATATAATTTAATTATATTGGCGTAACGTGTTTATATTAATTATCTTAGTTTAACTGCAACATTACTTGTTACAGTTAAACCAAAATAATTGAAAAGCGGGTTGCGCCAAAGCAGTCAAATTATATATTTTTGAAATCAGGAAACAAAGAACATACATAAAAACTGTAAAAATACAAAGTGTTCCATTTAAAAAAATGTATTTCGTTATATTTTTAGGGCATACTGTTAGGCATTTCATAACGAATTCTGGTGGTTTATCAGAAACCTATAAGCTTTTGTGTTTACACGTTTTCTCTATCTTCGTTAATAAACCCTCGAGGTAGGGATAAAATATAATGACTCACCCCGGTAAATTTTTTGGACAAGTCAAAAAGTAATTGTCACTTTTTAAATTAGGTAATTAAAAAGAAGCCTGCATCCATTTTGGAGGGCCTGAATGTTGCGTTCCTTGTTCGATCTACTGCGTAGCTATATTGATCTATTGTAATATTTAACTAGTCTGCTACGTACAATAAATTTTACTTAGCATATGTATTTTAAATTAAATAAATGTTTAAGTTACACCAAAATCTTTCTAGGCTTAACAACAGGTGAGCAGAAAATCTAGTATTTTAATATAAAAAAGAACGCCCGATTTCTGAATAAATAAAAAGTTCAAAAACATTGTCTTGGCCTTTTTGATATAACTCCCGGCAAGAGTAATCTTCTAAGAAAGTGGGGAAGCTTTAATATCTTTCCTGTAATATGTTTTCCTTCCTCTAATACCTTTTCTAGTAAGTACAACGAAAACACAAAAGATGAAAATCGCAACAATAATTCTACGCCATTTCTCAGAAAGTATAAGGCAAACATAATGAACACAAAGAACAAACGATAACATTACAGCCTGTAACTTAAAAACTATAAACTCTTATTCATTTAAAATCTGATTTCATTTTATTTAGTATCAGAAAGGCAATCTAAACTGTATCTTGCGGTCATTTAACTATTCAAACTTATCAAAGAAATTTAATTATAAAATTGGTCTATGGATTAACACAGGTAAAACATATTCTTGAGTAACTTGTTAAAGGCTATATTTTGGACCCTGGTCTACTATGTACTGTGTTAAGGCTGCGGCTATAAAGAGGCCTGAGTTTGAACCCCTAGTACGACAGAGTTACTTTTCGATGTTAATTGAAAATATTTGAATGAATTTTTACGTCACTGCTAAACAAGGGAAGAGTGTAAAATTAATATCACCTTTATGATATGAGTCGCGACGTTAACCTAAGACGGAAACGGAGGTTCCTGTGGTAGTATAAAGGTAATTTTACACTCCTCACCATCACAGACCCTGTCAAGTGGAGGAGATAGCGAAAGTTGAACTGTAGAGTTCGATTGGCTAATATCTCCCAGACGTAAATTATTTTATTTACAACAACGTATGTAATGTTGACATTTCTGACATTTTAAAAGTTTGAAAGAAATATATTTATGACTTTGACATTTATCCGGATGAAAAGTGACATTTAGCTAGGTGGAAAGCGATCACTTTTCACCCTGGTAAATGTCACTTTCGACCCACGTAAATGTTGATATTTATTGAATAACGAAAATATTTCAATTTTATTCGATTATTTATTTTTTTTCAAACTTTCCGCGGCTTTTCTCAATTGAGGAGGAGTATAAATGATTTTGTCTGAATCGCTCATTGTCTTCGGAAAAACTTTGTTGATGACAATCTATCAAAAATGCAACTAATTTAAGTTTTCAGAAATATTTATAATCAACAGTAAAAGTTATGGTACGAGCGGGGATCGAACCGGCACCACTGGATCACTAGTCCATCGCTCTAACCCCTTGCGCTATTGTACCGTTGTAAGAAATTCGTTAGAACTTGTACATATTCAAACCCTTATGGTCCTGCCAAATATTCTAACTGGATGGAGTAGTGATCCAGAGGTGCGGGTTCTATCCCCGCTCGTACCATAACTTTTGCTGTTAGTTATAAATGTTTCTAAAAATATATTTCATAGTTTAAAAACATACAGATAAAATACTTCCATTCAAGTAATTTAAGTTTGCATGCTTGGCTTGTTTACTACTATAGTAACCACTGTCAAAATGTTAATTTGACATTTTATTTGTTGACGGTGGCGAAGCTGGTGGTTATATAGGAGTCTTACTTTGTTAATTTCAACGAAGAAACACCACTTCTCAATGCCCAAAATTTAGGGGCAACGTTGAAAAAATAATTAAAGTGATTTCAAATACAAATAAAGATACAACATATCATGATGATGATATCTAAATTTTACCTTAATCAACTTAAATATGTAGTATAGTTTACGGTGTCAGAATTTAAAGTTTTCAAAATTAAAATTGCAAAAAGCTTTTGAACTTTAAAGGCTCTGTAAGTTATTTTATCTCGAATTAAATGCTGAAAAGCTCTGCAAGCTGTAGCAATTATTTGCTGATTTACTTTAAAAGGTTTGAATGGGGTTCCATAATACAATAATTTGACTTAAATAGAGTAACTGCGATTTGCCTGCCGAAAGTTATTTTTTTTATCAGCACTTTAAGCTTGACTGATAGATTTTAGATGTTAATTCAAAAGCTATGAAAATAATAAATCTAGAGATAGATACTTACTTCTAAGAAGTTTTAAGGGCTGTTTATAAAAACAACTACTAGCGTACAGTACCAGAATGTCTCGGCCAAAAACTAGTCGAGTAACAAAGTTCTATTATAAGAGGGATCGAATTCAACTGAAACACTAAATACCAACAGGCTCAAGAAAATTTATCGGACTTGAGAGAAAATCTCCAAGATATACTTAGATTTGTCTACCCCAGGATATCACAGGTGAAAGTGGTCGACCAAGCATACTCAATTAAAACCCTCATCTGATTTTGCCAAGTTAATCAAAACATCTCAAAAAGAGAGACAAAATCTAAGGAGGTTATTCAAATGAATCTGACCATTCTACAAAAATGAATCGATAGATGAATCTATTAACCGAATACCGTAAGACGGGATGTATAGCTAACAGCACCGAAATAACCAGGACTCGACACTCGCGTGTGACGTCATCATATGTAGGAAACGTATTGAGCTTGCCTAGGCTTGCAGTCCATGCCGGACGCGTACTTTGCCTTAAGTTTCGCGCCGTTTTAGCATTAAAAAATAGGTATATTTTTAAAATCTTTGAAGGGCTTTTGGTTTAAAGAGGGGTCAGTTGTGAACTGAAGGTTTTTGCGTAGCCAAGTGACATATTTTTTCTTCCAGTGTAGGGTCAGTCAATAAAGAACTTCAAAGGGTTTAGAGGTGTAGTGATGCGCAATATATGATACCGATTCCGGTTAGTGTCACTTAGCCACTCCTACACAATTCCGACTTTCACCTCCAAGTTGGTAAACCCCGGGAACCTGAGCAACCCTGTAGAAGACTGGGTAACCAACCCCAGTGGGAAATAGGGTCAGGGCTGACGAGAGCGGAAGAAATAGTCCTCCGAAAAGGGGGTTATGCTATGGGCCAGCGACTCGGATTAGGACGGATCCTCAAATAAAAAGACGTAAGCAATGGATAAAGGACATTCTATTGGGAACATGGAACGTACTGAGTTGGTACAGACCTGGAATTGCTACGAGAGCCATAAAACAACTAGAAGAGCTTAAAATGGATATAACAGCCATACAGGAGATAAGATGGATAGGATCTGGAACAATTCACATGGAAAAATCATTGGTTCTTTGGTCCGGCCATGAGAGGGGATGTGGTTTCGTGGTCAGTGAAAGAGTCAGGACAGCGATCTTGGACTTTAAACCAGTCAACGAAAAGGTCTGTGTACTAAGGCTTCGAGAAAAGTGGCATAACATAACGCTATTTTCAGTACACGCTCCAACAGAAGAAGCGGCGAATATAGAGAAAGAAGAATTCTATGACACCTTAAACCAGCTATATACTGCAGCTCATAGACACGATATTAAAATAGTACTTGGGGACCTAAATGCAAAAGTGGGCCAAGAAGAATACCTAAAGACAGTAGCAGGTAGCTATACCCTGCATGAAACTACAAATGATAATGGTTCACGTCTAGTCGATTTTGCGGCAGGCTGCAATATGGTCATTAAATGCCCCAATTCCTAAGAAAAAATATACATAAAATTACTAAAGAACCCGCAACCAAATCGACCATGTACTTATTGATGGCCGACACTCAAGTAACATCATTGATACACGAAGTATGAGAGGAGCTGATAGTGATTCGGATCATCTTTTAGTAAAAGTCAAGTTACGAACAAAACTATCCACACAGACAACGATAAGACAGACTAAAATCGATAGATGGAATGTGGAAAAACTACAAGAACAAGGGAAAGAACATCAGTACCAAATAGAAATTGCCAACAAATTTCAAATGCTGGAAGGACACGAAAATATGGACATAGAACAAGAGTGGCACACCATTAAGAACGTTATCACGGAGACCGCGAAAAAATGCATCGGAAAAAAGAAAAGCCAGAAAACAAAAAAGTGGTTTGATGAGGACTGCGAGAATCCTCTAAAAGAAAAGAACAAAAAAAGGATACAGTACTTGTCGAATCCAACAGCCGAAACACGGGAACAGTACAACAGAGAAAAAACTTTGGCAAGAAGAACTATAAAAAATAAAAAGAGACAACACTTAGAACTACAAATTAAAAAAGTTGAACAGGAATATAGATAAAGCCGAAGTAAAATATTCTACAAAGAAGTAAAACAACACAAAAGAGGTTCCTACATAAGAACACCAGGTTTCGGGAGAGCTGGAAATGGGGACTTATTGGCATCGGAAAATAATATAATCGAAAGATGGAAAGAATATTTTGAACAATTGCTTAATGTCTATACTGATCGTAATCAAAACTCTATTGACACTAAATACCAAACAGCCGAGCCTGAAATACACCCACCATCTGTAGCAGAAGTTGGAACAACTATAGCGCCCTTAAAAAATGACAAATCCCCTGGTATGGACGGCATCGAAGCTGAACTAATTAAGAAGGGAGGGCATGAAATGCAAGTCAAAATACATCAAATCATTAAAGATGTATGGGAGCAGGAGATAATACCAGAAGAGTGGAGGGGAAGTCTAATAATCCCAATACACAAAAAGGGCGAAAAAAGCGAATGCAAGAACTATAGGGGAATTTCTTTGATTAGCACTGTATATAAGATACTCGCCAATGTGCTGTTGAGGAGACTGCTACCATATGCAGAAGAGATAATCGGCGATTACCAATGTGGTTTTAGACCAGGTCGGTCTACTATAGACCAAATATTTACAATCCGTCAACTGCTTGAAAAACATTGGGAGTATAATCGAGACGTACACCAGATTTTTATTGATTTTAAACAGGCCTACGACTCAATTGATCGCGCAGCGCTTTGGGCAGCGATAATTGAATTGGGTATTTCCAAAAAACTCAATAACAAAAACATGCATAAATGGCTTTTACGCAAGTCAGGGTAGGCGGAAAAACATCAAAGGCCATTGGCATAAACTCAGGACTAAGACAGGGAGACCCTCTCTCACCTTTATTATTTAACATCGCCTTGGAGTATGCAATGAGAAGAGTACATCCAAACCTAAGATCAGACATATCCGCACCGGGACCAAAAATGATACTTGCCTTTGTTGATGACGTCGATACCATAGCTCAGTCAACAATTGAAGTAAAAGATATATTCTCACAATTTGAAAACTCAGCACAAACTATGGGTCTACAAATAAACGTGGACAAAACAAAATATATGGTTGTTTCAAAAAATGTTCGGCAGAGAATAAGGCAGAATGTCTCGATCAATGACCACAACTTCGAGGTTGTCAAAGAATTCTAGGAACAATCATCACAAATGACAACAAGGTAGAAAAAGATGTTGCGGCAAGAATACTTGCGGGAAATAGAGCATCCTTTTCAATTCAGCATCTCATAAGGTCGAAGCTCCTTAGTAGAAGAACAAAAGTCAAGTTATATAGAACAACAATACGACCAGTAACCACCTATGGAAGTGAGACATGGACATTAAACAAAAAGGAAATAGACAAGTTGTTAGTCTGGGAACGCAAAATACTGCGAAGTATCTATGGACCGTGTACAGATCAAAACACAAACGAATGGCGACGACGGTACAACCAAGAACTAGAGCTACTGTTTGGCAAAGAAAATATAGTCCGTTTCGTTAAGGCCAACCAATTACGCTGGGCTGGACATGTGGTAAGGAGCGGAAATGACCGCCTTATAAACAATGTGTTTTGGGAAAGACCGGATGGCAGAAGATCCGTAGGCCGACCTAGAAAAAGATGGAAAGATGCTGTCAGAGAAGATCTAGAAAGGATGGGCGTAGGACAATGGGAAATAGTGGCACAGGATCGACAGGAATGGAGGGCAATAGTAAATGCGGCCAAGACCCACGAAGAGTTGTAAAGCCACTGATGATGATGATGATGATGATGAAAGGGTTTTTACTGTATCTGGAGGTAATAATGTAAATGTCTTAAGTCTTTGTAAGCGTGCGGACTTATTGTTTGAAGAATTGAAGCTAACATCATAGTATTGTTTGTATAACGATATCTTGCTTTATTGTATGTAATTTTAGTTGCTCAGATATAAAAAAGCCGATTTATTTTTGAAACTGGTCCTGGAGAATACTCGAATATAAACAATGTAACTTTAAGCACAACTTCTGCGCAATTTTACAGTTGTGGATAAATAGGAAAGACAGTTTGGGATTTGTGTAGGCATGGCATCTTGTTTTAATCTAGGAATTTTCAGACTTACGATTATAGTATCGCTGGTTTTTAAATCCGTTACTGTAGACCAATTTCTTATATTATATTCTTTGGCAAATTGTAAGTCACAGACACTGCTGAATTTAGATGGGGTAAATTTTTCTCTGTAAATAGCCGCTACTCATTTATTAGAAATCACTATCGGTCCATTTTTATAATTACCCGACATCCCGCTACACAACAGGAATACGGCATTGTCACTATATTATCCACAAAAAAAACTTGTTTTCGATAAAAAAACTAATAATCTTAAACGTCATGTCATCGGTCAAGCGCGACGTATCACCTCGCTGTGCTCATGTCATGCAAATCTGACGTCACAATGCCCGGTCCTCGTTATTTCGGTGTTGTTGTTATAGCTACTAGGTGGTGAATAGCTACAAAACTTTGATTTTCCATATCACGTGGCAAAACACCAAATCTTTCATTGTAACTGCAAACAAAAAATATAGTCCTTGTCTATGATGTAGACATCGTATAAAATGCTGCACCCTGAAAAAAAGTTGGTAACACTGTCTCGTTTATGTCACTTGAAGATTGATGATAATATAACCTGAAATGGCGAGCCGGTGGGCGAGAGCGAAAGCTTTAGGTTTATACCGGTGTTGGTCTCGTAGGTCATGGGTTCGTGTCTTAGCTAATATTAGTGGTTTTAAAATTTCAACAGGGAAGAGTGTAAAATGAATTCTACTTTCCACGTTACCATTCACGCCGGTAACCAGCTCGGGGGAACTGAATGTTCCCGTGGTAGTTTGGGGGTAAATTTACGCTCCCCGCCATCACATACCCTCTTAGGTGGAGAGGATGGTCGAGGTTCGGATTCCTCGATAAACTGTAAGACTGACATTTCCCAAACGTAAATTCCTTCCTCCATCCTTAAAGGGTGATTCTGGTCTTCCTTTTCGCGCACCATTCCCTTCTCCCTGTAGGTACTTGTATGAACAAAAAGTGTACCAATTGTAACAATCGGAGGTTTTCTTAGAAATTTGACATTTATATTTTATTGTAGATTAAGAAATTTAGTCGGACCAATAGCTACACCCACGATGCCGAGAAATTACTTCGAAATCCTTATGAACAGCGATATAAGAAACATGAAAAAGTGCTTTTAGAGCAGGCGGTGGATGCTGTGTCCAAAGGCATGCGTTTGCGAGAAGCGGGAAGGAGTTTTGGGATCCATTTCACAATAATAGGCCGATATATTAGGAAAAAAACGCTGTTAAATGACAAGGTGGACAAACTGTACTGACTGAGTACGAGGAGGAATCAATAATAGACCGTCTACTGACTTGTGCTCAATGGGGATATCCCCTTGTTATGTATGACCTAAGAATTCTTATTAAAGGTTACCTTGCGAGGGGGGGAAAAAGCTATAAAAAAATTCAATAACAATTTACCTGGAATCGAATTTGCCAAGTCCTTTCTCAAGCATCATAAGGATGTCTTAGCTCCTAGACTTTGCCAAAACATAAATCATTGGCTGATGTTCCTACAGGTAATATAGTAAACTATGACAAATTTATAGAATGACTCGGGCCGTAAAACTATCATAACAAAGCGAGGATGCAAGTATTCAGTTCTTTGGCCCACTGAAAACTGCATGTGGGACTTGGGCAAACACCTGCAACTATACCAAAAATTTTGTTTCCTAGACTATTAATTAAGCTCATCAACGAAATTGATACTAACAAAGTGTCAAACCTGAAATCCAGATTTGCCAAAGGCGGAATCGTTTCTTTGAACAGACAGAATGTTGTGGAAAGGCTTTCTCCAGATATAGTCAGTGTCGACTCTGACACCCCAGATCACATAGATAATTCCCTTGTAAGCTTACTGAAAACAATGCGATATGGTGACACAGATGGGAAAAAATCTCAACAATGAAAAAAGAAAATTCAAGTTGATCCGGGAAGAAGCGTCACTGCTAACTTACCTGACTCAGAACTTGAAAACTCTTCATCTGAAGTAGATGACCCTGATATGACACTTCCTTATATAAGACTTCCCAATACAACACTTCCTAGAAGTGGGAGCTCAACAAGTGAAAGTGATTGTAATGAAGATGTTCCGTTATCAACCAATAAGGCATGAATCAGTGATGCTGGAAAATTTGACAAGAATAAAATTCAAGTAGGTGATTGTGTTCTCGTGGACTTTGTCCCCTTAACAAATAAAGCGGGATCATCCAAAACTTGCGTTTATATTGGTAAAATACAAAAAAAATATCAAAACTTTAAAGGTTCAACACAAACAAAGCAGTAAATAGTTTTTTGTTTCTTTTTGTATTTTGTTCATCCAGGTATGTTTTGTATTATCAATATATTAAAATATTTTTTGTAATGTTCTATTTTCAATTTTTTTTTTAAAACTCCGAAGTAAAAAAAAATTTCGAGATATATTTGTTGACCCTCAAAATGAGGTCAACAGATATATCTCGGTCACCACCTTCAATGGGTAATAGCTACACCCATGTTTAAAAAAAAAGCATAAAACATTTTTTTTACCGCATTTCTCTGAAGGTACATGTTAGTCTAGACGGGGGCCATAGTTTTAAGTACAAGATAGATTTTCTATCAAGCCGGAGTAAAAAGATACCGAGGTTTAAATTTCAAAATCGTAGCTATTCACCCCGTTTTACGGTACCAAGAAAATAAAACACCTGGCAAAAGCGGGACACTCCCATCAAATTTTCAGTAAAAAGTACTCCTGTTTTAATTCCCCTTTAATTCTGCTTAAAATAAGTATTTATCAGACTATAAAAATATTATTTGCATACCAATATTTTTGCTAAAACTGATTTAACATTCCAGCAAACAATCTTTTGAATGCAGCAGCCGAAACCTTCCGCAGAACTGTTAGACAACAAAAATACAAAAGTCAACGATGTAGAAGATGTAGAAATTATTTAATTATTGCGTAAAAATAAATAGAGAATGAAGAAATAATATAAAACTTATTCGAAAAGGAGGAGTTCTTCCACTACTTGTGTAGGTGAATTATAAACTTGGATTTTTCAGTTAAATATTTTATCTACACTTTTAAACAGTTAAATTAAATCATAATATTAAATGAGTATGGGTATGCCACAGCCAGTGTCGCAGACAATAAAGTAGGAGAGCTTTAAAAGTCAAGAGAAAATATATCCGCATATTTCTAAGCAACGCAAGATAAATATAAGAAAACCAATTCCAAGAAACATAAGTATAGCATTGGATTAACAATGCTTTCCTCTGTTTAGTTGCGAAATATCTATATAATAATAGAGTTTCCTCAGTTAAATACTTATTGTATCTTTAGCAACATCCAGAGGCAAGATTAGAAGGCCAAACTCAGTTTGTCAGGAGAGGGGACGAGATATTCTTATCGCAAAAAGAGGAAAGAAGAAACGATTTCAATTATTATTGTGATTAAGTATTTCTTTTAATTTACTGCACGAAATAGAAATGAGTCAGCTTCATATTTGTTTGTACGTTATTTATTGCAAATACTCTAAAAGAAACCTTATTATATTTAAATGAAAAGGCATAGGCTACATGACACCTATATGTGATATTAGCGTTTCGCATATATGATACTGGTACAAATTATTACTTGCCTCGTAAGATGTAAGTATTGTATCGTGAAAAATCACCCTCCCAGGTTTTTACAAATCTTCACGTTTTGGGGTTCCTAGATCCCCACTGTTAGAAAAAAATTGTGATGTGCATAAAAAAACGTTGTAATCATGTTACAAATGTATACAATGAAATTTTGGTCATATTTACAGTAAAAATTCGAACATTGTAAGCGAAAGTACTATTTTAGTATATCTTCATAATAAGAATTAAGAAACAACAAAACTCAATGTATTTTTCCGTTTTCCATAGCAATTTTTTCTGCCATAAATGTAATTTTTCATATTACTTAGGGCTGAATTTATTTTATTTTCGCACATAAAAATAAAACCTTATAACAGGGAAAATGTTATTAAGTAACTCTCAGAAATTGTGTTTCTTTGTAATAAATAAATTACTTTATTAATCAAAAACATTTGATCCTCACCGAAATTTACTATAAAAATTTACTAAAAACGCTAAATATATTATTGAATATTTGTATAGAATTTATATGAAAATTTCTGCTTTCTCAGGTAAAATTACGGAAAAGGACATTACTTTATATAGGTTATATGAGAATTGCAAAACTAAAAATAATAAACCTTATGTTCAAGTTACGCTAACTTAAAATGTTATTTTAATGACACTAATTGAGATTGGTAACGTAGACTTTTCAGTCGTATGGAAGAATTATTGCTAAAAAATTGGTACTTTACGTTTGGTTACCATTCTAAATCTCCATTTATAATAAATTTAAATAAAATATACTAAATATACAGCTCGAAAATAAGGATGGCTTTTAAACAAACAGAAAAGATCATGCAATTAATAAAAAAGTAGGTAGGTATGGCTTATTTGAAAAAAAAACACAATTTGCTTTTAAAAAATGTATGTTATGGTATAAAACTACAACAAAAACAAATGATAACTAAAATTATTGAAAACAAGTATTTTTATGGAAATCTTATAGTATAGTTAATAATGCATCTAATGTTACAATAAAAACATAATTTTCTTTAATTCTTACCTAATTTTTACTCAAATAATATACTTGAACTCAAAAATTACTGTCACAAAACGATTTTTTTAAGACATCTAGTTTTACAGGATATGTGGTCACTTTAAACATCAAAATAACCATGCACTGCCAAGCGATTAATGGATAAGAATAATAAAAGTCGGATATGTAGCCAGAAATTCGGCTCGGGGGTCCAAATCAGAAATTCATTCCGGGTGGGGGAGGCACATGGTTAAATCTTATGAGAATTGGTAAGAAGCATGCCCATACCAACATATTTATATATATATATATTATACAGTGGCGTCCGTACGGAATCCGACCTGCATATTTTCCGAGACATTGATAGTACGCCACTGATTTTTTTTTAAATAAAAATTATTTTTGAAATTCCCATTCATTTTTGAGCAAGTTTGATCCCTTGGTAATTTTGTGTTGGACGCACGGTTTTCGTTTAAAAAAATAAAAACCGTTTCTCTGCATGGTCCAAACAATCCTAGTCATAAGACGGATATCACCATGCATGCAGAGGAATATTATTGTATTAAACTCGAGAAACCAAATCTTGTCAAAAATAAATACTAAAAGTTTTCAAAAACAAACAAATGAATCAATAAAAATGCTTTATTTTAGAAAAATCAGTGGCGTGAAAGTAATTACTATGTCCATTCTTATTAAAATAAGAAATCGCTTTATCTTAGTGAGAGATATTTGTAGATAATAGTATGTAGTCTTCAGCCATCAATCTAGGACCACCATGTCAATGTTTTTCAGAATTCTGTTCCTTCATAAATACTTTTTATAAATTTTATTAAAATAATTTGACATTCTGCAACAATAACAAGTTATTTACAAAACTATACTAATACAACTAGGTAAATAATTAATAATTTCAACAAAAATAATTAGGTTTTAGCAAATTGACAGCACACTTTGTGAAACAAAATAGAAGAAAAAAATTAGAGTAGTTGTTGAAAATGCCCACCACCTTGGAGAATAAACGCTTCAGCCCTTTTCCTCATGTTGTCGCGAACTCTTTGAAGGATACCCTCGGTGTTTCTGATAATATTGCAAGAATCTCTTATACGATCCTTCAGCTCCTCTACAGTGTTTACTGGGGAGCGGTGAACTAACGATTTAAGATGTCCCATAGAAAAAAATCCAAACTATTTAGGTCTGGGGACCTAGGGGGTTGTTAAATGTGCGGTTCAAATATTCTCTGGCTTCAATACTAAAGTGAGCGGGCGCGCCATGCATCGTGCATGAACCACATTCTGTTTCTAATCAGAATTGGTATATCTTCTAACAATATCAATCGCAATTCTCAAGAAACCGGCGATAATTATGGCCATTTAGTCTTTCTGGGAGGAAAAAAGATCCAATTAGGTGATTTTCGATAATGCCAGCCCAAACATTTACAGAAAATTGCTCTTGATGATGTTCTACAATGGCATGGGGGTTCTCGTCGGCCCAGATATGATTATTGTGGAAGTTTCTGATAGCCTTCCTGGAGAAGTTCGCTTCATCTGTGAACATTATTTCGAGATCAAATAAGGGATTACGCGCGATTTTTTCAAAAAACCATTCACAAAAATTAACTCGTAAAGGAAGATATCGGGGAAGTAAGGCTTGCACGCGTTGAATATGATATGGGTATAAAAAAAATCATGTAGAATTCATCAAACTAGGATGTGCGAAATATTTAGGTTAATTCCAATTTTCCTAGTACTCAGTTCAGGATTTTCATCTATGGAATTTAATACTGCCTCTTCAATTTCTGGAGTTCTTACAGTCCGATGGGCCCCTTTTAATTGATTATTTAGCTTAAATGTACCTGTTTCAGTCAACCTTCTATGCACATTTGCAAATATTCGCCTATCTGGTATGACTCTACCAGGAAAGCGCTCTTGATATAATCGCCTAGCTTCCAGTGAACTGCCATCAACAAAACCATACATCTAATGCATGTCTGCCAACTCTTCATTGGTAAACTCAACCATTTCTTTTCTCAGATATATCAGATATTTAGAACACAAAATTAATTAAACCCGACTGAATCTGAAAGCTGAACTATCAAATTAAGTTACAAGAGAAGTATTAATTCTGACAGCCAAAGCCTACTACAATAATAATTATTATTAGTAATCTTTCTTTATTGATGAACTAATAGTATTTTATAGTTTCGTGTTAAAAAATTATAAGCTCAAATAATAATTTTGAAATCTTTGGGTATTAGTTATTCATAAGCAAATTTGATTTCTTCAATTTTCTTTGCATGCCATGGCGATTGGTGTTGTCATATTAGCGATATTGTTAAAACTCTGCAAAGAAACGGTTTTTATTTTTTAAAACAAAAACCGTGCGTTCAGTTCAAAATTACCAAGAGATTAAACTTGCTCAAAAATGAATGGGAATTTCAAAAATAATTTTTTATTTAAAAAAAGATCGGCGGCGTACCTTCAATGCCTGGGAAAATATGCAGGTCGGATTCCGTACGGACGCCACTGGTGGAAATAAAAAAAAATGTTCTACATCAAAAAATTCCACTAGATGCATAGTACCTCTATACCAAACTTCATTACAATATCTAGAGTGGTATTCGAGATATTATCGAAAAATTATGAAATTATTGAAAGTTTAACACCTTGTATCTCAAAATTTACACCGTTTAGGATATATGTTTATTTGAAGTTTTCTTCTTAAAATGGACCCAAAAATCACCTCCTTAAATATTCACACTCAATTAAGAAACACCCTGTATAATTAGGTTTAGCTAGACCTACACTGATTTTCGTATACATAAAAACACTATTTATAAGGAATCCTTTATCGAAACATGAAGCTCTGAATTCTATGCCTATTGATATTAAAAAAGTAAGGCCATAAAAACGTTACATAATTTTTTTGCCCAAATGAGCTTTACTCTTTAAATCAGTTTTTATCATTATCTTAATTCAGTGCCCGACGCTTACTTACACATGGTTGGGTTGGTCGGCAGTCGTCGTTAAGTCTTTTGATTTTGTGTTTTTTAAATAAGTATTTTAAATTGTTTCTTTGATGTAAATGTGACTTATTTCTCAGACCTGTGTTGTATACTCTGTAGAAATAAACACTTTAATTATTTATTTATTTTATTTTATGATCAATGTTTATAAGAGATTTTTTTTTGTTTTTGCAATATTATTATTTGGTAGCTACTTATTTGTATATTATAAGCATTAATGTTTATATATTACAAACAAGTTTATAGCCAAAAATTAGGGTTCTAAACCTACCGTAATTTCCCGTAACAATAGTCCTAGTCCCCAACTATGGTCCGGTTGCATTTGAAGTACAAAACGATCTATATTTCTATCTGTCAATCCATTCGTTAAGCTGGGCGTTCGGAAATTGGATGCTAATAAGTCCTACCGTTAGGTATTAAGCCGGTCAGTTGGCTACATAAACCCGATCGGAGCACGTCGCATTTCAGCCAGGGTGGAAAAATCCGAACAATTTAAAAAGTTGCAAACTTTGATCCACTGAATCCTTCCGGTAAGTTATATCGCGACTAACAATGTTTTGATGTGTACCCTTATATAGAAGTGAACCAAAAATAACCCCTACAGTTTAAAAAGAGGTTTTATTTTTCTTGAATTTGAGGTTAAGTAAAAACTTGCTAGGTGGACCACAACAATGGTCCAAATTTCTAAGTGGACCATTGTTGGGATCAGTTTCCTGGAAATTCAGACCATATTTAATATAACACGTAGGACCATTGTTATAACATAGTTAATGAGCAAAGTCAAATTGAACCTAAAAATCAGTCTGTTTGTTACAGAATATGCCTAGAACAAATCTAGAACGCCGAAAAGTTGGTGGAAGGCTCTATCTTCCATATTCTGAGGAGAAATTAAAACAGTGCCTTAACGATATTCTGGGGAAAAAAATGTCGCAAAGAGAAGCTGCAACATTTTACAAAATTCCACGCAGTTCTATCATTTTAAAATTAAAAGCTTTGAAAAGTAATACGGTTAGACCTCCTGGGCGAAAATGCATATTTACAAAAGAAGAAGAGGACATGTTCGTTCAAAATATTGTTGCTATGTGTGATTTTGGATTTCCTATAACTGCTTTTGATTTGCGATGTATTATTAAAATGTACTTGGACAGCTCTGGGCGCAAGGAAGTGCGATTCAAGAATAATTGTCCTGGAAAACGTTGGACTGAATGTTTTTTACTGAGACAGAGGGGTAATCTGAGCAAACGCCTATGCAGTAATATCAAAAGAAGTCGGGCTGCCGTTGATGACAACATTGTAAATTTATATTTTAACAACTTAGAAACTGTGTTGGAAGGTATTCCCCCCTCAGCAATTTGGAATTACGATGAAACCAATCTAGTCGACGATCCAGGGAAAAAAACTGTGCTTACAAAGAGGGGATGCAAGTATCCGGAAGCAATAAAAAATTCATCCAAGGCTGCAGTGTCAATAATGATGTGCGGGAATGCCACAGGGCAAATTTGTCCGCCATATGTAAATTATAAAGCGGAAAAAATGTGGGATACATGGACTGAGGGGGGGCCAATTGGAGCAAGATATAATAACACAAAGAGTGGATGGTTCGATGGCGCCAGTTTTGAGGATTGGTTCATATCCGTCTTACTTCCAATAATAAAACGCTCTGGTCATAAAAAAAGTGTTGTTATTGGAGATAATTTAAGCTCACATATTAGTGCTAGAGTTCTAACCTTGTGTAGAGAAAACAACATTGCTTTTGTAGCATTACCTCCAAATGCCACACACTTGACTCAACCTTTGGACATTTCCTTCTTTCGTCCTTTTAAGATCCACTGGAGAACAGTTCTTGATGAGTGGAAAAGCACTCCGGCCGGAAGAAGGCATCCAACTGTACCAAAGGACGTGTTTCCTGCATTATTGAAAACATTGTATGACAAAATTGAACCTAATGGTGCGTCAAACCTTCAGTCTGGATTTAGAAAAGCAGGTATTTACCCATTAAACAGGAGTATGGTTTTAGAGAAAATTCCTAATAGTGACCGAATGCATTCAACGCATGATCTAAGTTTAGTAAATAAGTCGTTTACTGACTTTCTTCAAACCACCAGACTATCAGAAACAGTCCCTAAAATTATTCGCAAGAGAAGAAAAGTTAACGTTGAGGCCGGAAAGAGCATAGCTCCAGAAGACTTGCACAAGCCGCAAACAGAAGAAGAATCCAGAACAGGGCCGTCGGGTATAAAAAGTCGAAACAGTAAAAAAAGGACGCGAAAGTTATCTGAAAGTGATTCCGAACAAAGTTCAACTCATATGTCTCTTGCCTCTGATACTGAATCAGAAAGTTTCAGTGATCTACAAAACGATCAGTTACAGTCTGAAGAAAAAATAAAAAAGCCCAGTGACACATTAGTTTTAGTTATTGGTGACTATGTTATTGTCACCTATAATCATCAATACTGGCCAGGTATCGTAGAACAGACATTAAAGAAGGGTTTCATGGTAAGCTGCATGGAGAAATGTGGAAATTTATGGAAGTGGCCGGAGATCAAAGACGTTCTTAAGTACAGTACCAATGAGGTTATAATGAAAATTTGCAGTCCTAAATTATTTTCCAAGAGCAGAAAGTTGTATTCAGTCTCAGAATTAGAAAATTTGTGAAATTCTGCTGTTGTACACTTTTTAAATTTGTGTTCTAAACTTATAAAACGTTTTAATTTGTTCTGTTTTAGTACTTAGGTTTTAATAAGATTTGGAAATCTGTTTTATACCTACCAGAAATGGAAATTATTTCTACCGATTTTTTAAATGAAATAAAAATGTTGAAATATAATATATGTGTATTTTTATGTTTTCTATGGCTCATAGTTTAGGCTAAAGCTGCCAACTATAGTCCCACGTTATAATTAAAGGATAGAATCATAAAAAAATCGCAGTGGATTATTGTTGGGCAACTTCGAGCACAACAATGTACCACTAAAAATCTAGCAGAAAAAAATATTTGCAATAAATATTTTTGAACTTTCACTACAAAACTATGTAAGTAGACCATTAGGCTACAATTCAAAAAAACATCAATCTTTAACTAAGAGTTCTTAAGCCGAAAAATTTGAACAAACCATAAAAAGTGGACCATTGTTAGGGGAAATTACGGTAATACTTTAATTCTTCAATATCAATAGATGGAGTTTTAATTCAAGCCGCCGGCGCAGAAGCACGAACTTCTCTATAAGGCTGCAGTCATACATACCGATCGTGAACAAGCGTCTGGGATCGTCAACAACTGACTAAAAAAATTATTTTAAATTATTTCAATATTGTTTTAAATTGCTTATTGTAATAAACGGTCATATAGCATCAATTATGACCGATTGAGCACGACACGAGTGTCACTGACAGTTTTAAACTTAAAAAGTTTTTGTTTTGAAACGACGCTTGACGATTACCATAAAAACTCTGAGCTCTTGATCGTATTTTTTTGTTAATTGTACATTTCTGACTACTTTAACATTTAAAATATTGTAAATATCAATATGAATAATGTAACAAATCAAACACTACGTTGTTTTTAACTTCTATTTTCATTATTTTTTAAATTTTGGCTTTGAAGTTTAAATGTCAATGTCGAAATTGGCAAATATTAAACAACTTGCGGTACTCTGTACTATGTGCCCATGCTTTTAAGCATGCAATTTTAGTCAACAGCACTTGGTTTTACGTGATCGATCACGATTGAAGGCGATCCTCTGTGAGTACTACCTTATTCCTAACAACAGCTACTCTTTTAATGCAAGAAAAATGCATTTTTTTTCATTTCAAAGGCAGAAATCTCTTAAACGATTGTCTTGATCAAGAAACATTATTTTACATTTTCTTATTATTTTAACTTTATTGAATTAATGGTTCTTGATGATGATAAATTTCATTAAAAAAAATCGATAATATCTTTTTCTTAAAAATCGTACCATTCTACCATCTAGGCTCGCACGCCAGTGAGCGATGTCAAAGTTGAATATGACAAAATATTCATGTTTTAAATCCATACACATTCACAAAATTTGAAAGTAACCTGGTAGTTATTTCCTGAGATATTAGGGTGTTCTGCTTTTAATGGGTCATACTGTATATTAGTATAAGCCTTAAATTAATCAGTTTCAGAAGAAACAAAAAAATATTTGTGTTATAATTTTTCCTCTATTTATATTGTTCTCCCGATAAGAGGATAGGATATACTATTTTAGATATCCTGTACAAGTTTTTGTTTACCTAGCTATAGTAACAACTGAAATATATGGATGCTCCGGTACTTTTTACAAAAAATTGTTTGAGAAGTAAGTGAAGCTGAAAATTGATAATGCATTTATTATAATAACGTTGGCAATGGTAATCATTTCATTATTTTAGTGGTCATCCCACAGTATCTTAATTTTTCCTAACCCCGCCCCGGCCTTTAAGGGTAATTCAAAATAACCTGAAGGGTGAAATATCTCAGAACCGGCCATTCTGCTATCCCTAGTTTGCCAATCGGGCAAATAATAAGTACATTCCTTTTTTTTTAAGTGGTCACACCATTCTCATTTCGATTGCTTTTGATTACCATTGCCAACTTTATTATAACCTTGTATTATCAATTTTCAATTTCACTTGCTTTTCAAGATATAACAATTTTTTTGTAAAAAGTACCGAAGCATCCAAATATTTCAGTTCCACTAGACTTAGATAAACAAAAACTTGTACAGGGTGTCTATCGGGAGAACTAGGTATATAAATAGAGAAAAAATTATAACCCAAATATTTTTTTGTTTCTTCGGAAGCTTTAATTTTTTTTTCGTTTTAATGCACTACAGCTTATACTAATATATATTGTTGAACTCGTCTTTGAACGAACTATCATACACTGTCTGAGTCGAATTTAAAATAAGAAATAAAAAAAATATTTTGGTTTGTTTTTTTTAAGTTTAAATTGAAATTAATTATTTTATTAATCTTGTATTGATTTAATATGACAATATATGTGTATATGTTGTCGAATTCGTGGCTAGGAAGCGCATTTTGATTTTTGGTTTAAAATTGTTGTATATTGTTATTAATTATTAGTTTTTGCATATTGCCTTTACCTAGGTTTTGATCTTGTCAATTAATCGCATTAATTAATTACAGATTCGCATTTCAATATTACATTTAATTTTTATTTAACGGTTTACGTTTAAATACACTAATAATAAACCCTTATTAATTTGGTTTTCCGAACTTCCAATCAAGTATTGATACCCTTGAAAACGCTATGTTGTGCGTTTTTGAACATTTTTATTTGAATAACTTTTATTTTGCAAAGTTATTGAAATATTTCGCTGAACTGCTAAATTGAAAAAATTTTTTTTTTCTAGAAACATTGCACTGAGGGATATTTCTCGTCTACGTAATTTGACTGAAAACCAATAGCCCATTAAAAAATATTAAGGGCCCGATGTCCGGAGATTAATAATATCCGAGATCAGTTTTCTGAGCAACATCAAGCAATTACATCACAGCTATTAAGCGACTATAAGTCAAATTTGGACATAGAAGACATCACACAGCTTTTTAAGCGACTTTTATGCTGTTAAGGCAATTTATTTTGATTTGTTTGAAAATCAATTTGGTAATTTAAATGTTTCAAATCCAGATTTAAATCGCTCTTTTTCTGTGAATGATTTACCTCAAGTTCGCCTACCGAAACTAGAAATACCCAAATTTAAGGGTGACTACTATAAGACCTTTCAGTTTTTTTTAGATTTGTAAATGCTCTAGTTTATCTTAATTCGTCGCCTTTGGATATTGAACGTTTTAATAATTTGACTTTACTTTTTCTGAAAATCTGTCAGCGCTCAAGACAATATCATTGTAATGATGTCATTCAAAAAAACTTGATAAACCTTTTATTACAAAATTTGAACTAGAACAGGCTTCTTTCGAAGTTCCAATGCACAAGACTGTCTTGTCTATAGTATAGTCAATACTACATCCAATTTTGAGAAAAACAAAGAACCGCGACAGGAACACTGTTGATGTATTCCTTAATAAAAGCTCTGTAACGTTGTGTCATTGGTGCAAAAATAATCACGATTTGCACATGTAAGCCAAATTTTTAAATAAAACGCCGCTTGAACGATTACATATTTGTAAACGCTTGAGCCTATATTTCAATTGTCCCAGTAATGTCCGCGATCTTAGGTTTTATAAATCTTTGTCCACGTGTAAAACTTGTCATAAACGCCCTCATGCGTTGTTGCATTTGCCTAAATCAGGAGCTTCTAATTCACCTAATAATCGTAGTCAGAATACGCAAGATATTTCTCTTTCTTTTTTTAATTGTTGTCAAAGCAATGACAATTCGGAAATCAAAGCTCCAATGACTAACTGTAGTAGCCTTAAGCGTAACAGGTAAAAATGTTTTACTATCTACTTAGCGCTTATTGATGTCATAGACACTAAAAGTATGCCTTAAACATTTTCTCTTTTAGATTCCGGAAGTATGTCTAGCTTTATTCAGCTTAAAGCCGCTAATCGTTTGGGGTTACCCAAAAATCATTGTTCCCTCAAGATAATGGTCCTTAGTTCTATGCGTTCTAATTCGAATAATGGCAGAGTTACGCTCGCGATAAAGCCGACGGGACAGTCCGGTTCTGACCACACAGGAAATAATTTTAAATACAATTTGAGATAATTTGCCTTGGATTTGGTTTTCTTCCGATTTTTGGACGCATACTAAAAATTTAAAACTTGCAGATAAACATTTTTATACATCACACAAAACTGACATTTTACTTGGCAGTGACTTGTTTTTAAAAATTCTTTTGAATTTCTGTATTATGGGAAAAACGAATCTCTTTCGGTATATTTTAATGGGGAAATTTATTTCGCCAAATATCTCGGAAACAACCTCCTTACTTTGTCACACATCGGAAATTGGTCACACTTCCTCTCCTATTGCCACTCGCTGTTCTACTCGTACTATCCACCGCAGGTTTACTTGCAGTTTCTAACCGCTCTCGCTCTCTAGCTCGCATCGGATTTCAAATCTCACTTCTTACACACACTCTCATCTCAACTCGCTTCGTCTTTAACTTTCACTTCCTGCTAGCATTCGCACTCCAACTCGCATCTCCGTTTTGCTCGCATTCACATTCGCCACCGTTTTTTTATTCACATTTACTCGTACTCAAACCCATATTCGCACTCGCATTCCCATTCACACTTACTTACACGAGTAATGAGCCATCATTGCTTAGTCCCCTTAACTGTGAGTATTTGTCTATTCATTCTCGCTCATTTAGTTTCGCTTATCTCGAGGAGTCTTCCTCTAATATTTTTCGTACTTTGGCACAGTATAAAAATAAATTCAATTTTAAGCAGTTTAAATGTTCCGAGAAAAATTTTTGAAAATTTTGACTATTTGTAGAAGTCCACGGTTTCTGCGATGCCTTGAAGAGAGGTTACGCCGCAATTTTTTATATATGAAGAATGTGTAATAAAACTATTTTTACCAAATTTCTTTGTCCTAAAACCAAAGTTGCTCCACTAAGATAACAATTCCGTGTCTCGTATTATACACTGCGGTTTTGCTGGACGTTTAGTGTTGTAATTAATTATTGCAATTATATTTTTGTTATCAAAATGTTCGATTACACTGATTTCGAGATTTTTTATATTGGATCAGATCGCATTCGTACCGCTGGAAGATGTCTGTATTTTATCATGTCCTCTATATTCAGCAACGTATTTCCTCTCTTTTTTGGCTCTATGTGCCGCTATTTTGATAATCGTGCCGATATAGCCTTACGCGATTTACTACCGGCGAAACCTAGATCCAACTCTGGCCCTGCTTTTTTATCTGATCCAGCAGATTCTTGGATAGTTGTTAAAATTAATTTTAAAACACATTAAAATCGTGTCATAGGCAGCAAGTTCTGACATATGAAGAATTTTGCTTTTGATAATCTTTGCTACCTTTTTCAGGGCTACAATATGAAAAGAAGAAATGCTTTTTAGATCCCTGCACATTATTTATAAAAGAAAACTCACCGCTCTGCAACTAAATTGTGAAAACTTTTGGCGAAAAACAAGCACTGTTTCTTCAGCCTAATAGAGACTTAAATATATTTATAATTTTTTATTGCTGTGCTGATACTAATAATATATGATTATTAGAAAAATTTGTATTAAGAAACTAATTAAGATATATGTTATCTTAAATTAACAAACTTCCTTGGAAGCTACGTTTTTTTGCCAACGAAAAAATATTGGATCTTGGAGACTGATTATAGATTAGTATATGGTATACGCATATATACGTACAAAACGAGGCTTATAAGGACACGTTTAGGCTATCTAAATTATTATTACTATTGTTATCATTATTAAAATTGATAAGATTTGAATAAATAATACTAAATGACGTATGTCGGTTTGTTTAATTAAAGAATTAGACTTTAAATATATTTCTACCATGTTTAGAAACAGTTTCTTATTATATTTCGCTTCTTTATATAATATTTGTGTTTCATTATAATTTAAAAAGACCCCCGATTGGTTAGTGTGCTCTGAAAAAGTGTGTTTATCATTAACCTACAGTCGCGGGATGTTTGTATATATATATATATATATATATATATATATATATATATATATATATATATACACCTTCACATTCGGAACAAGGAATACTATGTACAATACTATATAAAATATTGGATTTCTTGTTTAATCCCTGTCAATTAACCTACTAAAAATGTTACTATTTTGTTGTATTTAAACACAATTAAAATTAATTGATATTTCTTTTATATAAAGTGAAGAAAAATAGTGACTTTGATGATTTTGAGAGTTAAATGCACTAATGTCAAGTATTATCCCATGATTTCTCTCTCTAGATGTACCTGTTGAAGCTATATTATATATTCATTTTTTTTTAATAATTTTTCAGGGTATGGTATGAATTCTAGGAGAATGTCATACACTTTTTTATGAAATAAACAGGGGTGAGAGATTCTTTTAATACGTGTTTTTAGAGCTAATACAAGGCTGATTTCTCTAGGTTGATTGGAATGAAAATTTAAATATCTACCTGAACTTGTTGGTTTTATATATCAGTCAAGTATAATATAGATTTTGTTATTCCTACCCAGTTTAGTATAAAAAAAAATACTATTGTGGGTTTCCTTTTCAACTGTAGATTAGTTGTTGTAGGTATTAAACACCTGTAGAATTTTCATTTCCATAAACGGCAACTGAAAAAAAAATACTCATACAACATATCGTCCATTACGTATTGAGAAATTATAAGAGAAAGTGTGGCATTCATCGGGGTGCCTAAACTTTCCTTATAACATTTTTGGTCAAACTTGCAATAAGTACTACCAAAAATAAATTTAAATATATCTAAAAAGTTGTTTAGGCTAAGATCTGTATAATGATTAATTGAAACCCAATTTTTTGTAATACTATTTTTGGCTAATATGTAGGAGATGTTGCTAAAAGATAAATGACATTTAGGGTTACTAAAACATAATTGTGTGGATTTTTTTCATTTATCAAATCAGAGTGTTTAAAAGAATCTGTGACATATTATTCATTTTTTTGGTATATGCATTAGTTCGTATATCTGTAAAGAAGTTAGACAATTTACTATCAGCAGCATTGAGAGAAGAAGTTATTGGTTAATTCTAGTTTATGAATTTTAGGTAGTGAGAGTTTTAGCATTTCCTTCCTCAGTTGTCCCTGATCTTGGAGTTTTGTTGGCTTTTTGTTGAAAAGTTGATGTAAAGGTCCCTGATGAGTTGTTTGTAGTAGGTCTGATTACGCAAAATTTTTTCAGATATACTTATGTTTCCAGAGGCGGTCCCCGTTTATAGCCAATATGAGCCCTCATTGCAGTTTTGGGTACCATCTCATTTTATTTATGGTTTTGACTGCTATTTATAGGCCACGCATTTATGTTGTCACATTGATATTAACTAGGTGCCCTAACATTTATATTAATTTAAATTCAATATGATTCGCATTTAAACCTATACAGTTCTCATTCAATTTCTATTACTCATGAACTAAGATAATCCTAAGTATTCAGGGCTTTCTCAAGATACTGAATTTAATGATTTTTTTATAAGATTTTAAATATTGTATGCGTTAAACCAATATTTTTTGTTGTTATATAAAAATGTTTTAATTACATGTAGGTACTTCTAAAAAGCTTATCTTGAAAAACCTTAGTATATTTCTCATGTATGGGGGATGGCTTGAAATTAATAATTTGCCCCCAGCTCCAAGCTTCTAAGAACGGACACAATGTGTTTGTTGATTGATGAGGAGTTAAATTGCATATTACTATTTACTAAAACATACAATATGTCTTAAATTAGGCACAAACGTATAGAGTTTTCGGAAGCTACATAACGTACAATAATAATTAAATAAGGAAAGTTTCCAACAATTTTGTTATGAATTCAATAAGGCTTGCTGACGGCTCTTACATATCCGGGTTCTTGAGAAATTTAGGAAAAAAATCAAACCAAGCGGAATGAAAATATGCCAAAACTTTTTAATTTCCAATCTATAAAGAAACATGCAGTACAACATTTTGCCTAGAATCGACATACTTACTTTAAATACCGATCAGATTGTTTTTGTTTCTCTTTTTGCAAGCATTTCACGGTTCAAAACCAATAATGTATCGGAATTAACTAACTATTCATAATGGGAATTTTAATTACTTTAAATATTTGAATCCAATACGTCGAGTTTTGGGAAGTTAACGGCTTGTAGAAAATGATATAAAAATTCCAGAGACGAAAAAGTAAATTCTCCTCTACCGACAACTTCCCTCGTATAGAATTCCACTGCTGACAATACACAGGCCTTATGTGCATGTAATTATTTGGTAATAACTTTATACAAATCCTATACACTGTAATCTGTTTCAATGTCTTTAAGGTTTTAATTTAATGTATTATTATTATTGTTAATATCATTATTTTATGATTATTATTTATTTTTCATAACATTATTTATGTAGTTTACGAAAATAAATTTTGTCCTCTATAATTTTCCTTCATAAAAAAAGGAATTTGAAGTTAAATAGTTTTTAAGCTCTGCCGCCTACAGGCAGACCGACAGAATCACGGAAATGGAGGAACATGCCTTTTGGGGTCTAGGGACACTAAAACACAAACATCTGCAAAAATCTGGGAAGGTAATTTTTCACGATTACAATAGTTCCCTCGTACGAGGAGAGTAAACATTGACAAAGTGATCTTATTTATGAAAATAAATGTAGCTACATCGATAAATTTATGAAACATTTGATAAATGTTAAACAAAAAAAGAATTTTCTGAGTAAGAGTATATCAAGAACCCGACCACCTAGAGGCCGGAAAGCTATTAATCATTAGAAACTCGGATCACAAACGCATTTCTTCTTTTTGTTGCATGCAATTAAGAAAAATATTAAATAAGCCAAATGGTAATAAGGCATGTTGCCTATAATTTACTGGAGCGTTTTTAATAAGTATAAGCTTTGTAGACAATAATCGTTTGTATGAAGTTTTATATGACTTACTTGTTCCACTGATCCATAATATCTCCTTGAAAAAACTCCTCTTCTTGATATTAAGTCACTTGCTGTAGAACTAGAAGCAAAGAAAAAATACATTTAATCGAATATATTCATTAATAGTTAAGATTAAAACTATTTAATTTGTCATTTGTTGTACATTATTTATAATTTTAAATCGACAAGAATCGTGTATCAAAACATAACAACACGGCCAATGATATTAAACATTTCCACAAACAAAAATAAATATTTTTTTGAGAAATAAAAGGATCCCTAATTCGAGATCTTTTCAGTTCGTCGTCAAAAGAAATTCTAATATTAAAAACCCTTTTATTTGGTTATAGGAAAATCTAAGGCTCGAAAGTGGCTGCACATTAAATTAGATTATATAAACATGGCAAAACAGGCAACGAACAGACTTCCATGGGCACATATTATTTACTCATAATAAAAATTAAAACCTTAATAACTTATTTTTAACATTTTAGTACCATTAGCATTTAAACTGTGAAAACAAACTAAACGTTAAAACGTTGCAACCATAACTATCTTATAAGTAACAAATATTAAAGAAAATACAAAAGATACAGTAAAAAACAACAAAACGTAAAAAAAGATTTTTAACAAAAAGTGAACATTTATTTTTAAAATGTATACACGACCGTACCCTACAAAATAACAACAATTTGTTTAGTCTGCTGAATTTTATCTCAGAACCAGGACTATTTGAGCCGTAAGTTACGTGCAAGACACACTGCAATATCTTTTAAATCAGACTATTAAGTATTGAAAAATGTACTAGCCTTTGGTTTCGAGATCAATAATAGTTATAGCAATTCCAGCAATTTTGACACATCCAAGCAAAATGTACTTTTATATTAATTTAGTCATATGCTTTTTTTAAATTGCTGATTTTCTTCATGCTAAAATATTTTTTATTTTCTCGATTTGTCAAAATTTCTATTTGTACCATAAAAGTCATCATATCCTTACATCGCTTGTTAATTTATCATATAAAAAATGGCCTTTAGTTAATTTTTTAAATTTTTGTCAAGGGGCAGAATCTAAATCTTTAAATTCCTATATATTCCTAATTTAAACCGTTTATCTTACAATGAGAGAAAATGTCTGGCAATTTTTTTTAAACATTAACAGATCTTTGCTTTAAAATAATTATATAGGCGTATTCGTTTAACTTTTTCAAAAGTCAACTTTAGAAAATTTAGGGAAATTTTGATACATGCATCTAAAAAACACAATTCGTTAGTGAAATAAAATAATTGACTAAAACAAATACAAAAAACCCCCCTACGCAAAGAAATAAAATAAGAGAAACAAGTTCTTGATTCCTGTTTGAGCAAAGTTAAATGCGTCATCAAATGTCTTCTGGTTGGATATTAAAATATATAAAATAAACCAACTAATTAAACATAATATATGTTGAAAAGTATCGCAGGTGGAGACTTATTTAACACCCAACAATCAAAATAAGAAACTTTTGTTTGTCCCCGCTTGCCACATCTGTTATAATTTTAACAATCTTTAGTTTTGTGAAATAATTCATAGCGCATTTACTATTATTCAAATAAGAATATAGAACTTGTTAATCCCGTTTCAGTTTTTTATACACGGATTTTTTGTATTTGTTTTAATTAATTATTTTATTTGAATAACTAATGATGTTTTCTGTATGCATGTGCAGAAATTTCCCAAATTTTTCTAAAGTCAGATTTTTTTAAAAGCTTCAAATGTATTTTTAATAATGTTCTGTCAGTGTTAGATTACTAGAAAACAATATTTTAGTTAAGAATAAAATGTTTAATATTTTTGTATGCTCCTGCACCTTCCTCTCCAATGATATTTGAATAAAGTTAAATTATATTTTGTGAGAAAAGCTATTAAAAATATCATCAGTTGTATTTAAGAAGATTGTTGTATTGTTGTATTTAAGAATATTTCTGGCCACATTCAATAAAATTCGTCGAACGGTTGCTATATAGTTAAGATATTTTTAAAAATAGTCCCGTATATTTAGAATACCCTATATATTACAAATTGCATATGCGAATATATTTAGAATCGCCTTAACGAGCACTTCTTAGTTTCAAAGCCATCAAAATCGGTTAGAAAATTTTTTTTTTTCATGTTGAACAATGGAGAAAATGGCGCACCACTATTGTCATTTTGATTTATTTTCACAAAAATATAGGTAAGATATAGATTAAATCAAGAGATTTGTGATCGTTGTTCTCTCCCTCTCCTGATGCTATTTGAAATACTCTACATACCTCACAAGACAGTTATTGAAAATACTATCAATTTGATTTAATATTTTGGTAGAATACTTATATATTACCCTTTACTTAAATTTTTTTTTTTATAAACGAATTTGTAAATTTGAGCATTTTTCGGGCTTTTTTATTAACAAATATTTCTGAAAATATATGCCGAATTGTTTAATTTATTACAATAATAATAAAAGTAGAACAAGAAACTGCAAAGATTTGCAAAAATCGAATTTAAAAATTGTGGTCAATTTTTTTGAACTCTCCGTATAATCTCAATATAACTTGGTTTATTTGCTAAAAAATAATTATTGTTTAGTATGCTTAAAAATGTTCGTGAAAATGAGTTCTATGTAATAAATGAACCAATTTACAAAGTGACCGTTCACATATTCGTGTTTCACCCTATATACAAGTAACCTTTGCTGTTAATTTTATATATAGTTAATACAATTTGTCATTGTAGTTATAAAAGTGAAATAAACAACTTAGAATATTCTCCTTAAATTAAAATATCTATGTTAGTACTAACGGCCAGTTCGTAACTTTAAAACGCTCTATTCATTTTTCATAAGAAAAGTGCGTGGTCCTTTCCCAATATTTTATTTGTTCCGCAAATGCACAAAAAGGATGTTTATTCTCTAATTGCTGTTGCTAGATCAACTTAATAATGGGGGAATTTAAAAAAAAATCATTTTGAAACGTTCACACTTTCAGTATTTTTATATGTATTTTGTTGTAACTTTTAACGAGTTTTCTTGCTCACTCTGCAGAAAATATACAGTGTGTGCAAAAATTATTTTAATATTATTTAAAAACGTGGTGTACCTAAAGATCAGTTATGTATAATTCAATACTCTGTGGCATTAAAAACCATTAAGATTAAAAGAATTTTTTTCTAACTCAAAAACAGGTCTTGATTTAAGAGTCAACTATGCCAATATTTAGCTAGGTCCTTTAACTCAGACGAATTTATTTATAGTTCGTTTTTTTTTAACAGAATTATATACCAAATATCCGCAACACACAAAATCCTATTTTTGTTCACATTTGTCTAAATAGCCCAGTCACCTGAGACAGTTTTGGAGTCTGTCACAGGAATTATATAATTGTGAACTTTTTTTTCATTAATAGTACCGCTCGAGGGGCTATTTAGGAATGTGCAGAGTGCTCTTATGTAGCCAAAATAAACAAAAAAAGCCAATATCTTTCAAGTTATTACAGATGGAGCAAAATTGTGTAATTAGAGAATGTACGAATGAATTATTACGTAAAAAAAGGTATTTATCTTTTTTTCTGCAGTCATCATAGTTTTTACTAAAATTGAATTTGAAAAAAAAAATGTTTTTGAAGTTATGTTATGTTATGTAGCCACCGATGTCTTCTTCCAAACACATTGGGAATTATAAACAGAAATTTATTTTTACTCGAGTTATTTATTACAAAAATTGAGCGCTTGCTAATAAATTCAAGAATTTTTCCCTTAGTCCGAATAGAGGGGACACGAAAATCAGTGATAATTTTAAATTAATTATCTCCAAAAATGTCCAGTACATTTACGAAAAAAATCATTAAAATCTTTTTTGTAAGTAACGATCTTCTCTACATTCTTTAGTAATATAAGTTTATTCTGTCTGCAATATTTTGGTCACACAGCTTTTTTTTCCTTTTAGACCAATTTTTTGTGATCCAGACGGCCTACGTAGGAGCAATCTGCGAAAAAATTAGTGCAATATTTTGCACTTCCCCAACCCTCTTCAAATCTTCAGAAGTCATAGAACAGTTAAAAAAATTCTATTACTTTAACAATGTTTTAGCCAAATATGAAAATAATAGGATGTCCAATTCAAAAAATGCAAAAATCTTTTGGGAAAACCCTGTATAAATAAAATAATTTTTAAATTACGTTTTGTGAATATCTATTTTGTGATTTTTCCTTAAATAGATCTTTACAGGTGATGAAATACGAATTATAAGTGGCTAAGTTAAAGGATCTATGTATTGGCATATTTGGCTCTAAAAGCAATATCTGCATATTGAGTAATAAAAAAGTTGGAGGAAAACTATAAACCCTTTTAGGAAAAATGTCTAGTACTATTTAAAACTTGAATAAAAACTTTTAAATTTAAATTGGCTTTTCTGCTACATAATGTTGAAATATACATAAGTGACCTTAGGAATCGCTACGTTTTTAACCTTTTTTAATCTTAAAATAATTTTGTACAATCTGTATATTTTTTGCGTACTGTAGAGCCTACAAAAAACAGAAAAATAATAAATGAAGGCTCTCTTGAAAAATAAAACTTGAGATCTGAGAATTAATTAAAAGCTACAGCTTAATATGTAAGAAAAATCTAATTAAAAAAAAATCATATCTTAAGAATACTTAAAATCCTGAAAAACATTTTAAATTGTTATTTACAATTTCATCAAGGATTAAGTTGATTTAGCAATTAGAAAATAATAGTCGTTTTTGTAAATTTTCAGAGAAATTCAAATATTAGGAAATTTGTTTAACACCGTGTAGCTTTACGCTTAAAATCGTAAATACGCAGTAAAATGTGGAAAAGATGGCTCAAAACCCCCTCTCAATATATCGTCTCGTTTTAAAAATATTCGGCCTTCAATTTTACCTAAAAATTCGCTTGTCCCATTTACCCTGTCCTGTAGTTTAGTTCAACAACATTCGGAAACTATAAATAATGCCGAAGGACAGCTGAGATACAACCTTCGGCTCCAGGTGCTGGTTTAAAAAAAGCCTCGCAGTCCCAAACACATAAGTCTCCATTCGGCCGCGCAAAATATAAAGCTTCGAAAATGCCAAGAAAACACATCGCACTTTTCCATACGTAAAAAACTAAGGATCAACACCTTTATTAGGTAGTGGCCAATTCTAACATGAAATGAAAAAGGTTCATATGTATTTTTCTATACTGCCAAGTTCTCAATACTCTATATTCTATATTTCAGAATTGCGCAGAAACATATGTGGCTCGCCAACAAGGACCTATTGCTATAGTTTGAGTTGGTGTAAATTACATCTTTGGTGTAAAGTATGTTATTGGTTTCACCAGACCTTAGGTTTATGTTTTCGAAGACTGTGTATTGGAATTGATTAGCTCAACAAAACCCTTTTATCAAGATCTCATTACAGAGAAATCTAAATATGTTTTTTAAATATGACGAAGCTATTCTAGAAATAAATTAATTACAAAATGTTTCAGTCCATCCTTGGTATGTTTACATTTTCTTGTGTGTCCTGGGCCTCACATGCTGTTATAAGTCCGCCAAGTCTTTAATTTGCTATCTAACGTGATGCAAATAGCGTTATATTTGAGAAATCAAATATCACTGAGAAGCGTTTTAAAAAAAACCATATCCGAATAAAACCAATTAAGTTAAAGAGGATGGATTTAAAATATGTCTACAATTAAAAAAAGCAAAAAGTTGCTTTACAAATGTTGCTATAAATCTGAAAATTTTTAAGAAAAATGTTTCATAAGAGGTTTACAAACACAACATATTACCATATTTTTTTTAATATTTCAAAAATCCGAACAACTCGTGGCGGTTTTGGGGGCACCAGTAACTTTGTAACTATTGAATTTTTCTTTTTTCTGTAGTGTTTAAGATCTCAATATATACAATTTGATTTTGATAATAATTGTAACCAAATTCGTAACAAGTCAATTAAGGTACTACTAACACAACAGCGAATTAAGGGAAACATCACAATTTGCATTTATAACAATTAAATATTTAATACCTTACTTAAAATCCTTAAAGTACTAATTACATATTAATATTTTTTTAAATATCGACAAATTAATTACCAATATATACTTTAGCTGTCAATAAATTAAATAATATGATATGTAGTAGATTGTAATCCTATTATTTAATTAAACATCCGCAGATTTGTTTTAGTCTGTAAAAGTTTATTTATCTACTTGATAAGCTGATATAATTTCTTTCCTCGTAACAGGGAAGTGTCGTAATAAAAAATCGCTGTCCGAGATTTTTACAAACCTTTCCGTTCTTGGGCCTCTAGATAAAGGAAAACATGTTTTGTCAAATCTGTTGCTTTGTCTGTCTGTGTGCAGCTTAGTTTAAAACTACTTATTTGATTTACGTCAAAATAAGTGTTATAAGGGGATATAATGGTAAAATTTTAGTAAAAATACTCTAAGGCGAAACAAACTTGGGCCTAACAAAACTAAAAAATATTTTAGTCCATCACGATAAAACAAAATAGCGGTCTAATAAAATGTTTAAAATATCAGTACCAAAAAACAAAAATCAGGTGTTACATAGAGATGAAATTGTAAAACTTTAGCGTCAAACCTAATTGGAAAAATAAAATGACGGCCTAATAAAGAGTTTAAAATGGCGACCTTGAAATAAAATCTTCTATTTCTCCATAAAGATGAATGATTGTTTCAATGAATGAAACAAATAGCCATTAGTCCTTGTTTATGCATGCAAGGATTACATATTCAAGATATATTTCAGGGGTGCTCTGGGTTTGACAAACATATTATAAAGATTTAGTAAAAAGTATGTATGTATTATAAAATAAGTATTAAGAAAAAAAATTAGCCATTACTCGGATCTCCCCTCGATACACATAGATACGGTTTTTACATCTATATTATAGGTATCTGATAATAACTTTATACTTATTTTCAAAATTGTAGATTATTTCTCTTTTCCTTATGAAAAAAAGTTTTCTTTATAGAAGTTCTGGATACTCCGGTAAAAAATAGATAAGGCCTTTTTTGGTGGAATTTTCTTTGGAAAACTTCTGTTTAATAAAGAAAAGTGACATACATTGTAATTTATAAAACATTTTATAAGGTTATTAAGTTTCTATATGCCTATAAAAACGGTGAAATCTGTGGTATACTGGAATTCTGTACAAGAAGAAGTCTGGATAAAGGCTAATTTATCCATTTTTTCCCTAATAAAACTATTTATTAGGAATTGATGGTTATTGATGAATTAAATATATTTAATACTTTATTAATTAAGTATTTGTTTCACATATATTTGTGTGTAAACTAACAAAAATACAAATCTCTGGAAACTCACCTCTATTCAATTCCAGTTATACACGAAAAGTTTTATAGCAAACGTAACTATGGAAAATTTCTATTTTAATTTTAGATACGTTGTTTATATGGACGATTTAGATATTTCAAATTGATGTCTTAATACGGACACATCAAATTTAGAAATAAATATTAAGTCTATAAATTGTTAAAATTAAAGTACTTAAAGTACTAAAGTTCTCGTGTTTCTAGCTGTTGTGGATTTATATTTCCACTCGAAATTTTTTCTCTCTATATTGATTAAACTGAACTAAAATTGAACCTATTGTCAAGAACTAGAATTATTTATCTAAATTGGGGAAAATTGTGCTTAACTGTGCATTTATGCACATACCGCTCAACAAATGAATAAATACCCTTGTGCTATTATTTGTTTGCCGCCTCAAATATAAAGAATATGGAAATCAATCTTACACTGAAAAAACAAATCATTTGATTTGAACAAAAATGGACTTTACTAGAACAAATATCTGTTTCCTATACGCGAAACAAGTATTTCTTTAAAAAATGTCAAAAATTTGTTTGAAGTTATTTAGTTTATCAAATGAATGTGTTTTTTAACTCAAATAAAATTGTATTTCGTATAAATAGAATACAGAACTGTTTGTATATATATATATATATATATATATATATATATATATATATATATATATATATATATATATATATATATATATATATATATATATATATATATATATATATATATATATATATATATATATATATATATATATATATATATATATATATATATATATAAATATATATATATTTTTTTTTTCTTTTTTAATCAAATATATTATTATTTAATTCAAAAACGCAAAAAGTTCTCTTACACTATTTAAAATATGCATGTAAAAATGGCATCATATTGGCTTCTACAAACGACACAAGCAAACAATTTTTGTTTATTTAAAACAAATATAAATACTCCCAAACAAAAATATATTTGCATCAAATAATTACTAACATTTCCTAAACAACGGTTTGTTTAAGAAAAACAAATAGTTATTCGTGGCTTATGAAAGTCAATGTGGCGCAATTTTTACATGCTGTTTTAGATAGTGTGAGGTAACAATTTAAATATAGCGGTTTAGGCCCTAAATGTTGTCAAAGTTATTTATATGTATTTTATTTTCACTTTTTCGACATTAGTTTATTTGCTGTGGTTTCTAACATAAAACTGAAAATAAATGAACCGTTCTATATTACTTTAAAAAAATTAATTACCGCAATATATTATATGTTAAGGTAGATAAATGTGGGTCGATGTATGCCATAAATGGACGAAAATATATTTATCCAGCAAGTTTTGAAGATCCATAATTCACTTTTCAAAACTAGACTATCAACACTTTGCACACTGCACAGTACGTCAGTCAAAATAAAATTGCGAAAATAAACACCAAACCTCGACGTCTCCATGCTGAAGAATAAAAGAGAAGGTCTATAACCAAAATTTAAATAAAAAGATAGTTCCTTTTATATTTTAATTAATATTTATATATTATTTATGTAATAATGTAAAAGTTTTATAGCAAACGTAACTATGGAAAATTTATATTTTAATTTTAGATACGTTGTTTATATGCACGATTTAGATATTTCAGATTGATGTCTTAATACGGACACATCAAATTTAGAAATAAATATTAAGTCTATAAATTGTTAAAATTAAAGTACTTAGAGCACTAAAGTTATCGTGTTTCTAGCTGTTGTGGATTTATATTTCCACTCGAATTTTTTTCTCTCTATATTGATTAAACTGAACTAAAATTGAACCTATTATCAAGAACTAGAATTATTTATCTAAATTGGGGAAAATTGTGTCAAAATAAAATTGCGAAAATAAACACCAAACCTCGACGTCTCCATGCTGAAGAATAAAAGAGAATGTCTATAACCAATATTTAAATAAAAAGATAGTTCCTTTTATATTTTAATTAATATTTATATATTATTTATGTAATAATTATATTTACAGTAGAAAAATAAAAATTTATTTCAGATTAATGTTTTTGGAAATTATTCTTGGCCGTTTATTTGTGCATTGCAAAAATCTATAAAATTTCCATATATTTCAAGTACTTTCACCCAATTTGCATTAAACTCTCCTCACTAATTTTCTCCTTAATGTTTCTCAACCAGAATGGGATGCTTTACATACTCTCCTTTGTGCCCTTTATTTCTGCAGTGAAAACTGAAAAGATGTAAAACGCTTTTGAATTTTAATTTGTAATTTTCGTGAATCTATGACATATTGGCGTCACGGAAGTTACGCTCAACATTTTCTAAAGAATCCGTTAGATATAAGGACACTTGACCTGGTTCTTATATACCTCGTAAAATGTCTGTAGAAGATGAAGTAGAAATGTTTCAATATTGATAAACTTGACAATAAAAATGTTCCAGTTAAGAAAAGAGACTGTTAATATCTTGGATATTATTTGAGATATGAAAATAAATTATGCCTATTGCATATTACTATTTTATTGAGGCCGTTATTTTGGCGACCTATTAATAAAACAATAGAGACGTTTCTATATTACATTTGATTTTTGGACAAAATTTGAGTAATTTTTTAATTCGCTTTTCTAAAAAAATTCGTCAGGTTAAATAATTTGTACCGGGTGTTTTTTTTGTCTTTGATATAATTTTGAGGAGCTGTAACATTTTTGTTTTTAATGATATCAAACTGAAACAAAAAGCATTTTGCATATTTATCTAGCAAGTTTTTTTCTTTTAAAAATAAAACAAAACTCTAACGTTCTTTCAAGATATTAACCTAACTTATAGTTTTTTTAATGGAAAACCCTATATAGTTTCGGATATTTTTATTCTACATGAAATTTCAAGTATATTTTATAAAATATACCCTATACCTGTGTTTAACTATTTACGAGAAAATGGCGTCAAAAGCTGCAACAAAGACACATTTTGATCATGTGTAACTTTTCTGTTTTTAAGGACATGGAAATTAAACAAAAAACATTTTGCACAGATACTTACGATTTATTTTCTTTTTTAAAAACACAACAAAAGACTAACGATTAACAAAATAACACATTATTTAAACACATTTACAAACATTAAATTACTCTAAACATGGTTCTACGTGTCTGCCATTTTTCTCAACACATTTTTCGTACACTCTAATAATATGATGTGAAGCATTCATTTACATTTCCAGATTTTCTTTTAACTCTTTATAGTATTTATAATTGTTTGTCTCAGCTCTTCAGCAATATCGTATGGTCTTTTATATATTATATTCTTAATGTGCGCCCCAAAAAAAAGTCCATGACAGTCAAGTCCGGACTGTTTTTAACTTATATTCCGCTATGAGGCGGGTCACCATCTTGCTGCCACATTGTCCTGGCTGAAATGTTCAGCGGTAAATTATCAATCTGTTATGCTATATTATTTTTTAACAAATGCAAATAATATTCCCCAGTCAATTTTTGATCAATAAATGAATGACTATATTATTATTATGTACAGTTTTGTCCTTAATATTTTTAACTAAACTATAATTATTTGAAAATTGGCCAGCAGAGAAATCTAAAGGTTTTGAAATAATTGATTTTGCTAATACGTGCCTTTCCATGACAATGTCTACATTGTTAAGGGTTAGTTCACATTCAACACCTAAGTATTCCTTACTTTTGATACTATCTCTAACTTGGAGATTATAATTAAAATCTTTTTCCAATAATTTAATTTCTGAACTTGAAAATTCTGTGACTGTGATACCAAAAAAATGATTAAAAAATAGATGTTCTGAAAATTTATTATTTCTTTTTTTTTTGGAGCTTTTGCTAAAAGTTAGTGTATTTAATTTCCGTTGTTGAATTATATTTTTCTTATTGATGATATATTCCACTTGGCACATAGTTTCATTATCAAAACACTCAATGTTAATCAATGTTGCTCAATCAACTCAAAGTTCATACGAATAAATTTAAAGTAACAACTATAACTGTCTCTTTTATTGTACTGTATTTCAAGATCTTCTATAATCCATTTTTTATATTTGCTTTCCTTGTTTGTTTTCAGTTTCATATATTTCGGTGTCCCATCTTGTTCAATACACTGACTAAAGAACTAAATATTTGACAATATTGATAATTACATTTTTTTTTCAAACAATGCTATATTCTATACATAGTTCTTAAAATTAATATCCTCAAGTAAAACTTAAATTAGGTATTATAATATTCAAATTTATGAATCCAAGATGACGAAAACGTTTCTAGATGCCAACAAAATATGTTTTCTCAATTCCGTCGTTTTGTCTCTCAGCCTGTCTGTCTGACTGTCGGTTTATTTCTGCGTCTGTCTGTCAGTTTGCAGCATAGCTATAAAATATTTACCCTGTTGTAGTAAAGGTCTTATGGGGATGACGTAATCGTATTTTGGTAAATATCCAATATGGAGAAACAAAATAGGCGGTCAAAATTATTACTAAAAAACTAATTATCTAATTTACCTCAAATTTTGCACAAAAATCAAGTGTTACATAGAAAGGAACTGGTAATATTTTAGTAGGAGTCTAAGATGGCTACCTAATAAAATATTTAAAAAATCAGTCTGGAAAACTACTTCTTAGATTAATTTTAAAAAAATTGCAAGCATTAAGTATGATATAGAGATATAGTAGTAATTTAAAATGACCGGACAAAATGAGAGCCAAATAAAATGTTAAAAAAAAATAAACGCGAAACAATTTTATAAGAAAATTATTTGAATGAATTTGCCACTACAATTTCGTAATTATTTAAAAAAAATCTATTTTAATTCACTTCAAATTTTGTACAAAAATTAAATGTGATATAAATTTTTTGTTTATAAATACATTTTTTCCCACTATACAGAGTAGCCCTAAGGTTATGAAGCAGTTCCCAAAAACGACTATTTTTTTTTTGCAATAAAATGGTTAATTATAAAACGATAAACATCTCAATTTTCTTATATTCAAATATGTTTTACAACTATACAGAAAAATTCTAGGGCGTTGAAGCAGCCCCTAAGAACGAGAATCACCTCAAATTTCTTTTACTTTTTACGTTTTCAAACACATTTTTTAATATATAGGTGGCCCTAAGGACACGAAGCAGTCTCCAAAAAAATGAAAATATTTTTTTATTTTAAGGCTGTTAGTTAAAAAAAAACGGTAAAATATGTCAAGTTTATTTAGCTCTTTGTATATATGTTTTTTTCCATTATAGAGGATAGCCCTAGGGATTAAAGAATTCCTTAATAATATATATATATATATATATATATATATATATATATATATATATATATATATATAAATTGTTCTACCGGGCCAGCTAGTAGCTTTTTAAAGGCGAAAAGTGCACATAAATCTCAACTTGAGAAAAGCATTGGCACACATATGTAATAATTGTCAAAACACACATTTTTTTATAGTGATGTTATTTTGTCTTTGGTATATGGTTGTAGGGTCGTATTTTAGTCCATTGCAGGTCACTTTTATACTTTTATTTCGGTATCAAAGTAGCCATATTTACAGTTTGCGTTTTTTTTGTAGTTATAGAACTAGATGCTTTAGCTTTTGCTAATTTTGTGGTTTTTTTTTTTATATTATTAAAATAACTTAATTTTTATATGATATTTGTGATTTAAGAGTAGGTAACAACAGATAATTTTAACTTGATCTTTTTTTTATATTTTTTATTGATTAAGGTTTCTACAGGAATAGGTATGTCGGTTGGATTCCTGGGAATAGGCAACTGATGATAAAATCCGGCGTTTTGAGTTTTGAGTATTCTATTAGTTTATTAGATTATTTTTGTACATGCTTTATATCTTTAATATAAAATATCACCTTAAATGATTCTAAAATTGATTTGATTTTTTTTAAATGCTTAGTAATTACCTAATGGCCTTAAGCTATTATTTTGTGCTACGCATCGTATATTTTCCAACAAACTTAACTTCCAAATAAGTATAGTTGTTTGTTTGGTAAGGCGTGAGTTTGATAAATAGTAATTAACTATAGCATATTTTCACGGTTACATGAAACAACCAGCAGGCTGTGATAAATCTCAGCCAACGTTGCGTGTAAATAATTGAAAAACATTCTCCTAATAAAGTATTCTTGCTGGAATTAGGGAAATTATTAGTCTCTCCTTTGAATAGAATGCCGTGATCAGCGATGATTAAGGGGATAGGCTATAATAAATAGTTTTATACCCTCTGCCATATAAAGTTCATAATAAAGCTCTAAATGAATAATTAACACACCCTAACTACAATTTTTAGTGGATATCTGTTTTGATTTCTGGAGATAGTCCACATTTTATTTTGTCACGTTCTTGAAAGCCGTAAAAAGAGAAACTTAAAAGATACCTTTTTACGTTTTTTTTCTTTGCTTTTTTTTAAGAGAAAGGGTCAGCTGAGAAAAAGTAATAATTTCTGAAATAATAATTAACTATATTAAATATAATTAAAATATGAAGTAGGTACTTTTTTATATTTGAAGCGGTTACAAGTTTTACTCTAGGAGGCATAAAAATATATTAAATGCAAAAGTTGTAGGATTTTTTATATTTTGAGAAATCACCCGTTAAATACTTTATAAGATCTTATTACAAGAAAGCAGCGTTACTTAGAACACAGAGTCAATGACAAAAAAATGAAAATAACATTGATTGGTTTCCTCAATTGTCTTAGAATAGTAACTTTTTTCATATACCAAGTCAATTTGTGTCAAACTTATATCCGCGAGACCGTTGAAAGAGCTAAAAATGATTTTATATTTCAAACTCATATATTTGGAAATAACTCATTTCTAGCATAAATAGTATTTCAATCAAAATGTAAAACATATGATAATTAATGATTATTTTTCATACATTATTGGCTTTTAACATTTAAGTATAAATTTTTAGAGCTAAAGTAAGCAAAAAAAATTCAATTCTACTTACTATGATCTGTTAACCCGTTTACTCGAATTGAAATATCGTTTTAATGCGTAAAACAAAAATAAGTTAAGCATATTACATTTTATTATTTCAGTATATACAGTTAGCATATAAAACCCTGTTTAAAGCAAAAATCACAATTAACAATTATATTTTTTTCTACTATGCTATACTAAATACATAGTTTCTTAAAATATCCTAAAGTAAAAGTTAAACAGGCATTATAATATTCAAACATACAACATTTGACCAAATTCTGTGATGCACCTTGTACTTTGCGGGGTATGGTGCAATGATGAAAAAGTGTCTTTAAACCCTATACAAACATATTCAAATATCTAAGAGTCAATGGATTGAAATCACGTATACTTTGTGCCACGTCCAAATTTCTTTTACTTTTTTTGTATATAAATACATTTTTTCCACTATACGATGTAGCCCTAAGAATATGAATCAATCCCGAAAAAACGACTCTATTTTTACTTCCCTCATAGAAGGTATTGTAATCGTGAATAAAATTCTCTCTCGGGATTTTCGTCCGTGTGGATCCGTCGGTCAGTGTGTGCGGCATAGCGAAAAAACTATTTGCCGGATTGACTTCAAATTCTGGTGAAAAATTAAGGGTCATTTCATTTCCTGAGGACTGCGTGATATGCCCAAGGCTACCCTGTATGGTGAGAAAAATGTATTTTTATATACAAAACAAAAAAAATCTTGTTTCACTGTTTGTTAAAGATGCCAAACGCTTTAATTTTTTTTGCTATCCGGTGCAATGGAGAAAAATACAAAACAATAAAAGCAATTTGACCTGTTTTACAGTTTTCCAAAAAAGTCAAATGCATTTTTCATGTTCAGAGGTATGCCTCATCTTTTTAACGCTATATAGGAAAACATTATTTCATATATAAAAGATGAATGTTTGGCAAACATAGTACTTTTCCATACCTGTGTAGTAGGTCACTGGTATTCTTCCTTCCTTTTCATTTCTTAAAAAATATGAATAGTTTATTTATTAAAATATAGCGTTTTAGACTCTTTTATAAAAAAAATCAAAATTTTAACTTTACTTTTAAGAGGTTGTTTCAACCTTTTAGATTATAAGTATGAAAATCAAGCAAAAAATTACTTATATACTCAAAAAAAGAAAATAAATTTGCCCGCTTCACCGTTTATACTTCCTTCGTAAAAAGGAAATATTATGATAGCAAAAATTGTTTTCTCAATCCAATATGGCGAAACAAAATGGTGGCCTAATGAAATGTTAACAATTATATATAAGAACTACTTTTCCAATTTACCACAAATTTTGTACAAAAATCAAGTACTATGCAGGAATTAACTGGCAAAATGTTGGTACTTATCCAAGATGATGAAACAAAATGACAGCTTAATAAATTATTTAAAAATTCTGCCGGAAAAAACTACTCAATTGATTTTAAATTTTGTGCAATAGAGGTGAACTGGTATAAATGTAGTACGAATTCAAGATGGTGGAACAAATGGCGGCCAAATAAAATGTTTGTAATCGTGAAAAAATCACCCTCTTACATATCTTCACGTTTTAGCATCCCTACTGCCAAATATTATGTTTTATCAATTCCGTCGGTCCGTCTGTCTCTCTGTCAGTTCGCGGCGTAGTTTACGAAGTACTTCCTCGATCGACTTCAAATTTTGGTAAAAGAATAATGGTAATATGGGGATGACTTGGTAATATTTTGGTAAAAATCTAATATGTCGCAACAAGAGGCCGGACTAGTGAAGCGTTAAAAATATTACTAAAAAACTAATTATCCAATTTAACTCAATTTTACACAAAAATCAAGTGTTACATAGAAGTAGACCGGAAAAATTTTGGTATCAATCCAGGATAACAAATCAAAATGGCGCCTTAATAAAGTTTTTAAACAAATCAGCTTGAAAAAACTGCTTATTAGACTAATTTCAAATTTTGTGCAAACATTAAGTGTGATACAGTAAAGTTGTTGTCCAAATTCAAGATGGTGAAACAATACGACGGCCAAGTAAAATGTTTAAAAAATTGACGTAAAAAATCTTCTTAATTTAGTTTTGCAGAATAATGAAATGTGATACAAGAATAATCTACTAGGAATTCCACATGACAGAACAAAATGGCGATGTGTGTTTCTTTAAAAACTACTTATTCAATTTATTTTAAATTATGCCAAAAAATCAAGTTTGGTGTAGATAGAAACATTGGTAGGAATCCAAAATGGTGGAACAAAATGGCGCCCAATAAAAATATTTGAAAATATAGTATAATGTGTAACTAAATAACTATGTACCAAACTAAATTGGATCACACTTCTCTATTTCCAATACAAGGAAAGATTCATAACGAGGGAAGTTCTGGGTAAAAGAAATTTACCGATTTTTTAATAAAACTATCCATCATGGAAAAAAATCCATTTGCATTTAAAAAAAAAAGAAAAAAATTATATGAATATAGGCAAAAAAACGCGTTGTTTTATAGATACAAGGCAATTTACAATGTAACACAATGAATATCGAGAACAAAGGATTTGTTTCATATAATTTTTTCTTATTTTGGGAAGTACTATGCGTAAAATATGTTGAAAAAGGTAATTTGTTGAGATCTTGTTTTTCCCATGTACTTTATATAGGATTTAACACCCTATATGCCTGAAAGTAGACATATGATTTAGTTTTGCCTATAAAGACTTTTAATCAGCTATCTCAAACATACTAAAATTTCATGAAATTTTACTTTCAGCCAAAAAACCATAAAATATGTGCGTGGTCCTTTCTTTATTTTATAGTGTATGATAATGTCATATGCATTTTTGCGTTTCTGGAAGGTCGTTGCCATTCGGTGTAGCTAACCTTATCTTATTTCATAGTTTTAGTGTTGTTTTAATACTAATACTCGCATTTTCTTGACTCTTGTCTTTGCACTTTCACAAGTAAGTCTCCCATTTTGTAATATTGTATTAATTATAACCCTTATAATATTTATTTATCACTTGTAGTGTCAGTCCTGATGATAGGACTAGGCTGACCGACATTTTAGATGATACTTTTTATATCCAATACGAAATATTAATTCCAATTTGTAAGAAACTAGCAAATGTTAGGTGTAAAAACGGCATACTAGCCGGTTTTACACCTAACATGCCAATAGTTAAGAATATTTATAATAAATACCAGCATCCCTTTATAACTTTTTTGAACATTCACGTTCAATGTTTGGTTGGAATTAAAACGAAATCTTTGTTCGGTAGTTTAATCTTTAAAAAGTAGCTTTAACTAGTTTGCAAAAAAACTTTTAGATTTAATTAACGAGTTGTATTTACGGTGGCACATCCCAAACAGACTTTTGTTAGAAAATTTACAATCTTTCTGTTACAAGCGAAATAATGGTTTTCTGTAATATTATTTAGGTCGTAGCTGAAATATATCCGTATAGTAATTTTTAGTAACCATTGTATAATTTTATATAAGAGACAAAATTGGAAAACAACTACCTACTTAAAGTGATTATATGCACACCATTAAAAAAATCGGTAAATTTCCTTTACCCGGAACTTTCCTTATGAATCTTTCCTTTTATTAGGAATAAAGAAGTGTGGTCCAATTTAGTTCGGTACATAGTCATTTAATAACACATACACACACACACACGTATATATACATATTATATATATATATATATATATATATATATATATATATATATATATATATATATATATATATACATATATATATTAGGGGTTTTGGTTCTTGGGGATGTAAGATCCAGGGATTAAAATAAAGTGTTTTTCTTCGTTGTTTTTTTTTATTTCATTTTTGACGTTTCGGTCAGGCATATGTATATATATATATATATATATATATATATATATATATATATATATATATATATATATATAATATATATATATATATATATATATATATATATATATATATATATATATATATATATATATATATATATATATATATATATATATATATATATATATATATATATATATATATATATATATATATATATATATATATATATATATATATATATATATATATATATATATATATATATATATATATATATATATATATATATATATATATATATATATATATATATATTGTTTTCAAACGTTTATAATAGGCACCGTTTTGTTCCGTGATGTTGAATTCCTATATCACTGTTACTTTTTATGAAAAATTTAAAGTCTACCGAATAAGAAGAGCTTTTACGTTGATTTTTTATTTATAACCTTTTATTTGGCTTTCTGTTTTGCCATCTGGAATTCGTACCACAACTTTACGAGTTTATCTCTATATCATCACTTAATGCTTGCACAAGATTTAAAATTAATCTAATATGTAGTTTTTAGAGTAATTTTTTAATTGCTCTATTAGGCCTCATTTTTTAACGTTTCACTAGGCCGCCATCTTGTACCATACTAAATTTTTATCAAATGTTCCAAGGTCATCTCCATATGACCTTTACCCCCGTATTCTTTAAAAAGGTTTAACCTATAACTGCAAGACCTGGTCTAGATTTAAACCTCTTTAGTGAATACGGGTGTTACCAACATTTGAAGTCCATTGGATAAACATATATTTTTTTCACATCTAGGGTCGCTAAAACGTGAAGATGTGTAATCGTACCACAATTTTACTAGTTCATCTCTATACCATAATTAATTATTCTATAAAATATTAAATCAATCTATTAAGTTTTTTTTCAAGCTGAATTTTTAAATATTTTATTAAGCCGGAATTTTGTTTCGCCTCTTGGATTTTTACCAAAATGTTACTATATGATCCTTAATTCTTGACCAAGATTTGAAGTCAATCGGATTAGCAGTTTTTTAGCTATGCCGCGAACAGATTGATCAACAGACAGTCCTACGGTATTGAGAAAACGTATTTTTCGGCATCTAGGGACCTTGAGACGTAATGATCTGAAAAAATATCGGAGGGTGATTTTTTGACGATTACAATACTTCCTTTTACGAGGAAAGTAAAAAAGCATTGGGGAAAATAAATAACAAACCTGAGGCTATGTAAACTGGCCGAAAGTAAATTGATAGAAGTAAATTATGTAAATATGCCAACGACCGAAAAATGAATTGGTCGAGAACGCTAGTACTACTAATTAGTGGATATTATCTAAAATATTTTGGTAGTTATATCTTGGGAAACATTATCAAAATATGATTAACAAACAAGTATGCAGCTAACAAAAAAACTAAAAATACATAAAGAAAATAAGTAACAGATGATTAAACGCCATGAAAACCTACGGAATTACGAATCGAATGATTTAAAATTAAAAAAATATTCGACAACTACTCTTCTAATCTCTAGCTTTAAATACTTTTTCTAACTTTCCTAACTAACAAAATTGGTTCTGTATATGTCTCTTCTGTTATTATACTTATAGCATTTATATAATAAATATCTCATACTATGCAAGGAGTTTAAAACTATTTGAAACTGTCCCTTTGGATTTTATAATTAAAATTTTACTAACGTTTTAATTGAATGAGTTCTTTTGAGAAAATGGTTTATATCTAAAATGAATTTTAATTTTTACTTATACGGTCATATAAAAATCGTTTTCTTAACTAAATTATCATGTTTTAGAATCTAGTTAGTTACGTTGGAGCATATATAAAAACTCTAACTCTAAATTCCATCAAAATAAAAAAACTTGAAATGAAGATTGGGTTATTATAAATTAAAGTTTAAATTAAATGTTTAGTCAAGTTTATTCGTATGCCTTGTATCTCCATATAGAAATGATTCATTTAAAGTTTAGTTCTCTTGAGCTGACTTTGTCAATGCTAAAGAACAACAGATCAAAATTTGGAAAACCACCAATTATCAGAATCTCATATATTTAGTGCAATGTAACTTAGTTTATATAATATTAATACATATAATAGTAATAATAATATAAATAATAACCCCTCAGGGGTATAGAGAAATAGGGAAATGCTTTTGTATCTCTCTATGCATGGGGCACGCGCTCCCGATGTACTCTAGCCAGCTCTCCCTCCGCTGTCCTGTTCCCTCTTTTTTTCTCACCGTCGCGCGCCAGAAACGCATCTTCCCCCTGATCTCATATTTTCTTTTACTCTCCGAAGAGCAAACCTCGTTCGCAGAGTTTAAAAATCCTAGAGTAGTAGAGGAGCCTGTGTGTTAAATTAGTTAATGTTTTTCTCATCTAGCGACGGAAGCAGCGTGATGTCGAGTATGGCTACTGCAACAACCCCACTACCCCCTTGTAGCACCAACCACCGACGCCACACGAGAGTTTCTGAGGAGACGCATGTCACCAATCATCAGATCACGAAGGCTGGAAAGCCAAGGAAGCGTATGAAATGAACATCAGCAATGACTTGTTTTATAATGCGCTCGTATTATAAGATCACCAGATTTGACACTGACTTAACCACCGGACTTTCATAGTGCTTTCCTTCAGAAATACATGGATCTTCAGAATATCACCGAGCAACGCCTGGCTGACCAACGGCGAGTAATTATCCAGAATAAACTTTTGACTGAACCAATCCTGGAACAACTTAAAGGAGAGGTGCAGCCGAGGAGGAAGTACGAAATGAAGAAAACATAGGTGAAGACGAATCTACAAGACAAGACATCGTTGACCAAGCCAACAACACCCATGACAATAGAAAAATATCAGTATACAACGAGCTCCAAAAAGCTGTTGTTAAGTTTAACAAACTAGATCCAACTAAAAGGCCTAAGCTCCAGAAACATAGTACTAGTCGGGAGGCTCATCTTCAAGATTTTCAACACCATACTAGCAGAGTTTAGTTTGGAGTATCACATCCTTGAGAAGGCGTACACACTTATCTACTGCTATGCCGTCGCCGTCCTTAGACGCCATAAACAACAAGTGCATTTCCAGAAGAAATCAGTCAAAGCTACACACCAACAAAAATCCATATGGCAGAAAAGACTTGAGAAAACAATTGACGATTTGAGACAGGAACTAGGAAGACTCACCGCATTTCGGAAGAATGAACACCCCTCCAGCAGACTTAAGACGCGCCTTGAGAAGATATCTAAGAAGATAGGTACAAAGTCTACCGATCTCAACCATCAACAAAATCTAGACGAGTATCAAGATACAATGAAGCAAAAACTTCTTGTTAGTTGTTAAACGGAAATGTCTGCAGGTATACAATAAATGCTCAAAGAAATAACGAGAGAACTGGCTTTACAGTACCATTCAAAGACAGTTCTATCGGGATATCAATAACACCAAAGATCAAACCAATACTGAGAAGTTATTGCCGAGCAAAAAGCATTTGACCGAGTATGGTCGATTATCTGGGAGAAACCAAAAGAGCATTACCGAAATGCTACATGGATACAATCTCAACGTGATTAATTTCTAACACCACAAATGAACTCTATCACCAAGAAGGAAGTTAGTAGCAGCAGCAGAAGTTTACCATATTCACAATTTCTGGTATAAGAAATTTGAGGTCCTCCTTCATTTTACCAAAATAATGCATCATCCTGAGACAATCTCCGCATTTATAATGCTAGGCACTACAACTATGCTACTTAGAAGCAATAGTCCTAGTATAGGCTCATCACCTGTTTGCCCACCATGTACAAGATCCTAACAGGATGCATTGCAAATCGTATCTATCACTATATTGACAGTCATAACATATGTAGATGAGGAACAGAAGGGATGCATTCGAGACCGTCAAGGATGCCAACTGAATGAACAACTTAAGCAGATACAGAAAAAACAACGCAACACACACAGACTTTTATAGATTATAAAAAGGCGTTTGACAGTGTACCACATTCTTGGTTCATAGACGTACTAAGAATTTACAAAATTCACCCTCTGGTCATCAATTTATTGGCAACGATCAAGCACCCACAATAGGGGAATTTACCACTTTGGTTCTGCTTAACTTCTTGCTCAACAATACAGGACATGGCTTCAACATCAAAACCAATGGAGACAATTTTCGAACCATATCCCATCTTCTGTATATGGATAATATTAAGCTCTATGATGGAAACCATAACCAACAAAAAAAGCCCAGACACACGTGACATACACCTTCTGAAAAGACATCCTTATGGAATTTGCAATGGAAAAATATAACATTTTAAACAACGAAAAAGGCAAAATCATTAATGTTGATGTAACCATAACAATAGAGAAATAGTTTTAGGGATGAACCATGAGAGACTTACAAATCCTATGATTCAAATAAGCTAGACTGCTTCAGAATAACCAAGGAAAGACCAAGCTGAAAGTTCAGTACGTTTAAAGATTGCGAGCTCTTCTGAGGACAGAACTGAACGCCGGAAATCTCATTACAGCAATTAACACCCATGCCCATGCTGACCTACACTTTCGGCATCTTGACATGAACTAACATGGAGCTAGAGGGACTACAACGAATTACTCGCCTAATGATGACCAAGTACAAGTCACACCACCCAAGGGCATCAACTCTCGGAATGACCTTACAACGAAGAGAAGGTGGAAGATCCTTTATTGACTTGACCAATTCGCACTCCCGACAGCTGCAAAAATTGAAAGATTTCTTCACTAACAAGGCACAAGCATCAAGTGATGACATCATCCTAAAGTCACTTTCAGGCTCCGACAAACAAGAACAGTGGAGTTAAATGGCACAGCCACACATAGATAGGGAAGCATCCAATAGGTAGCTGAAGGATGGACAACTATTCCCACAGACAGAAGGATTTGTGATGACAATACCGAAGTTATTAACACACGGAATTATGAAATTCATCATCAAAGAGTGTTCCGTTGAATCCGATAAGTGTCGAAAATATAGCGAGAGATCAGAGACTATACAGCATATAAAATCTGGCTGCACTTACCTAGCAAACACGGACTACCTCCAGCGACATAACCAGGTGTGTAACTTCATACACCAGAACCTTGCCCATAAATACGGACTTGTGAAGACCTTTGTGCCCTATTATAAATTCCAACCAAGTTCAGTGTTTGAAAATAATACCTTCAAACTGTACTACGACCGAGCAATTGTCACCGACAGACGGGTAATGAATAATCAGCCTGATGTGGTACTGTTAAATAAGGAAACAAGACAGCTTATTTGGTAGATGTCATCCAACGTGTTGGATAAATATCAAGAGAAAAAGGCTAAATATGCGGAGCTGTTCATCGAGATAAAGCAGATGTAGCAACGGAATAAGGTTAATGTAATACCAATCATTGTATCATCAACTAGGCTAGTTCGAAAAATACTAGAACAGAAGCTGAAAATCATAGGACAGCATATTAACTCCTTCATCGACATCCCCAGAAGTCAGTCGTGCTCAGTACTTTCCACATAATGAGAATATTCTTACAGGACAACACATAGAACTAATAGAAACCAGCCCACTCCGTTTGATGCATGAATTTGGGATAGGCTTGGAACCCAAATTTGTTGAGAGATTGTTAATTTTGTTAATGTTAATAATAATAATACGTTTTTTTAACCCAGTGTTATAACTATTAAATTAATAATTAGAACAAAAAATTGTATAAATTTGGGTTATAAATGATAGGACATTAGTACAGAGTCAAAACAAAATATAACATAACAATGAGCTAGTGGATGCATCCTGGTATGATGTTTTTAATTCTTTTAACTACGAGGGAATGCCACAAGCAGGGCTGGAATCTAGGGTAGGTGATCTGGCTTTTGCCATGTCTACAGCAGTCTACAGCAGATCGCAATCGGCTAGACTGAATTTAACAGGAAAGAAATAAACTCTGTGTTCTTCAAAAAATTGTCCTAAGAATAGGTGGACTACACATTGCTCTTGCAACTTACGGCTAGCAACTGGATTGCTCGCGGAAGTGGCTAAAGTTCTTGACGAAAAAGCACACGGAAAGGGAATGAGAGCCCACAAGCTAACTTTGCAAGCCTTTTTGCGAATTCCTCACCTATTTTTTCTGGAGTTTCTAGTTGAACAAGATTTCTAAGAAGCTGAGAATTTGACTTTTTGCGTGTCTTGATTCCTGCATATTAAGGAGAAAAACATATTGATTTAAGAAAAATTCTTAATCAGGAGCTCTTCAAGGTCCCTATTTCATTAGCTTTAAGGAACAGTGAGCTTCGATCAGCAGAAAATCCTTCATTAGTGAAGGAAATTCTAAAAGACGTATGTGCCTTCCTAAAACCTAACTCAGTTCTAATCATTAATGACAAATTTGGCTGAGACATTTGAAGAGTATGCTCAGTGCCTCATTAAGAGTTATGAATCCAAGTAGCAGGAAGCTCATGTTGTGTTTGATCGGTACCGGCCTCTCTCTATAAAAGCTGGAACTAGAAAGAAAAGAGCAAAGAGTTTTGCTTCTATATGCAGGGATATCACCGACTGCAATATACCATTGCCCAAGAACTGGAGACATTTTCTGTTACTTTCAGACAATAAGGCAGATCTATGTTTTTGTCTGACCGAACCCTTCAGCGCGAATTTCTTGACTTTGAAATAGTGCTGTCGGGAGGTTTTAAGGATTAGTCACACGCTCAGTCCACTGATTCAGCTAGCAATGTTGATTATTTAAAAGCTTCACACTAAGGAGCAGACACCCGCATGATTCTTCATGCTAGTCACAGTGGGGCAAAAATGTTGTTGTAATGACTAAAGACACTGATGTTCCAGTGCATGACATTAGCATAAAGCTTACATCAGAGCAAGTCACTTACCTGCTAGCTTTCCATGTATTACCGAATGTGACTCCACGTCAAAACTAGCATGTCACAAAAGAAGGAGCCTCGAAGTTTATTTTTAAATTTTATAGATATATGTACGGGAAAATGCTCACTTTGCCACGGCATTCCTCTCTTTGATTGAAGACTGCGGCTGGATTGCTGAAAAAGCACACGCAGCCTTTTCATGACACTATGCGCCATGCGTACGACCTGCCCGGAAATTATCATTTGCCACTGCAAAGGCTCTTGCAATACCAACAACTGCAGTTGTAGGAAGCGAAATGTGCTATGCAAAAAATTATGTAATCATGTAAAAGAACCTGTCTGAACTCGGTGTGAAAATTTCCCTTATTTTCCAACTTCAATTCCAAAAGTTTAGCAGTAATTGTTCAACGTATTTTTTAATTCCTCGTCAAATCGGATCGCCAAATTTTTTATAAGCCACTTACTTTTACATGTTCGACTTGATCCCTTGCGCCGTTTTAAAAAAAATCGGGTTGTACCCCAGGCGAACAGTACTCAAATCGTCATTATATACTTCCTCTTTATGTTTCTGGCAAAGCGGACCCTGTGAAAAACAATGTCATTGAATGGATCAACGTGGCGATTATGTTTTTCAAGGTACAGTTTCTGAAGCATTTTAGAACCTTGATTACACCTTCCTCATAATTTCTTTCATTGGATTTTCTTGAGATCAGCGAGTAGCATCATATGAAGGTATAGTCGAACGTGAGAGCCGAAAATACGCCATCAACATCTAATGTTGAAGCCCAAGATCAAACTCCATCTCATAATAATCATCCAGCTTCAAATATTTGCTATAATTATTGTAATTTTGTTGTATAACCTTTTGAATTTCACTTCAGCATTACCTAATATGTTTATTTAGGTCTCAACGTGGTAGCAGCCTTTTTTCGTCACTAACGTTATGTCCTAAATAAAAGTAACCTCCGCTTTTTATGTCGCATTAATTTGCAGTCCCATTGTAAACTGCATGTTTCATTTTTGCGACTAAATAATCGTGCAACAGAAAATATGGCAAGTGCGCACCTAGCCAAATTTTGCCAATTATTAAGAACCAAATTTAAAGAGCTGGATAAGATACAGTTCGGGGATAGTTTATAGCTTGACTTTTTTTATAAAAAAGCAGATTAGGTTAGAATTGCTTAGGTTTGCCGTAGCGGGCCAATAAAAGTCCGAGTCTACATTAAAACAAGGATTTTTTTAACAAAACCTATATTGTTAAGGGAGTAGCCCAGGTTCGAGGATTAAACCATGATTAAAGCCACAAAATCACACCTCAAATCATCGATTCTTTCTGCGAATATTTAGGGCACTTTGTGTGAAAAGTGGTGGGAAGTAAAATTGCATTTCTATATGTAGATGCTAGATAAACGTGGGGTGGAAAACGCAACGATATTCGAGATAACTGAGCACGCAAGACAAAAGGTGCCAGTGAACGAGAAAGGGACAAAATATGTATAGAGAACTACCAAATAGTGGCACTGTTACCATAAGTTTTAATGCTATTTATAAATTTAAGATTTAGTTACAAAAACTGTCTTATGTTAGAATTTGCACTGCGGTACATGATGTAACTTTATCGGGATCTGTCGAGATATTGACAGAACGCGTTTCGTTTGGCGTGCTTTTATACTAGCTTTTACTTTTTATAGAAGTATTTTAAACTGAGTTTCTGCATACAGGTATTTATTTTTAATTATTGTCGTTTCTTTATCGTTTTCAATGAATAACATAACTTTTTATATTTTTTGAAGGGTCAAAATGTCTGTATGTATAATAAATAAGCTTTTTAATATGATAGTTAATAAATTAGCTATTTTTAAAAAGAGCATAGCATCGTTTAACGCATAGACTTATCTAATAATGGCTATCTAATATCTGATTTTATTTAGTCAAGACAATCTGTAATGAAAAACTCACTATACATGATAAATTTTAGTTCTGGGTAATGCTATATATCAATTTCTCTATCCCATTTTCCGACACTATACTTTGCTACCTATTCAAAAAATGAAATTTTCACGACGTTGCCGTTTTATATATACGTTTTTAAAAATGTCTTATATAATCGTGGGTCAAAACTTAATAATTTCCAACCAAAAGGTAAATATTGAACTTATTTTGCTAAAATATAAGAAAATTAGTAAATATTTTATTCATTTTATTGTCCAAAACTATTACTTAGATCATAATTAATTTAATAGGTAAAGTTCTTGTTTAAAATATTTGCAAAACTTAAGAAAATACTTAACCAAAAAATGATTGACGACATAGGATCCGGCAACATGTAATAAATAGCACTTGCCGCACAAGTTGTGTTTCTAAAAATTGCTACTGTAAATAGATAAAAACAGAAAAAAAGGAAATTTTATTGTACCTACTATTCGGATACGGAGATTTTGTGCCACAATGGTATTCCTGTGTAGAGAGTTTCAACATATTATAATAACAAACTAAACCAAAGAACGATAAAATATTTGTGTCAGTATCAATGCCTATGGGAAACGGGAACGGTATTTCCAGCGAACTAATTGTCTTAAATGGTTTCTTTTGCGGTCAAAAAAGACATTAGTGTATCGTGTGGTTTGCAAACAAATTTGATTCGTCGTCGTCGTGCTTGTAGTTTTCGGTGGCGCAAAATTAAAAATTGTAAGGCTTTTATAGAACGAAAGCTTTCACGGCTGTGTCAATTAAGAAATCATGGTTCTTGGAATTAGACCGTATCAAAATGGAATCACTTTCCGATGTCTCGCCTTCGATTGCACGAGGCATCTTCAGGGATCTTCACTTCACGAGATCGGAACACTGAATGAGCTCGGAGAGACCCAGGTCGGTTATTTATAGTCGACTTGGTTTACCGAAGCGTGACTCGGTAACGATCGGTTTCTACGTATGACTAGACTGAAGCCCGTATCTCTATTAAAATTGTTAGGATGCTTATAAATTTCAATAGATTCTCTAATTTTACGTTTATAGAATCCCGAAACCGATGCAAGAACTTTGATTTCTTTTACATTTATGACATGTCCAGTAGAATGTTGGTGTTCAAATACAGCAGATTGTACAATTTGTCTCTTTCTGATACATCGTTCATGTTCTTTAAGCTTAGTTGATATGGATCGTCCAGTTTCTCCAATATAGACATCACCACAGGAACAAGGAATTGCATATACTCCTTCCGTTTGAAAAGAAATAATGTCTTTTGGTGATCGCAAACATTGCCCAATTTTCTTGTGTGTGTTGAAGATTGTACGTATGTTGGACCGGCGAAGTAACCTTGCAATCTTGCCTGTCGTTCCGTGTATAAATGGAAGAACTACATTTCAAGGCTTTTATTAATTTTAACTATGCAAAAACATTGGTTTCTTAATTTAAAAAAGACTAACATAATAAACTCATCTAACTATCATTGAAAGTGACTATTTGTGGTATATTCAGAGAGTATAACTGCAATGTTTCCACCGTTCAAAAAAATTATAAATTTGAAAATATCTGTAACGCGCAGAGCATTCTTTGAGAGGACTTTATTCGCTCTAAATTCCTTTAGATATTTGTATGAATTTTCCTTTTGACCCTTATGTTTAACGTTATTACTAAAGTAATATGCATATGTAAATGGTGGTGTCTGTGTGTGGAGGGATTGGTTAAGTGGTAAGATTTTTTACTAATACCGCGACTTTAACGATACCATATAATGATTTTCATATCGGCAAATAAATAGCCAATGTCCAAAAGTTTGAAAGTTTGGCATTTAAAGTTAGGCTAATATATCTGTATTTTCTGTAACCTCTTTCACTTATGTACTGGTATGTTCAATATTTGTAAATAATTATTCTGGTACAATAAATATTCACCTGCTGCATGACAAATAACTTAAATTTTTATATATTACCCTAATTCAATTAAGAATATTGCAGGCAAACTTGTTATTGTTTAAATATATTAGATCATGTAATATGTCAAAAACAACAAGCTGATGCTGCACGAATCTCCCATAGTACACCTTACTATACTTCTCGAAGTTTTTACGGTAGAGGTAAATTCGTACTTAATAATTTTAGTAACGGAAAATTAAATTAAAAATGCTATGCTAGTAACATTTTTAAGAAATACTTAAAATAAATTTGAGTAAATAATCAAATTAAAAAGTCTGTACTAAAAGTTCTTGTTATAATATATTGACAGTCTTACATCGTAATAACTAAAATTTCTAAATATATAGAAATACTTACAAAGCGCTGCTCGCTCTCCTATGAAATAACTTAAAAGCGCTGACGTCCCGAGAAGATTTGTTTCTGAAACTGGTAACACACACACTTTTTGATCTATCACGGGAAGTCGATTCTTCATTACTTGGTTTGTCACCGCGTAACCGTTGCACTAGTCTCATGTCGAAACAGAGCATTCCTTCAGTATTTTAACTGCTTTTAATTATTTAACTTAACATTATTTTGACATTTGACGGTATTGTATGTCGGGAGCAAAGTCAAAATCTATGCATTTTGTAAGTCTAATCAGGTCTTTAACTTTTTGGTTATTTCTAATGTTTTTCAGTTTTAACAAATTTAAAACTATGAACTATACTTTAAAGGTTAATAACTAACGAACATGTTTTAGATACACTATAAAGATTTGCTAATAAGCCAATGTTAAAAATAAAATAGCATTAACCTTATTATTAACTTATTTTGTACCTAAATGTTTTTGGGCACCTAACTGTGTTAATCATGTAAGGAAAAAACACATGGAACTTAGCCCACTCTGTGCCAATATTACGATAAATATAATTCAGAGCAAAGACCGCCTACCTCCGTTCTTCCGTAAGCATCGTTTTTTTGCAGGTACGCCCGTTTCTATATGACACTTCTACATTCTGCAAATTTTGAGCCTAGAAATGTTGTTTTAATATCAGCCCGTATCGCAATTTCAAAAACATTCTAGGAATGCCTCATTCTGTTTAATAGCATAAATCCTAGCACCACCTTAATTAAATCTTCATTCTAAAGACACTTATTTTTCTTAGCATTATTTAGTTTTTAAATTAATAATTTTTTTTTATGGTATAGTTCTTCTAAAGTCGAAGGGATCTATCTTTTAGTCCTATTAATTGAGCCTTCTTAACTCGTATCTAACTTTACATTAGGTTTCATATGTTGTCATTATGCTACTAGTTTTTTATTAATAGAAACAAACTGCAGTATAATTGCGTTCGATTGGACTGGATTAGATCAATTCAACAATTAGTTGGGTTAAGTTACGTCTGAGTTAATGTATTTTTCTTTAGCTAAGTTAAATTAGTTATTTTAATTTTTATTTGCTTATAGGTATACTTAAGAAATTATGGTTTTTGGGATTAGACAGTGTCAAAGTGGAATTACCATCCGACGTTTCGCCTTCAATTGTACGAGGCATCTTCAGGGATCTTTACTCCACGAGATCTGAACACCGAATTATTCACAGTGTTCAGATCTCATGGAGTAAAGATTCCTGAAGATGCCTCGTGTAATCGAAGGCGAAACGCTGGATGGTAATTCCAATTTGATACGGTCTAATCCCAAAAACCATGATTTCTTAATTGACGAAAGTCGTGAAAGCTTCAGTTCTATTATAGGTATACTGTTAAGATATATTATTTAAAGAGATAATTCATTGAATTATGTTTTTAATTTATTACCAATATTCGCAGAAATGTCATACTGTCACAAGTATAGTGTCCAAGATTTAATGTTTGCAACTGCACCTATTTATTTGTATTTATTTTTTTGATATACCCGGATGTTATTTAAATATTCAAGTAAACTAATAAAAACTCACATTTATAAAACACTGTGAAGGCTTTTGTTATTCGAATTTTCCAGTATTGAAAAATGTTAGCCTTATTTCAGAAATACAAGCACATTTCCATATTATCAAGAAAAAAATAAAAGAATTGCCCTATTTACATCTAATTTGTTTTCTATTTATATTGGGTAATGTCAAGTTACCTATTTACATTATATCTATAGCATACATTTAATTAAAACGTATTTTGTGATATAATACGTAAATACATATTATGTAGGTAATGCGTTATATTGGTTCAAAATTTAACGTTAATAAAGTAGAAAAAGTAAAATTTTTGAACTTTTGTCATGTATTTTTGTTAAAACCACTTCTTGTGGTTGTTATTGACTATTTTAGTCTACTGTACTGTTGTAAGCATTCCAGTTAAAGTTTTTATTGTATTTTGTCTTGTATCAAATAATGATGGATAAAGCAACTTAAATAAAAGTCAGAGATTTGTGATGCCGCGAGACGAGACAAAATTTGTACTCTCGTCTCGTCTCATCTCGTCTCGTCTCGGCAGTATTGAATCTCGGCATTCGAGAGACGAGACGGGACGAGAATGATTTTTAATAAAAGAGACCCTCACTTTATAAATATAAATACATTCGTCTTTACATTTCGTTCAAAGGATGTTACTGGATCAATATAAAATGTTTCGGATATGTTTTACTAAAACGGTGCATTGCAAGAATTAAACAAATTTTGGATTGTTCCTAAAACACCAGTGTGTTTTTAGAAAATAAAATGTCTTTCCTATATTTTTTAACGATTTTAAAATTAGATTTTGTTTTTGTGCCTTTAAATATATTTTAAAAATATGCATAATAATACCAATTTTTTAACTACATGATGTACAGTTCTACAATAAATAATTATCACATAATTTAATGCGTGAGTAGGATATCTCAAAAACATAAAGAACAAAAATAAATATATAAATGGAATTGCTTAAATATTTTTGATTTTTGAATTATTCTTAAACTCAGAGCTGGTGAAATTTAAAAGTCAATTAACACTAAAAATGTTAATTATTTCGCACAGCTCCTTTTTGATACCCCTTCAAATTACCATAGCTCTTTTGTGTTATATGACATTCACTCATGTATAATATATTTTAAAGACTTTTAAGAAATGTAGGTACTTTTCCATTTAAAATATTAAAATTACTTCTGAAAAATCAGCACCAAACAAAAATATTTCAAATGTTTGTCAATATTAATTAACTTTTTATTAACTAGTCTGATAATAGTAATGTATGTAACAAGTAGACTAACTAGTTTGGAAATTTTAAATCGCAATCACGGATGTACGTCGATGGTCGATGGTTTACGGAAACATGACAATAAAGCAAAAGCCTCAAAAATAAGCTAACTTAGTTTTTCAATATTATTGTCCATGATAGCATTTTTCCTTTAACAAGTTCAATAGTAATAAGTTTTATATCTAAAATTGGAGATAGATTTTTGAAACTCATATTTAAACTGTATATTTATATATTTAAAATATTTACCTTTATATTTTAAATATTTCCGCAAAACCTATTATTAACATTTTATGTGTAAAAGTGTATTATTTAGTATAATAATAATTTGATAAAATCTTATTATACATGCCCCAGGTCATGATATTTACACGATGCAATCTAATGGATATTGGTTTTTAAACTTATATGATTTTAGCTAATAATTTTAATAAACATTCATATAAACTATGGCTCGCTGATATAAATCACAAATACTCCAGCTGAAACTCCAAAGCCTACCTTTTAATAGCGGCATACCGTAAAATAATGACCCGCCAATAAACCAAATAGTAGCCAATGAACTAAATAGTATTTTTAGTTCATTGTGACCTGCTTATAATATTTTATTTAATAGTATTTTTTTCTATAAGAGGTATTTTATGCGCATGAAAACGAATGAAATATTGTATACTTGATATAACGGTTGTAAGAAAAATTAGTTATAATATTTGCTTTATTTTTCAAACAAGCTGGGGAGCCAATCATAACTTAATCGAAAAACCTTTCAAAACAAAAATCTATATTCAACTGACTATGAATTATGTTATTAACTTTCTAGTGCATACAAAAACATAATCAAATGTAAGAAAACAAACTAATAATCGTTTATGGTTTGCGCTGCAAAAGGGCTATTTAAGGCTTTATTGTATTTGTCACGCAATTAAAAGTATTGATACAAAAATAAATAAATTATTTTTGTGGTATCAGCCTATTTTGGTCAAGACTACCTATACCCCGGGAGAAAAATTGGGATCAATTTACAAAAATGCGATTTTATTTAATATTGAGATATTTAATGTATAGCATATAAATGCAATTCGTAGTATAGCAAACACCACACTGGTACAGGTAGCCCCGGAAGAGTCCAAACTTGTAGCAAAAATAATTTTAAAAATAACACAAACAGAAAGTCTACAGTCAGCACTGTTAAAATGATGTGATAAAAAAAATACGATTATTTTATAAACTACATATTGTGACCAATTAAATTTATCAAATCATCGGTTAAAAGGTATTTTCAAAGTATTAGCATCCAGGCATGTATCACAGGGTATCAGTTTGTATACTCGCGCAGTTCACTGGTATACTGTGATTATTGCTAAAACTTCGCCTCCATTGAACATATTTATTTAACCTTTAACCAAATAGGTTAATATTCCGTCATAGTCGAGACGAGACGAACCGTTAGTCTGGTCTCGTATGGTCTCATCACGTGGCATCTTTATCAGAGATACACTCATTTTATCAAAAACACATCATAAATTATGTTATATAGTACTTATGTATGTCGTTTAATAATTCTTAACCTACAGAGGCGCCATTACTAGAGATAGGTGCGGTGTATCTACATGTGTGAGGAGGACTTAAACCGCTGAGAATTTACCATTAAAGATAAGTTGATTGTAAATGTATTTGTATATATGAGATAACCCTATCAAATAATTTCGTAAGTTCAGTTCAAAAATTGTGAAGACCGTATTGAAGGTTTGTTCCTAGGTCTTATTGAAAATTTATTTTTGATTGAGAAGAAGACTATTTAAGTAAAAACAAAACCGTATATTTATATTCAGTTTCCTAATATATGAAAATCACTCACGGGGCTTTTTCCAGTCCAGACATATATCCCTTTCTTAATTTTGTATACTGATAACATTTAATTAGCCTCTGTCTTGGGTGAACTTCAACATACTGACTTGAATAATGTAAAAATGCAAAGAATTAGCGGCCACATCTACTTTTTTTCTCGAATAGACCCCCCCCCCTTCTGCTAACACAGTTGAAGATCTCTCCTTGGTAAAAAATGTAACCAATTCATCAGTAACAACACCGAAAAAATTATTATATTCTCACTATAATTTAATAGTTTAATAAATAGCAAGCGCTGAAAGCGGCAGATTTTTAAAATGGTCACACATGTATTATTCTTACGACCGCACCGCATCTTCAATTGGTCTTTTATTTCTATTTGCTCTTTTATTCAACCCTAACACTACTATTGTAAATCTGAGTAATTGCTTTGATTAATTGCAAATAAATTATGTTAAAAATAGGTTTCGCTTTTTCAACTTTCTTTTGACTCACCATCTTTCAAATACAGTAATGCTAGAAAAATATTTTTGAAAATGCATGTGATATAAGGCACTTTCTAGTCAAGTTAATAGTACTTTTTGTCAATGGTATATGCTCTTGTAGGAATGCTATTTCCATCACTGATCAGATTGTATACGTTGACAATAAACTTAAATTTGAAAACCACATTAACAAATTGTGATCCGAATTTTTTGCAATATTAAAATAGTTAGAAATACTACTGATTGGTAAAAAATTATATTTTGGGGTTATTAGGTTACGCTAATTCTTTCAATCGGTATTTATAAATCAAAAACGTACACATCGTTCTCTATATAGTTTTTAAACTTATAGTGTTGAAGAACGTGATTTATGTCTGAAATATTTCTGCCTTTAGTATGTCTTTATATCCTTGAGATAGTATGTTTAATGCAAAGAAAATATACAGTCGATATTTTTGCTGCTTGAACAATAAATATCAGTTAAATATTTAAAGTTCTTTAAATCTTAATTTACCAATAATAAATTCGGGTTTAATATAGAGCTCGATTTTTTATCGCAGTAAGAAACTGCGCTTCCAGTTTAATTTTAAAAAATACGGGTTATAATTTTTTTAATAGCTCATAGTTTTCATATTGTGGAAGAACTTTTGATATTTGATTTTACAACTAACTCATATTTGATATTTTCTATAATATTAATTATTATTTCCGTTGTCGCTAATTATCGTAATGTTACTTTTCCAGTCTTCCTAATATTAAGTAAATTAAACCTGTATAATGGATATTTTCTTAAATTTATATTATTTAATATTATAAATTTATTACCCTAAACAATTATTTGTGTATTTTTTTATTTACACACTGATCAATAATTAAACTAGTTCACGGGGATATAGATCTATAATTCAGATGTTTTACGGTCATAAATTGCTTTCGATATAACGAAAGTGAATATGTGTACTGATTACTATTGATCGTCGCAGCCCAGGCCTTAATTTATATATACCTTTTTTTCTGAAATTGATAGACGAATACACCCAGTCCATAAAGTATCCCATGAACACCGACTGCCTGTTTGTGCAACCGGTTTAACTTATCCCCTTAATTCAAAGCAAATCTTCGCGACGTGGGCAAGATTATGCTCGTTTAACCTAACTGACGTCAATTTGTTACCTCCTCCAACTTAATCGCGGCGATAAAACGGGTTTGGGTCGCAAAAAAACCGCTTTTTAAGTAAAAATGGACAATATTTATAAATTGTTTTATTTTTGCTAGTAATATGAAACTTTTTTATATATAATGAAAGTGGAAATAGACAACATTTTAATGGATTTCTCTACAATAAATTATGATAAATAGTCAAAACTTTTTTAAAAATGTATTCATAAGTCGTTATTTTTAATTCGTGTTATCATAGCATATCCCAACAAAACATGCTCTCGATGAGTTCAAAATGGATTTTTAATAATAACTACAATAAATAAATCAATAAACTGCTCGTGTTGTAAAAATTCTATCATAACACACCACTTTGTATTTTAATGGTCACAACATAATCAGACATCACCTGCTCCCGATCGGTTTATCCTTGTTTAACTGAAAGCGACATCTACGTTGTAGGGGGGCTCTTTCTATTTTATTAATATAATACATTCTGATAATCGAAAATGTCATACTGCTCTGTTTAAAAGTAGTAAGTATATTTTTGTATAAATCGTGATATTCTTATTATATGACAAAAATATTCCTTACATTTTATCCCGACTGCCCATGCACGGGAAGATAACGTGTTTAAAAGTAATGTTAATGTTTGTATGTATGTATGTATCATTACTTGTTATTACCTATACTCCAAAGGTCAGGACCAATTTCACTGAATAAGGCATCACGAGAGTGTCTTACCTAGGTTTGCGTAAGAAAAAAACAAAATGGCAAAAATAGTGCACCTTATTAATCAACAACAAAAATACATATCTTTATAATTCATCTTGTAAGGGTTAGGCTTATTAAAAATAGGACATGCAGTTGAAGATTTGTCCAAAAAAGTTAAGGTTGCTTATCCATATGCTCACATGCGTTAGAGATATTTTTTCAAGGAGAGTATAGTTCAGTATATTTTGCTCTAGAATAATACTGAGCTAGTAGGAGGAGGCTGTACCTCAAATTTGCAACTAGGGCCGTGCCGTCCATAAGTGCAGTGCACCACGGTGCCAGTACCAAAAGACGCTCAGAGGCATCTTGTTGTTTGTATCTGATTCTTCAAATTAGATGGTTTACGAATTATTATGAATTATAGGGCTACAAAGTTTGTCATTTGTGCATTTCCTTCATCCTACGGTATATACTAGAGATTGAGGTTTTTCTCGGGCATTTAACTAAACAATGATTTCTTTTTTGATTGCACTTTAATTAGTTTTTCTTTTCTGAAAAGAAGAAAACAAGCTGGTATATTTATTATCCCCTGTAAAAACACTTATAAATTCTAATATTTTGCTCTAAACATATTTTCTTAAAGATCAGAAATATTTTGAGAAAGTAAATAATACATAAAATAAATTTGACCAATTAAGCCAGTTCTATACAATGTCAAAAGGTATAGGTATTTTATCAAAGAGACCTGTTTACAAATTTAATTCTACAAATAACATCTAAGTCTGCTTCTCACTTTTAATAAAACTTATTTGACTTGGCTGGTTTGGGTATTAGGCTTTTGGTGACTTATAGTGTATGATTCTAAAAATAATTTATATTCATACATTTATAGCAGGCTCTTTTTATTGATTATAGAGAAAGCCATTACTTCTGGCAGTGCAATTTAAAATTAAATGTCAATACTTTCTGGAAATTGTCAAAATATTAATAACTTATATAATAACGAGTTTAAAGCTGCCAATTTATGCTAACAAACGGATTTTGTTGTTGTTATAATAGACCTGGCGAGTTTATTATACTAGACATACTAATTGTCTTTGATTTTCGCATAAAAACGCAAACATCGCCGGTCAGAAATATCTGCCAATGGATGGGTAAATTAAGGTATGTTTTTAGGTAGAGGGTAGACGACGATGAAAACCAGTTGACGGCAAAGGTTCCGAATACTATTCTAGTCATAAAAGCAAAAACTATGAAGTAAATCAATTGAAACTCGATAACTGCCAAAAAGTTTAATTTTACAAGTCAATATTAAAACATTGCACGATCAGTGAGTAAAGCTATGGGGCTAGTGTGACAAATCGGATCTTTTTTATATGTAAATTCCCATAAAAAAATTTAAGGTTTGATTTGCAATTTTATCGCCATTTCTGGGCGTGGCATTTTCTACTCACTGATGACGGTCGCGAAAATTTGGATTGTCTTGTTAACTAGGTGAACAAAATTTAAAATGAAATATTTTTTGTTATACTAAGTCTTTACAAAATACATGAACAGTAATACCTATGAAATATACCGGATGTTATTAATATGTATAGTACTATGTTGTCATGATATGTTGTGTCGTATGTATGTACCATAGTTTCTGTTTCAATGAAATGAAAGAATTTGGAGATGATTTCAATGTCTTATCTGCGGATCGATATTATTTTCGTTATAAAACCGTTTTTCAAAATTTGTGGGTATCACATTTTCGGGATAATTACGGCAAATGAACAGGATCTGAAATGTTTAGTGAACTAAATTAAAATTTTAAAAAATTGATGGAGCTTGTTTTAAAATCATTCACATGGAGACCATTATATAATATTTTTATGTACTTCACTGATGAAGCGTGTAAGAGCACTCCTAATATAAGCATCAGAAATACTTTTTGTGAATTCTACAAATAATTGTGATATACAAAATTACAAACTAAATTTCTTTGCAACACAATCAGAATTTTTAACTAAACCCCAGATACCAATAATATTGCAGAAGTAATGTTTTGTCTACTTAAGAGCATTCCCCTTGAACGAACGAAGGCATACGACCTAATTCAGTTAGCTGATTTTCTCAAAACAGACTTTGAAAGCTACTTCAAACAGCAGCTTCTAGACCTTTGTTTCAACAAAGTTACTAGAAAGACAATTAATAGGATATATCCCAACGCATGTTTCATTTAGCCAAATTAAGCACGTTAAGCATATAGATTTTATTGTCTTAATTGACAAAGTAGAAAAAAAATACCATGTTGACTTATGTATTAGGGTATGTAGTTACCCTGTAGGATATACTGGAAACATATGCAAACGTCAGTCAAGCATTATACGAAATTTACATATTGATAATATAGTCATTTGGATGACTAATAAAAATAAAGAGTTATTCTTTAAAATTGCCAAAGGATCGGAGCCACGACAAGATCTCTTCATGCCAATAAAAAACTACCGGATTCTGAAGATACAAAGCAAATAATTACAGTACAATCTGGAACGCGAAAAACTTCTATAAAAAGCTCAGATGACGAAGTTCAGTCATTGAGTTTGTAAGAAATCGAATCAAGCAATATCATGGGCATAGATAACGTTGGCGAACATACCAGCGGTAGATTCTATATCGGCACATTTCATAGAAACGTTTAATGAACTAGTTAAAACCAGACTAAAGGATGATCCAGTAGGTTTTTCACCAGCTATTCAATGGTGTACAACATCCCTTGAAAAAAACAAAAATTCTAGTTATAGTTTAATGAGCAGTCTTTTTACACTTTTTAAGCAGCAGTCAATGTAATACTCGCAGAAAACATTTTAAACAGTCTGTTAGAAAAATTAAAAAATAGGGGTTTAGCCAATATTAAGATGAAAGGCACTTATAACTGGTCGCAGAAAATTACAAGCAGGCAGATATACAGTAAGTCTTAGGAAAAAAACAAAAAGCTCGATATCCCTTATCTGAATGTGTAGGAAAAAATTTAAGTTTAGGAGAGACCAAATTTATAAAGTAACTGTAAAAATTAAAAATTAAATTTCTTAGTAAAGTATGATTCAGCTTTTATTTTTCGATGGTTTGTAGTATATGCAGTTTGCATAGAATGTACAAAATGTCCAGAAATTTATTTAAGATTAGTTGAGTAGATATGACACCATACATTTGTTCGAGTGCTATCACCGTCTTTTAGAATAGAAACGTTTTATTCGTTATGAAAATCTTCTTAGGTTCCAAAAATTCCATATAACTACTCTTTAGCATCAAACAGCATGCGAAGACCTGATATTCGGACATTCATAATATCTGACATCAATTTTCTGAGCAACATCAAGCGATTATATCACTGTTTTGACTTAAAAGATGCCATTTATGCAGTCAAAGTAATTTATTTTAATTTGTTTAAAAATCAAGTTAATAATTTATATGTTTCAAATCCAAATTTAAATCGTCCTTCTTCTGTGACTAATTTTCATCAGGTTGACCTACCTAAAGTTGAAACATTCAAATTTAATAGTTACCATACGACCTCTCAGTCTCTTTAGGCGTTTACAATGCTCTAGTTTATCTTAATTCATCACTTTTGGATATTTGGTTTCACTTCTAGAAGAGCCACCTTCTGCGTTATTCGAACGAGACCTTTAGCCAATGATAATTGGATATGTATTTATACAAACGCCTCGGCGCTCTCGAGCACTGGCATTCGCTTGATAATTATGTAAGGACTTTTTTGATAATCCGACGTCGCTGCGCACTCTTATAAGAGACTTTCTGAAAATCTGTTAGCGCTCCAGACATTGCGCTTTCCTACTGTCCTATGGGATTTCATCGTGATAATGATTTTATAAAAAAAATAGATAAATCTCTTATTATAAAATTTTATTTAGAACATGCTTCTTTCGAAGTTCCAACGCAAAAAAATTTGACAGATTTAAAAAAAAACTGTCTTGCCTATAGCACAGTTAATTTACTTCCACATTTTATAGAAACAAAAAACCGTATAAATTTTCTCCAAGAAGCACTGTCGGTATATTCCTTAATAAATGCTCTTCTGTAAACGGCACTTGAACGTTTTAATTTTTGTAAACGCTTGCGCCTGTTTCAATTGCAATAATATCCATCAACTTAGATCATATCAATCTTTGTTTACTGGTTAAATTTGTCATAATCAACCTCATGCGTTGTAGCATTTGCAAATCAGGAGCTTCTAATACGCCTAATAATCGCAATCAAAATACGCAAGACATGTTTCCTTCTTTTTCGTTACTAGTATTTAGATGATCCTTGTAAATTTTGGTTTTGAAAGCGCTCTTCAAAAAGAAATCGCACATTTTTAACTTCGGGGAATGTTGTAATCATCTTACTTGTGCATCATTGCCTCTTCCAGTCCACCTGTTGGAATATTGGTTATCCAGATTTTACCGAGCAGCAGCGGAAAAATGAGGTGGGGCACCATCGTGCATATACTGTAATTCCTGTCGAAGCAAATTTGCAATATATTTAAGTAAGCATTTTCAACTAATTTGTCTGGAATCTCTAGAGGATACATAAGTAGCCATCAATAATATTTAGTCATACATTTATTTTAAACTGATGCTGATGGTGCGCATCATAATGACATATTTATTTGCATCCATATGAACATGTTCATTGTGCAAGTTGGTGACTAAAGATCTTGCAAAGCATGCCTCGTCTGTAAACAAAACTTTTCTGCTAAAATATAGATCACGGATTCTTCTTGGCAAAATACGATCAGTATATAAACGTTCCTGAAATTTTTGGACATGATACGGATATAATAATTGTTCTCTTAAAATACCGTGCACACGAGTTTTAGGAATTTAATATTCACGATCTAAGTGACATACACTGACACTTGTTTTTTCTTCAGTCATACATATACCATTTCTACCTGAATTACTTTGTGTAACTATATTTGTAGTATTATCAAAATTTTATAAAAAATGTTTAGTTGTGACAATATTTTTAAATCATTAAATATTTTGTATGAAATCCTAATTTATAGAGAGAAACTTTTTTTTAGTACTTGTACAAAGTTTCTCACTTTCTTCATTCAATTTTACCAAAATCTAAAACTGAAAAATATGAAACATTGTTTACTTTAAAATACACATTGTTTAACGTTGAAATGTAATAATACTCTTTTACTGTAGCTTCATTCAGACTTTTTGGATCTAAACATAACTTTAATTTTGTATTCGATTTGTCAACAACCACCTGTCGATGCACCCGTTCACTCGGCTCAGAACATCATTAACATACATCCAAAACTACCAGCTCATCGATCTCAGCTTTCACATCATAGTTGTTGTTGTTTCTAGATTGTTGGTGCGTATACTACTCCATTTGCCAGATTGCTCCATCCAGTGGTCCGGTGTGGAGATGCTATCGGCAGGATGTCCGATTGGCGTGTTCTGATACCCCCGGTCACAAAAACCTTTAAAATTAATATACAAATTGAGGTTAGTTAAAGGACAAAAACAAAGGGGGGAGATATTCGCAACTACGGTACATAATCTTGGTTCAAAGACTTCTATAACACATCTTTGCAGGTCTATAATAATCGATAATATAATAATATTTTTTTGATTTTATTTAGAAAATGTATCAATATATTTATGTTTTTTTGTGGAAACTTTAGATAACACTGTTTTAATATTAATAGGAGGTCGATGGCCTACATTTATCAAATTTTGATATATATTGAAATTTGGAAGCATTCAAAAAATAGATGGTTTAAGGTCTCTACCTTACCGCATTCACAATATGTATTATCCTTTATGCCAATACGAAATAAGTGTTGTTTAGTAAGACAATGCCCAGTTCTCATTCCAATTATGGTGGTAATGTCTCTACGACTATAAAAGGGTATATTCCTAAACCATTTTTTTTTAGGGATACAGTTTTGAATCCTTGAGTAAAATTTACCTTTCATTTCTAGACTTAGTTTCCATGTATGCATACATTTTGAATTTATTTAATTTTTTATTCTATTTTAGTACCTTTAGGAATATGAAGATTTCTGCTAATATTAGCTAGTTTATCTGCTTGGATGTTTTCTTGTATTCCGCTGGTATCTGGTAGCTGTTTTCGTGGTTGTAAAGATGATTTTTCAGTGTAGTAAAGGCGCTTAAAGAATCTGTTAGAATTAACACTTTGTAATAATTTTTATTTATTATGATTTTAACTGCTTTTTCAATGGCTATCAATTCAGCTACGAATATTGATAGTTCCTTGGAGAGTTTTGAAGATTGATGGAATGTGTATTCCAAAACTTTTAAGGTTTTTATGCATATGTGTAAATGAAAATATGAGAGAGTTTAAAATTTTCAGAGTTAGCAAGAAATAATTGTGATGGTTCTCTATGAATTTGAGCATTTTATTTGTATAAGGAAGGAAATATTCAGCAGCTTGTACCAGATACGGGGTAGTATACTCATTTTGTGCGCGAATACTTTTAATATAAGGCATTCGGAAGGTAATTATTAGATTTGCTAAGGCATGATTTGTTATAGAAAAGATGTGTGAAAGAAATTGAGTTGTCAAAAAAAGTATTCGATGATGCAAGTCTATGTTTCTTGATTTGGCCAAGAGTGTGTTGATTATTGTGGATTTCATGCCTCTTAAACAAATTCGAAGGCCTCTATAAAATATACTATTAAGTTTAGTCATATTATTAGCAGACTAAGGCATTAAATGCTATTAAAAGTATTTGAGAAACGACTACCCACCATACTCTACCAAAGGATTTGATTACACTTAGACATTTTTTGCTTTCAATATGATATTTTAAATATGGATCTCCCATTTTAGATGGTTTTGAAGGGTGTCTCCGAGGTACGATTTTATTATGGGATCAGGTTTTTTATGGCAATATTAGGGAACTGAAAAGTTTGACGTCTCCTGGTGAAACATAAGGCCTCACATTTTTTTTTCAGTTGAAAGATTCAGATTGTGGTTTAAAAGCCAAAAATTGATTCTCTCTAAATCGGTATTTATATTGTTAGTTAAATCCATTAAGTTATGATGTTCCCTTATAATTGCTAGATCATCTGCATACGCCACAATATTTTTGTTTTCCAGGGGTAAATTAAAAATGCCTCGCATATAAATATTAAACAAAATTGTATTTAGTGTTGGTCCAGTACCGTTGTTAACTCCTATTCCTTTTTTGTGTTTAAAAATCCAAACTAATGGATTTTTTATCACTACTTCAAAAGTTTTAAGGTAGCAAGAGGATAAGACTATAGGTCGTCTAGATTATTTAGATTTTTCCTTGGTTTACAAAAACAAATGATAATAATTTGTTTCCAATTATAGTATTTGCTCTCCATTTATCTATTGAAATAATTTAATAAAAATGTTTTGCCTTTAGTGAAAATGATTTGATCATTAAGTATGATACATCATCCAAGCCTGTTGCTGCGTGTTTCTTATCTTTAAGGCTCCATACCACTTCGACCATGGTAAAAAAAATTAAATTTTTATTTTGAATCAGTATAAAAAGAGGGTTTTTATTCACAACGGGCATATCATTGTTAATTGTTTTTTTGACATTTGAAAAAAATTTAATAGTGTTCCAAATATAGCTTATGTTTGAGTTTCTATTAAGAGAATGGCAGAAAATTTTAAAGTTATAAAATTTCTTATTTTTCAATTTTATTTAGTTGTTGTATTACTCGTTTGGCTTCAATAAAGTTGGAAATATTAGGATTTACTTTGAGTTTTTTTCAGTGCAAATATTCTAGATTTAATTACCTTAGTATAATTAGAGTCTCACTCTCATTGTAACCAAGGTCGGGAAAGGGTCACTGCTCTCAAAATCAGGAAGTACATTCCAGCCTGAAATTACTTCGTCTTTGAACTAGGGGGTATAGCAAGATTGCTGATCTATCATTAAGGATATTAAGATCATTGTTAAATACGAAGTCACTAATAATTTTAACACTATTGTTGGTTGGAGAACTGTCCCATAAAGGGTGATGCAAATCAAGTCACCTATTAAAAGATAATTCTCTGATGTGCGGTTTTTTAAAAGGTTTTTATCTATGCTTATATTAGAATTGGACTATACATCAATAATGTTTAAATTGGCAACTTTAATAGTTATGAATGGTATATTATTGTTGTTGATTTTTTTTAATGTAGATAAATTAACAACATTTTTTATACAGGTGGCCACACCGCCACCCTGTCTGTGCTGTCTCAAAATTTTAATTTTTTTTTAAATAAAAATTATGTTAATTTTTTATTAATATTATATCAGGGTTATATTTATGAATTATAGATGTAAGATTTATTCTATTAGTATTTAGACTTCGGATATTCCATTGTATAATTTTTAGCTTCATTAATATATGTCTGTTCTGTTTTTTATATATAAATTTGCTAAGAAGAATTCATCAGCAGAATGATCTAAATCCTAAAAATTAATGATTCTTTTTAGTATAATTTTTTTCTTATATGGTATTTTAGGCATATTTTCATGAAGAAGTTTTATAAGTTTTTCAACTGATTGAAATGGTATTACATGTGTAGTGGAAGCATTTTCTTGGGCAGCAAGAGGCAGCACAGCAAAGGTTGTAGCAATTTTTTCTTTAGTTGGTCTCTCATTGCGTGTATATAGGGCCTCTTGATGTACCGATTTATTATATTCTTTTATGACGACTCTTCTTTTTGCGGTTTTTTTATACCGTTTGTTCATATGTTCTCTTGTTTTTGGAGTTAAGATCAGTTATACTTCTTGTACGTCGATGTTTCTTCATTATTTGATTGAGATATAACATTTCTTATAGACAAAAAGTCATGTATTTTCGGGTATATAAAACTTTTGGCATACTTTGTTGGCGTCAACAAAAGATATATTTTCACATGCCATTAACTTTTTAATTTTTTGTTGCCTGATATATTCAGGGCACTTTTTATATCTTGTTTTATAATTTACTCTACAAAAATAAAATAGGGGTCGGAATGAATAAATGACTGGGTCTTTAGTACCTATATGTCCGTTATATGTACAATTAAATGAAGAAGAACAATTTGGGCATTTCGCTCTACTTTTGCAATTTTTCATTATATGTCCTAATAACAGGCATTTAAAGCAATATGTAACCGGTAGCACGTAGATAGCCACAGGCAAATTTTTCACTTTTGCCATTTTTGAAAATGTTTCTTGTTAACCTAACTGCTTTCAAGATTTTAATATTGGGTTTACGCGATTTACACATATTTTGTGCCTGGTTTTCTATATCTAATAATAAATCTACTTAATTCTTTACACGTAACGATTAAACGGGATACATAATTTATATCCTTTTTCGATCAGAATGGAGTTAATTACAAAACTGTTAATATAGGTGTAGTCGTTAAATTCCACAGATATTCTGTTAGTACTTCTCCTGTCCACTTTTATTGTGTCATTTGTTTTTGGATCGAAGATTTCCCGCGTAATTTTTATTGTGCTGAATCTGCCGATATTATCATTTAAACGTTCGGAAGACGATTCCATATATACCATGTATGGACCTAAATCGTTAGAATTATATAATATTTCCATCTTATTTATATTTTTTTCTAATTATAGTTAATATAATTTATGTTTATTCTTATGTAAAATTGTACAGGGTGCCTGGTTATATCTTAAACGGTACCCTAGAGGCTTTATTTTATGAGTTATTAAAAAACTTTAAATACAAATGTTTTTGGGTTTCAACGGAATCATCATTCATTAATCATTCTTGCCGATTATAAATATACTAGGTTTAAACTTTATCTCTAAAGATAACAGAGAAATTTTAGAAAAACTCTGCCATAGGAGGCAATGTGTAAGAGAGAGATGGAGAAAGCTCCAATATAGTGGAGTCAGTGGGAATATATTGCTTCTTATGATAAGGTTTTTCTTAAATTTCTTGATTATCTTTAGAGATAAAGGTCTTAAACCTAGTCTATTATTAATAATCAGCAAGAAGAGACCATTTGAGGTGTATCTATTATACAGGGTGTGCATTTCAAAATAAGGCAGTCGATGCCCGTTTGCTAAATTTCCGATTATCTTTTGTTTGTTTTTCTTGTAAATTGCCCAAACCTAAACACTTTTATATTTAAATTTTTTTGATAACTCATCTGTCTGTAGGGTACCGTTTAAAATATAACCAGACATCCTGTACATAAAATCTGTATAAAATATCATATGTGTTAAAAATTAAAAAAAAAAACTACATAGATATACATAAAAGAACAAAAGTAAACTTAATTTTTTAGAGAAAAAATTATACATCATATACATTATACCTATATCATGAAGAAACCTTATTTTTTGTAAGTTAAGTTTACTGTGTTGACCATTTTTGACCTGAAGAGGTTATTTCAAATCCGTTATTATAAATTTTACTTTTTAAACTTCAATTTACTTGAAACATCTGTATGTTGCCTTTTTTAATCATATCAAATAAAGTATAACTGACTAAAGTTTATGAAAATTAAGATAACTCAAAGTGAAAACTGTATTTTGTAACAAGAAACATTTTTTCTCGATTTTTTCTTCAAAATAACTTTTTTTATAAATTTCAAATGTCTCTATTTTGTAAGATTTGGAGGTGTTCATGGTATCTATTGTTCAGAAATTCAAGAACTACAACATATATAAAATTTAGTAGAGTAAATGAGTAGTCCTGGTAGCCACCTCGCAATTCACCCATTCTTATAGGCTTTGTTCAGCATAATTTTTAGAATACCACTAGATTGTGACGTATAAATGACGAACTTAAACATGGAAAATTTTGGACAATATTCAGGTCTCAACTGTCTAGCAGGCGCGTAACTAAGGGGGGCATAGGGGAGGCGATGTCTTTTTGGGATATTGCATGGGCGCCCGCAGAACCATAACTGATGAAAAAAAAACCAAAAAAGGTCATGCGTAGTCCATTTGGTATATAAATGTAATTTATATATGTAATATGCAATATTTACATTTTCCAGGGGAGGCATTTTGGTGAAAACACCCCTTATATGAAGAAAATTTTTTGGTATTCGGATGTGGATTATCCTGGGTAGAAAAGAACAATATAATATTTGGTTTTGTAATAGTCATTGTGTGTGTGTATAAAAATTTTGAGAAAATGACAAGGGCTTAGATAATACTCTGTGTAACAGATTTCTTGTGGCCTTTTGAATTTTCGAAGCGATAAATCCAACATATAGTGCTAGGCACAACTCAATATATAAATTCTGGTTGAAAATTAGTAAACTTGAATTTTGTCCACAAATTTGCATGTATAACTACGTCTGTCCGGTAGTTTACTATAGGACATCAGGGGTGCGATTTTGCACTTATCATTTCGTTAGTTAACGAAAATTTTCTCCGTTCGGAGAGCTGTTCGGCATGACAATCGGATTTTCCGATCCTGGTTTGTTAAACACCAACCTACTACTAAAGCCGCCATTTTGTTAGAAGTACGGGAAAACATAAAACGCTATCCTCAAAATGTACTTCTTTTGAAGAAATATTTAACAAAATTGTGAATATTTTGTTTAAATATTAATTAATGGTGCAAAATTCTATATTTCGTATTTTATTTTTAAAAGAAAAGGGACCTATGTTAATATGTATTCCATCTATTCTAATCCAGCACCGCGGCTGTTATGCAACCACATAAACATCATACAGCTATCCGCCTTTGAAACGGGGCGCGCCTTCCACAGAAAAATAATATAATAATATAGGCGAAATGCGTTCCTCGGGAGAACAAAGCGTTTTAAACTTAGAGTAAGAATAAAAATCTTACTCTAGGTTGTAATTGCCCGTTGTTACTAAGGAATGGACCTCCCTATTTTAAGAATAGGCAGTATTTTATTTATTTTAGTCTCTAGTAACCTAACCTAACTTTTTTAGTACACAGATACACAGTAAACAAGTCGAACAGCTGATGGATCACTTGCGGAAACATAACAGTGGTTTAATAATGGTGTATTTAAGTATTGCAAAATTGAACATAAATACCAGTAACTAGGAACCAATTTAAGACTAATATTTTCTATTGATGAAAAGACTAAAGAAGCAATAAGGGCAGTTGAATCTAGATTATCATAATTCTGTTACAGGTAGGCATGAATTTGTATATTTTTAAGCAAATAGAATGTACTTGCTAAAATTATATTTTATTATCTATGTCGAGGTCTATGAAGTTATACATAGTAAACAAAAGTATTCCTTAACAGGTATTATCAAAGAAAATTTATAGTGTAAGCTATTATTTTCTTTGGTATTGTATATTTTCACTGTTGAGGGCGAAATGAAATAATCTTTGTTTTTCTTTAAAAGAACTATAGTTGGAATTATATAATGTTATAATTATTAGAGTAGGGAAATAATTAGTTATATTATATTACACAGTATGTGGTGTATGGCACATTTATTGATTATAGCAATATTTTTACTTTTTTGCAGAATATGACCCTAAAAAGAAGGGAATGATACAAGAAATGATGTCAAGTATTTGATACAGTATTTTCATTTACCTTTCACATACTTAGTCAATATAAGGAAGAGCAATCACCGAAGCACAATTACAAATTCCTCGATAAGCTATTTTGTTGATTCAAATTTGAACTCGACCATTTTGATTGTAGAAGTAAGTATTAATTGTGATTATTTTTTTTTTATAAAGAAACTTACTATAATATTAGACTTAAACAGATTAGACTAGTATAATTCATAAGCTTATGTTTAGCAAAGTCTACAGCAAAACATATCTATGAGTTCGTTATTATAACAAATTATCAGTTTACAGTATCAAACAGAATTTAACACACTTGAAACCTTTTTTAATTTGACTAATTGTTTTTGCACTGATATTCTATCGGAAAACAGCAGCAAGATAATGCATAGCAACTCAACTGATGAATGGTGCACTTATTTTTTTATTATGTCATCCATTAAACTTTGTGCTAGACACCTCATTATGTTTTATATGTTTGTCTAATTTCTTACAGTATGATACAAATATGTTTGAAGTGTTTGTTTTTCCTTGGGTTTTGCTAATTGCAATTTTTAATGTGTATTTTTAAATTAATCTTTTGTTGGCACCTTGGCACCTTTTATCCACAGAAATAGCAGACCTCCCCAAATCTATGAATCGCTTTTGAAGTTTCACATCACAATAAAAATATTCTATTTAAAAAAATAACTATTATATGACTTAATAAGTTCATTATGTTTAATCGAATTTATTTGTTTATTCCTATGTAAAATTGTACAGGGTGCCTGATTATACTTTAAATAGTACGTACCCTAGAGGCCTTATGCTATGAGTTATCAGAAAACTTTAAATAAAAATGTTTTTGGGTTTGAACAAAATCATCATTCATTAATCATTCTTGCCGATTATAAATATACTAGGTATAAACTTTATCTCTAAAGATAATAGAGAAATTTTAGAAAAACCATAAGATGGAATGTGTAAGAGAAAGATGGAGAAAGCTCCCAATATAGTGGAGTCAGTTGGAATACCTTGCTTCTTATGATAGGGTTTTTCTTAAATTTCTTGATTATCTTTAGAGGTAAAGGTCTTAAACCCAGTCCATTATTAATAATCAGCAAGAAGAGACCATTTGAGGTGTATCTATTATAAAGGGTGTGCCTTTTAAAATAAGACAGTCGATGCCCATTTGCTAAATTTCCGGTTATCTTTTGTTTGTTTTTCTTGTAAATTGACCAAACCTAAACACTTTTATATTTAAAGTTTTTTGATAACTCATAATAAAGTCTCTAGGGTACTGTTTAAAATATAACCAAACAACCTGTACATAAAATGTGTATAAAATATCAGATGTGTTAAAAGTTAAAAAAATACATATATATACATAAAGGAACAAAAGTGAACCAAACTTAATTTTAGAGAAAAAATTATACACCATATACATTATACCTATATCATGAAGAAACCTTATTTTTTGTAAGTTAAGTTAACTGTGTTTACCATTTTTGACCAGAAGAGGTTATTTCAAATCCATTATTATGTAATTCTGGGATACCTTGTTAGGTACTGGAAGAAACTAGGTTGCTAAAAGTACATTTTGTAAGGATATATTAAATATTTATACAGGATGTCCCAAAAATGTTGTATAAGGTGCAGCTGCTGTTTTTTTATTATGGACTATTTTGTTTTATTAAAGAACAAAACGTCTGGTTTATATGCAATTTGGTAAATTGAGGTTTAATACCTTAAAAAAGACTATACATGAATTTGTAATTCGTTTTGTTTAAAATTTTATTTTTTAAACTTCAATTTACTTTAAACATCTGTATGTTGCCTTTTTTAATCATATCAAATAAATTATAACTGACTTAAGTCTATGAAAATTAAGATTACTCACAGTGAAAACTGTATTTTGTAACAAGAAACATTTTTTTCTCGATTTTTTCTTCAGAATAACTTTATTTTATAAATTCAATTCTGTCTCTATTTTGTAAGATTTGGAGGTGATCATGGTATCTATTGTTCAGAAAGTCAAGAACTACAACATATATAAAATGTAGGGAATTTCCCTGAAGCTAGTTTTATAAGATTTATGTGTAGTCCTAGTAGCTACCACGCAATTCACCCTTTTTTATAGGCTTTGTTCAGTATAATTTTTAGAATACCTAGTGGCATTGTGGATTGTGACATATAAATGACGAACTTAAAGATGGAAATTTTTGGACAATATTCAGATCTCAATTTTTGTTCAACAAAAATTAACATATTTAGTTACGGTTTTCGACACTGTCTAGCAGGCGCGTAACTAAGGGGTGCATAGGGGAGGCGATGTCTTTTTTTTTGGGATATTGCATGGGCGCCCGCAGAACCATACCTGATAAAAAAAAACCAAAAAAGGTCATGCATAGTTCATTTGGTATATAAATGTAATTTATGTATGTAATATACAATATTTACATTTTCCAGGGGAGGCAAGCGTCCCCCTCCCCCCTGCCCCCCATTCAGTAAGAGGAGTCTAGGGACGCCCCTACGGTCTAGCACTAAGTTTATAGCCTAGAGGATGTTAATGCAGAGGTCTTCAGTAAGTTGTTTTACAGAGTGTTTTGTAAAACACTTGTAAAAAAAAGTTTTCCTTGTTTTTTTTAAATTCTTTAGTTTTTTTTGTACAGGGTGTTTTCAACGAAATTGTAAATTTTCTTTAAACATGTTTTTTTTTCTCAACTTTTGTATCCATTATACTATTATTTCTTACCTCAGTTATGAATAAAGGTAATGTCTCTAAATTTATAAATGCGACTGTTGTACAGGGCTTTCATTTATATTTTGACACCTAGTTACATCTTTAATTATAGAAAATTTAAAAAAAAACTTTAAACACAAAATTTGTAGGATTATTCCTGTATTATAGTCTTAGAATATCAAATATTTCTAAAAATTATTGAAAAGTAGAAAAAACTACATAACATGGATTTTTTAAATGTGACACCCTGAATATTATTATCTAATTAAATTAGTCTTTTCATATCGATTATAAATATAAGAGTTCAGAGAGAGAGAGAGGACTAATATCTTTGCCTCTTATGAAATGGCTTTTATCAATTTTTTGGATAATCTTTAAAGATAAAGGTACCAAACCTGATATAATTGCTAACTTCAGATTCATTTAATGTTGCATTAAATGGGGTTAGCTAAAAAAATATAGGTTATGTAATTTCTTCTATTCAGTAATATTTTGTATTCTTAGAAGATAATAGTGAAAAAATCCTACAATTATTGTGTTTTTATTTTCTATAGTTAAAGCTGTATCTAGATGTCAAAATATAAATAAAAACATTATACTTATAAAAAACTGTTTTGCATATTTTTTACTTTGAACTAACTTCAAACTCATCATTAGAATTCATTAATATCTATGTAAATTTAAATAATAACAGACCTTTTTACCATTATTTAATAAGTTTCATTAATTTTTAAACTCTCAAATGACTTGATCTGATGGATCATGAAAGTTAGTTTAAAGTAAAAAGTTCACAATAGAATGGGGTAAGCAACAATTGTTTGATGCATACAGGAGCTGAGAAAAACAACACATCCAGAAAAATTTATATTTTGGCGAAAACACCCTTTTTATAGAAAAAGTTTTTTGGTATTCGGGTGTGGATTACCCTGGGTAGAAAAAACAATATAATATTTCGGTTTGTAATAGTCATTGTGTGTGTATAAACATTTTGTGAAAATGACAAGGGCTTAGATAATACTCTGTGTAACAGATTTCTTGCAGCCTTTTGCATTTTCGAAGCGATAAATCCAACATCTAGTGCTAGGCATTATTGAAAACCACAACTCAATATATAAATTCTGGTTGAAAATTAGTAAACTTGAATTTTGTCTACGAATTTGGACATCAGTATCTAAAATTAATTAATTAATGTAGGGGTTATGGTTATATTGAATAAAAAAAATTGGGTGGAGGTACTATACATGCTGTTGGTTACAAACACAAGTTTAAGAAGCCATATTTATATGGATATTCTTCTTATTTTCTTAAGGGGAATATGCTCCTTATGTATTGCTTTTAATTTTTAACTAAAATTGGAAATATACCTATTTTATCAATAACGAAGTTTTTTAATAGCATATTTACAGCTAATTTTTCGAAAAGTAATTTTTTTACAATATTTTTTCTTCTTTTTAGGTATTTCAAGTCACAGTGTGAGTTCTTTGGACTCTTTGTAAAAAAAAATGGTGTGGACTTATGTATCACCAGAAATCAGCAGCAATGGAAACTAATTTCAGTTTGTAACAACTCGAACAATAAAAACATGTCCAATTGTTGTTTTTTATTTAGTGACAAATATAGAATTGATTTTTACTATAAAATATGCAACACTTTAAAAAAAAATTAAAGAAGTTCCAGTCAATTTCATAATAATCAAAATGGAAAATTATTTCATTTATATCTTAAAGATTTATGACTATACTTAAATTTAAAAAAATAATTATATTTAGGCGTTTTATAGATATAGATTTACAGGGATATAGAGAGTGAGAGATTGATACCATTATGTCATTAGTTATGGGTGGTATTATATATGAATCTTTAAACAAATTTCCAAAACTTAAGGTATGAAAGTAGAAATATTTATTTTTCAGTTCCAACTGTTTCTTTTGGTAGTTATGTAAACTCTCCAAACGTCAATTTTAGTTTTTAGACGATAAAATTACTCTATTAGGTACAGGATCAGCTGTGCAGTAATTTTATTATTTTTAATGCAATGAAAAAAATGCAAAGTAAATTTTCTTCTTCCATATCATATGGTAATTATCAGTATTTTTGAAATATATAGAGAGTGACAAAATATCTATTTTTATTAAATGAATACCCTGTCTATTTTTTACACCTATGAAAAGCTAAAAAATATCTCCAAAAAACTTCATGCCAAATTTTCTGAGACCCAGCTATGATATTTCAAAAACCAAAATTAATACCTTCCTACAAATGGCCATATTATTTTTGAATATATAAATTTCAGTCGTAACAGTTACAAATTTACATTTCTTAAAAGGACTTCTTTATACAGAGCATTCTATGTAAAAAAATACACTGTGTGTAATATTTTTTAGTACGAGAAATAATAAAAATATTAGAGAGGGACCGCTTGAAATGGCAATCAATTTCCCCTCGTACAGATTGTCACTACAATTTGCTGCATATTCAAATAATTTATTAGGCCGTCATTTAGTTTTGTCATACAAGACTCGGGCTAAAATTTTACCAGTCTGTTTCTCACTTGAGTTTTATGCAATTTTATTTCATTAGGCCGCCATATTCGATTCTAACCCAAAATGTTTCCATTCCGTTGAAAACTTAAATTCAACTGGATAAGTAGTTTTTAAGCTATGCTGCGTTCAGACAGACTAACAGAAGTGGGAAAACATGGGGCCCAAGCACCCTAAAATGTGAGTTCTGCAAAAATGTCAAAGGGTTAATTTTTCATTTTTTACTCTTGTAAACTGGTCTAAATGCTGGTGGTTGCCCTTCTTCAGTAAGCACTTTTATTTATTTTAAACTTTATAATTAAATGGTAAAAGTATTAACTTTTATTTGTTTATTTTTCTAATGATTTAATAAATACTATTAGGTATTTTAATTTTAACACAGAATAAGTGTGTAACTTATTTTATTAAGACCATATTACCATTTTATTAAAAATCGTCTTCAAATAAACAATACATTTGGAAAAATAAAAAACATATTTTTATTACCAATTCATTAGATAAATAAAGAAAACAAATGTATTAGAAATTAAAGTAGGAAGTTTCATTTTGAAAAAATATTTAATTCCGAATAAATATAACAAAATTTTGACTAGTACATCTAAAACTAGTCCACTTAAAGATATGTATGTATTTATCACTACAGTACATTGAATTTGTAGACAATAAAGAAACAAAACTTAAGCTCTATCTCAAAATATGGCTTACTAAAGTATTCAACAATTGTCTGTTAAATTTATTAGATTTTAATTTAATGTTGATTCTTTAATAAAGGTTTGCTTAGTGTCCTATTTATTTAAAGAGGTGTTATGTATCTTAAAATAGTTATTTCCTACCTCGAAATATCTGACAGTGTCTAAGAAGATCATATTCTCTAATGTCTCTAAAATATCTGGAAATACAAGTGCAAAAATATTATATTACGCCTTTATAATAAAGTATAATAACATTAAAATCTGTTCTGGAAAAGCACAATATAATATCCACTAAAATGTTCACCTTTTTTCACTGCACTCACATGTAGAGATTAATTAAAGTCAAATTTAGGTCTCTTGAAATCACCACTTATTTGTTAACTTCTGTTTTATTAGAATATTAGTAGGTATTAGGTACAATAATTATTCACCATCACCAATTGATGCCAGCAATGCTGCTATATCTTCCCTTTTAGAAGTATAACAAACACACGTATTAAGGATCTCCAGGCAGACCTTAGAAGCTTCAGATTTTTAATTCTTCATCACCTTTTAATTATTTCCAAAATAATAAAGTATACTTAATTAATTAAATGTGTCGTGTTTTGCTCAACGTCAACAAAATAATTTTAAGGTTAACAGTAACTGTCAAATCGTAATGAAAAACTGGCCTACTTGACGTCAAAAAATACATGCAATTTTCCATTTAAGAAATGGATGCTACTTCCAACCTTTGTCAGTTGTTTCGCTAAATCACGTGATTTAGCGATTCGTTAACTAACGAAATGATAAGTGCAAAATCGCACCCCTCCCTGGTCTCTTCTCGATACCTTTGTGTCCTGAAAGTTCAAAGGCAATAGAACTATCGAATTTTCAAGCATTAACAAAAGAAATGGCTTACGGTTTTTCTTCTACTTCGAAAAATCTAGCCCCAGCGGAAGATACAAAAAAGAGGAAAACAAACACATACAACAAACAGCGTTCAAACATCCCTCTCTAGGACATCAAAAAAACAAAAGACTGGAAATCCCGTTTCAATTATTACTAGGTCGCTAGCTGAAAAATAATTTTATTCTTCATTTTATTAACAATTCCACTTCTTTAACTGTCGCTGCTTACTTCCATTCATATTCTCAAATGATCATGATTTATACGCCACCAGATAGCACCTTAAAACTCTTATTGTTTAAACATTTATTTATCTTCCTTAAATCAAATCTTGGATTTTCCGTTATTCCAAGTAGACGAAGTATTTGGAGCATCTTTGCGTCAAACTAAAAGTTTCCAAGCAATTTTATATTTTTTATAGACCTCCTAATATGAATTTTCCTACTAAGGCTCCTAAGCCTGTCCATTCCAGAATGTTTTAATTGACGCGATATCCGAATCGCCGGCAATACTTTGCCTAGGCAATATAAACATATATTGAATGTAAATAATACCATGCTCACGGTTTCTTTGGCAGTTTTAGAACCATTTAATATTAAACAATTAGTATTAGAGCCAAGACGCATTGCAAATAATAACGTCTCTGTGATTCACTTAATTTGTTCAAATATTGCTGCGTCGGATGTAAATGTAATTGATTCAAATATATTAAGCGACCAGTCCTTGACTTCTAAGATTTTGAATTATCCTATTGAAGATAAAAGTACCACATTTAACGACAGATATTTTAATAAAATTAATTGTGATAATTTTCAGAATGATCTTGAAACGATATCTTGGTATACCATATGAGATATAAATGATATCAATGTAAAGGTTAATTTTCTTAGCAGTAGTGTACTTAAATCTTTCGGATTTGAGAATCTGACTATCATTATAATTAGGTTACGTTGTGGTTCATACCAATGTTACCTGTTCATCCCATGTAACACTTTTTGGATAACTAATTTCATTAGTAATAATTTTTTTAACGTTTCCCTATGCCGCCAACTTGTTTCGGCATATTTGATTTTTACCAAAATATAATCAGGTCATCCCCATATGATATATATATATATATATATATATATATATATATATATATATATATATATATATATATATATATATATATATATATATATATATATATATATATATATATATATATATATATATATATATATATATATATATATATATATATATATATATATATATATATATATATATATATATATATATATATATATATATATATATATATATATATATATATATATATATATATATATATATATATATATATATATATATATATATATATATATATATATATATATATATATATATATATATATATATATATATATATATATATATATATATATATATATATATATATATATATATATATATATATATATATATATATATATATATATATATATATATATATATATATATATATATATATATATATATATATATATATATATATATATATATATATATATATATATATATATCAGGTTATATGTATATCAGTCCGTTAGGTAAATAGTTTTTTCTACAACCGTCCTTAAAATCCTATTTTACACACTGATTGCAGTAGCTAAAGCTTGTTTTCAAGCACCGATGCGTGAAATACAATGCTTTCCCTAAAGGATTTACTTCACGCACCGGCTCAATAAGAAATGCATGGGCCGCCATTAATTTTAGGCACCGGGCCCGCACTGGTAATAATTTTATTAGGCGGCCGTGCCTCGCAATTTGTATCGTTGTCATGGTAACGAGTTGTCAAATTGCCAATGCAAACAGTTTAAAATAGACACTTTAAGTTCGAATAGTAATTTGAACAGTTTATTATTTTAAGTTATAATAAGCAATAATTATGGACTCTGATATACAGTTGGCGCATTACCTTTCTGGAATGACGTCACGCTGGTTTCAAATAACGTATTTCTTATATTATTTATATTTCAGCGATGATTCCTAACCTAAACGTATGCAGTGATGTAGATAGGAGGGGTGCGTTCAGCACTGGCTAAAGCGAATTTAAAATTGGCATTTTCTGTACAGAAAGCGCTGCAACTTGTCGAAAATGGCTGGCAAAAAATTAACACTCTCATTGCCATAAAAAAACCCTCATTTTGCACACTTAATACAAAAATAACTATTATAACTTCAAAAACTAAAATTATTTTGCAAATAAGACTTTACTAATATAAATTCTTTCATCTTAGTCTTATTCTTTGTTTGCAATGTAATAAATTGACGCCAGTTACCCATTTTCATCAAAATTATTTTAATTCTCAATTACAGACAATATTGAAAAAATATTAAGAAAAGGGGAATAACGAACGATGAATCCTTTACCTCCAGAATGTTTCAAAAACAAAAAGAGGTAAAAACAAAAATCACAGATTACTTAAAGAACAAAATAAGAGATATGATCTATTGCGTGTATGCTAAAAATGAATATGTTACAATGCAGACTTTGCTTTAAAAACTAAAAGAGAGAAATTAATGTATAACTAACTAACTTTAAAAATAAAAACTACTCCCCTTCACTATCTTCAGAATCAGAACTAAATTCTTCATCGTCACTGCTGTCTTCGTCGGTACTAATTACAAGTGGCGCAATGTCTGAAGCATCACATATCTGTATTGTCTTCCAAGCTTCTTGGATTACCCTTTCTGTGTGGCTGACATAATTTTTCCAATGCTCTGAAGATACTTCATTTATCGCTTTTTCCCACATGGCCAAAACTTCCGATGGTGTCCCCTTCAGACTAGCAATGTATTGGTCGTATTTCCTCTTACACTCAGACCATACCATTTCAATAGCATTAAATTGACAATGGTATGGAGGAAGTCTTAGTATTTTGTGGCCCAAAGGTTTCACATATTCGTCAAGGTAGAATGTTTTTTCAATGTTACAATTTTTTTCTACAATGCTCCATATTTCATCCTTCATGGCCCTCTCTGGGAAGTCAATGTTCTTTTCTTTTAACCATCCAATCAATCTCTGCTTTGTCCATGATTTTCTTGGAATATCCTCTAAAAGGCCGGAATGATAGCTTGCGTTGTCCATCACTATCAAACTTTTTGGAGGAAGATTTGGTACCAGCTGATTTTTAAACCAATTTTCAAAATTTTGCTTGTTCATATTGTCATGATAATCTCCGCTTTTTAGTCCACTTTTAAATATTAAACTGGCCCCCTTAATAAATCCTTCCTTTGATCCAGCGTGAACTACAATATATCGATGACCTTCACTAGCTTTTTTAGAACTTGTAGACATAGTGTTATCCTGCCAGCTGTTTCTAAACGAACCTTTACTAAAAATCCAAGTCTCATCAATAAATACGGTGGTATAAGCATCTTGTCCTAGATTTTGATTTTTGACATATTCCCTCAAGAAATTGATTCTCTTGTGGACGATGTGGGGCAAATCCATCAGGTATTTTCTATTATTTGATTTCTTCCACTTAAAACCAATACTTTTTACGTATTTTCTTAGCGAGGTGATGGAAAAATTAAAATATTCATTTATCTCTTTTAGTTTTTTAAGCAAAGTCTGCATTATAACATATTCATTTTTCGCATACATGCAGTAGATCGTATCTCTTATTTTGTTCTTTAAGTAATCTGTAATTTTTGTTTTTACCTCTTTTTGCTTTTGAGACATTCTGGAGGTAAAGGATTCATCGCTCGTTATTCCTCTTTTCTTAATATTTATGATTGTTGTATGGCTAAGTTTTGTTGCATTTGAAGCTCGTTCAATTATATTATCAGTTTGCGGAAGGATTCCATTTTTAGCTTGCTCTTTTTCCAATTGAAAAAAAGCCAAGATATTCAAAACTATTAGCTGTGATTGCTGATTATATCTTCGCGGCATCTTGCAAAAGTTTAAAAAGAATCACAACAAATCAATGTCAATTTTGACGAATATATTCTGAAAGACACATAACCAAAACCGGCATTGACTGTTGTAAAGAAACGACAATGAGTTTTTTCAAAATGTTTTTGTGACTGTCAGTTAACATAAATCAAACAAAAATAACCAAAAATGACGTCATTCCAGAAAGGTAATGCGCCAACTATAGAAATGTGTACTCCACCAGATATTACGGAAGCAGCGAAAACAGCTAGTAATTCTCTGTTACCTCAGAAGTCAAAGGAAATTTATGAAAACACGTACAATAAATTTATGACCTGGCGCAGTAAGAACAATATTAAAACCTTTTCTGAAAATGTTTTACTCGCATATTTATCAGAATTGTCAAAAAATGTGAAATCATCAACACTATGGAGTCATTATTCAATGCTAAAAAGTACTATTAGCATTAAAAATAACATTGACATTGGTAAATATCCAAAAGATCATGCATTTTTAAAACGGAAGAACACAAAAATCTCGAATATTGGAGAAAGAACAAATTTTCAAGTTCATAAATAAGGCTCCTGACGAAGTTTTTTTATTAACCAAAGTGATATTAATATTTGGGATTGCTGGTGCTCTAAGAAGAAGCGAAATTTACAAGCTAAAAATGTGCGATATTCAAGATTTAGGAAGTGTTCTTGTTGTATCCGTCCCTGATACAAAAACCAAAATAACAAGAAAATTTACCATTACCGAGCATTTAGAATTATACAGAAAATATGCCGCCCTTCGTCCCCAAAATTATCAAGAAAACAAATTCTTCATCAAGTATCAAGGAGGAAAATGTACTCGCCAAGTCGTCGGGATAAACAAATTTGGAAAATTGCCTAGTGAAATAGCAAAATTTTTAAAACTACCACATCCAGAAAAATATACAGGCCATTGTTTCAGACGATCATCTGCTTCCTTGCTAGTTGAAACCGGTGCAGATTTACTAATGTTAAAACAACACGGCGGTTGGAAATCTTCAACGGTAGCTGAGGGTTACGTAGAAAATTCCCTTAACAAGAAAAATGATATTTCAAATAGACTTTTGTCAGTTCAAAATCCAAATATGACCTCGATCACAAGCAGCAATATTATTAACAAATCATCATCAAAGGAGGCTACAGAAGTTAAATTTAGTAATCTAACAAATTGCAACATTACTATTAATAATTACAATAATTATAAAGAAGAAAATTAAATAATTTAACTATAATTTCTATTAAAAAGTTACAATTATTATAAAGTAGATAATTAAATAATTTAACTATAAGTTCTATTAAAAAGTTACAATTATTATAAAACAGAAAATTAAATAAATAGTTCATTAGTTTAATTTGTATTATATAAAGGAGAAAATTAAATAGTTTAATTTTATTTCGTACTTGTATTATTTACGGTTGTAGAAAAAGTATAGTGTGCAATACGTGCGTGAAGACTTTTATACCCTTGTGTGATATTGTGACCCTCGCCTTCGGCTCGGGCCACAAACATCACACTCGTGTATAAAAGTTAACTTCACGCACTTGTTACACAATATACTATTTCAGACTGAATTTTTAATTATTTTATTCGCCATTTTAAATTCGTACCTGTTGATTTCCACATAATACTTGATTTTTTTGACAAAATTTTAGATAAATTGGATAAGTGGTTCTATAGTAATTATTTTTTAACATTTCACTAGGCCGCTGTTTTGTTTTGCCAGATTGGATTTTTAGCAAAATGTTGCCAGGTCATACCCATATGAGCCTAAATTTTTGACTAAAATTTGAAGTCAATCTGATGAGTAGTTTTTAAGCTATGTCGCGGACTAACCGACACACAGTACCACAGTTTTACTAGTTCACCTCTATACCACAATTATTTATGGGATACGATTTGAAATCAGTCCATTAAGTTATTTTTTTCAGGCTAAATTTTTTAAATATTTTATTAAACCGCCATTTTGTTAGGCCATCTTAGATTCGTACAAAAATTTTAACAGTCGATTTCTATATAATATTTGATTTCTGTGCAAAAATTGAGATAAATTGGATAAGTAGTTTTTAGGTAATAATTATTTTAACAATTCACTAGGCCGCTATTTTGTTTTGTCATTTTGGATTTTTACAAAAATGTTACCAGGTCATCCCCATATTACCCGTAATCTTTGACCAAAATTTTAAGTCAATCGGGTAGTAGTTTTTTAGCTATGCCGCGAACAGACGGATTGACAGACCGATAGACAGACAGACAGACGAAATTGAAAAAAACATGTTTTTCGGCACATAGGGACCCGGAGACGTAAAGATCTGAAAAAATATCGTAGGGTGATTTTTTCACATTACAATACTTCCGTTTTACGAGGAAAGTAAAAAATCTGTACATTTTTTTTATCCGGAAGTGTCCTGTTTATGTATCTTTCATATTTATTGGACGCTATATTGTTTCACCATATTGAATTCCTAGAAATATGTCTCCATCTTCTACGTATGCCATACTTAATTCTTGGATATAATTTAAAGTAAATTCAATAAGTAGCAAACGTCGCCATTTTGTTTCGTCATGTTGAACTCGTACCAGTTTATCCCTATATCACATTAATTTTTCTGCAAAGGCAGTTAAATAAGATGTATTACCTTGATTTTAAAACATTTTATTTGGCCGACATTTTTTTTCGCCATCTTGAATTTCTACCACAACTTTATCAGTATTGGATTTGTTACCAAAATATTACCAGGTCATCCCCTTATGAAGCTTAATTTTTGACGAAAATTTGAAGGCAATCGCATTAGTAGTTTTTAATTTATGCCGCGAACTGAAAGAGAGACTAGGTAGGCTAATACGTGAAGATATGTAAAACCTGGGACGGTGATTTTTCCCAAACGTTTTATTTGGTCGTTATTTTGTTCGGTCATTTTGAATTATTACCACAATTTTACCAGTTTATTTTTATACCACAAGTAATTATTGCACATAATTTGAAATCAATCTATGGTAGTTTTTCAGGATGAACTTTTAAATATTTTATTATGTTTCGCCATCTTGGTTTCGTACTAAAATTTCAATTGTTAATTCTTACATAATAAAGTGCGGGACACGAAAGAAAACCGGGCGGTCCTTAAAATAAAGGTTCATAGTCTTAAGCAAGCGGAAAAGTAAAATTTGTGTACGCAAATAAATTTTATGTTGTTTTATTTGTTGTAATAGTTTGCCGCTTCACCTATAAAGTGCGCCAGCTAAGCGGCACTTGCCGCTAGAAGGTTTTAGCTATTTCGAGTGGCGCCTATACATTTCGAGCATTTGTTTTCATTTCTATATAAATGCGTTGCGTTGAATTTGAACTATTATTTCGAAGTAACGATGGCGAGCAAAAGAGGAAAAACAATTCGAAGCAGTGCACGTGAAGTTATTGCGAGCATTATAGAGGCCTGTACTAGAGAAACTGAAAATATTAGTTTGACTATTCCAATTCAAAATCGAACAGAACGCGTTGCATTTTACACTGGTGTTTCGGAAAGTAGTGTAAGAAAATTTCAAAGAGAACCTAATGATAGCTCATGTCCTACTTCGCCTTTAAGATCTCCTGGTAAAAAAAGACCCCGATTATCATACAAAGATAAAATTGATGATGGTGATTTTCAAGTAATTCGACGAACAATAGAGGATTTTTATATAAACTTGAAGAAGGTTCCGACCTGCAAACCCCTACTTCGTGCTGTAAAGAACAAAATAGATTTTCCGTACGGGTATAAAACCTTAAATTGGCTTTTACGTTCAAATGGTTTTGTTTGGCGCAAGTGTCAAAATAAACGAAAATTGCTCATTGAGAGACCAAATATTTTTCACTGGCAGGTGAAATATCTATCAACTGTAAGGCAATATAGCCGAGGAAGATGCAATATTGTGTATCTAGATGAAACCTGAGTAGATAATGATGACAGTCAACAAATGCTGGCAAAGTGAAAGTGTTACAGGTGTTGCTCAGGGAATCCGCTCTACTAGTCATTTTATTATAGTTCATGCTGGTTCAGAGGCAGGATTTGTTCCAGGTGCTGCTTTAGTTTTTCGCTCGGGACTAACAACTGGAGACTATCATGTACAGATGAATAGAAATAATTTTGAAAAGTGGTTGCTCGAGAAGCTTCTACCTAACATTCCTCCCAAATCAGTCGTGGTAATGGATAATGCGTCTTATCATTCTCACGTAGAAGATAAAGTGCCAACTAAATACTCTACAAAAGCTCATATGATATCGTAGCTTAAATCGAACAAACTTGTATGTGATCCAACATGGAGAAAATATCAATTATATGAAGTAATAGTATAGAGAAAAAGTATAAAATTGACGGGCTTTTACGTAACCTTGGTCATACACCTTTAAGGCTGCCTCCATACATGTGCAACCTCAACCCTAATGAACTTGCATGGGCAAAGTAAAAAAATATATTCGAGAGTGCAAACACCGGTGAACTTTCAATTAAAGATTTAAATTAAATATCATGACAAGCGATTGACTCAATATCGGCTGATAAACATGTTCTATTGAAGATAAATACTGGGAAGTAGATGCCAAAATTGAATCGTTTATTGATGATTTAGTTACCACAGTGGGATCTTCAAGTAGTGACGACGAAACCTCATTATTTTCAGAGGAAGACAACGAATTATGTTGTAAAATTGTTCATAAAGTAGCTGTCAAAAACTTCAAAATAATTAATTTTCTGTTCAATACCGGGTGTCAAAAAATATCTAATATTGCAATTAATATTTGAAAAACTACAGAACTATAATTTTCCAGAATTAACACATCGATGTAGTTATAGTAGTGGAACCAGCACTGATTCCAGTGAACAAGATTTATCAAAATTTTAACTTATGTAGTTCGGACTATTCCGGTATGCCAAAAGTGACCGTTTGTCCCCGTCTGTCATGTTACTTTGTACAGGGGTCGTCATTGTGAAGTACTATACAGGACGTAATTAAATGTTAATGTTAAAGGGGGGTGATTCTTGGACCTGTTTAAAAAAAAAGATTAATATGAACCTAAAAGTCTTAACTTTGGAGATACAGGGTTTTAAAAAAACATTTTTTTTAAATCCTAATTCTGATGCTATTATAGATAAATAACTGTGTGAAATTTGATACACGTCTTTTATGCATAAAAGGGCAATTTTTTATTAACAATCAATTTTTGAAATTTCTACCAATGGCGTGCATATGTAATTAACCTGGGCAAATCCGTATGCTCCTTAATGCATAGAAGACGTGTATCAAATTTCATGCAGTTATCTACAATAGCATCAGAATTGGGATAAAAAAATGTTTTCTTTTTAAACTTTACCATCCTGTATCTCAAAAATTAAGACTTTTATGACATAAAAACACCCCCTTTAACATCAGCACGCAATCAGGAAACGTCCTGTATAGTACTTCACAATGACGGCCCCTGTATAAAGTAATATGACAAACGGAGACAGACGACCACATTTGGCATGGCCCAAAGTCGAACTGCATAAATTAAAATTTTGATAAATCTCGTTCACTGGATCTAATGCTAGCTGCGCTTGTAAAATCTGGACTTGTAAATCGTGTATCACTAGACTGGGTAGTTCATTAATAGTGGACGTAGGCAGTAGCCCGGGAACCGTTAACGACAGAACTCAAAAAAAAAAAAAATATTTGTAGGTAAATTGATCACGAGAAATCAAAATTAAATCATTTTAAAATTCAAAAGTTCGTCGATTTTGCAACACAAAAGAGATAGAAGTGCGGTACAAGAAAGAAAACAGACAAATATAGATAAAGGTTCATTAAGCATAGTTAGATTTTTTAATTATCTGAAGTGCGTATAGTCAAAATGGAGTGCCTTATTATTTAAAGAACGACGGGACACCACTGGTTTAAAGAGATTTCTTGGCCGAGCTTCCTAAACCGATTGACTCCGCCCGGTTTCCTTTCATGTCCCGCACTTACCTTGATTTTTACCAAAATTTAAGGTTAAGTGGATATATAGTTTTTAATAATATTTTTTCACTAGGTCGTTATTTTGTTTCGTCATATTTTACCAAAATGTTGCCAGGTCATCCCGATATAACCTTTAATTTTTGACCAACATTTAAAGTTAAACTGGTAAGTAGTTTTTTTAGCTATGCTGCCAACAGACAGAGCGACACACAGACAGACCGTATAGTACTAACTTACATATCAAATTTCATGTTTTAAATAAATAAATTTTTTAAATCTCTAGACGAAAATTTGGTTTAAACTGAATGCCAAATAACAGTCATCTAAAAATTTGTAATGAAACGATAAAATCTCTCTGTTTAACGTATATGATATCAGCGGTCAATCATCAAATGATCGTAGCAAGACGCTTTTGACTAAAAGTTACCTTCAGTGCTACCTACAAGTAAGTATGTCGAAAAAATAAGCTTTTAGTTTAAAGATGATGGAAAAAAGATAAAAAACAACATTAAACGATGTACTTACTCCTCAGTAAAAAATAGACAGAAAATTGATTTGACCAAATATATTGTATAATTTAACCTGTTTTCTTGCAGCTTTTTAGCCTTTTACCACCATCTTTAAACTAGAGGGTTAATTTCTCGACATACTTATTTGTAAGTAGCATTGAAGTTGACTTGCCAGTAGAAAGCGCTTAGCTACGATCTTTTGCTCATTATACAAAGTAACTTCTTTGTTTGATTACATCCTCACGTGTACTGGGTTACCAACGAGAACTGAACCAGGGCTATTTTTTGAGCTTTAATATTACAGATTAAAAAAAAACTGAAACTAGCATGTAGTTGTAACTTTTTCTGCGGCATTGAAAAATGTTAATAAAATTATTTGAACTGAAAACAAATGAACTCATAAACATATTATTTTTTAGATGGAAGGTCCTATTCAAATAGGGCTATTCATGATGCTCTCAACCATGTATAACTTGATGGGTTTGTGATCCAGTGTTTCGGATTTATTGACATTTATCATAATTTTTTGGTAGATTTTTAAACCGGTATATTTAAGGTATTTTGGTATTTTTTGCAACTCTACCTGAGCCATAAAAAAGGAAAATTTAGTTTTTATTTACTGCCTAGTACTCAACTCTCAAAATAAAAAAAATGACACAGTGTTCCCAAATTTTACGAATAGTTATTTTTCTCAACATTTTCAAATGTTACCCCCTGTATATTATGTTAGATCTAAATAGACAAATAAACGAAAGGTTCAATCATGTATAACATCATGAGTCCGCGAGGCACCGTTTCGAATTTATAGACGATTATCTCCAGTAAATATTTTAACTCCAAATTGGATTTCCAAGCGTTGCTAACGAAATATTATTATTTACATAATGATTTACAGTTGTCTGCATTGTTCGTGAGGTGCGTTTATGAACTAGATTTTCCACTCTATTCTCTGTATTGTAATTTCATATAGTTTCTTTTTTTAATTTATGATAGAAAGCACAATCTTTAAATTTGCTCGTCTTCCAGGAGGCACTCCTCATTTAATAAGGGGTTAGATATTATCTAGAAGGCCTGACGCTGGGAACTTAAATTCTGTTTCTGAAATACTGGATTCCTGAAAACTCAACCAAGCGTGCATTTTTGGATTTCAGAAGAACAAGGCTGCAAACGTGCCTTCAAATAAACAAATGGAAATAAATACTCTCCAGTACAAAAATTGGAACAACGTAAATACAATTCCAGGTTAGATGTTTGCAATATTCTTATGGAGAGACATTTCTTAAAAATATATTTTCTAATTATTTGGACTGATGAGTCCATATTTACAACCTCATGTAAAATTTGCAACGGAAAAAATATCCGTCATTTTTATTGTTAGTCTTTAAGTGTAAGTTCTTTATTAAATTTGTTCGTTAAAAAAATATTTTAATACTATATATAAAGGTATAATCGTCTATAAGTTCCAAACGGTGCCCCGCAGACCTGTGTTGTTATATATCGTTAAACTCGTCGTTTAGTTCTCTCTATAGATCTAACATAATATACTGGAGGTTGCAATTGAAAATGTTGAAAAAAATAATTATATGCGAAATTTGGCAACAATGTGTCATTTTTCTAGTTTTGAGAGCTAAGTACTAGCAAAGAAAATTATAGCCAGCTGTAGAGAGGTATTCCAATGTTAAGCTTTTCGGTAACGAAATGGATGCAGGTTTTTCAGAGTCTGCATCCATCGAGAGCCGAGCGCGGTATCGCGTCATTCGCGTCGCCTCTATTGCCACTTCATGTCGTGCCGGGTCAACCAATATTACGTTTAAGATATTATTATGTTAGGAACTAGTTGGCAAGCAGTGTGCCCAACTGCAGGGAATTTTCCCTTTTTAGGGAATTTTAGAACAAGAAAGGGAAAAAGGGATTTTTTCAGATATATCTCAATTATTAGGGAATTTTTTAAGGTATGCACTATAACATCATCAAAAACATTTTAGTCTCAGATCATTTTAATTTTTTCACAAATTTGGAAATCCCGAATCTGATGAAAGTTCGGCAACAAAGCTACTATTTTCTGGTCATTATTGAATGGCAACATGGCAACGTAGTTCCCCGCACTCGAATAGTCAGGTTTTCCCCGAAATCTATTTTGTGGAATGATACTTTGTTCCTTTGTATCTCTTGCGCATAATTACTAGAAGCAAATTTTAAAAATGAATGAAAGCGACAGCGAAGGTGAATTTCAGACTAAGAAAAGGAAAATAGATAGCAGTAAAATATTTAAACCATATTGGCTAGATGATCCCATTTTTAAAACATGGTTATTGCCTGATACAACCTCCAAGTATAAAGCAAGGTAAGAGCTAATGTTATTTTTAATAAATTAATATTTACTTTTAGATGTAAAGTTTGCAACGTGACGATGAAATCAGGAAAAAGTGTTTTACAGAAACATGCTGGTACTCGCAAGCACATAGAAAAAATGAAAATAATAAAGGGAACTAAAAACATAACGGAAATGTTTCGCACTAGCATTCAACATGTTCATCAAACAGATGTTAAAAAGGCTGAAATCAAATTAGCAGCATTTTATGCAGCCAATAACGTAGCCTTTAGAACAATTAATCAATTAGAACCAATTCTAAAAGAGATTTTTCCGGATAGTAAAATTTGCCAAGACATGCGTTTAAAAGAAACAAAATGTACGGAGATTATTAGAAACGTATTATGCAAGAAAGAAACTAACGATTTAGTAAGTTATTTAAGAGCAAACTTGTTCTCTGTTTTATTGGATGAATCAACAGATATCGGCGACTATAAAAGTGTAGCCATATTAGTACGTTTTGCTAAAAATGGAATACAAACAAAGCTTCTGGAATTAATCCAAGTAGATGCCCGGGACTTAGGAGCAACAAATTTATATGGGGTATTCAAGGCCTGTTTGCAAAAACATGAAATACCTTTGAAAAATATAGTTGGTAGGTAGTACGTATGTAACAAGCATGTTAGTTGATCATTATGTAAATAACGTTAGAAGCAGTTCCCGTTATTATAAATTTATGTATATTTTGTATTTATATATAAACTCGTTGATAATACCATATTGTGATATACAATTGTGAATGTCTAATATAGAGTCAGTAAAAAATGGTAAAAAGTTTAAAATAAAATCTAAATATTTAAAATAAATGTAAAATCAATAATAAGTATTAAAAATTTCAAACATTTCAATATTTTCTCAAAAGGCAGAGGCGTGAGACTATCATCTCATTAATAATATATCGATATTTATATATGGCGTTATACTTTTAGGTGTTGCCAGTGATGGTGCGAGTGTAATGGTGGGAAATCATCATTCGTTTTTCAAGTTGCTACAAGACGAACAGTCCCATGTAGTGCTTTTAAGATGTATATGTCATTCAGCGGCATTGGTAGCTTCTCATGCGTGTTCGTTCCTTCCGAGGTCTCCAGAAGATCTGGTCAGAAATATTTATAATTATATATCTGGTAGTGCAAAAAGGTTCGCTCAGTTGCATGAAATGCAAGAGTGGTTCAACGAAAAAAAACATCGGATGTTAAAATTGTCTACAACTAGGTGGCTAAGCAGGTACGATTGTATAAATCGCGTCATTGAAAATTGGATCACCTTGGAACATTATTTTACAGTGGCTGTGTATGAAGACAAATTAAAAAGTGCCGAGTTTGTACTCAGTGAACTTAAAAATGTGTACACTAAGGCATACCTATTATTTTTAAAATATTCGTTAAAACTTTTTAATATGTTCAATACTCTTTTTCAAAGCAGACAACCATTAATTCATTTGCTTTATTCAGAAACACTATCTCTAATGAGACAATTATGCAGAAATTATCTAACGCCATCAGCGTTGGACGAAGATTTAACAAAATTAAATTTGAGAAATCCCAGATTTTTTCTCCCCCTGGAAGAAATATATCTAGGAGCGGAATGCAACGAAATTTTGCAACAAATGCCAAAAGAAGGCAAAGAAGCATTTTTAAAACACTGTCTAAATTTTTATATAGAAGCCGCAGTAGATCTTCAAAAACGACTACCTGATGCGATTTTTCAAGATATGAGGTTTTTAAGTTTTGAAATAGCATTCAAAAAATGTCATTCTGAGAGAAAAGTTAATTTTATCGCATTATGTAATCAATTTCAGTCAGTTATTGACATTGATAAAACAGAGATCGAAAATGAATGGAGAAATTTGCCTGATTCATTAAGCGAATTTGAAAAAGAAAAATTAAGATCTTTGCAAATTGATGAGATGTGGTTAGAGATATGCTCAAAAAAACTATTTGATGACAGTTTGGCATTTCCCAACTTATCCAAATTGGTAAATGTCATTTTAATTCTTCCTCATTCAAATGCGGAAGCGGAACGTATTTTTTCAATACTAACCGACACTAAAACAAAAAAACGGAATAGATTAGCCGAAACATCATTAAATGCTGTTTGCACTTTTAGGAGTAGCTTACAGGCCGACAATGATGATATCGTCCAATATAAAATAACAGAGGATCACTTAAAACTACATAACGAGAAAATGTATTCGTTTAAAAATATCTAGTCATAGCAATTATTTTTAATATTATATTTTTACGTTGTATCATTTGTTTGTATTATAGTTTTTAATTTCTGATTTTGTAAAAATAAATTTGTTTCTGTCTAATGAAGCGTATACTTGCAAATACGAATAAGACCAGCCCTGATGTGAGTTGTGGGGGGAACCGGCCCGATATATATCCTTTGTTTTTTTGAATTCTAACTTGGTAATACCAAATAACAACTAACCATTTTAATCGTTTTCATTCTGTCAGCACCTTGAAAGCTTATCGGTGGGGAACGTAAGAGAACATACCCGAGACATTATCGTTAGTTGTTTAGAAGATTACAAAATTTTTATGCACTTACACCCCCCCCCCCCCCCCCCCCCCGGTCCCTTCGATTTTTATGACCACAAAGAGAGGCCGATTTGCAGTTAGGGAATTTTTCTCCAAAATAACTGAAAATAGGGAATTTTTGACACCCATCAAGGGAATTTCTATTTGAAAAGGTTGGGCACACTGTTGGCAAGGTACACTTTCCGGAATTCCGCCTGAGCGGGGGATGGATGGATTCGCGGATTCTATTTATTATAGAATATATCCGTGTTGAGATATTGACGTCTTAATTATTGAAGCGTTTGGGAAATAAAAAAAAAATTAAATTTTTAGCATGTCTGGAAATTTGCAATATTTTGATTGTCGAATGATTCTAACCGTCGCATGTTTAGATTTCCGTTCAAAGACGAGAATGCTTGTAAAAAATGGATTATTAATTGTGGTATGTATTATAATTATTTTTAATTTTCGTATAGAAAAAAATATATGCAAGCATTTAATAAATTGAAGGTAATATTAGGTATACAAATTATAGCTAATTTACACGGTGTCCCAAAAGAACGCGGCAATATTTAAGAGGATGATTTCTCAGGTCATTTAATGAAAAAAGTTCTTCTAAACATAGCTCCGAAAATCCGTTGTTTTCATGAAACAGGGTGTTAACAGTTTAAAATATCGTGTTTTTTAATATTAGAAATAATTTCGGGAGGATATTAAATTTATTATTCACTCGGGACATGATATGATATTATGCGCTTACCTTTTGATGTCAGATTAGTTGCTGGCTGTACAATTATATCATTGACATTTTATAGGTGATAAGTAAATGAGTTGTATTTGATAATTGCTCCAATGGTTTTGTCTATTTTTAATTTTAAGTAACCACCGAGACGAAAAATATTTCTTCCTACCAATAATTTTATCAAGCTGCTAATAATAACTAAGTAGAATGCCGGAAGCAATAACCTAACTTTAAAACACTAATAATATTTTAAAACATGTTTAAATAAAAATGGAAAGCTAAAAAATTAACAACTATTTTGATACACACAAATTTATTTGTGGTTAATTACATTTAGTTTAATATCCGTATGTATATTATAAATTTACGCAACGACCCGATTCTTTTAATCAAGTTAAAAAAAAACGTGGGGGAAGCATACAGGTTTGTGATTAAATACAGGATAAATTTTAATAAAAAGGCAGTTTTTTTGTTGGAAAAATTCTCGAACACATAGATTTTTAATTTTAAATTATTTGATGATAATTTCATATTTCATGTAGAAACAGCTATTTTTTATTTTATTTTTTAATTCCACATTTAATTCCGAGCATATTTATATAGTTATGTGTAATGATGTCATATATATAGGCTAGCCTAAATTCAACTGTTTTCGAAATACTTAATTGTAGGAGCTTAAAAAATTAATGATACCTAACTAACTGATATCAGGTTTCAATATCATCTCGGATACTAGGTACGGGACCGGGAGGTTAAGGGCTGTTGTAAACTGTAAACTGTCGTTCTTCATCATTTGCGACGAGTCCGGTTCTTGTTAGAATAATAAGAATAGCTGTTTGGTTTTCGTTACGTTTTCCGAATTGGCCCGACCCTGGATTTATTTTATTGTATCGAATCCGGCCGGACCCACGCGAAGCACTACTAGTAAAACCGGATAACACCTTCAACGTTATATGAAATTTATCTGTTTTGTACTAATACAAAACATATTAACCATAATAATTATAAATGTTTATTATATATTAGAATTAGATTTAGGTATTATTTGTACAATGTACAGGGTGTTTGACTGAATTTCGACCACCCCCTTAACTTTCAGATTTTTAAAGATTTTTTCCATGTTGCAGGGGATAAAATGTAGTTTATTGCGATATGTAAAAGTAATATACAGGGTATTTTAAAAAACAAAGCACAATAAATTTGCATTTTTTCAAATGATACACCTTCTATAATTTCAGATATTATTTTAAATATATAAATGCCATATACGGTATGTTCCGCTTTGTTGGTTTCTGAGATATTTAGACTTAAGAAAACGTATTTTTTTTATTTATATACTATCATATGTCGGTATATACAAGAAATTTAAATGTTTTGTATTTAGAGGTCGAATAGATTTTAATATTACAGGGTGCTCAGTTGAAGACCCTGTAATATTAAACTCTACTCACAAAAACGGGTAATATTAATTTATTTTATTCCAGCATATGATGGCGTTAATATCGCCTTTTTGAAATATCTATAAATATACAGAGTGTGTCATTGGAAATGTGCCCTGTTTTTTAAAGATACCCTGTATATTATTTTTACATATCGCAATAAACAACACGTCAATCCCTTCAACTTGGTGCAAGAATATTTTCTCTATCCTCAAAAATTAGAGAGTTAAGGTGGTGGTCAACATTTAGTCAAACACCCTCTACATACAAATATCGGTCGTTTATCATACACATACGTATTTTACGCAGAATGTGTATATAACTGGCAGTTCTGGCACAAACTATGGCTGACTGCCCGCCGATGGGACATATCGGCAGTAGCCCATCAAAGAAGCCAGAAAAGCGCTAGTAAAGTAATGCTGGCAAAACTGTTACTTACCATCAATGACCTATTGAGACTGTGTTTGCTGGGTGAGATATTTGTGTGCGTTGATGATTTTTGAACAATTGTTTTATTTCGAAGATATAAAAAATTTGACACGTATCAACATTTTATTGCCAAGAATTACAATAGCCTATATCTTGGAAGTTATCTCAATATAATGCATTTCCGGATCATGTTTATTGGATTTTTTTTTTCATAAAATGACTTAAACAATTATCTATTTAAATAATGCAGCGACTTTCTGTTTAATTGTTATAAATGTTATCTAAAACATTTAATGGAACAAATAAACTACTATTTTATGTATTTAAATTTTTTAGAGCAACAATGAGTTATTTTGCTTTAATTGTAGTTTTCGTAGATATAGTTTGGGCTTCAAAATCTTTTTAGCACATACAATTAGTATTTCTATAATGTCTTCCTGTATGGTTTAGTTTTACAAGGTTTAAGTTTCTATATAGCATGACGCCGTCTTTTCTTAGCAATATGGATTTATATTCGGCGTGTTCCATATATAAATATTATACTTTTTCTGCATACTGTATGCACAATGTGTTTAAAAAGAAACAAAATATCGAAAAAATGACATTGTAATTTTCAATTTAAGGGAATCCCTTACTCGCTGGATTATTACCCGAACAATTAAAATTGAAATACCTCTGCGACCTTCAATTCTCCGACAACTGTTTTAGAACAGAAAAAAAGCACTATTTAAAGAAAGACGCTGTTCCGAAAAAGTATGAGGGCTCTAGTATTCAAAACGATGTTGATGACAAACCAGAAAAGTTCCATGTAGTGACACCAAAACGCACATATTCAGCCAAACGACGTACTTTTTACCACAGTAGTCCACCAAGTAGTCCAAATCGCAATTTAGATTCTAGAAAAAACCTCGTTTTGATGAAAAATTTCGTGATGATCTTAGCTATTTACCAAATACGCAATTCACCCCCAGAAAATTGGCCTTAAAATAAAAGGTACTTTCCTAGCGTAAACTTTTAAACCGTTACAAATACAATTTTACTTAAGACAAGTTAGACAAAAATATAAGATAACCAGAAACTTAATAAATATAATTTCGACTTTAACATATTTGACTAGCATTGCCCAAACCTTTATTTTAATGCAAGTTCGGAAAAAAAAACTCGTACTTTGGAGCCAACCAGAACACAATTTTTCTGTTTCCCTATATTATAAGTCTTCTGCGACTTGCCGATTTTTAAGGCAAAAAGGAATTGTTTTACCATCCCCTTCAACCATTCGAAAATGGATTTCTAAAAATGAATTTAAAACTGGTTTCGGGGAAAATATCAAAAATCATTTGAAATTAAAATGTAATACTATGGCCAAAAATGAACGAAGATGCGTGATTGCCTTTGACAAAATAAGTATAAAGCAATGTTTATAATACAATAAAAAAATGGATTTAATTGACGGCTTTGAAGATTTTGGACCACTGGGAAGAACGACAAAGCAGGCTACACATGCTTTAGTTTTTTCATTAAGAGGGTTATATAACAACTGGAAAATGCCCATTGCCTATTTTTTCTCTTGCCATTCCATAAATCAAAAGAAATTGAAAGAACTTATTCATTATATTACTGATGAAATTCAAAAAGTGGGGTTTATTTCAAAACTAATAGTATGTGATTAGGGTAGCAATAATAGAGAGACATTTAAATTGTTGGGAGTAACCAAAGAACAGCCATATTTTAAATCAAATAAAAAAAAATAATTGCGATTTTTGACGTACCTCATCTTTTGAAAAGCGTCCGCAATAACTTTCTGTCGGGATTGTTTGAATGGGGTGGAAAAACTTTTAATTTTGACATCATTAGGATAATTTTAATATTGACAAAGCCTCTAAAACAGCGAGGGCACTACCAAAAATATCTGAAAAACATATAAACCCAAACTGCTTTGAAAAAATGTCATACAGCCTAGCATTGCAGGTATTTTCAAATACAATGGCTGCAGCAATAAAAACTTGTGTGCAAACAAATTTAATTGATAAAATAGAAGGGATGGACACCGCAGAATTTGTTTTAGATTTGAATAACTTATTTGACGCATTAAATAGTAAACGTTTATATGATAAAAATCCCTTTAATAGCGGCCTTTGTGATGGAAATTTACCTGTAATGCAAGTACTGAAACATGGAAAGGATATTTTGTCGTCTTTAATCAAGGTTACTAAAATAATAGGCATTCCTCATTTAAAAGTAGTAGACCACCATGTTTTCACGGGATGGTACAAACAATAAATGGCATTTTTAAGCTTTTTGAAGATGAAAAGAAGGACGCTAATTTTTTTCTTTTAACAAATCGTATGAAACAAGATTTTTTGGAAAACTTTTTTTCTGTAATTAGACAAAGAGGGGGGTGGAATAAGAATCCGTCAGCAAAATTATTTAGACTAGCGTTCCGAATTCAGTCTATTACAAATTTATTAGAATCTTCCAATATTTCCAACTGTGAGGAGGACCTAGACACCCAAATCACTTTTCCTATTAAAAATCAGAAATCTATAAATAATAGTAATAATAGTTCACAGCTACTGCCCTCCAACGAGGAACAGAATAATCAGAACTCAGCATTTGCATCGCCAGCTAGTCGTGATACATTTGATGAAACTACCAGTTTAGAGGAATGTGCTGTTAATTATTATGCTGGGTATCTAGTTAGAAAAACAATCAATACATTTAATTGCAGTTACTGCAGCAATAATCTTCAATCCGATGCCGATTCTATACTCTCTGATTCAAAACAGATATTGTTATTAAATAAAAATTATGAATGTGGCAGAATAGCTTTGGTATTACCTTCACTGGGAGTTGAACATATAATTCAACGTTCCTGTAGAATATTCAGTAAATATTTAGAACATCATAAATCCGAAGAGTTTCTTGCGACCAAAATAAAAAATCAAATTCTTATAAAAGTGCAGCATTAGGTGGGCGATAATTCAAACCCTTGCTATAAACACAAGACATTTCTTATAGAACAACTAGTAATAACCAATTTGTTTAAATTTTGTAAGTGGTCAAGATACTCGTCTAAAAATTATGATCAAATACTAAAAAATTTAAAACACCAGTAAACTTGTCTCGATTGCTATTCTAATACTACATTGCGTTTTATATCGATATTGCTTGCTGACATCGACTTTTATTATTTGATGTTTTGTATTTATAGATGCTACTAAATATATCCGTTAAAGCGTATTTAGATTTTTTATACAGAGCTTTTCTTTTATGCCCCCCATCCCTTAACTTTTTTGAATACACCAAATTAGAGATTTGAAAGTTGGTGTGAGGAACTAGGTGCATAAATACTATGTTTTAGTGTAAAATTGTCACTAACCATTAAACCTGTGAGTTTTTAACGAACATAGCTAAAACTGATTATAATAAAGTCATTTTACTTTTCTATCCAAAACCAACGCGTAATATAAGAAGTCGGCAACGCTGCTGACCAAACTTCTCATGTAATTGCTTCAAATCGAAATAAATGCCTTCTAAACAGCGCCCGTTGCGGTCCCGAATCGCTCGTTACGAGTAGCTTTCTACTGCTGGCTATAATTTTCTTTGGTACTAGGCAGTAAATCAAATTTACATTTATCTTTTTTATGGCTCAGACAGGATTTCAAAAAGTACTAAAATACCTTTTATATACCGGTCTAAAAATGTACCACATAATGAAAATAAATGTCAATAAATCCGAAACGTTGCATGACAGACCCATCAAGTTTACATGAATGAAAACGTCATGAATAGCGCTGTTTGAATCCGTCTCAATATAAGGGTGTCCTATTAAAAATAAGAAGGTTGATACCTGCCCACGTAAAAACAACGTAACGTGTATATATGAAAATAAAATAATCCCTCAAAATACCCCAATTAACTTTTGCATTGAATTTTTCGCTGCATCTCATATACTTTCTGTGATAACTAGTGTCCCAAGATAAACCAGCCACCCTGTATACAGCTCTTTCAGTTTTCAATAAAACTTATAAACCGATTTGTCAGTAAACATAATAATAAGAAATGATAAGATAATAAGGATGGACACTTGAAAATATTTCCTATTTTTAATTCATATTGAAAGTTATAAAGGAATATTTATTTCTTTAATAAATTTTAAATTAAATTAGGTTTCAAAAGATCATGTTGCTTTATCACTTTATATAAGTAAAAACATGCGTATAAGGCAACGATCAACTGATTGTCAAAGATGGAATTTTTGAAAATTCAGTCTATTGCGAATCGTTGCTTAATAGAAGAATGACTAGAAATATGTTAAAATCATCTAACATCTAAGATGCTTGTTATATTTGTAAACTTTTCAAATTTCTATAATTTTTGTCTCATAAGTTAATTTTGTATCCTTGAACTAAATTCATGGATTTTATATAACGTTTTTACAATCATTATTTGTAAATATACTTCTATCCAAGAATAGTATTTAATCAATAAAGGTTCATATATTTAGTACAACTAGATTCTCGATACAAAAAAAATGAACCCTCTACGTAGTAGTTCTTCTATAGTCCAAAGCCATTATGAAGTAAGTAAGTCGAAACAAATCCCAATTTGGCATTTTACAACTTTTGTTTGTTTCTTGAAGAAGAAGCCGAATTACAATGGCAGAACGGTTATCGGTCGGCACTTTATCAACGTGTAGTTTGTTTTTTACAACTCATGTGAAAAATTTCAGCTGGAACGCAGAAGTTTGACATCAAAAGAATATATATTTCTTTCTTCTTTCATATCACAGTATCTATGTTATGTAAAAATGGTAATAAAATAGAAGTTTTGTCTGATTTTTTTGATATTATGTAGCGTAATCGAATAAATAATAAAAGTATAGGAGAATATAATTTTTTTTATAAAAAAGGATATATAATACGAGGCAAAAACGATTTCCAGTTAAAGTCAAAGAGCTGTCTTAACATATTATATTCTTGACGTGATAAAATAACCTGACTGCCTTGATTACGTTGCGGTTTATGCAGAATAGTGTGGAGACCCTAGAGAGCATGAGCATAGACGGTAACTACATTTCAGCTATGTCCGTTCTTGGTGCGACCAATACCGAGACAATTTGTACATATTTTTTATTATGAAGAAACTTTTTCCTATAGGTAAAATATAGTTTCATAAATTTTTCACACTGATAAATTTTATGTGCGTTGGACAAAAAAAGTCTTTAAAAGATTGACGTTTATCGTTAAAATCATATTGATAATTATTTGTGTATAAAATTATACTAAGAGAAGGTTTTTATAATAAAATTTATCAAGTTCGAGGGCAAATACATTCTCTAAGAGAGTACCGAGCTTATCTAAAAATTGAGGAACTTTAATACATTTATCTGTATTCCAATTGTTTTAGGCGTTCCGAAGTCAAATCCTTAAAAAAGGCCTACTGCAATTTTGCACTGATAAAATTAAGTTAGTATAAGCTACCATTTGAGGTGAGCTCAAAAAGGGCAAGTTAGCCTTAATAACTGCAAGTTTATTACCATAAAGATTTTTGACAAATTCATTCATAATTTTTTACAAGTGAGCTTAAGTTTATTAAGATTTAAACAAATTTAAATTGCTATTTAAAAACAATTTTACGATAGATATAAGTGTTAAAAAGTTCATCACAACCATTTTGGCATATTTTTATCGCCTAAATAAATTATGTTGCTATATTTGAGTAAGAGGGATATGCATAGACGGGAGCTAATTATTACTATTTTTTTAATTTGATTTAAAGGTCTTTCAAATTTCCGACCTAAGGACAAATTCAAAAATTACCCTACTTGTTATTAAATAAAATGCTTATGTTTAAATTAAAAATGGGATTCATCTGGACGATAATTATTTTGTTTTGACAATGACAGTATAACATTTTTAGATTAACATTTCGGCTTGTAAATTATATTTACGTCACTTATGTTAATTTAAAATTTATATTAAAAACATTTTTATTTAAGCAATCGCACTATTAGTAAGCATATAAATGTAACTAACAAAGAAGAGATATTTTACTAATATTTTATTTAAAAGACGTAATTTGTGCTCTTACGAACGATAAAAGGTAGTGAATTTATTGTGTATCTGACGAACCTATGTCTATGCGAAGTCTAATAAGCCTTTGCTGTTCTTTATTAGATTATCCCCATCTGGACTCTAAAACGCTTCCTGCTGAGTGCAATTCTAGAGCGAATAATATACATGTAATGAAATTGCGCCCACACGCAAGATTAAAAGTTGTATTTTAAAGGGAGATATTTATTTGATGGAAAAATATTACACTCACATTGATTTTTTTAAAATTAAACCGGTTTCATTTCTAAAATCTATCCTTGTTCTAAAACGTATATAAATACTTAGCCCTCGACCGGGCGCGTCAAGTATTTTTTACTTGTAATATAATTTGGGGATATTTAGCAACCTTGTGGCACCGTATTTCAGCCGTAAACGCGTGATAAGTACCGACGTATGGTATTCCGTTCATCAGCGCGCCTGGAAATGCAAGTAAATAGGTACCACTGCAGCTTATTTATTTTGTACTATTTTTTGTTATTTGCAGATGTCGATTTATTAACTTGATTGTTGTTTATAGCTTGAATTAATTGGTAAAATTCTTATATATTTAACCACCAGTTTTAGGCCTCCTACATATTATGTTCGACCTATGTTGTTGCCTAAAGAATAAGTGGGTATTGCTGAACATCTACAGAACTAGAAAAATATTGATTTTTAAGATTTAAGAAGAACGAATCTCAAAAGTAAAATAAATCTGTCGTAAAGAACCTGTACGATAACAGATTCGTTGTGGCGAACAATTTACAGAAAAAGAGATCATTTCTCATTAATTTTTCATTTATTTTTATATGGGCCATATTGAAGAAAAAGTCAATCTTAGAATATTTTCCAAAGACATAAAAAGTATTGGGATGACAAAATAAGGGGTAGTCCTGGTAGACCGCAGACAAGTGGTTCTGATGACTAAAAGTCTCCATCAACTAGTTGAGAAATGGTTATATCTAGTGCTAACAGAAAAACACAAACAAACCCCAAAGGGAGCTGACAATTTGCGAATTTCATGAGAACGGCCAGTGTCATTGCCCTACATGATACTTCTTTTATCACGAAACAATACACGTCAACTCTAAATAAACTCGTTGAGTATACAAGATAACAAGATAAAATTGATAAAAAAAGAAGTTTGATGGAATGATGGCTAAAATAATAAGAGTATAGACAACTGTAAAATAGTGTTTCTGAGTACAGGTCATCATTAGTATAACAAACTGGTTGAGAGATGAGCGCAACTATCGCACACAAAGAAAAAACCAACGAAACAGAACCAGAATCACAAATAGTGTGTTTTCAATTACACTACTAGATTTGTTGTTAATTTGTATAGCGTATATATCAGTTTAAATCTTTAAGAAATGTAATACATTGTCTAGGTTTGAAATTCATAATATATTAAGCTTTTATCACTAAAAGATCTCTTTCAATATTCAATCTCTTACAAAATTTAAAGAAATACCTTAATCTCATAACAAGATGAATTAAAGAAATCGATACTCGTGGATTTCTTTAATTCATTTTGTTATGAGTTTTTAGTATGTGTATATAAAATTATTAGTTAATATTAAGTTCGAAATTCTGCTTGTTTTAAACATCATAAAGGGAGTAAATATTTCGTGAAAAGAAATTGGCAAAACTGTAATATTGTTAACATATGGATGTAGCCTAATGTAATAAAAAAGGCATACTCTGAGTGCGCTATTGAGAGTAAATATAAGTTCAAATAAACTCCCGATCATTTGCTAAGAATCATGAAAAATGTTCCATTAATAATAAAACTGTATACCTCTATTTCAGATTAAACAAATGGCATGCGGTTTTTGTGCCTAGATTAGATTATAGTGACATAGATCCCATATCATAATTTTAAAAAATATCTTATTACCTTGAATAAAAAATGTAGTTTTTAGCAAAAGGATGAAATTTGGTATGCGAGTGGTTACTGTAAAAGGGCTTTTTGACATATATTTTTGATTGGTAGGTGGTACGCAAGCGTGTAACATTGATCCATCATATAAAAAAACTCGTATTTTTTATCTGTTTGGTAAACAATTTTTAAAATCTTATTGCAGGTAAATAATTTTATATCAAATATTTTTTGTCCTCATTTTTGCTACCTGTAATATTTCAGTCAGAATTTTTTTTGGATATTGTCTACAATATCGACGGCCTTGATAATTCTAACGATAATTCACGAAAAGCTACACAAGATCTGCACAAAATAATATCGCCTAATCTAACTTACCTTGGTCCAAAAATTGCTTCGTTAAGGAGTTATCTCATGTCAAATTGTATCTATTCTTGTTATTTTGAATTATATATAGCGTTTAGCGATGATAATAAAATTTGATATGTAAGTTAGTACGGTAAAATGCTTTTTTACTTCCCTCGTAAAAGAGAAGTAATGTTATATCCAGGTCTTTACGTTTCAGGACCTCTAAATACCGAAAAATGTTTTTCTCGATTCCGTTGGTAAAAAATTATTGGGGAGGACTAGTAATATTTTAGTAAAAATCCAATATGGCGCAACAAGATGGCAACCTAGGAAATCGTTAAAAAATTATTTATAAAAATCAAGTGTTATATATGAATAAACTGGTTTTGTTGTTAATATTAAAAAAGTCACCCTGAAAATATTAGGTTAATTTCAAGTTTTGTGCAAGCATTCAGTGTGGTATAGAGATAAACCAGTAAATTTGTGGTACGAATTCAAAAATGGCGGCCAAGTAGAATTTTTAAAAAATCAACGTAAAAAAATCTTTCTATTCAATCGACTTTAAATTTTGCACAAAATTAACACCCTGTATTCTGAAAAAGCGTGCAGGCATTACTTTCAAAGTTCAGATGTGTGATTATAGCGCAAAGAGATTGCGTTTTTGGATTAGTAAGATATTTGATGATGATTCAGTGGTGCACGTATAGGTCGCCTCTAAATATTAAATATTAGAAAAGATAATAAGTAGTCGTTTAGATTTAACACATTACAAGTAATAACACATTACAAGTAATAAAACTAATTTAATACTAACTAGTAATTCACTAAAATTAGTAAAGTGTTGGTAAATAGCCACCTTCCACCATTATGTATGTGTCGGCTAGTCGTCTCATGGACCTACGTATACGTTCCAATATACCTGATGTATTTTGGGATAGCGTCACATCCAGCAACGATACGTTCCCGAAGTTGTTCCTGGGTTTTTATTGACATCTTATAAATCAGGGTCTTTAAATGACCCTACAAAAAATCGCTGGATTTAAGACATCAAAAGCCAGAATTAATTTGGGACTTCAGCCCCTCGGCCAACCCATCTATTTCTGAACCGCTTATTTAAATATGCACTAGCTCTTAAACTAAAATGCTCCGGAGCATCATCATGCATAAGCCTAAATATTTGCCTTGGTAAAAGTGTTTTTTTTTAAATTAATTCAGGCAAAATATTTTCTAGAAAGCTTTGGTACGAATCTGCAGTACAACACATTCAATGCAAACCGGTTTTGAAACCTAGACTCAATTATTGTGTGAGGATTTTCATCACACCAAACGTGGTTATTGAAGAAGTTCATTAACAGCACCTCGGCAGTAAATTGAGAGTTTTGTGCAAATTTCTGCAATATCTATTAGCAAAATTTTAAACGTGGAAAGAAATCCCAAGGCAACAATGCCTGAACATGCTGTATGTGATATGGATGCAATTAATTCTCTTTAAGAATGAACCAAACTAATTTGTAATGGACGTTAATATTTCATGCAATTTGTCTGGTACTTGTCTGTGGATCTCTTTCAAATATCCAAAAAACAGTTTCTTCTAATGCAGGTGTTCTAGTAACTAACAGTCCGTAAAGTGTCCGTAGCTTAAGGTCTTTTAAAGAATTTGGACATTAGAAGCCGTTGAGAAAGGTTTCCAAACATCTAGTGATTCCGCGCTCAATGATTAGGACAACATTCATTATAAATACTTCTAGCCTCATAGCAATTACCGTCGGCAAGGCCGTACACTTAAATCGTCATCAAATTTCACTATTCATGTATGCTTCTATTTAAAAAGACAAATTACAATTTCACACGAAGTTTGGAATAAAAAACATTAAAGCTTGATAATGACAATATCAAACAACCTAACTGCCACAAGTACAAATTAAAATGTATTACTGACAGGTACTTACCTGACTGCAATACGTACCCAGTAAAACCACAAAAATTCTTTACATACGAATGTTATTTATTTAAAACGAAAACGGTCGAAAATAGCAAAAAACTACAAGAATTATTTTTTGTACAGATTAAAGTGAAGCACTTTCTTCCTAACACAAAAATGGAGTCCTTTTCAGGCATAATTACTCACATAAATTTTCGAATTTGATGGCTAAAAATGAAGGATGTAATTTTTTATCTCATTTTAGTATTAAAAGTTTAAATCAACATGTATCGGCAAGGCCTTGGTTTTTGAGATCCAGGGTGATACAATTTTAATTTGTTTTTTAGATTTTTTCATCGACCTTGTACATTTCTAGATATATATCAGGAAAATTTTGCACACACTATACTGTGAGCAATGTGTACGAAATGTCTATAATAGATTTTAAGAAAATCTACAGGGTGCTACTTTTTTTAAACGAAATTTTTACTGCGACGTCATTGGCCATATTTACGTTTAGTATATTATTTTGGTTGCATTTGCGGGGTATCTTGCTTAATTGTAAAGATAGAACAACATAACAAAAATCTTAATTTTCCTAAATTCGCATTCAAAATTTTGCAGTAGGAAATGCAAAACAATACTGCTTTTTATTTAAAGCCATTAACAGTATCTATATGCTAACAATAAATCAAGAAAATTATTTAATAGCAGCTATTTATCAATTATATCTATTGATAATTTTGCAAAAAAAGTGCTACCTACCTATATTTATAAAACAAAAGGAAATAACATTAATACATATTTATTACCAAATAAGCTTATCAGCAAAACCCAACTATGATCGCAATATAGGCACTACAGAAATCCAATAAACTAAAAGAACTGTTCAAATTGATTTCCATTTTGTTGTCTGCAATATTTTAAGGAAGCAAGACAACGGGATGATTTTGTAAGTAGTAAAAACTTACTCTTATTATGTTTCCTAAATCTTGAATATTATCATAATGAACTTTTGTAAATTTTATTTTCCAGACAAAATCCAATAACGACAAGTCTGGGAACCTAGGGGGCCATCTTATAGACCCACTGGTTCCGATCCATTAATTGGTAAAATTAATCTCCAGAAATTACCTCGCCATTTGAGAATTGTGTGCAGTTAAAAACAAATTTCGTTTATATGCGCTAAAGGTACGTTATCAAGAAAATCGGGTATAGCTGTCTCTAAAATTTCTACGTAGTGATTGGCTGTTAGATTTCCCTCAAATATATAAAATTTTATCTGTGTCCCTAATATGAAACAAGACACATTTAGATCAAACCTGCCCTGCTGCCTTCTGGGAAATATTTGGTATTGGTTTTCCAGGGATCAGAATATGCTATTGTCCCTATTAAGTATACCAGAACTATTAAAATATACTTCGTCTGACCATATAATCTTCATTTCAAAATCTCTAACTATCTTACCTCTTTCTCGATACCAATTGCAGAAGACTACCCGACGTTAATCATCCCCAGACTTAAGTGCTGGATAAGTCTAAATTTTTATGGGCGGTATTTATGTTTTTTTTCGAATTTCTTAAACTATATCCCGACCTTCTTTTCACTGACTCTACAGGAGCTTGTACGGTAAGTTTCTGCATTAGTCAAAACTGTGATTTGCTCAACCTCCCGATTTTCTTTGTTATATGTTTTTGAACGAGGTTTGTTAAATGATCGGTGATCAAGTAAATTGTTTTTTATTAGACATCTTTCATATCACAAAAAAATAGTCATAGAAGTGGTACATTTTACTTATCTTGATCTTTAGAACTAAATATTTAAAAATTGTAGTGTACAGAATATGAATTGTCTAGAAGATACTCATGTGTATTCTTCCTACTAAAAATTAATTTGTTTATAAATGACGCCTCCTCCACGGCCACTCTGTATTATAGATGTAGAAAAAAATGGAATTTCTGATATGCATTTTGAGCAATTTGCTTTAACTAAGAAGTCTCTTTACTTTTTAGTAATTTTTAACACATATGAATAAATTGAATGATCTGGAAACTAGTCATAAGTATAGAAACTGTTTACAAGTTAAATTTTCTTATGCGATTTTGGATATTTTGGTAATGTCGATTGGAGTAGCACGTTATCCGTGTATGCATTACGTCATACACTTATTTTTTACACATACCGTATTTTTCTTGAGATCAGTGGAACATTTTAAACAGGTATTATGTCTTATATTTAAATTCTGTTTTTAAGCAAATGGCGTCTCAAAATTGTCATAATCGTTCAGGTGGTTTAAATTCGAACGAAATTACTGTTCTAATATACATACTAAATATAAATAGTCTAAGTAACAATCAAATACTTGTTGAAATGCCTACAATAAAAACCCCAGAATCTAAACTGTGTATAATTGCTGATAATGATGATATTAATAACTTAACAATCAGAATTAGTATTAAAATATTTTTACCAGGTCTAAAAAATTTCTAGGTACATCTATAAGATACAAGAGCCTTCAAACACTTGCCAAAACATTACAATTTTTATATCAAGAATATAACAATCAATATTTCTAAAATAAATTACAAAACGTGAACAGTCTATGCAAAATTGAAAATAAAATAATAACCCTAATTTCATAAACTCTAATAATCATTTTAATAATAGCACACCAAACAATGATCTTTATAAAGAAACATTATTTCCTTTATACCGAACCAATAAATATTCAAACTATGTACAATCCTCTAATGGAATGATTTCCTTCGAATTCACAATATTCAGAAAACAGTAAAATTATTTTTTTGAGCCAAATCAAAATCATATTTTATCAACGCCTACTTCAGTAAGTATCTTAAACAGGCAAACAACTAAAAACGTTACAAATTTACCTAATACCCTCAAAATAATACTATGCCTTCTACTTCAAGATAAAACTACTAAGCACAAACACAACTCCGTAATTTTGGATTGGAAGAACTAACACGGAAGTAGAACAATATAATTCTAATATGACGAATACTAAGAATATTGATAATACAAGAATGACAAATTTAGAGAATGCCAGACTGTAGAAAATTCTGAAAATAATTACTATACACACGATTTTGAATCTGAGAACCCAAATGAAAATATTTCTTCACGTAAAAAATTGTGTTGTTTACGAAAATAAAATAACTGTTTTAAACACTAAAAGACATCTAAATGAAAGAATAATGTTTTTAGAATCAGATTAAATAACTAAATAAAAATCTCAATAAAAATAGTGAAAAACAACAATTTTTACCAACTCAATTCAATAAGTTTGCTTGGGTCGTCTCGAACCTATAAATGTAGAACAGTTTAACAGAAAAAATATGGAAGAGTTCGATTTAAATAACTGTAACCATTATTATAAAAGGGACAGCAATAATTTAAGTATATTCAGATTAATTCGGACCGAGCACATGAACCATGAAGCAAGAAAACGAATAATAAAATTATATAAGAGACAGTCTGACAAATTCTGTTTTCCAAAATCCCCTATGATCTCTCTGACAATAAAAAATGTATCCGAAGTAAATGTTTTAATTTGGCAGCAACCCCTAAGGTCATCCCCAAGGAAGAAATTATAACTCACGTGGCAGCTGTCCTTGACATTTTGAGGAAACTAAAGCAGAGAAAATCCTACAGGAAGTGGCAAGTAAACTACCGAAACAAAATACAAATGTCACGGAAAAGAGGGCCCTAACAGACCTTCGCAAAAATAAAGACATCATAATCCAGCGGATAAAGGAAATGAAACTGTAGTGATGAATACCTCAGATTACGTACAAAAAATGCAGAATATCCTATAAAACAATTATTATAATTTGATTCGCTGACCTTCATTAATGAAATAATTAATGAGATTAAAACAACCAAATTAAAACTCCCATCCACTTGAGAACTTATCGTTATCACTTCATTTGTCAAGTAAAAGTGCAACATCAAATAAAAAAAACACAAAACGAGAGAAACCCTTTACCGAATACTACAGAGCACCTAGACAAGTTAGGGAAGTGACTGTACAGGGTGTCCCATTTTCGTAGGTTTTACGGGGTTTCCAGCTTATGAGTAGAGATAGAGAGATGCGGTTTTCGGGACACCATGCTACTTTTCAATGAAACTAAAGAGGCCGCAAACAGATTTGCCCTAACCATTTTAGTTTCCGTGCTACAGGGTGATTTTGAAAATTTGTCATTTTCGGACACCCCCTGTAACTCAGCTATCGTAAAATATATTTAAAATGTTTCAACTGGTATTTATAGATTTTTTCACGTAGAATTCAGTGGCATACTCAGATTTTTGCTGAGAGTCATAGTTTTTGACATATTGGCATAACCTACTATTTTTTAAATGGGAGACCCTATATATTATTTTTTCATCTTATTCTTCGTGTCGAGAGCTTTTCAAAAACATACCATAAGTCATATTTATTTTCATAAATAACATGAAAAAATGCATTTTTCTTTAAACGGATTTATGGCATAGCAGATCAATCGAAATAAGAGAAGGTGGCTGTGGTAGCCATGGCAACGCCAACAAAAATATGATCAGGCTGCCATTACTGCTGTCATTTTTGGCATTATTGCGTTTAAATTTTTCTTGACGTCTATTATAATTATTGTTTTTAATATGGCTCAGAATCAAAAATTTGAATATTTTGAGAAATATGATATGAACGCGTGTTTTATATTGTCTAATGAAGATGCAGATCAGGCGGCAGAGCTTTATCTGAACAGGTTAGTTCTTTTTTATCTTCCTGCATTTTATCTTAGATATCCCGAGAGAAGACAACCAGAAAAAAGAATTTTTCAAAAAATTAAAAATAATCTTTGCCAATATGGATCTTTTAACAAGCCTCGATCGCGAACTTACAATAAAGACAACGAAGAATCTGAGGTCAACGTTTTAGCCCTCGTTCAGACAGCTCCTGAAACATCTTGCAGGAAAATAGACGAAGAGGCGGGTGTACCGAAAACCAAAGTGCAGAAAATTTTGAAAAAGCACAAATTCAAACCCTATAAATACAAACTTGTGCATCATCTGCATCCTGGTGATGCAGAGCGCAGATTGGAGTTCTGCAATTGGTTTATAAATATGAAGGCAGAAGATATCGATTTTGAAAAAAAGATTATTTGGTCAGACGAGGCACATTTTACTAGTTCAGGGATTTTAAATAGACACAACACGCGATTTTGGAGTCAAGAAAACAACCATGTTATTTTTCCTAGGGAGCGTCAGGGCAGATTTGGATTCAATGTCTCCTGTTTTATTTTCAACCGAAAAATAGTTTACCAAATATATGAAGGAAATCTGAATTCGATTGGTTACGTGCGAATCCTAGAAGACGCATTAGGAATTTTGGATGATGTTCCCTTGGCTCAACTAAATAGGATTTATTTCCAGCAAGACGGAGCTCCAGCCCATAATGCCAGAATAAGTCAAAACTGGCTTAACGACCATTTTCCTGGAAGATGGATAGGAACACACGCACCTGTTCGATGGCCACCACGATCCCCTGACCTCTCAGTTTTAGATTTCTTTTTGTGGGGTTATTTAGAAAACAAGGTTTATGTAAGGCGATACGAAAACTTAGAACAACTAAGAATGGCCACCGAAAACGCTTTTGCAGAGTTACAAAGACAGTCATTTACAATAGAAAATGCATTAAAAAGAATTTTTAAAGTTTGTCACACTTGTAGGACACATAATGGTCTACAATTTGAACAATATTTGTAGTTTTAATGAAATTATAATTATTACCTTTTACCTACTTCCTAATTTTTTCTGATGCTGTTACTTTGTTATTTCGTTAATAAATATTTGTTAACTTTTTCCATGGCTCCACAGCCACCTTCTCTTATTTCGATTGATCTGCTATGCCATAAATCCGTTTACGGTGTACGCCACTGAATTCTACGTGAAAAAATCTATAAATACCAGTTGAAACATTTTAAATATATTTTACGATAGCTGAGTTACAGGGGGTGTCCGAAAATGACAAATTTTCAAAATCACCCTGTAGCACGGAAACTAAAATGGTTAAGGCAAATCTGTTTGCGGCCTCTTTAGTTTCATCGAAAAGTAGCACGGTGTCGCAAAAACCGCAGCTCTCTATCTCTACTCATAAGCTGGAAACCCCGTAAAACCTACGAAAATGGGACACCCTGTATTTTTTGATCCTCGAATCACCGAGCGATTTTAACAACATACAAATAAACGAAAATATATTCAAAAAACCGCAGTGAGTTATGAAAATAGAAATTACGAATTTCTACGTATTCCATTTGAACTCAGGAATGCCCCCGTGACCTTTCAGCACCTGTGAATATTAATTTTCGAGGATTGCAAAATGAAAAATGTGCAGTCTTTTTAGATAACATAATTATATATTTCACATCCTTGCAAGAATTTTATCGAAAAACTGCAAAGGTTATTCCAAAATATTTGGTAAGTAAATTATTAAAAAAAGGAATGAATTAGTGCCCAAACCTTTAAGTGAGCTTAGTTAAAATTAAAACGTATATGTTATTTTATCGATGTAAGAAACAAAGACGATATTACAGAAAACATATGATAAAGTTAACAAAATTGCCAAGGGATTGAAGAAACCGAACGCGGAATAAATTAACTGACTTAATTAAATAAACCTATACAAGCGTATGTAAACACATGTGAAATATGTAAACATGAACAAAACCCTGTTAAAGTAAAATTGAATGTAACACCTATTATGGCCAGGTAAATATTATAAATCAATTTGACAACACGATTAAAAAGATCTGAGAAAATGAAACAATTTTAGACAATTTAGTCAAGGAATTCTTTTAAGTTCTTAATGGTTCAAAGGACCATTCGCTATATGAAAAAGTTAAGCCTATTTTGTAAAATCAAGAACTCAATGTCTTTTTCTATACTAAATACTATATAATAAATACAAATGACTTGTATGAGGAAATACTAAATATTAACAAACTGTTGAAGGTACATTTAAACAATTTGCTTTATTCAAAAAACAATTCTTATAGAATGTTCTACTTCTAATAATATATTACTTATATTTTAAAAATATCTATTGCAAAAATATCATTGTTCAATTATTATCAGCCATACTCTATACCTGTATATAAGAAACGTTTTTTAGGAAGATAATCCCGTGAAATAGATATTTAATTAAAAAAAACAATGATACTACACATTAACAAGCGACTCTCAAAAAATAGCTTCCGAAATTACCTCGTGAAATAACAAAACCTTTAAGAAAATACAAGCAAGGACACTCCAATCACTAAACGTCAGAAATACCTTCTAACTTGTAAAAAAGTTTATGTAGTAATTACCAAGTCAAACTTCAAATGTATTGAAAAAACAAGGCAATTTATAGGGTATCTCCACGAACAGAAAATGTTTAAATTAAATAAAAACTAGGGAACTTTTACTTTGAGAGAGTCAACAAAAAACTTCACAATTCAGTTGGAAGGACTGAACTCTACAAGCTGCATTCAGTAAAAATCTTTCAAAACGAACCAAACATCACAATGGATATAATTGTTGAATTTTCCGAATTTTAAACTTTACTTGTTATATCTGCTGTTTTTGCTATAATTTCCGTATATAAGGTGAGGCAAGAAGTCGAGCCAAATAGAGCAAGCCATTTACAGTATACTACTACCACATGTTTAACTTTCAAAGTTGAATTTTATGGAGGTGGAATTACGACCCTTCCTATAGAATATTGAAAATCTAGTCCCAATCCAGGTAACTTATTTTCCTACTATTTTTGCTATATCAAAGTATAATTCCATAATAATATGTTAGTAAAAGATTATAAATGATAAATAAGTCAGTTATAACTAGGACACCTTTAATGACTAGATACACATTGCTAGTTGCGTATTTCTCTTTTATATTTTAATTATAAGAGACTTTTCTGCAGCCTATTATTCTTTCGTTATTATTAATCTATAGAAAGCAAAATAAAACTTAGCTTTGTTATAACATGCCTGTTGATTATACCTTTTAAGCGTGCTTGTAGAAATTTGAATCGGGAATTAGAGTAATTTGTAATTTACGTTAAGCTGCACTGGAAATGATGTTCGGGTATCAGATATTGGGATCGAAGATTGATTTTCCAATTTGTCAACTTTTCCAACGCCAAGGAATGTAATTACTTTATGGAAAGATTTGGTAATCTAAACTTTAAAAAATTGCGCGATTTATTATCACTCGTTCTTAATAATATCTACGTAACATGTCCTAGGACATATGGTTAGATAAAATCATCTAATTTGTAAGTAAGGGAAATTTATAGGGTGGGGAATTATTTTACTAAATATAATCTATATAGGTTTTAATAAACTCTAACACCCGTATTCATTAAAGAGGTTTAAATTTAGACCAGGCCTAACCTGACAGTTATAGGTTTAAAACTACAGTTTCAATAACTGAACAAATAATTTGTCTAAATGTCACATTTTTTTGAGACTTTAAAAATACATCATATTTTATATGATATTACTAATGCCATCTATCTTGATGATATAAATACGATGCGAACTTTTTGAAATGCGCTCAGCAAAAAAATTTGAACCAAAATCCCTAAACATAAGTTTAAAATTATAATAACTAATATTTTGAAGGCTGCATTTTATTGTAACAAAAAAGTTTCAATTTTGAACAAAAAAAGAATAATATATGTAATTAAACGTAAACAGAAGAGCTATAGACAATGCCGTGCTAAAGCAAGTCGGTCGCCGAGTAATGTAGATCGCTCACACCGAGTTGGGATAAGTCAAGATCGCTCGAGGCAACCTATAGAGTTAATGGGCCTTGTAGTTCCCCTAACTTTTGAACAGCGCTATTTTTTTTTAAATGGCTGAAAGATAAAACTTACATAAAGTGAAATAATGGATGGCAAAAGTTGGTTTAGTTTATTAAAATGAGCGTTCCAAATACAAAAACAAAAATTGCTAGACTTTCTACAATAACCGAAGGTTATTTTGCTGGAATTAATCTGATGGCATTAGTTCGAAAATATGTTCAATTGCGTCCAAATCATAATAAAATAATCGTTTTTTTTTGTGGATATAGAAACGGAAAATGCATTATCCAACTAGTAGGCCTGAATACTAACATTTCAAAAAAAATTCGACCTTTCTTGGCCTGCAAAATCCTGAATTTTACCCTAGAAGATTGTTTTCAACATTACTGTCAGATATTGGAGCTGATTTACGCTGAAAAAGCGTATTAGATGGAAGTCCAATGTTCATAAAAGAAAAACAGCTGTTCTTAAACAAAGTATATCGACAAGAATAACAGGCTATATGCCAGGTTGTGAAGTTTTGTCCACCTTTCTTAAATTATTTTTTCTATTTTTGTAGGCCATAACCGTACGGCTATGATTTAAATAACACTCGCCACTTATTATCTCACTTTATATGGTTTTTATATTATTGAGGGTTCTTATAGTAGCAAGTTTCAGTGCTTACTTATATGCCGAATACGATATGCACATTGTACTTGAGGAATTTTTTTTGATAGCTGTCAAAATATTTTTTTTCGAAATTCGTTATATTTACCATAAAAATCTCATTCAAAAAATTTAATTTCAAAAATTTGACAGCTGCCAAAATATTTTTCTAAAATAAATTACGCCATTAAAAGTTACATGTGGGGATAAACCATTTTTTGACAAATTTCAAAACTTCTCAAGTTAAATTACCTCAAAAAGCCTATCTTGAACTACAAAAGTCGTATTTCAAAAAGTAAAGCAGTTCAGAAATTATGGGGAAAAACATTTATTTAACAGATGTCAAAAAAATATTATAATAAATTACGGCAATAAAAATTATATAATAATATTTAAACATTTCAAACCATCCACAAATTATGGCAAAATAACAGTTTGTGTACAGATGTCAAATTATTTTTTTATGTAAATTACGCCACGAAAAAAAAAGTTTTTTTGACACGTCAACCCATTTTTTATAAATAAATTAAGTTTTTGAAAGGTACATTAAAACCCTATTTAAAATTTTTAATCACTCAAAAGTCAGGGAGAAAAATCAATTTTTTTGACAGCTGTCAAAATATTAAAACATTATCGCATTAAAAGTTACACATACATCCGTGAAAACCGTATTTAAAAATTTTAAACAGCCCAGAATTGATGGGGAAAATCAATTTTTTACAGCACAGTATGAATATTTTTAAACCACTATCAAAATTACATCACATAGTGAATCCCGTTAGAAACTTACACTAGAACCAATTATAACAGATTATTCATTTTGTTTAAATTATAATATTTTATGTATTAAGAAAAGCCCCAGATCGATACTAAAAGCCCTTCAAAGGTTCCAGCAGAGAAATAAAAATAAAATAGATAGATATATCATACCTAATGTATTTCCAAAAATATATTCTCTTATATTTTTGGAAAAATTCGATATTACAATACTTCCTCTATATGGCCCAGTAATCCGTTATATGAAAAAGCAAACAAAAAAACTCCTCCAGGCCGAAGTACTTTTACAGAGCGTATAACAAATATGTTGGAACAGGTAGTCATACCGGATAATTAAAATACCTATATAGCTTCAAACCATATAATGGGTGTATGTAACTTCAGAACGGTAATATCAGCTCGCAGCGTCAACAGCAACGGCAAGCTTAAGTTTATAAATCCAGCTTTACTTGTTTTTATTATTTCTATTATAATTATGTTCATTTGGTAAACAAATCAGAGAAAGAAATATATGTTAGAATCTTATAAAGTCTATACCGGGTGTACCTAATTTATTCTACTTACAGTAAATATTAATTTTCTGTGTTTGAGGAAATATTCACTAATTTTTGGATCCATGTGTTAAAAAGTTTGCCTTGTCAAAATAGCATGTTACAGTAAAGTCCTACCCCTCCAAAGTCTTTTAAAACACACGATATTTATGTGTCGCTATCCCTTAAAAATCGAGTATTCTTGTTTGGAATTTAGATTTTCTGGCATTTCGGCACATTTTGAAATCAAATAGTGAATCAGAAAGTTGTAGAAAATAGATTGAGATTTATAGATCTATTTTGTGTTTGTTAAAAATCTAATTAGCATCTTTTATATTCACGTTCAAAATAAGAAAATCGTATCAAATATTAAAAAATTGTAACTTTTTTAGTTATATCCAACAGTATCGTTTTTTTGGCAGGAACTGGAGGCGTAGATGTAGTTTTCGGAAAAATATCCCAAGAACGGCAAGAGGTAAGGCTAAATTATAATAAAATTTAATATAGGTCTGTGCCGCTCAAAATGATCGAACGAAAAAAAAAATTTTATAAATAGTAGTTTTTCTCGTCAAATATTTAGTGCCAATCTTGAAACGCAGTTTTGTCCCTTTCTACCTTCTCATTAGTTTTATTTTCAATAAAACTAATTCTTACCAAACGACAGCAAAAGAAACCCGATAATCATAATTTGCTTACACTTCTTTGAAGAGAAAGATCTATAGGATTTTTTCTCCTGTCTATACTCTTTCAGAACCCACTTTTGTCAAAAGTTCGAACCGTTTGGTTACTAGGGGGCGTTCATTAACCAAAAAAGAATATTTCGTAAACTTCTCGCCCATTTTCAACAGGAACCGTAATAACGCAAAAAGGACCGTTGTCTAAAAATTTAATATAAACATTACAATTTTTTCGACAGTTATCGTGTACCATACGGCACTCTAAAGAAATAAAAAAAAAATCTTTTTTTATTAATAAACAAATTATATTCATAAAAAACGTACCAAATTTCAAAAAATTATCTAAAACTGTCTCCGAAATATAACAACTGAAAGGCACCACGACGACCACGAATACGGAAATTTTGAAAACAGACACGGACAATATAACACTCGACACGCGATAATAATGGATTCTTATGTCGCTGAGCTGGTTAGCAGTGATGGGGATGATACATTATCCCCATGGCGGGTATCGTTTAGTAATTCTAATAGACAAAAGACAGCAGTATTCCGTGACAATACATTTCAAAGCTGTATGTTTTCCATTTATCCCAAATCAGATAAATAATTTCTCAATAAAAATGTTTAATACCTACGTTTACAATAATATAGAATATAAGTGACTTGTTACAGTACAAGTTGTTTTGGAATATAAACGACTACTCTAATAACAATAACATCTTAAGCACATCGTATAATATTTTATTTCACAATGTCTTTATAATCTTCTTTAACGCAAATAAAAAGTTATGTTTATTAAAATTTAAGAAATATTAGTTGGCAATCTAACAATCGTATCACTTTAACGATGTTATAGCCATTGTTTTTTATAGCTAATTATGATTGTATTTTGCTTGTCACTGTCAAATGAATAAAATCATTTTATTTCTTATATTTTAAAGTGATTTTAAGTGAGACAATGTCAAAGTCAGACCTAACTTTGCTTTTGCGTTTCTACATATGACAGTATCCAGACCACGTGAGGAGTTGGTAAGTAAAACATTGTGTTTATTTTTGTGTTAATCTGTTTTCAATTAATAATGTTCGTCATTATTTTTAAATAGGGTTGTTTAGAATTTTTGTTTAGGTTTATTCTAGTAAGACCGAGTGTAATGTTCTATAGGCTCTTGAGTAAGTGGTAGTTAACTACAAAACGTTGGGATCGAAAATATAATAGTAGTTTTATTTGCCTGCCCTCTTCCTACTATAATCCTTTACATTAAAAATAAATGGTGGGTCTAAAAAACAATAGGTATAAGTTAAGAATACGATTTTGGAAAGTAAAAGCAGTAAAAAAAGTAGAACCCATAAAAACTATTCTTTGCAAATCTGCCTTCTCTAAAGCCGCGCCCTCATTTAGCGAATGAATATGACCGCTCGGTGAAAAATGCTTAATCCGGCTACTCACTATTCGTTGATTCGTCCATTTGGAAGGATAATCAAGTAAACTTTCACTTTTGTCCAAGCATTGAAACGCATGAAATTCATGCGAACGTATTAAATAAAAATTGATGAGTAGTGTGGATAAAATATTCGTCAAATTCGTTCATTCATGTGAATTGGTTAATCGGATGAGCGAATCAAACCGACGAATGTAACCAACTAGTCATTACCGGGCTTTAACGTGGATGTCAACAATAGAGACGACGAATGCGTGCCTTTGCTTGCGAATACGATCGCTCGATTAACGGTACTTCTAAGCAAAAAAGCGTTACATGCTGAAAATTGGGAACAAATCTAAGCACACCCCATATATATGTTCGCTAAACGAACACTTTAAAACCATTATTGAAACAAACGTACGTATATTTATCCATATGCGTGCGATGTTGCTAGTTCGTTCGAATTCGCTAAGTGAATACCGGCCTTAACATGTATAAAGAAAAAGTGAAACTATTAATTCTGTAGAAGACTATTTTTAACCAGTTTCCCAGTTCTAATAATGTCATCGTGATTTTTAACTGGCTTCAGAAAAGGAGTAATCAATTCATCCCTATGTATTTTTTATATATGTACAAGGAATGTAAAATGCTTTATATCTGCATTGTTATTAGATATAGAAAAGAATGTTAAATAAGTAACTGTGATTTTTATGAAGAATTGAGATTTGTCAATAAAATTGAACATCAAATAAAAAAGATATATAACAAAACTATAATTTTTTTTCTTATTTTGGATGTAATGATCTATATTTTACTAGATTTTTAGAATCCACATAAAAAAACGAAAAAATATAACCGTTTTCCATCCAATCTTAACTGCGCGCAAAAAATGATACCAAATAGAAGTAAAGCCCCGTTCCTATATTACTCTTTTTTATAACCTCTCTAAAGAAAAGAAAAAAATACCTTATAAAATAAATAAATCTTAGTTTATATTACCATCTGGATAAATATTTTAAAATATTTCGTATTACATTGATGTACCACATTTCACGATCAAGAGACAATTATTTTTGTCGTCCGAAACGCAATAACTTAAAATTTGATAAATCTCTTTTTATCAATAAGGTGAAAAATACATTTAATCAATAAAGGTCTTTTAGTGGCATTATTCTCTTATTCAGTGAAAATTTCTTTACACGCAAGGTTATCGTTTATTATTCTGGTATAGTATTTTTAAGACCAATTTACTTTTATAATTATTATCTTGTTGACTTAATAATGGTACTTTTAGCATAAAATTTAAAAAGTAGAAATAGAACTGGGTCACATTAGGCCTAGTAATTTACTTTGTATTAAAAAAAAAGTTAAAAATGTATCCAAACTCAGTAAAATGATTTTATACTCCCAAAAAACGAAAATGTTTTTTATTTTATTAGGCATGTATATAATGTCATGATATCAATAACTTTAATCGGATTTAATTTTTTCTCAAAGTTTGTAGAACTATTTTCTTTTACAACTTCTTTCGGAACTTGAGTTTTTTTTTACATGGAATATATTTTTTTGTTTTAAATTATTTTCTTTTTCCTTATCCACCAAGTTTAGCCACAAATTCCGGTTATCCTCTTGTATTTCCATAGCCGAGTCTTCCTCTCAAAATAATACGATTTTCGACCCAATCCTGAGATTACTCTTGGAATTAGTTCAATGAATTTTATCAGATTTTACCACTCGACGATAATTAAATTCTATACTCTACTTTTTAAAATTCGGATATTGCATCGAACAATTTGATCGATCAAAACTGTCAAATGCACGTACAATCTATGTTTTTTTAATAGAAAATTATTTTGTCAGCCATGGAAAATTATGCTTTCTTCTCCCTTAAGGTCGTTGATAATTAATCGACAACTTTATCGCTTTTTTACTACAAATATTTCAACGATGGTACTTTAACAATGGCTTCAGTAACATCACATTATAGATTAGTATTAAAGGTAATATTTAATTTTTTTAAAATTGACCTTTATGAAGGAACAGCGGTGAATATTCTTTTGTGGCATGCATGCATTTTTAAATAAAAACAAATATAATACAGATAATAATTTAGAGCGGATAAAATTTAATCCTGTAGGTGAATATCAGTTGTTAACGACAACATTATTGAATAACGTGTACTTTATAAGTTACATGAAGTTATTTTTAGAAAATCTAGAAAGAGCTTTTATTGTATATTTAGACTTACACGGATATATTATTTCACAGTGCAATTTGTAAAACATTGCATTCTGTGTGTTCCTAGTTTAAAATGTATTTATATAGTTTCAGATTTTCAGTTAACTTATAATAGAATTTTAAATGAATGTTCGAAATATTCCATACAGTTAATTTTAATGCACGATAAAAAAAAACTATTTTTAGGTGAAAAGAGGCAAGTTTTGGTAATCCCCTATTAAACGTAATAATATGAAATTTTATTGATTTTTATGATTCGATTAGAAAAGTTTTAGATAATTTTGATACAAACTATATAGAATCTGCGAACGCTTTCTATCTTCTGTCTAACTTTTTTGTTTTTCAGTGTTTTTTAAATCTGTAAAAAAATTCATTTTTTTTTTCGTTTAATTTTTTTATGAAAAACAACCCCCCAAAAATTTCACAGCATATTAAGGATTTTCCCATAAGAGACAATGTGTTAGATAGGGAAGAGAAATCAATATCTCGCAAAGTTTGTAAGCGAACATTACATTTACTTTTACTTATTATTATGTCATTAAAAGTTACATAGAACTGTCAAAACCGTACCTAAAAATTTTAAGCAATTCAGAAATTATGTGGAAAAGCAATTTTTTACAGATTTAAAATTTGTTTCTTAAATCTACTAACCTCATTAAAACTGCCTTGAACTATGAAACTCGTATTTAAAACTTTAAGGCAGTTCAGAAATTATGAGAAATTTTTATTGACAGTCAAAAAAATGTAATATACTACGGCAATAAAAATTACATTGAACCATAAAGACCGTATTTAAAAATCTTCTGCAGTTGAAAAGTTACAGGGATAAAACAATGTTTTTAACAGTTGTCAAAATAATTTTTTATTAAATTATGCTACATGAAACTTTCAAATTATATTTTAGAATTTTTAAACAGTTCTAAAGTTATTGGAAAGAAAAATATTTTTGACAACTCTAAATATTTTTTTTAATAAATTACGCCACTAAAAGTTGCATGATACTGTAAGTGCTCTATTAAAAAAACTACTTGGTTTTTAATTTTCGGGGGAAAGACACTTTTTTGACAGATGGTGAAACATTTTTTTAGATAAATTCCGCTTTATAAGTTAGATGGAACCGTAAAAACCTTATTCAAATATTTTAAGCAGTTCAAAAGTTATGGGGAAAAACAATTTTTAATGACAACTGTCAAAATATATTTTTTAATAAATTAAAAGTTGCAAGGAACTGGGAAAACCGTATTTAAAAATTTTAGGTAGTTTAGGAGTTACGGAAAAGGAACAATTTTTTGGCAACGGTTCAAATAAATTACGAAGCTAAAAGTACATAGAAATGTAACAAACCCTATTCAAAAATTTTAAACATTTTAAAAGTTACAGGGAAAAAATTTCCTTAAAATATTTTTTTAATAAATAAAGCTATTAAAAGTTCGTCAATCTCTTGAAATAGTGAAACCTGTTTTTTGATTATTTTCTTTTTCAGGGGGTTGCCTCGTCTTTTTGGCAACTCTGTATAATAGACAACAATTATGTGTATACAAAAATTTAAATAAATCTGACGTGTTTTGCTGTTTTTTTAAATATTACCTCAATTTTATTTTAAATATATATAATTGAAAAAAAAAATAAGTTTATACGCCAATGATTTCCACTATTTTTCAAACTTAGAACATTTAGCCCAACTAGTTTTTTTCAATCCGACTATTATTGGTTTTGCGTTCTGAAAATATGAATTTTGTATGCTTTTATAGCCCTATAAAAAACGAAGATAACACTCAAAACAAGTTCCTTGAAACACTGACCTAGTATATTTTTGGTCTAAATTTGAAACGAATCGGTTTGGTCTTTCTCAATTTATTGTTGGTCCAAACTTTGTTTACAAACACACATCCGTACAGACATTTTTATCAAAAATATGTTTGTCGTAACCTAAAAACTTAGATTTTTCGAAAAATTTTGCAATTTCAATACTCTTTGTACTATCTCTGTGTGACATAATATATGCTTTATTACTACTTATGCGCCCAATATAAATAAAATCCCTAAGTTCTATTATGAACCCTCAAAATTATCTACCTGTCTGTATAAATACCCGTACGGGATATTAAAAGTCGGCAAGCCACATGTCCTGGTATCTCTAGACTAGCTAAGATAAAACGCATCTGTATTTATAGCGATTCATTTTCAGGCCAGTGTCCACTTAAAATTCAGCACTGCACTGCCAGGAAATATCGGCATTCAGCATAATATAGGAAACGACAGCGAATTTTCTTAAGATCTTTCAAAACTGAAAAGAAGAATTTAGACCGATACCCTCCTACAAGGACTAAAAGCCAACCTGTGCATATAACAGTTTAAACATGTCTAAAAAATCAGCCTTTTCACTAATCGGGCTGAATGTGGTACGAATCTCTCAAAGAAAACATAGGCATTTACTCGGTATATTTACTAAGTTTAAATGGCTCGCCCTATATAAACCAGAGCGTAATTTTCTGGATGTGTTTTTTAGATCTTCAGAGGTACTTTTGGGCTTAGTGAACTTTCCCCTTTCAAAAGCACTGTTCTGAAAACAAGAAACGCTAAAATGTGTGTGCCAAAGTTACCCCTTTTTTTTCGCTTGTTTTGAAGTCTAAAATTAAAAAAATACTTCCCAAACCTGTGATCGTGTCCATTTTTCAAAAGCTTCATGAAACCGTAAAAAGGAACGTTCCCTAAAAACGTCAAATCGATATTTCTTAATTTTTTTACCAGTTATCGTGTTTTATGGGAAATTAAAAAAAAAACATGTTTTTTTTCCATTCGTAGACGAAAAAACCAAAAATGATACAAAGATTCGTTTAGCTCCAAGTATGCTCTAGACACGTATCTAATTACAAAAGTATATCTGAAAGCGTTTCCGATAGGTAAAAATGTACTAAAAGTCCAGTTTGACTCTACAACAGACTTCTTGAATCCTGACAAGGTCGAGAGTTTACGTCGAGTGAAGAGTTTATAACAAACTATGTCAGGTTGTGGTGTTTTTTCCACTTTTTGTTATTTTTTAGATTTTCTGCAGACTATAGCTATATGGCTATGATTTATTTATAAGCTTATCCCACTATATGGGTTTTTATACTATTGAGACCTGCTAGATGAGCAAGTTTCAGTACCTACTTACATGGCAAATACAATATATAGTTTATCATATATAACTCAGGAAGGAGCTAAATTATTTTTTGACAATGGTCAAAATATTTTTTTTAAATAAATTTTGTCAATTGAAGTTATGTGGATTTGAAAATTGTAAAATGGAGAGTTTGAAAACAGTAAATTTTAGTCAATAGTTACGGGGAAAAAACAATTTTTTTGACAGGCGGTAAAAAACTGTGCCAATCATATAAAAAAAAAACAATTAAAATTCTAATATCTTACCTATTATCGAAAACCCCCGATACTCCAAAAGTTCCAGTAAAAAAAAAAAGAAAAATTCGCAGCTGCGAAAACCAAATATCGTCTATTTATTACCCAAAATTTTTAAATCGATATCTTAAACAGTTAAATGTTTTATTAGGGAAAAATTACGGCCATCAATCTAAAGAATTAAATGCCCTATAAATACCTTCTGCCCTTGTATAGCACGCTTTATTACTTATCCGCCCAGTACAAATGAAATTCGCATTAAACACTTCGTATGTTAAACATATTACGAGAGCCCCAAAAATTTTGCGTGTATATTGAAAACTCCCCCGTTTAGTTTTAAGTACCGTAAACCGGTGTTACTTTGCCCGACTGAGGAGACTTTGCCGAAGGACGCATTAAATAAAACAAAATTTTATTAGAGAAAATCCGTTTGATACCGTTCGAGAGCACCATAATAAACGTCGAATGTTTATAATAATAATTATTTAGACATATATTCAGTGATTCAGGGTTTTTATTTTTTTAGATAATGGCTAATTAATAAAAATAGTAAAAAAACAAATTTAAATATGATAAAGTGTTCTATATTATATAGGGAAGTAAACTACCGTTGTCCTGAACTGAGAATAGACAACATGAGTAGTTAGTATCGCAATGAGGTTTTTTTGTAAAACAGGAAAATTTTTACTTTTCCCAAAAGCTAAAATCATAATAAAGCTTGGATTTACGGCTTTAAGCTACGTAAAATAACCAAAAAGTGTTAATCTGACAACTGGCGATTTTTGGATTTTACTTTTAAAACGCTTTACTTCTTTCAAATTTTAATCTCTAAAGGAATAAAATATTGAAAAAACTGTAAGAAATATATAGTGTAACGATATAAAATATATTTTTTCAAATTAAAACAAAACAAGTTAGACTATAATATAATACAAACATTTACAAAACCAATTACGATTGAAAGGTTATAAAGTAACTAAATACCTACTTAAAACGAACAAATTCTTATTAAAAGAAAACAAAACATTATTGCAAAAATCATTTAACAGCGCTCTCCAAAATGTTCAAGGAAAAAAAGACTGGTGAATTATAGTATCTTTAGAAATTACGTTTATATTTTGTTTTTTAATATAGAATAAATCTATTCATATTAAGTATAAAATATTGTATTATTAAGTTATCTCATCAGACAGCCTTTTCGGCCGCGTGTTGTTTAATTATATTTTTAAATATCAGTTAAAGTGCAAAAATAGTTCGGAGCGATATTTTAGGCATACAAGTACCCACTAACAGTGGTTTTTAGTAAATAATTAAATGTTTCTAAGTTATTTACCTTTTTAACAAAATCTAGAACCTATGAGTAAATTTAGTACATTATTTTTATCAGTAATACTTTTATTGTATACTAGTGAACTAATATGCACAAACTTGGCCTTAAAACAAAACTATTGTGGACATTGGATCGACTATATCTTAATTGAGTTTTTAAAAGGTCAGGGTACATTAGAATATTTATAGACGCTTCACACCTACTGTTCCAGAAAATACTGTACAATATTTATTTTTACGACGCTTTTCTATATGGAATTTGCGTGGAAACATTCTAATGCGGATAATTTATTTATATATTATTGAGCGAAATAATTAAAAAATGTAGGTAAAATGTCTACAAACTATTCTGTTGAGTTACGCCCAATGAAAGAAAATATGGTTTCCGCTTTTAATGTAGCTGCCAACGTAAAAAAAATATATTACTTTTTTCTATTGAGGAGTGGATAATGAAAAAAATTCTCATTAGTATAAAAACTGTGACCTTTATTTAGACTTAGAGATTTCTCTTATTTAATGTAAAAAAATATCCTTATAGACTTTAATACAATTCTATTATCTGGTACAGGCTTTTTGGTTATAAATGTACCCCTTCATTTATTTGGTATAGTTTCCAGATATACAGAGTGTTTTTAACAACATCGTATATAATATGCCTTCATCAAATAAGCCTCTTCTTCTTTTCCTTCCTAAACTGCCGTACCCGTATTTGAGCGTTAGCGATGGCTAGTGAGTGCATTAAACCCTACCTTATATCAAAATATATATGATTTCTTGAGTGCATTATACCTAGATCATTATATTAAGGAAAGTATTCTACGTAGTGGTTTCCCGTTGCCTTCTACGCAGTTGTGTCGTGTAATGTATGTGTTGAGTACGAAGCTTTGCTACTGTTCGTAGCCGACCCCAAGTCTACAAACAAAGTCGTTATTTAATTATCTCAACAACTAAAAGTCTTGGGTGGGTACCGGACCATATATCAGGCACTTTTTAGGAAAAGCTAAACAGAGTCTTGAACTCACGCCTTCCGGAAGGAAGACCAACTCTTACCATTGAACTACCCAGGTGATTTGGCCTCCTCTTACTGATTATAAATATACCAGGTTTGATAGCTTTATCTTTAAAGACACCCGAGAAATTTGAGAAAAACTGGCCATAAGAAGCAATGTGTTCTCATTGACTCCACTATGTCGAAGAATGTTTTCCGTCTCTCTGTAACACGTTGCTCCTTATGGAAGGGTTTTTGTTGTCTTTAAAGATAAAGGTTTGAAACCTGGTATATTTATAATCAGCAAGAAGAGATCGATTTAATAGACGTTTAATACCTAGGTTATTACACTTAAGAAACCAGAATGCATATTGATTTCCGAAAAACCAAGCACCCTGTACATCTTCAAACCATATAAAAAAAGTCGTACAACTTGAAAACATTTTCTTTTTAACTTTTTTGATATCTATAAAAAAACAAACGTTATTGAGGGTGTGCATTTATGATCAAAAACCCTGTATACAATATGGTCTACATTTTCATAATTGAAACTTGAAAAAGAAATTTTTTTATTATGACTGTCCTAAACATATACTTTCAAAGTCCTTTTAAGAATATTCAATATTCAATGTTCAATATTGAAGAATAACAAAATAGAAATTAGTGCCACCTACCACACGGTTAAAGCAAAATGGTATTAATAAATTGCGCTCATCTAGAAATTTTCAAAACGCACACTCTCAATGGATTTTAGCTACCAGTTGAACTTTACTATCTTCTATATGTATAATGGCAGAAATATATAATTTCTGCAGGTGCAAAACGGCCTAAAGAAGAATTGCTTTCGATTATGTCACAGGGTACCCTCCTGCGATCATGATTTCTGGACCTCTGACATAATCGAAAGCAATTCTTCTTTTAGGCCGTTTTGCACCTGCAGAAATTATATATTTCTGCTATTATACATATATCTTTTCCGGCCAAGAACTTTTGATAAAGATGTGTGAGAGCGCATTTTTATCGATTTTTAGTATCTTCTATATGGTGTTAGAAGGCTACACAGGGTTTCTATCCTTGTGTCCCAGAAAATAAAAGCTTCATATGATTGGTAGCTCTAGTGTTGATGCTACCTTGGTTACTTATATGTATGTGCTAATGTTCAATTGTTTGAGGTACACCTCTACTTCAGGGTATATATATATATATATATATATATATATATATATATATATATATATATATATATATATATATATATATATATATATATATATATATATATAAGAAAGGCATACTAACACGGGCGAAAAAGATGTAATTATCCCTGGTTTTATAGAGAAGGGCAACCAGCTATTTCGCTTACGTCACTTCAACTTCATATTGACTTAGAAAGAAAGATAAAAGTGCAAGACTGGACAATTTTCATATTTATACATACAACTAAAATATTATAATTTAGTTCTTTCTTTATGAAATAATTTTTTTTTATTTTTGTGTTGGGAGGTAAATCTTTGACAACTTCATTTGAACAACAACAACTAGAAATTGTGTCTCATTTTTTCTATGTTATACACTCTCTACTTTAGAGTTTATTATTACTAGGGTACTGCAAAGTCGTCAATAGTGACCACTTCCAGCATTTCGTAAAATAATTTTTGAGATTTTCAAATGTAATTTAAGAATTAACTTATGTTGCAATAAAGTGTTATTTTAATATAAAAACGTAAATATTTCGGAAACTGCTCATTTAAAACCTATTTTGACTTATAAGAAAGTTATGCAGGATAGTCTGTAGAATTCAAATATACGTTAATATATAGGGGGGTCCATTTAAAAAAAGAGACCATGACATGTTATCTCATTTATGTTACACTCTTAGTATTCTAGTATAAGCTAAAAATATACAAAAATAAAAATAAAAATCGAGAAGTCCGAGGACTTTTTCCAAAAAATTTATTTTATAGACGACAGCAAGACCAAAGAGCCTTTCATGACTCCAGTATGGCGGTACAACTTTCGGCCAAGATAATAAAAATAATATAGGTAAGTCAATGAGTAAGCATCGAAAACGCCAAATGTGATTTTGGCGATACGTCTGCAAACCCCTATATATATATATATATATATATATATATATATATATATATATATATATATATATATATATATATATATATATATATATATATATATATATATATATATATATATATATATATATATATTGGTAATTATTTTCTTAGGCATAGGTTAACTCATTGAGAAGTATAACTATAATTCAATCGACGTTTTGCTCATTATGTTGAGGTTTCTCAAGATATTTATTGTCTACAATAAAAACATGTATACTTAATATTTAAATTTTAAAATTAAAAAATATTACATTTAAAATAAACAATGATCATAAAAACAAAAATACATTTAAAACATGTTTTTATGGTCATTGTTTGTCAAAATTTATATATTACCTATACATGGTTTTATTGTATTTGTATATAAATATCTTGAGAAACGGCGATTGAATTATAGTTATACTAAACAAAAATGAAATTGATAGTCAAGTTTAATTTTTATTTATAACAATAATAAGAAAGATAACAAAATTCAGTAAGGTATTCGCTAGTGTGTAAAATAAAAAAAAATGAGATTTGCTTCTCTGAGATAGTAAATTACTTATCTCAACATATGAATTATTCTGACCACGAAAGTTTTCGATACGTAATAAAAAAAAATATATATTTTATGTGCTAATACATAATTTTATTATTATAAGTCGTCAAGTGCTGACTGACTATTGGCGGAGCCACGTCTCGGAAGATATTGGTAACATCCGGTGTCTTCCACATTATACCCGTGCTCTTCTCTCTTTTTATTAACGACTTTCTAGATAGCTATTATTTACTATATGCCGACGACCTGAAGTTCTTTGCGAAAGTTATTTCAAGCCATACGTTACAAGGTGACTTGGAACAATTTATAATACCTTTAGTTTACCTTGTACAGTCAACGATTATTATTATCATTATTATTATATTACGTTGCAACTCAGACTTACTAATGTTTAAATCCCTTGCCGTAGACCTTAAGGGTAATGGAGGGTTACCTTCAATAGATCCCAGTGGAAAAATTGTGGCAGCATTGATTTTCATCGTGGTTCCTTTTTTTTTTGGTTTTCATGTTAACACTGCCGGTTTCCTCAAAGCGTTTAATTAGGCGAGTGACAGTAGAGATTGATACCTCTGCTTCTGTTTACTTTTCTCGAAAATATTTCAGAACTCACCACAGTGAAGTAGCTCCAGGTATAAATTGTTGCATAATATAATTTTTTTGCTCCAAATTTAAGATTTTCCAGTTTGTAAGTGCAATATTTTGAACTTTTACAGAATTTACCAGTATACGTAGATATCAAATATTTTTTATCAGCTTTGACAGGAATATCACTTTACATAAAATAAACAAATCATCGTTGTTCATACCTGATTTTTCAGTTATGAAAATATTACAATAGGTACTTTCTGTTTAAGTAAACCTACATCTCAAATAGGCCAGTTCACAAAATCAACCTAAACATTAATAATAGAGAGATTAATGGATTAATGGGTTTATTTAGCTGTAAACTTTAATGAACATTTGAAATAGCACGGACAAGTTCAGATGAGAATACGTTTTCCCCCTTCCTGTATTGTAAGCAACCTATTTTGACACTGCTTTGACAGACGTAAGTGAAAATTACTCAACAAGGTATTGGTTGCCCTTAACTACAAGATGTAAGTCAACTTACATCCCTAGGGAAATAATAATCTAAAATTATTATAAGTAGCTTTAATTTTTGATTTCATCAACATATTACAAAAATCCGAACAAAAATCCGGTGATGTTAATTGAAATGAATATTACAATGGTACAATGATTACAAATATTCACATTATTAACAAAATTTGGAAACATGTTTTTTCGTTTCTTCTCGATGTGTATTACATTTTCTGACTCCACAGATCCTTCATTTCTAACCAATGTTTCTGTCATTGTTGAAGTACTGGAAGAGATTTCTGACTTCCTTTTTATTATTGAGGCTGTCAGCTACGTAACTTTCCGCAATAGAAAATCCAAAGATATATCCAGCATTTTCTTGTGAACTTATAATACAGGGAGGGGAAAAAATGTTATATACTATATGAGATGTAAGTACATTAACCAGTCTCGAACTTTTCGGCTCGTCTCGACTGGTAAATGTCAGTTACATCCCTTATAGTATAAATAACTATAAATAAGCTGAAAAGGTAGGATTTGCTTTGCTTATTTAATTGTAAAGAAAATTGTCTTAAAACAATAAATAGTTTCGAAGATACGGCGGTTCAAAATAAGACCGGGGATATGAAGTTGTAAAGCAGGGCCTCTAGGCATCAGGAATCAGAGTGATTCGTCAAGTATTCTTTTTTATAATAATAAAATTATGTATCAGCATATAAAATATAAAAATAGATTTTAATCAAATCAATTTTTTTATTACGTATCGAAAGCTTTCGAGGAATAATTCACATGCTGAGATCAGTAATTTACTATCTCAGAAAAGTTAATCTCATTTTTTTTTATTTTATACACTAGCGAATACCCTACTGAATTTTGTGACCTTTCTAATATTTGTTATAAATAAAAATTAGACTCGAAACTTGGCTAACAATTTCATTTTTGTTTAACACAATTATCAATTTTTCCAGCAGAATTAATAAAGTGAACGGATTCTTTCCAATTTGGTGTGTTGCCAGAGTGTTTAATTCTGAACAAATTTTTCTTATAAAATGTTTCCATATTTTTTACAGAAAATGCACTTTACCTGTACAGAATATAAAAAAATCGATCCTGTCAAGCCTAAGGAAATTTAATCATTTACACCTCTTTGTTCACTCCTATTCTCTGATACATACATAATAATAGTAATTGCTTTATAAATTATAGTCCAAAAATATTCCGTTACGAAATTTCGAGGTGTTACAATTTTAGGAAAAAAATTAAATTAATTATTATTTTCGAAACCGCTGAAGATATTTCAATAACTCAGACATTTAGTAAGTAGTAGTATTTAATAAAAGGGTATGTTTTTAAATATAAACATAACTTTTAGCTTTAACAGTTGCGAGCGTACCAGCGCTGACTTTGATATTTTAAAATAAAAAATGATACGCCTATGTTTTTTTTTAATTTGCCGTTCAATTTCAAAGCTAAAAGTTTTTTGAGTTTTTTCTTGCGATGCGCCGTTTTTGACTAAGAAAATAAAAACCGTTGTGTTGTTCGAGAAAACTAATGTCATATTTCGCAATATATCTAGTTGGCCTGCAATGTCACTTCCGTTATACATATGACATTTCCAAGTAAATCTGTGTCGTTCAAATCTGTACGCTGTGAATATCTTATTTTTACGATCTGGTTAATAATGTATTATATATATTATTCAAATGTCGAAAAGGCGATAATGCAGACCAAGCCATACGTATTTTTAACCAGAGATATCCAAATTGTGCTTTGCCATGCGGTTGGTTTCAAGAATGGCCACTAAAACAATGGCTTATATTTTTTTGTGGACCATCTTAAGACGCTAGTGTACACAAGGCCCGATAACACTATAGAGGAATTAAGAGAAAAACAGTTTCAGCATATGACAGAATACAAAATTCTCCAGGAATTTTTCAACGAGTGCCCAATTTAATGAGAAGAAGGGCGGAAGCATGCATATTAAGTGGTGGGGGCGATTTTCAACATTTCTTTAATAATAGTTTAATGCTATTGGTTGTTTTTTTTACTCAAAAATGGCGCATCGCAGGAAAAATTTTAATCATTCAAATTGAACGGGAAATTGAAAAAAAAATATTTGGGAAGAAAACTTTGGCTTATTATTTTTCTCTCCAAAAATATTAAAATCAGTGCTCGTACGCATGTCTCTGGTAATGCTGAAAATTACGTTTGTATTAAAAAATATACGCCTTTATTAAATGTCACTACGTACTAAATCTCTCAGATATATATTAAGCGGTTTCGAAAATTTTAATACATTTCTTGAATCTTTAATAATGGGATAGTCATGATGTAGTTTATTTGCATATAAAATAAAAAGTACATTATTTTTATCTATTAAAACTATTGTTTGCAGTAAATGACGTTTGCTAACTAACAAAATTACATACAGTTTTCACTCTTGCCTATATTTTCAAAAATAAAAAAAAATCATAAATTTTAACCTTATTAACGAGTTAATAACTAAAATTGATACTATTAAGTCCAATGAAAAACTGGCAAGCCAGTTGTTTAAGAAGAGGATAGTTGAGGCGGAAATCGTCTATCAGCACTAGCCAAATATGACTCATCGCTATTTTGTTTTGGCTTGTGTATCCTCTTAGTGGTATTTTTGTGCTTTTTAAGAAATTATACTGAGTTGTGCTGCTTGTGGTTGTTCTAAAACTCCAAAAAAACACAAGTTTAGGGATTACTGGCGTATTTTTTAAGATATGGTATCAGCAGGTAATTTACTTTTGCATTTTTCATTCAAATTACAAGGGCGTACATTAAAGTTTATAGGAAAATTTTAATTTGGTAATCCAGATTAAAAATAAAACTTAAATTTTTGGGAAAGATATGGTAGAAATTAAATAAAAAAAATTGTTATTTAACTGTTTTATATTTACATATTTATCCCTAAAATTCTATATTATACATTGGAATGGTTATGTACTAAGTCTTGTATATACTAATAAATTCAACACATACAATTCTATCACCAATCTTATTTTTTCGTCATATAAAATTTTTATTTAATGTAATGCAATACTCAGTCTGGTTCTGGTAATATTAGGAAGAATTGCCCTAGTGCAAGTTGATGACATTTATAAAGAAAATGTTCCTCATTATAAATCGTTAATATCTGTACTTTTTTTCACTTACAACATTATTTTCTCAATACTTGAAAAAAAAACTAACTTTGTTTTAACCAGCTGCATGAAACAGGGACACGTCATGTCAAAAATTGGTAAAACATATTTTCTTAATTGCACAAAGAACCCTTTCTAACTTCTTATTTTCGTTTGTTAAACAGAACTAACGGTTACTTGATGGAACTCCAGTTTAACTAAGTAAACAAAAAAAAAATTAAGTTGATATTTTTTCAGTAAAATCTTTATTGTTTGATAAATCAACTGCCTAATAGATTTCCTGCTCCTATCTGCCATAACACACACAACTAATTTTTTTCTTTGGACGAGAATTATTCAGTTTTGTCAAGCAAGCAATGGAGTTAAAAAGATTTATTAACTATTACACTAGGGCCAATATTTTTGTTGTATTGTATGTATCCTATTCGACTACTCGTTTATGAAGGCTGCCGGCTGAAAATTTCTTTTTGAAAACCCTTTAAGTTAACACTGGCAACTCTAATAGTACTCATAAGGCCGATATAGTTGTATTCCCATATAGAAAATCCATACACTTGCTTGCAACATCTCACCAAAATTTAAAATGCTTCTATTGAAAAATTCAATTGGAGTTATCAGTCATATTATGATTCCCGAACACCAAATAACTATAATCATAAGTATTAATAATATTATCTATTATTATTATTATGTTATTATTGTTATTATTATTATCATTATTTTCTACTATCATGTATATATCATCCTCATTGGAAAGATTTTTTCTAACCGACATTTAGATTTGTAAAGTTTCTTTTTCTTATTTTTAATTATTTGTTTTATAAATATTTTATTTTTACTTCAATTGGAGGGGTCAATATTTACTTGAATCTTAATGTTAACGGCTATGATAAAGTGATTCAACCCTTTGCACCAATATTTCATCATGTATGTCATAAACAAAATATTAGCAAGACACAAAGTGCCCTCACCACAAATGTTGTTATATGTGAAAACAATACCAGAAGGGTTTTTTTATATATGGTTTTTTGATCATCTTCATCAGTTTTAACATATAATTCATCCTGTATCCTTTGCATTAGTACTTATATGTATATTTTGTAATAGTTAAAGGATTTTGATGAAAATAATATTACCCCGTGTTTTCAATTGATATTTTAAATATATAACTGCTGTAAATTGGATGTGCAATTGTTAATCCCATTCGGCAATACATATGCATCAACGAATTGACGCATATATCGTCCACATCAATATTGCTGTAATCCACCTGCATGACTGTTCCAGAACATTGGTTTAAATCTAAAAATTAATTGGGAAGGTGATATCCACACTGTGCACCGATATGTAAAACGTCGCATCACATCGACGCATTAACGCAGAATGAGTAGCGGGCTTTACATTTTTCTAGACATTTAAATTGAAAAAATAACTGAAAAATAATGAGAAATAGGTCATTTCTCCTTCGTGACAAAGTTTGAATTTAAAAACGAGATCTTTTAATAAATTCTTGCTGAGTAAGTTGAATGGAAGTGATAGAAATGAATAAAATCTCGCTGACGACGATTAGCTTTTAATAGAAATAATATTTTTTTAATAGAATTTACTTCTAAACGTTCAATATAGAGTTCATATTTTTAAATTTAACTTCAGAAATTTAAACCGTTGATAAGTGTACGATGGGTGGTAGTATTTATTAATACAGCATATTATTTAAGACTTCTTTGAAAGTTAGATTTTTTATTTTTTTTGCACAGTTATTCATTATTTCGAAATATATTTACTGGGCATGTTCACTTCAGCTTTAAAAAATACGAGTGAGACTCGGTCGAAGTTCACCGGCAAATATAGCTTTAAATTTTCACTTTAATTTAAAACTACAGAAAAAAAGTGACCCAAATATCACAAGACTTGACATTGTGGATATTTACAAACAATAAATCAATAATAACCAACCCAGATTGATAACACAAGAATTACAAAATTAATAAAATAATAAACAGTATAAGTTTACATCGCATCAGTCTTTTCGATCGAATCTTCAAAAGAAAACTCAATAGAAGCAATTGAACCCAAATCCAAAGAACGAATGAAATAAATGAAACTCGGATTTGGTCGAGATTCTTTAAATACTTGAGCTAACAAATGCGGCACAACGCAACTTTGCTACCTCATTCATCTTAGGGATTATTTTCTGATTTACCTTTTTTTATAGTAGTAGTGAAATTTTTACTTGATAAAATAATAATAAAAATTCCGTATTTATTAAGAAAAATAATATAGTATAGAAAGTTTTGTACTTTACGTAAGTACGGCACGTTCTTTCACGTAGAGGACAGCGCCTTAAACAATTTATTCATTCTTTGCTTTTCCATGTGAAAATTATAATATAATACACCACACACCAGGTGTGGATAGAGAGTTAAGAGTTAATTAAACCGAAAAGGAAGATCGCTCGATATATATATATATATATATATATATATATATATATATATATATATATATATATATATATATATATATATATATATATATATATATATATATGGAAATTCCATATAATAATCTAAGCGTCTAAACTCGTTGAATGTTTATGTTGATTCCGGGGCAGTCGAAATATCGATGCTCAGCGATCTCCGAAGGTTTCGTTGGACCACGAGACTGGCGGCCCGCGATGTCCTCGTGGTTATAAACGGAGGCGAGTTTTTCCCGAGTGTTCCCGATTGAATTCGAATAGAGGTGAATAGGTAATATACGACTTACGTCGGCAAAAATTATTTTAGTGAGATGTTGGCGTTTCGCGTAATTGCATCGCGGCGGCTCGGTACACATAAGTTGAACATTTTGCGAGTTTTTTAAAGTTTAATTAATTTAATTAAATACCTAGGTACATATTGGTTTCAATTCGTTCGAGGCAAAATAAATAAACACCTTTTTCTACGCGATTGCTCGAGGAAAAAATTCAAATCAAGGAGCTTGGAAGACCTCCCCCGCAGAAGGCGTTTTGGTTAGATCTAAATTAGGGGGAGTTCTCTAGTTCATAAAGCTTCAAAGGCAGTGTAAGGAAGTTTAATGGAAATATGTATTCAAAAAATAACTGGATTTGTGGATTTTGTCAGTTGATGTGGTTAATGTGAATCGTGTAATAGGTTGTGGTTACGATTGCGTATTTTTATAGAATTTATTTGATTTTCAAAGCTTGTTTGTTGATTAAAGAAATTAGGTGTATGTATGTATATATATATATATATATATATATATATATATATATATATATATATATATATATATATATATATATATATATATATATATATATATATATAATTTTGAAACTACTTTTAAAGGTCTGTTTTACACCGTACGCGGATTGGCCGATTAATAAATATATATATATATATATATATATATATATATATATATATATATATATATATATATATATATATATATATATATATATATTTTGAAACTACTTTTAAAGGTCTGTTTTACACCGTTCGCGGATTGGCCGATTAATAAAAACTCTAATAAATTATCCTATAACAACTCTCTAAGTCCGTACAGTTTGTTCTAAATTAACTTAAAATAGAAGTTATTATGATTTTTTCAATTTGAAACCAGACAAATCATATAGTATTGCTTAAACTTCTAAATGATTACGACATCTTTATATACTAAAACTACAGTTCATTTTCAAAATGGAATATTGTCTTAAAAGAATTAATAGGATTGCTTTATGCACATTACGGTCACCACCACAAAGTTTCCGATAAATAACTCTACTTTAGGAGAAACAGGATTTTATTTTACATACGTCTCTTGAAAATCTGAAAAAAAAGTTATTTCCCCAGTTATGTGCGGAAAGCCATATTTTTGTAATGTGTACATGTAACCGCTACACAGATGGCTATACCATCGGTATAATCGAACTAAAATAGCTATTTCAATATTTAATTAAAACAAACCTAAAATGTTCATATCAGTCATTATAATAGAGAATTGTATGATTTTTTTAAATAAATTTTATTAATATTTATAAAAAGCATAATTTTACTTTAAATGGGTTTTTAAGATCTACAGACGTTTATTAAATTCTTGGAAAGTCACTTGTCGTCAGATCAATAAAATGCCTACGTCTATGAGTTTAAGTATTTTGGAAGCAAATAATGTGAGAATATATCGCAGTCTACCTTCTTCTAGTCTCAGAAGTATAATTGATATTGCAAACCTATAGGTTAACTTATATGGCAAATGAATGAGGCATTATCATATTTAAACCTATGCAGAAATAAAGACCTACAGTATCAGTATGTAAAGGCATCAAGTATAATGGAGTTATCGGTGATGAAACATGAAATCAATTTATTTTCGGTAATTACTTTCTATATTTGAATATAAAAAATTTTAAATATAACAAAAATTAAGAAATAGCAAGTAGAAATATATTTTTTAAAGCGTATCTTTAATATTGAGAATCATTAAACTGTATTACTTTCAGGTGTTATTTGCCAAATGTACATTGCTTAACATAACAAAACGTCTCAACGAAACAAGAAAGGTCAACTAAGAAATATAAAAAAATTAAAAATATCTTTTATGTACTGTGATTAAACAGTAAAATTAAAGCATGAATTATATGTTTGAGTAGCGTAGTAAGATATCGAGGGCAGATAGTGAACATACGCATCTAGGGTATGTTTGATGCAATATAAAAATCATTCTGAATAGGAAAACGGTTCATAACAAACATACATAAAAATATCGCCTATATATACACATGGGAGTCAATTACTATTACTCAGATTGAAAAATAAATAATTGTAAACTTTTGTTTGTTGATTTAACAGTTTATTTTGTTTCACTATTACACAAACTTATTTAAATATCATCTAGTTCATGTGTTTTATTGAATGCCTTGTTAATATTGGGAGCTACTAATGGTCATGGTTATTAAAGAAAAGAGGATTAAAGCTGTCTATTGTGAGCTTGTCGTTGAGGGCAAGCCGCATGGAAAGAAATATCGCGCCGTTTACCTAAGCGCTGGGTAGATATTACAAACGACTTATTGGAAATCACCGTAGATGAGGCCTTTGTTATTTATCTGCAAAGTTTAAAATTTTTTAAAATTGTCATTTCATGAGATAACCTAATAAACATAAACTTTTCACTACTATAGTGTTTTATCCGAATATAAACTTAATATTCCTTTTAGTAAAACAGTTATTAAAATTAGGTTAAAGTTTTCACATACTAATACAAACCTAAAATTTTAATATCAGATATCTCAGTAGAGAACTGAAAATTCATAAACAGCCTGTTGATATGTGCTTAATGATAAATTAATTGACAGTTTTAACCATAATTTATATTTTAGTTAAGGGAGAACTGCACGCAAAAAGTGAAAAATCAGCGGCAAGTTCTAAGTAAGATGAAAAGGTACCTACGTATTTGAAAAAACTTCCTGCATGTCCGACCTCAAAAAAATGTGTTATGCATAGGCAATTTAAATTACATTTCGGTTAAAAATGGGATCAAAAGGGTTCACGCGCTGCAGAAATACACAGACATGAGTACGATGTACCATTTCAAATTTTGCAATGAGGTAGACAAAGAATCAATGCAAGGCGGTAAAGAGCCATTTTGTGGAAAAAAAAACTATATGCGATGGCATTTGCATCAAAAAGTGGTTAAAAAGTGGTCGAAAATGGACAAATCTACTTCTATTTTATAATTATAGATTTGATTATTTGATAAAAATTGCATTTAGCGCCCAAATATACATATTTCTCTATTAAAATCACATTGAAGCTAATACATACATCTCTATAGTTTTAACATAATATTGCAATTGGAATGCTTGCAAATGAACCATAATACTGCGTGCAGTTCCCCCTATGCGTCATGCTCATTTGTATGTGTAAGTAGGTGTTTCAATACCGGTAACAGATTGATAGATACTTAAAAATCAAGGCAATTTAATGATACAATATAGTTAGTTTCCATGACCGAAATTAACTTAATAAATTGCAATACCTCCACAACTTTGAATTTAAAAATATGTATTAAATTAGTATTACTACTTATATACATAAATACTCTGGTATTTTTAATGTTGGGACATCACATATGTGTAATTGTTCTCTCCGTTTTATGTCAAAGAGTGTAATGTACCGTTACATTAAATCGGTATTATAACACGGCGCGGGGTCAAAGTTCTACATATATGGAAACATGTCATTGTATTCAAACTTCATGGTAATCTTATAAAGAATAATAATAATAATAACACTATTATTAATAATAAATGGCTTCTATTGATTATAAAATCATAAATTGCACAACGTTTATAAAAGGATAGGAGGCGAAGTCTAGCTTTAGGGCTACTCTATACCTCTCGAATATTTTTACTAACTTTAAATTAAAAAAATATTAAAAAGAATATACCATAAGAAGATTAGTGCTATTTAGAAAACGATTTACATACAATGATTTTAATCACTTAATGCTAAGGCATTATTGCTAATATAACTATTTCCACATTTTTTCATCATTTCAGTACTGCCACGGCCGTTATTGTTTGGCTATAACTACTAAGTAGTTGTTGAAATTCAAATTCAAAACCCATTTTAAATTGCAATCTTTACTTAGTTTAAAATACTTTCCTGTTATTAGTCTATTCTAGTAAAACAACATCTTTTTAGCAGTTTAAAGACAGATTAATATTGTTAACAAAAAACTATTATAAGTAGTTAAATAATAAAAAAATATATTTTCTATGAAATTGTTAAGATTAACCTAAATTATTAAAGAAATGTCCTTATATAAACACAATCTTTGCGATTGTTGAATCACTAGAATTACATAATATAATAAAAAATATTATAATTATTGAAACCATACAGAGAAAATAAATTTAAAAAATCTAGTATACCAATTAAAAATTCTAAATGTATTGTAGTTAATGTTTTCTTTTCGTTTAATTTCACTTAGATTCCTTAAAGGTAAATGATTTATACGATTTAATCAATAATCTGGCAAATTTACTAAGCTGGGATATTCGGAAATGTGCTACGTAATAAATTATACTAAGCTGCCTTTAAGGCGTTTAATTGGTAAATTTCGAAGAGCCAAATTAAAGGATAATTATTGCTGAAATTCTATGTAATTATATATATATATATATATATATATATATATATATATATATATATATATATATATATATATATATATATATATATATATATATATATATATATATATATATATATATATATATATATATATATATATATATATATATATATATATATATATATATATATATATATATACAGAGTAATTCAGAAATAAGTACCCAAAATTTACAGGCATGTAAACCTGGACGAAATATGAAAAAAGGTTTGCATATGCCCTGAATTTATGTTAGTATTTTTTTACCACTCGGTATATTGGCAATTTTTATTAAAAATATTTATAGCTTGGCTTCTTTACTAAAAATTGTTACTCTTAGAATTTTTTCATAAGAGCTATCAGAGATACTCCTAGATAGATAACAACTATGTATTAAAGTCAGCGTCAAATAAAGTTGTATAAGGTAGAACCTCAGGTAGAACTGATTTGAAGCCTCAGATCAGCTGTCTTTATTTTTCATTTTAATAAGTTATTTTGTGTACTGTTTATGAGTTCAAAATAAAAGTACCTATCACTGCGCCTGCAAAAACCTGTATTTGCACCCTATTCAAAAATGAGCATTGTGAGTGTCACGCAATCTCTCGTTACCATTATGATCTACCGTCGTGCATCTTATTAACTTCTGCCACTAATAGATATCTCCTCAAAAACAATTTGTAAAATCAGAAATTTGAAAAAGAAAAACCTCCATGGGTATAAAAAACACAAATGTGACGCGGAATGTTTAATATAATTTGTCAATACTGCAGAGTTTTATTCGAGTTAATGCGTCAAAACCCTTTATAGGCCAATCAATAGAACAGAAATTCATTTATTTTGTGGCAAAAATAATAACTAAAATCCAAATGTGCCATCACTTAAAACACATTCAGCTGATTCATGCTGATGTTTTGTCTATTCGTAACTATCATTTATTAATTTGTTATACATAATTTAGTGCAAAAAATGGCGTTTTTTTTTTTCGTTTTTTGCTTATAAAATGAAAATGATTTAAGCAATAGAAACGCTATAAAGAGGTGACTGAAAATTCGCCATTTTTTAAAAAATGTGTTAGTCGGTGATTTTTTAAGTTGTAGCGTAGATCTTCCGGGAAATGGCAGTCAATGACATGAACTTTATGCAAGCACAAGCCAGGCGTCGTCGGATAATTAGTTTTTAAGTTATTGCAATTTGAATTTTTTACTGCGTAACTTCCAGCGGGTCTCGATGCGACACGGATTGGCCCGATCACCGACCTACGAATTTTTGTAAAATTTCATTTTATAAAAAAAGACGCATTTTTTACACTAAATTGTTTATGACAAATTAATAAATAATACTTGCGAGTAGAAAAACATCAGCATGAACCAGCAGAATGTGTTTTAAGTGATGACAACATTGGTTTCTGGGTAGTATTTTTGTCACAAAATCAATAAATGTCTGCTCTATTGCTTGGCTTACAAAGAGTTTTAACCCATTAACTCAAATAAAACTCCGAAATGATAGCTCGTATGGAAAAATTCTAATAATTTTTAGTAAAGAAGCCAAGCTGTAAATACTTTTAATAAAAATTGGCAATATACTGAGTGGTAAAAAAATATGACCATACATGCAGGGCTTATATCCGTGTTCTATGCCTCTTATGTAGTGATAACATGTTCCAAAATTGAAATTGATATCTCGCTCTTAACAGATATTACATAATAAAATGTTTTTTTTTTATCACAGATGTTAACGCCCTGTATATTCTAAACGGTGAGGCTTAGAGAAAAATTTTATAAAACTTTTTTCATATTTCATCAAGGTTTACATGTTTGTAAATTTTCGGTACTTATTGTATTGTCTTGTTTTTTTAAGATTCTTGAAGCTTGTTTGATATATTTCTAGGGTGTTTTGTTGGGTTAAGATTCGTAAGGCGAAGAGTTAAAGGCTTTTTTCTTGTATCATATTTTTATTTCAAGATATTGACATGAAAAACAAATGTTTCGACCAATACTTAGTCTATTATGACATGGTACATCTATAGAGGAAAATCCTTTAAAAACTTGACCAAATTGACAACAAAACAACATAGGTACACGTCTACCTACTATTTATTTTAACTAAACAATTAAAAATATTTATTTTATTTACATTTGTGTAAATAGTTTTATGTCTGTTTTGATCATGTGCCGTTGTCTAATAATGTTTTATATAATATATATATATATATATATATATATATATATATATATATATATATATATATATATATATATATATATATATATACATTCTCAAATTTATCACTTAATTTTATTTAGATTGTTTTGTAGCTGTGAAATATTTCACTCAATGTCGAGGTATGGTAATTAATTTAATTTCAACCTTCTGTTTTTAAAATGAACATTAATACCGGCTTTAAAATTTCATTACAAAGGTACCTAATTGTAATCTAGTTAGAAATTAGTGAAAGATAGAGAAAAGTGAACGTTTGCAAATTACTATAAGTAAACTAGTATAAAAATTAAAAGCGGTTTAGATTGTGTGAGATGTGGTTTACATACGTACACCCGATAACAATACGACAATATGAAGTCTGATACCGGATGCGTAAAAATTATACAACATATAAAATAAAACAAATACATTTTTTTTTTCACATTTATTGTATTATTGTTAATTTTAAGGTAAAGTCGTACAAAGTCTTCGTATAAACATGCTATATTTGATCGAATCGTTAAACTGACAGAAATGAATATACGAAGAAATCTGGAAAAGACTAAAACACAAAATTTCAGAGGGTTATTTAAGTTAATGAACTAATATGAAACAATAATGCATGACGAATTACTCCAATTACAGATGCGCAGAGGCTCTAATTCACACTTCGTATCTCTGGTCTTATTAATCTTACACAGTTCATTAAAGTCGCATTTTTATCGCAGTAAATTCTACTTTCAAGAATGTTTATATATTATTCTCGCGTTAGGAACGCGCTGCAACTATTGCGTAAATATTAAAAATAACAATTTTTTCATATCTTCGACCAATTTTGAACCGTCATATCTCCAAAACAATTTATTTATATCGAGTTTTGTGATCAACGAATTCGTCCATGTAAACTGCAATTATGTTTGTCTGTAGTTTTTGTGCAAACCAGTCAAACAGAATGATTCATTTTTTAAAATGTAGGCTTTTTTATTCTCTTCTAACTGAAACTAAAACTATTTTTTACATTTGAATTTCTATATTAAATTATAAAAAAATAAAAATTTGCACAAAATTTCTTTTAATATCGTTAAAAAAATATAGAGAGAAAAAGGGATTATACTCAAAGCGAAAATCACGTAGTTACAAAAGCTTATATTAACTAACTTATATTTTTAAATCAAACAAATTTTATTTAATTTTTAAACAAAATCATATTCATATATTTTTGTTTAAAATTATGTTTTCAACTATTTATTCATAATGATAATACTAATAATAATAATAGTAATAATAATGACCAAGGTCAGCAATGAGAGAAAGCGTGCTAACCCTTTATTTGCAAGATCAGAGATAGGATTTTACAGATCCCTCAATAAAAATACGGAAGGGAATAATACAGAATACCCTAGCAAGGAGGTGGTTGAGCATTTTTGGCGCAACTATCTACGTACGTAACATTTAATTTAAACGCAAGCTGGATTGGATAAGAAAATGTGAGTGCTGGGGTATATAATCAATGCAGCATAATACTTTCACAATTGAGAAAATTACGAATATCCTTAGAACGGCACACAATTGGAAATCTCCAGGCCTTGATGGAGTAGTTAATTACCAGTTAAAGAAACAGTGCCATACACGATAGATTAGCATTTTTCCTTAATTATCTGATGCAGATGAAATAGAAAATATGGCATCTTTCAAAAGGCCGAAGCAACACGCTCGATCTTTTTAAATATCGCCCAATTGCTTGCCTTCCAAGACTTTATAAGGTGATAACATCCTACATAACTTTAAGGTTATCGACACATTGTAAACGCAACAAAATAATATCTATACAGCAAAAGGATTACGCTAAAGACACTATGGGTTGTAAAGAGCAACTGATAATTGATTCGGTCCTCTGTAATCAAGCTTATGCTGAGCGGAGAAATCTCTTTGTGGCTTATATTGATTATAAAAAAGCTTTCCACTTTATGCCGCTCCAGAGTACTAAAAATGTAGAATATCGGTCTCTGTAAAATACATTTCTTAGAACTTGCCATGTCAACGTGGCACACTACTATTCACTTGAGTGATACCAATATTGACATCAAAACTAATCCCTTGCCAATAAAAAGAGGTATTTTTCAAGGTGATTCACTTAGTCCGCTATGGTTTTGTATTGCAATGAATCTTCTGACTAATCTTTTAAATTCTACCGGATGTGAGTTTAGTATCAAGAAGAACAACAAACAAAAAATTAAGTTAAACCATCTTTTATATATTGACGATTTAAAACTAATGGCAGCTGCCAAGAACGAGCTAGATCAGAGGCTTAAAATTGTCGAGAATTTCTTTACAGATTTTACAATACGGTTTGGGCTAGATAAGTGCAGAAGTGTCAGAATAAGGAAGGGTAAGATTCAGGAGAATGGATTTGAGATACATTCATCACCGATGCATGTATCACCGAGTAATGAAGGATGAACTGACAAGCGAGTTTACAAGAAGAATACGACAATTGCTAAAATCAATACAATATAATCAAGAACAATTAACAGCTACGCTTGTTTTGTGCTTGGCTATTCATTTAATATAATTAAATGGTCCAACACTGACATTAATAACCATAGAGAAAGATCAGAACTATACTCACAAAGGTACAAAAACACTATCCAAGAAGTGCCATAGAACTTTCGACAATTCCACGGCATCAAGGCGGAAGAGAATTAACAGATCTCAAAGCAGCTAGACCAACAAATCACGAAGCTATTTTCAACAAAAAGCAGGCATATCTGACTTATATCGGATTATATGTGATTCGCATCACTTTACACCTTTACAGCTAAAAGAGCAGACAGTTTCAACGAATCACAAACCCGTAGATGAGAAACTGAACAGTTGGAGAAAAAAGCCGCTGCATGGTAGACTTTTAAGCGAGGTCAGTCAGGTTAACGTTGACAACACAACGTCGAACTACTGGCTGTCGTCGAGGTGGATGTTTCTTGAAACGGAGGGTTTCCTATTGGCCACACAAGATCAGGTAATTCTAACGAGAAGCTACTCAAAATATATAACGAAAGATTCCACATTGGCAAATGAAACTGCAGGTGTGGATGTCGGACGTTGCTGCGAGTAAATACGTTGAATAGTTGAGACACGATGCATTAGCCAAAATTCTGCTCCAAGAACTAGCAGAGAACTTACAGCTCTCGCAGGAACAAAGATTGCCATATTATACCTACAACCCTGCCAATTTTAGAAAATAATCTATACAAGTTCTATTGGGACCGCACTGTTTTGACACTCCAAACTATCATTTATAATAGACCAAATCTAATTCTTGTAGATAAAAGGGCAAGAAAAACAACTTCGATAGAGGTGGCTATATCGAATAGTCATAATTTACGTCAGAAGTATGCACGAAAGATTGAAAAATATCGTGACTTAGAAAAACAGATCAGGAGACAGTTGGAAATGAAGAGCGTCAAAACACGCCTTTTTATTCTGTCATCAACAGGAGTTATCCCAAAAAACTTGCTTCAGAATTTCAAGGAGCTCGGCCGTAATGAACGTCTTTTTCATTCCATGCAAAAGGTAGTACTACTCGTGACATCCCGAGTCGTTTGCAAGTTTATGGGTAACTTAAAAACACATCACCAAAATGAACCCAATAACAAAAAAAGGGCTCCATCAGAGCTCAATCCTCTGTTTGGAGAGGGATTGCGAATGTCATTCGGCATTTAAAAGAAATAATATTAATAATAATAACAATTATTACTATGATAATATTATAAAACAATAATAATTTTGCTTTGCTAATAAAACAGACCTACAAATAAAATAAACCGTCGGAAATCGTAAAAATAGTTCAGATAAGTTAAGTAGAAATTTTAAAAAACTAATAATTTATGAACTCATGCACAGAATGTAGGTCTCTACAACATCTTTTTTAATCTACCTTTAAAACATCGGAAAGTATCGGCATTTTTATTGAGATTGCTTTCCTTGTAAATATAATTGCTTTTTACATGACGTACATTTAATTATTAAAATAGATATTTAAACTATAAAAAAACTAGATTTTGTCAAACTTAACTTTTTTTTATATTAAGAAATTAAATATATTTTCCTATTTAAGAACTATTTTTATAGCCCTTTTCAAGAGAAAAAAAAATCGGTAAATTCGCTTTTACCCTCAACTTCCCTCGTATAGAATTTCACTATGTACATATAACACAGTCTATATATGCATATAATTATTATATAAAAACTTTATTCATGTCCAATAAGCTGTTATTTATTTAGTTTGTGAAAAATATATTATGCCCTTTATTATTTTCCTCCATAAAAAGTAGGTTTTATTGCAGAAAATGGAATGTTAACGAATATTTAACCATTTTAATAGGCTGCCATTTTGTTACGCTATATTGAATTCGTACTAAAATTTTACTAATCTATCTTTTATACAAGAAATTCGAGATTTCTTAAGTGGTTTTTGTTATATGAATTGAACGTATACGTCCGAAGCCAACGCAGTTTTGCCGGAAATTTGAAAACGAATTCGATCGGACAAATAGAAGTTATAGAAGAAGAAGCAAGCCAATTAATTTTTTTCATAGTGTTGAATATACTATAAATGCAATTTGATGAGATACAATATACAGGGTACCTCTAAAAGGTCTGTACAAAATGCGCGTATTCCCGAGGCCAAAATAAGACGTTTTGCGGTAACCTAGCTTAGTCCGAAAGTACTTCATTAGGGCTTTATGAAACGCTAATATAAAAAACTTATTATTTTAAACAAAAACATGTTGGTTTTAGCCATGAGGATGAAATTTAGTATGCGAACTGTTAAAAAATATTGTTCCGTCACGTACAAAAAGGTTGTATTTTTTTCTTGTGTGGTAAACAACATTTGAACTCAGTTTGAGGATAAATAATTTCATTTTAAACATTTCCACAGTATTCACTGTATTGATAATTTCAATGATAAGTTACACAATGCTTTGAAAGGTCTGTACATTGTACAATGTATGTATAACTTTAAACTAATACGTAACAAAAATAATTAATTTTAACGGACTATTGAAAAGTTCATTCTCCTATAAAATGATTTTTAAATTCTATGGTAACAGCTGGAACATGACAACCAAAAAGATTTAACCCCGTATTCTTGCGGTGAAAACAGGACCATTTAAGATAACTGTAATTTCTTTGCTTAGTGGAGGGTTTAAACAATTAATTTGCAAGTGCAGACATTTAATTTGCAACATTTTTTATTCTTCGTCAATTTCAATCTGAAATATTTACGGTAGAATTTTTTTTATATACCATAATGCCCATATTATTTACTGTTTTATCATTAGTTTTAAAACTTTTTGACAAACTAGCAAAATCAATCTACACATATTTTTAAGGAAAATTTAGCTTACGTCTATACTTTAGCCACAAAAAAGTGTTGTTTATCGGCATGACTCGTACTGTTATTTATTCGCATAGTTTAAGCGGCAATGACCCTGATTAATTATCCTTCGCTTATATTCCGAATATTTTTACTTGTACCATGTAGTTATATCGTCCTTTGCGATGACTCACGAGTTTAAGGATTTCAGAATTTGACATCTGAAACACCCAAAGCTATAGTTAGATGTCTGATTTTGTGTGAATTATTTTATTGATAAGAAATGAACTCTGCCGTTTAAGTGTGAGGAGCGAAAAATAAAATAGCTTATTCACGATTGAGATGTTTCAGAACCTATACAGAATATTCTTTTAAAACGGAGGATCATATATCAATATCAAAATTAATAAATTAAATCTTAAGGATGCTTTTCTTTCTGTAGAGCAGTTTTACATGAATTAATGCTCTACTGTTTGGTTCTAATATTGGTCCATATGTATTTACAAAACTATTAAAAACCTGTTCTCTGTCATTTAAGTTTAAGAGGTTTTATATCTACTAGCGAGTACTTGCGACTTCCTTCGCGTATGGCGATAAGGAAAGGGATATAAAGCGGTACTTAAATCGCCCTATTTAAAGAGCTCTTTATAAACCAGGTTTTTGTTGCATTTTCTTTTAATTTTTATCAACAGGGGCTAGGGAGATTTTTTTTAAAAAATTGTTAAGAAATAAAATAAAACATACCCGTTCAAGCTTTTTCCATCAAATAAAATACACGGGTTTAAGGGTTTTTCCAAAATCCAAGTTTTTTTTAGTAATAAATATTGTAACATTTAAGGGGCGGTTTCACCCCATTAAAATAAGAGTTTTGAAAAATCCCTTTTTATCAAACCTCTACATCCTCATCTATCAACCTGTGTGTCAAAATGCAGTTTTTACGTCAAGTGGTTTGAGCAAAATCGTGATTAACTCGGTTATTAGTCAGTGACCCGATTTTTTAGAACGCATTGTATAGATTTACAATAAAAAAAATAGTGTTTAAAGGTCTCAGCCACCAGACGACCATCTCAAAAAAAAACATTATAAATCGGTGCAGTTCAACTCTCTAGCAAACTTGCTGAAACATTTGCCTTAGTGTTTTAAATACATTGGTTATTTGTTTGGAAAATATTTTGCTTTTCACCTATTAACAAATAACATAACATACCTCGCGGTTACTGACATCTCACGGTTTTACAATAAAGTAAAAAAAGTGTGTACAATAAATTAAAAAAAAACAATTGACTATATACTGCAAATTTTTGAGCGAGCAAAAGAGTCTAATAGTAACTATAACAGTAGAGTGTCAGTTCTTAAATATTTAGGAAGACATAATCAACTAACAAGCACAGCAAAGGGAATTCTTTTGATTGGCCCCCGAATCGCACTGATTGTTGTCTGTTATTATTTTTCTTTTTAATTTAAAGGCTCGCATAATATACGGTACTTGAGAAGTAGCCCCCCGAATATTTATGATTCAATTATATTGATTTTCTTTTATTATTTCTACCAAATGTCTCTCGATATTTTAAATGATACATAACGATACAGGAGAAAGTGCTAACAACTTCTTCAGGCGTATATGGTAAATATTTTTAACTTAGTTGTTAATGAATTAGAAATTATACCGGGGATACAACACAACTAAGAAACATAACAAAGCATATCATTTTCATTGCTCCATGAATCTTAATGATTTTGCCTGTGATTATTTTCCTTACCAATTTACATTTACCTCCCTAGCTTAACAGACCCTACTCGAGAAAGAGCCCTCCGAATTTTTAAGATTCGATTATATTAATTTTCTGTTACTATTTTCTGGTAAATGTTTCTCATTATTTTAGATGAGGAAACTGTATAAGACACAGTATAACCACTTCTGGATAGGTACTTATGGCAGACAATTTTAGCTTAGAGGTTAATGAATCAGAAATTGTACCCGATATACAAATTCAATTAACAAACAAAGGGCATATTCTTGGTTGGCCCACGAATTTAAATAATTCTTGCCTGGTATTATTTCGTTTATTAATTTAAATTTACCAGGTCAGCATAACAGACGGTAATCGAGAAGTAGTCCCCCGAATCTTTATGGTTAAATTATTTTATTTTCTGTTATTGTTCTACCAAGTGTTTTTTTATTATTTTAGATAAAGGAAGGGTACAAAAGAGAGTACTAACCATTTCTGTACAGGCGGATAACTTAAACTTAATTATTGATAAATCAGAAATTGTACCAAAGAAACAAATACAACTAACAAACATAACACAAAGAATTCTTTTGATTAGCCCAGGAATCTTAATTATTATTAATAGTTCTTATTTTTCTTATTAATTTAAATTTATCAGGCCAGCATAAGAGACAGCACGTGACAAGAAACCCCCCGCATCTTTATGAGTTGATTATATTTATTTTTTTACTGAGAAGTATCATCCAGAAATTAACTGTGTTATCTTAATTGCCTCATTTTTAAATGAGGAAATAACTAGCTTTTTAAAGGATAATAAGCTAACAGAAACAAATTTCAGCCTCAGATTGCTGCAGGCCTGCAATCAATGCATTTGTCTCAGAAAAACCTAACAAAATGAAAACTTTGGTATCAGATATTTTCTTTTAAATCAATTTTTGAATCCACAGCTTAAAAACTATTGGAAAATCAACCAATAGGCAAGTTATTGCATGGTGAAAATTATTAGACAAAGTAAAATAATCTCATGTAGCATTTTCTCAAGTAAAAGATACAGTAAAACCAAAAATCCAGTTCAACAAATTCATTTAACTTACCAAATCTACAACAAATCAAAATTGAAAGCATTTAGAAGGGTAGAAGAAACATATTAGAGATCACAAAAATAACAAACAGACCGCAACAAAAGTATATCATCGGTAAGAGTGAGTTATAATTTCCGGAAAGAATTAATCTTAAACAAAACTATTTTGACCTGGATCCAAGGGTACAAGATACCCTTTATGAGGACTCCTATTTAAGGTATTTGTAACTGAAAGCTGCCTAAACCAAAATATACTTTAACATAGGATCTTGCACATGTACTAACATTTGGAAGGACTTCTCCTCTGGAGAATCTCTCATTGGAAACGTTCACTTATAAATTAGCCTTGCATGGCATGGACGAATTGTCATTATTTAAATACAATAAAGCCTTCGAGGTAAGCAAAAAAATCTTACTATTATTATGAAAAGCTACATAAGGCAGTGTCTACACAGACCTCAAGGAGATGGCTTAAGAAGGTAATACCAAGTATTGGTGTGAACACGAATCTCTTTTAAGGGATACAGTAATTGCAGCATCATCCGCGGCGGCACGAGTTGTGGCAGGGTGGGACAAAAATCCGACGGTATTTATTACATTTTATAATAAACCAGCTTTGCTAAACCTATTTTATCTGTTAAAAAAAATACATAAAAATTAGGTGTTTATAATTTAAGATTATTATGTACTGTTTTCTTCACTTTTTATTTAAGAAAAGTTTTATTTAGTCTTTAGTATTGTAATTTCAATTGGATAGTAACATATTATTTCTTTTTGTTCATAGACAGTAATTCTCTTTAAATATCTGAGCTCATGTCTTGATTATTTTTACAGCCCACACTTATTTCGTCCCCTTTTACGATCTATTTACTTGGGGCACACAAAAATATAAGTACTGGCTGTACATTTGGGTGATTCGGAAATACAATTCTGAAATCTTTAAATTTGTGAGTCCTCGTATAGGACTATATAACTACCCAGTACAAGTAAAAAGGTTCGTAATATAAGATAATTAAGTTTGTTCTTGCTACCAGGTAAGTTGGCCAATCTATTAACTATTCATCTCTTGCCATTTCGTTCTTATTTTAAGATAAGCATATTTTTATTGGTTTGTAGTATTCAGTATCTCGTTAAGAATGATAAAAGTGTTTCAAATTTGACATAGCAGTCTTAAATTGTATTTTTAAGACGACAAAAGTTTACAGTAGTGTGAAGTACTCCGTTAGAAGTCAATCTTAAAAAATAATCATTTTGAATAAAAAAAAACTGCTTTTAGTGATGGGGAGTTTACTGCCATTTTTCCGGGTGGTAGGTGTTCTGTAAATGTTCAGTCACTTATAATATTTCGAATAATGAAATAATTTGTAAAAGCAGTTTATATCTAGACTAAACAAAAGAGCATGGAATTAGTGAAGTCATACTGGAACTGAAAAAAAATCAGAATACGATGATGTATCAGTTAATGACATGATATAAAAACATCGGGAACCCTAGACCGCCTGCAGTATTGGTTCGGTTTTCTAGAGACAGGGCTCGTGACCTTGTCCTAAAACATAGAAATAAATTAAAGTCTACCGGAATTCAAATCCAAGAGGATCTGACCAAGTACCGTCTACAATTATTATACAAAGCAGTTAACAAGTTTAGTAAAAGACAAGTGTGGTGTTCTAAGGGTGTTATTTTGATAAAGGTGGATGAAACAGTGCATCGTATTTTATCGGAACAAGATCTGCAAAAAATTTCGCGTAAATGAGTGTTTACCTAAAAAAATATTTATGTGATGCACAGTGAGGATATGTAAGTAATTTTAATCTCCGTCTTATAAATTATTACGATTTACGTTTACAATTATTATTGTCAATTGATGTAAACATGTATATACTGTGTATATAAACAACCTAATATTAAATAAATCTTGCTCAAAGTAAACAGTGCATAATGCGGTGGAAGCTTGTTTGCATTATCCTTTGTTACTTTTGTGGTTAAGAGAATGCATTTTCCATTTTTATTACTACAAAAGATTTAAGTCGAATTTATGTTTTTATGACTCCCATTTTTTAGCTTTAAATGAGTGGTGTATACCAAGGTTAACATTTTCTCTGAGAAAGGAACTAGGTTTAAATTTTACAAGAACTCTAATTGACTTTGAAAATAAGTTATATTTGGTTAATAATTTAAATATCTATAATTTTATGATTATTTATTTGAGGAGCTCTCCTCCTATATACTAAGGATATATACTTTTATATTTCTCGATTTTTTTTCTCTTTGAAGTAGGTACGTAAGCTGTGTGTGAGTGCTAATATTAATTCTTTTGATTAAAAACCTTATAAGAATAAGTTTTTTTTTGATTTAGTAAATTCTGTTTTTCAATAAAAAAAATATAAATACCTATGATTTAATTCTTATTTGTAATTGGATATATACTTGGGATAAATTCCTATTATGTTTCTAATTTGTATGATTTAATTCTTATTTGTAATTTGATATATACTTGCGATAAATACCTATTACGTTTCTATTATGTATTTGTCACAAATTTAATAGGCCTTTTTGAGAATTGGATTAATTAAATTTATTTAAAGCTCAACTTTATAGAATAAACAAATTTTTCCTTATTTTGGTAATTTCCGCAGTTCAATCAAAATAATTCTAGACATAAGAAATGGAATTGTCAAATAAAGTTAATGGATTAATAGATACGTTAAGCCAAGCATGCAGATTGATGCCCGTTTTTGTGTTATTTCTAATTTAAAAGAAAATTTATTTGTTTTTCCTACTTCTATATATTAAGCTTTCTAATCTACTATTCTATTTTCCTTCCTTTTTGCCTTTACTTACTTCTATATATTATTCTTTCTTATACTATTCCATTTTCTTTCCTTTCGGTTTTCGTAAATCTTAATAACATTACTTATAATTCCCAGCGACTGTTGGTTTGAATGTCTTTTAAAGTTACGCATATAAACGCAAGATCTCTGTTCGCACATTTCACAGATTTTAAAGACCTTTTCTTAAATAACGTTGTTAGAAATGATCGTATTCTGCGTAGGGGAGGCGGAGTTGTAGCATATGTGAAAAGTAGTTTAAAGTATGACGTCATACTTAGTGAATCTCACGAATGTCTGGAAAGCATCTGGTTGAAATTGCATATCGCGAGCGAAATACACGCAGTTGGAATAATTTATAGATCACCTAACACAGACACTGCATCTTTTTTTGGAAAATTTGAACAAAATTTAATTGATATATTTAGTAATTATGACAATATACATTGCATGGGAGATTTTAATATTGATTTCCTAAAGATAAATAACTCCTTATGTCATCAACTAACCTCAATTGTTGAACCTTTAAACTTAACTCAGATAATATCAGAACCCACGCGTATAAATAATTTATCAATCTCATTAATTGACCTAATTTTTACAAACTCGTGCAGTTTTGTTAACAAAGGAACTTTCGAATGCCCTTTCTCGGATCATTTAGCAGTCTTCTGCGAAATAAAATGTACCCCAGTTACAGAAATACCACGCAAAATAACATTCAGATCCTTAAAAAATATTAACTTAGAATATTTTCAACGTGATTTAGAAATGCTCCCGTTAGACTTTATTTATACTATAAATGACGTTGATGACAAAATTTGTTTTCTAAATCATATTTTACTTGACCTACTTGATCATCATGTGCCGGTGCAAACTTATTCCTCACATAAAAATAAGTTTAAACCTTGGATAACAGACAACATTAAACTATTACAAAAACTTAGAAATAAGGCATTAAAAGATTTTAAAAACGCTAGATCTGCCACCAAATGGGGCGCGGATCAGTTGAATATTACACTAATACATCTATGTTGTCCTCACATTGTCGAATATCTCAAACATATTGTAAATGAATGTATTGTAATGAATTATTTTCCCATCGCATGGAAAGAAGCATTTGTTACCCCTCTTCCCAAAGTAAATAATCCTACGGACTTTAGTCAGTTTCGTTCCATCAGTATTCTGCCCACTTTTTCGAAAATTATGGAGCGCGTATTAGATAATCAAATTCGTAGGTACATAGAAACTAACAATATTTTGCCTCCAAAGCATTCAGGTTTCAGAAGTGGCTACAGCTGCACCTCTGCAATGGCTGATTTAACAGACGATATCTTTCGTAACCGTGACAACAATGAAATAACTGCCTTAATCTTGCTGGATTTTTTAAAAGCAATCGACTTTGTAGATCATAAAATAATAATATCAATTTTACATTATATTGGTTTCTCTCAGCAGTCTTCAAATTTAATTAAAACTTTTTTAAGTGGTAGAACCCAACGAGTTAAAATAGAAAATAATATGTCTGACTCTCTCAGTGTTATAACTGGAGTTCCCCAGGGAAGTATTTTGGGACCGCTGTTATTTAGTATATATACATCCTCTTTTTTCTTACATCTTAAATACACCAACTATCATTTATATGCAGACGACACACAACTCTACCTCTCTTTTAAACCATCTGAATACATTGTTGCAGAAAATAAAGTGAACTCTGATTTAAATGCCCTTTTTAAAATATCTTCCAAACATAAATTAAAACTTAATCCTTCCAAATTCCAACAGTCATATTAATTGGTAACAAAACATTAACTGCAAACCTTCGTAAAATACTAAATTTTCAGATAGATAATGTCAGAATTGTAATTGTTGAAAAAGCAAAGAGTTTAGGACTTGTTATCGACTCCTAACTGCGTTTTAAGGATCACGTGACTTTTATTTTGAAAAAAGCATATTCTGCTTTAAAAATAATTTATCCACATAGACAAAATCTTGAAAAAAAGGTAAAAAAACTTTTGTGTGACTCTTTAGTGCTATCACATTGTAATTACTGCGATAGTGTTTATGGCCCCTGTCTAGATTATTCTGACAAAAGTAGAATTGAAAAGATTCAAAATTGCTGCATTCGGCTGATCTTTGGTATAAAAAGACGTAATCGAGTATCTCACAAACTAAAAGAACTTTCATGGTTGAATATGTATAATCGGCGTAGTCTGCATTCGACAATATTTTATTACAAAATTATTAAATATCATTCACCTCCATATCTATAAAGTAACTTTTCGAACAAATGTTCATCATTTGAATATTCGTAGAAAAACCCTTAATATTCCTAGACATAATCATAAATTTTTCAAATCGTCATTTTCATATAATATTGATATATCAATAAACTCTTTAAATTTAGATTTATGTCAGCTACCAACCTCAGTTAATATCTTAAAAGAAAAGCTAACCGTAAGTTTATTGAATGAACAATAACTGTTTGGAACAATGTCAAACCAACTTTCCCTCCATGTATTTTTCCTGTTCCTCTATTTTCTCTCGCTTTCTCTCTTTTTCTTTCTCTCTCTCTCTCTCTCATCGTCTTCCCCTCTCTATCTATCACATTTTTCTTTACGTTTTTAGTATTAGCTATGTCTTTAAAAATACTTTAATTAAGTTTCCGGCCGCTTTGTTTAAGACCAGAATCTGCCTGCGTGCAGAACCCTAAATTTGCCGGCCTTTTGTTTATTTCTTTTAAAAAGTGTACGTACAAAACTGTATTGAATTATAATGCGTACTGAGTAAACAATAAACGATTATTATTATTATTATAATTATTTTGCATGGTGCCCAAAACTGGTAAAAAATGTTCTTTTGTCTGGTATTTTCCCACAGGAATATCAAGCAAAATTAGTGCAATATTTAAGTCAGGGAATAAACATTGTATGAACAATTATAGACCTATATCAGTTCTTACTGTTTTTTCTAAGGTTGTGTAGAAAATAATAAAAAAAGAATTTTGCCATTTATAGGCAAATTTATATTATTGGATGAATTTCAGTATAGTTTCATTAAGAACAGCAATTCGCTGAATGCAAAGGTGGACTTTATTAACTATATCAAGATCATTAGATGATAAACAGGTGGCTATTGCAGTGCAGATTTTAAAAAAACGTTTGATGTGTATTTGGTCTTGCTTTTAAAAAATTAGGGTTAATGGGGTCTGCGGGAGATATTCATAGACTGACTAATACATATTTGCTTGGTAGAAACCAGTATGTTAAACCTAATAATCTAGATAGTCAAATTTTATCTATTGCATATGGGGTGCCATAGGAGTCCGTACTTGGGCCTCTCTTGAACCCCCTCAATGTGCTTAACCTAAGGTATTCAAGCCTTAATATACTGCTACAGTTTATACCGTGAATGAGTAAATACTGAGCCTGGAAGTCTACGCTGACCTTCGATTGTCCAGGTTATTCCATTTTCGACACTTTTGCGTGGTATCTCCCTTATTTTTAAAGATGGAGGGTTGTGGTTTTCACCACAGTGTGTTACTTTTTTTGTAAAATTAAAAATGGTGACAGCATTTCATAATCGTTTTGGTTTATGAAGTAAAAGGCGTTTTTGAAAATGTTGCATTTTCAGGCACCCCTGGTTTGCTAGCTATCTGATAAGTTATCAAAAAGGCAAAAACTGTTCCTTATATGACTGTTTTCGTAGAATTTGGTGCTGCTTTCAAAATAAGTATACGGGGTAAGGTCAAGAAGTTATCGGACCCTACTTTATTTTTTTAAATGAGACACCCTGTATCTTATTCTTGATATTTTTTAGGAATAATGTGGATTCTCCAAAAATATATACATGTGTGCAGTTATTTTGAGAACAAGCTCAAAATTCGAGATTTTCAAATTTTTTTTATGTCCAATTAGCAGGTAGTAGGCTGTGGCTAAAATGTAATATTTTTAAACTTAAATCAAAAGATCTTTTTTAATTCTCAACTCTTAATTATTGAATTATACTCACAACAAAACAATAACTACCTATTTTACTTAAAACTTAAGTTAGAGAAAACAAAATTTTGTAAAAGAACAGAGTTTTCTAAGTTGGTTTTCAAAATGACGGCAATTTTCCTAAAAGAAAAATCGGCAAATTTTCGTTATTTCTCTAATAACGTTCAAAATAATCTTAGACCTTCTTTGCAAATTTCTGAAAGTTAAATCGATTGCAGCATGAAGCTTCGCTACAGACTGATATCGTGTTTTATATGTTTTATTTTGCATGAAACCCCATAAGAAAAAGAAATATCTTGAGATCGAGGGGGCCATCTTACAGATCCTTGGGTATCAGTTCATCTTTGAGGAAAGTTATCGTCTAAAAATACCCTTAAGAGAGCAGAGTTGTGTTGTGTCTTGGGGTACCATCTTGTTGAAGATAAACGGTATTAAAAAGTGCCAATGGAATATTTTCCATCAGTTGTGGAATAACTTTCTCAAGGATTTCTAGGTACCGATGCGCTGTGAAACCTCCTTCAAAAATTCTATAAACTACGCGTCTCTCAAAAATGAAAAACGAGACCCCAAGTGGTTTTTAATTATTACGGTATGACGGATTCAGATGCCTTAAACAGGGAGTTGTTTGTTGTTAGGTTAAACAAAATCTTGGATTTCGAACAATGTAAATAAATGTTTAAAATAATAAATAAACAACAAAAATATTATACTAATATTATATATTTAAAGGATATACATAATTATCGTACAAGAACACAAAACAATATACAATAATTATATACTATAGAACTAAAAATGGAATCAAAAACCCCATATTAGACACATCCAAGACCTGCAAAAAACTTCCTGATGATGTAAAAATATTGATGTACACAGTAAATTGGTAAAAATTTAAAAATGTATTTAGGTGCAAAGTAGCCAATTAAAGAATTTTAGCAATCATTGTACACTGTCATTATATTTATTTACTCTCAAGACCAGAGCTATAGGCACTGTTTAGAGAGACTACCTTATATGTGTAACTTATACAGGTAACTAAGGATTTTGAGGAAATAAAAATAAAGTTTTATTTAAAAAAACATATTTTTAAACTTTGGCCAATAGCCTTAAAACTTTTTTACTGATAGGCATAATTTCTATACTTTGGAAATTTCTACTATCTGCACGAGTTTCAGCAGAAAAAATATTTTTGATTTTTTCATAGTATGAGTTGCAGTGAGAATAAAATTTATATGAAAATGATATTAAAAATAATCAATGGGACATCCTGTTTTTATTGGAAATAATAATTTTTTTTAATTTGGCTTTGGATAACGAAGCATTTTCAGACGATGGTATAAAAAATAATCTAAATCTGACCTCAGAAACACGTGATAACCTTTTTACAGACATTTTAGAGTAATTTGTAAATTATCCTCTGAATTATCAGACTGCGGAAAAAATCGGAAAATCGTTTTTTCTGTCAGAGGCAGCGAAAATGACCAGAAGATCAAAAATATTTGCAATACAATTATTTATCTGTCAGTTGAGTTTAGGTTTAAAAAATTACGGAACAAAGTTTTAACATTTACTAACGCCCAAAACAATACGTCGAAAATATTCACAAACCAAATTTCATCCTTATCGCTAAACAAATATTTTGTTTTAATTTTGACTTTTGATAACGCCCAAGTTCTTTCGGTCTATAATAAGTTAGCTTTAATCATTTTATTTTGGCCTCAGGCTTATGTGGTAATACTGTGTATAGACCTTTTAGAGTAGTTTGTAAAATTATCCTTGGAATTATCAAGGCAGTCAATACTGTGAACATAAGAAAACAAAAATCTGTCAGAAATATTGGCGGTAGCGAAAATGATTAAAGGACAAAAAATGTTAAAAATGAAATTATTTACTTGCAAACTAAGTTTAAATGCTTTTCTCCAAACACTCGACTCACTTAATATATGGTAGCATTTTTAGAGACTTTTTAGTTATCGAAAACGGAAACCAGTATAAGAATTGCGAGCGGTTATGCAGCGTGTTTAAAAAAAATCTTAAAAAAGGTATTGCTATTGTTAAATTCTTGTAAAAAGCTCTCTACAATTGAATGATTAAACTAGAAATAAAAATTAGATTTTCTTGTACAGGTGAACGGAAAGACATTTTGTTTATTTACTCTAGACATTTCGCAAAATCCCGTGTATAGCTGTTACAACAATTACATTAATGTGTAATTTGCAAATACAAATGATAAGAAAGAAAACATTAAATGTTTAGCAAGTGGCACTATAATATCACCAAGCACATTCTGATAACTTCATAATAATTTTTTTATATATAAAAAGTTTAAAAGTTCTTACTGAATTTTACAAAATAATTCTATATACAGGGTACATTGGTCACAAAAACACACTAGTCATGCGTTATGGCCACTGTTTAAGGCAACCTATTTGTTGGCTTGTAACAAACCAAATATGTAATAACGTATGAAAATTGTTTACAAGGAGTACTAAACTAAAACTAATAATAAAGACTGTGCTCCAGATTGAGTACTGAAATTACGAAAAGTATATAATACTTTAAAATAACAAATTTTCTATTAAGTATTAAGTTTTCTTTGGGCACAATAAACTTATGAAAAACTTGTTTTTAATCAAACTATAAAATGATTGGTAACCCACACTATTGTTCGCCTTCTTCTTTGAAATAAGCAGATTCCAGTTTCTCTACATGGTTTGGAATATGTCCACCAAAAATGCCAATTTCTATTTCGTCTTTCCACAAGTTGTCGTAAGTCAATGAAGTATGCTAATTTTTAATTAGGTGTTTAAGTACTACTCAGAATTCTCTATTTATCACACATTGTGAAATTTACCCTAAAAATTTTAAAGAGTGGTTTGATAATACTTCAAAAAAACGGAGTCTACCCAATTTACGCTTGCAAAAAAAAGTGTTTTGACAAACATAGAATTTTCGTTCATAGATAAGCATATGTAAATGTGACATACTTATTCTCGGGGAAGTATAAATAAATTTAAAGAAATCGCTTTTTCTCAGTTTTGTTTAACAAAAGGAAGATTTTTGGTTAAGGCTGATTTTGATTTTATAAAACTTTCTATTAGACCGCTATTGTGCCGCGTATTATTAAATTCGCATTATCTGACGAATTCCTTCATAATTCAAGAAAAAAATCCTTATTTGAAAGTCAAATGGGTAAATAGTTTATGAGTCTGATTTTGTGATTTTTTTTAGATTACTCGCGTCATTTAGTTTCATCACATTGGATTCGGACCAGTTGAATAAGTAGTTTCAATCCTTCAAAAACATTTTATTACGCTTCCATTTTTTTCTGCTATTATGAAGTGACAAACTTGTATTAGTTCATTCTTATTTGTAAAGCCTATTTTTTTGTGGAAAATTTTAAATCAATAGAAAAAAGTTTTGGGATACTAATTTTTAAAACATTATATTACACCGCCTTTTTGTTTCACCATGTTGGATTATTACCAAGTGTCAATTTTTAAGCAAAATTTAAAATTGTTCGACTAAATAGTTTTTCTACTCTGCTGTAAAAAACAGATCGTCAGGTCGAAAAAAAAAGCTGTAAAAATCTAGTGAGCCTGAAACAGGAAGATTTATAAAAATCACGGAAGGTGATTTTTCACACGTACAAAACTTCTCTCCTACAAGTACCCATCTCTCATTTTTCAAATTTGAATCTTAAGAAATGATCAATTGTCAAGCTGCTGAATAATTTCTGTAGCCATAGTGTGGCGTTTATTTTTTTAGGGAACAACATTAATATGTTATTATTAAATATTATTGAATTTTCCATTTCAAAATATAACCTAGAAAATGTTATTTTTTTACAAATATTGTGTAATAAAAACAGAGCAAAAATCCACTGACTTCGACTTCGACCTTATTGTATTATTTATATATTTAAAACACAAAGTCAGATTTTTCAGCGAGTACTGCACCAATTTACATGATTTTTTTTTGACTTGATCGTCTGGGTACCGAAACATAGCACTATTTTTTGTGTTGTTTTCTGGCGTATTTTATCAATAAAACCAATATGTTTTTTCTTCAATAACGTTTCTGGACGAAGTGGTGAATCCTTCCCATATTATAATTTTACTTAAAACTCATCACGCCATCTAACGGAAAAGGCAGGACAAGGTCTGCAGGGCCAGCCAGTTGCAATAAAAAAATTGTATGGAAACGTCGCAGAAATTTGCCACTCATTTTTTTCATGAGCAGATTCGGCGTAGATGCCTTTTAGTTAAAGTTTATTTTCTAAGAACAACCGGAAATTGGTTTTTAATCACAATAATATTCTACTAAATAAATCTTCAAACCCGCTTCTCAATATGTGGTGCGATGCGTCAGTGCGATTCATCAATTTACATGCATCAACGAATTGGCGAATATTTCATATACCCAGTGCACCATTTTCATTTATATATAAATTCGTCCGCTCGAACTCTGATCAAACTCACTGGACAATGCAATACTTTGATGATTCAGCAAACAACGGCCTTCTGCCGGAATCGCCGCACAACGTATTGCACGAAAGAACCGTATCCTCCACACTATATGGATATTTGCAAATCATTCCTTCATTTCGACGCATCAACGAATAGTGATCAGCGGACTTGGTATCCAGCTTAATTCGTGCGTCACACGTAATGCTGACTAGCCTGCGGTTAAACAAAAATTGCTAAATATTTTTTGCAATGCCACGGCCAAACATACATACAAAAATACTTCATATTAAATGAAACCTATTTTTCAGATTGGCAATAAAATCAAACTGGAATAAAAAAAGTTGTATTACAACAGTTTATAAGTTACATTGAATTTAAAAGCAGTACATTAATAGCAGAAATATCAAACTAAATAATATTTACAAAATTTAGACTATGATATTATTACGGTCATTTTTATGACTTCGAAGTTTTATACCTGTTCTATCACAGTGTGTGCAATAAGTCTCGTACCGTACAAGTATTGCCTAGGCTAGCCGAAACAGAAAAAGAAGTTGTTGATAAAATGTGTATTTTTCTCAGAATTCTACAGTTTGAAAATAATTTGAGGTATAGAGGATTGCTCACAAGGTCGTAGAGGATCAAAGTATATTTTTTTATTATGGATCACCTTGTATATTCTATGGCCGAATATAAATATACCAGGTTTGATATCTTTATCTTTAAAGACCCCCCGAAAAGTTTGACAAGAACCATACAGTTAGAAGCAATGCATTCCCATTGAGTCCACGATGTAATAGATCGTTTTTTATCTCTCTCTAACATATTGCAAAATTTGGTAGTGTTAGTCAACAATATTTTGCCCATATTAAATGTATTAATTTTTTTGCGACAGGGCCAACAAATAAAAACGTAAAAAGTAAGCCGCAGAAAGAGGTTAACCAATCAAATGAATATATTCCAAAATATTTATAGAAATATTTATAGAAATTTGCCAGCTTGCGGTTTGTAACAGTTCTGAGGTGCTCCTAGGTGACAAAGATCCTTACCCTAATGTTTGCAATATTCTATTTTGATTATAATGAAAACACGCTTGTAAGGTAGCTCATGTTTAAATTGGAAATTTTAAATACCTCGCTGACTTTATGTAGAGATGTAACTGTAATGACAGTCCGAGTATCATACATGTATATGTACAAGCCAAATACCTTTTTATGATATAAATAATTAATAATAATAATATTAATAATAATAATATTAATAATAATAATATTAATAATAATAATATTAATAATAATAATATTAATAATAATAATATTAATAATAATAATAAATAGTTTTATTTCCAAGATCGATGAGTTTACAAATATACAAATTACTTATCCTTAAGTCTACTTGGGAAATAAGGGCCATTTTTACAGCTAGGGGTTGCTGGGGTCAGTGATTTAGGAAACTGACTTCTACATAGCTCTATATATAATTAAATCAGTGAATGAGTCGATAGACGGAAGGTTGCTTGAAGAACAAGAAGAGATTGAAAGAAAAAAAATGGAAAAAGGTAGGGGAAGAGAGTGTTGCAGGTGTAATGGCCATATTACTACCAAAATAAATTTATCTACTGTGGGAGAGTCTACAGATTAAACGGAGAATAATAATTCTCTGATTTTCACTCTAAACGTGGCAGTTGTTTGAGGGAAACCTCTCATTTTATATTTATTTACAGAAGAGGAGATAGAAAAATATTTTTTTTATATTTAAATTATGCACGTCTGTCCGAAATTTTAATTTTTTATGTATGGTGGTGTTTTTAACTTTACGATTTTACTAAAAAGCAGAGTGTATGCAGAACTCGTCTATTATACATATTTAAGGTTGTCGCCCACTTGCCTGTCGCAGCACAGCACAGCCCATCCCGTCAAAATACGAATAGAATTAAAATAATGCTTGTAAGTGGACTACTAGACTAGAATGTGTCGTGATATCGTGATGGTCTGGTCAAGTTACAGTTTGCAATATTTTGGGACTTGTTGTTCAGATTTCAGAGCACATAAAGAGAGCTGAAATGGATGAGGAAAAATTAATTTCTTTGGTTCAAAATTACAATGACATTTACCATTTAAGTGACAAAAGCTACCACAATCAACAAAGAAAAGATAACATATGGGAAGAAAGTGCATTTTATTAAAAATTCAGTATACAGTAAGCATATTTCGTACTTGAACACTTATATTTATACTACAGTGTGTTAAGAAAATATCTCCACTAAATTTATCTTTACGGGAAAATCCTAGGAAACATCAATTTTGATTTTTTGGGGGACATCTTTTTTACTGTAGCTGTATAATATAGAATGATCCAAAAAGGCTTAACCTGATCCTAAGTGCTAGCCGTTTTGCTCCAATTCAAACAGCTTAGATTTAACAGCTTGTTAAAATGTTGAAAACGTCAAACGTCAATATTTCCAAAAAAAAAAAAATAATTTAGGTATAGGACATGCTACATAAAAAATGTTAATTGAAATATGAAAACTAACCTCCGTTCACAGCTGAGCACACGGTCAGCCGCGAGCCGGTTACTGCCGTCAAAGTGGGCGACGTTACTATCCGGTGCAATGGACAGCATCGGGTCGTGACATGACGGGCAAGTGGGCGACATTTAGCCAACCCAGATCTAGCAATTTATGAGATACGTGATTTCTTCTTCTTATATCACAGATAAAGCGAATACAAGAATTTTTACTAATTACATCTAGAAAAGAACCATCAACAGTATCGCAAAAATTGAAATAAAGTAAAACTAGAGAGTCCTTTTGTTTCTTTTAAGAGATAGTGCCTCTGCGCATAAAACTGTTTAAATTTCAATTTCTTGTCTATAACAAGCCCTACATTTTTCGCACACGTTTCAATCTCACTATTCAGTTGACTATTAGCTACCCCGTAACTAGGTTTAAATGATATATTGATAGTTGAGTATCGTCCGCGTAAAGACGATACTGACAATATTGTAATGCTTCTATGAATGTTGAAGCAAAAATACTATACAAGAGAGGACCTAAAATGCTTCATTTTAGAACTCCTATATTAATAGGTGTGTTGTGAAAATTTGCCATCGATAACAACCCTTTGCGTTTGGTCAGATAAAAATGAGAAAATTAAATATGATGCTCTTAGGTGGAATCCAATATATTTAATAGTAATAAGAATTTCATGATATAACATGTCAAAAGCTTTGGTGTAGTCCAATAAGACAAGAATTGTGTCTTTTCCTACATCATGTGACCCATCAATATCATCCGTTATGCCAGTTAATGCAGTGGAATAGCTAAACCCTTTTCTAAATTCAGATTGTTCGTGGAATTATATATATAATTTTAAATTATATGATGAAATCTAAAATTCTACAATTTTTTCTAAAACCTTTATTGTTAGATGAGCGTGTAAATCAAACAAGTAAAGCAAGTTATTTGTTAGAAAGCCTATTTTTTCATCAATATCATTAATTTCATGTAAATTATTCCAAGGTAACTCCTTCATATGTATCTGAACATTTACTATGTTGATTTCGTCCGGCGCTCTATACGTATATCTTAGTTTTTGTACAGATTTAGTGCCAAAATCCAGACAGCAATATAAAAGTAAATGATCAGAGACATTAATATCTTTTACGCCAGTTTCTGTAAAATTACTCGAGTTGTAGCACGTTAAATCGATGAGGTCTGCAGATGTATTGGAAATTCTTGTCGGTTCGCATATTAGCTGAGACATGTTAAATAATTCCATGTGTTTGAGTCTATGTTTAGCATGCATATTAATATTGAAATCGCCAAAACATAACAATTTACCACATTGAGTATACCATTGAATTAAAATATCTTCGAACTTTCCAAGAAAGTCGACATAGGCATCCTTTAGCAGTCTGTAAATGTTGCCTATAACTGTTTCATTATTAACAAATACGTTCGACACATTTCGCACATTTTTTTATGCTATTGAAATAGTGAACTTCCTAAAATCTATTTCGACTCCCCCTCTTTCTTATAGATATCCTATCTGACAAGATTATAATTTTCCATGCCGACAAAATCAACACTTAATTAAGTGAAAACCAACTCTCTCTCAGTCCCACCTAGTACACTTTAATTAGTCGAAACATAAAGATATATAGTAAGAAAAAAGTATGAAACTAACAGAACAGAAAATAAGTCTTTTAATAGAATACTAACTGGACTGGTAGTTCTTGTTCTGCCTTTTTCGTTAAATGGCGCGATGAGTTTCCAGTGAAATTATAAGAATATGGGGCGCATACATCACATCGTCTAGAAATGCTATTTAAGAAAAACATATCGGTTTTATAGAAAAAATACGTAATAAAACAATATAAAAAAAAGTGTTGAAAGGTCTCGGTAACCAGACGATCATTTAAAAAAAAATCATATTAATTGGTGCAGTACAACCCTTTCACCAAGTTGCTGAAAAATCTGGCTTCCTGTTTTAAGTATATAGACTAGCTGGCCCGGCAAACCGTGTTCTGCCTTCTTCGTCAGATGGTGCGATGAGTTTCCACTGGAATTATAAGAATATGGTTCGCATTCACATCGTCCGAAAATGTTATTCAAGCAAAACATATTGCTTTTATAGAGAAAATACGCAATAAAGCAATACAAAAAAATAGTGTTGAAAAGTCTCGGTAACCGGATGGATTGGATCATATTATCTGCAAAAAAATAATCGCTTGACTTAAACTAATATCCGGTACTTTAAAGAACATACCCATCATTATTTCATTATTATAAGTACACGTAGCCACCCAAGACAATTTATTTTATAAATAAACGCCAGCCGTCGATAAAACACATATTTTCTTAATATTTGTATCATAATGCTATGAATAAGTATTATAATTTCAAAGCACAAATGAATAAAAAGCTAATCATGCTGATTATTTAACATAAAACTAATATCCGGTATTTTCAAAAATATATCTATTATTATTACATTATTATAAGTATACGTAAGCACCTAAGATAATTTTGCTAATAAATAAACAAACAATAAGCTGTCGACAAAATACATATTTGCCTAAATCGACTAGCTAAGAAGTTAAACTTTATTTTGAGCAGCAATCACTACTTGGGCTTGCATACATAGATACAGCCTTTAACCTTTAGTCATTTGTAAATTGCCACGTTTGGTCAGTACTTTTTCAGGAAATGTAATGATGGATCCTGAAAGCAAATACTATTAACAAAAAGAAGTTTTCAGATAGCAAAATAAGAAACAAATAAGTTCCTAGAAGAATTAAAATATACAGTCGCAAACTATTCAAGATCGCGAAGAAGAGAAAGACCGATTACTTTGGCCACCAAACGCAGAAGCCAAAATACCAACTATTGCAGCTGGTCATTGAGAGGAAGTTCGAGTGTAGAAGCTAGGGAAAAAATTTCTTGGTTACGGAACATAAGACATTGGATAGACATACACAATACACAAATACTACAGGAAAGATACAGGAAATGAATAATGTGATCGGAACCATCCTTTTATCGATACGCCCTGAAAGAAGCGGTAATTAAAGCGACTATTTACTAACTGAAACGTATGTGTATGAATATTATTTCTGAACTTTATTTATATATTTATTTTATATTTTTTATATCCTGACTAATCGAATGTGTTTTGTGTAGAATTAATGTGGAAAACCATTAAATTAATAGAAGAAATACTCGTACGATTAAATGTTTCCATGTTCATTGCTTAAAAGTCTTACCACTTTAATTTACCTTTTTAATTTTTTTTTTGAATAATTTTGTGTAATAAATAATTTAAAATATTTTTTTGATGTTTCGTTGTTTTCGTTTATGTTATTAAAAGAAAAAACAAAACATCATTTTTGTTATACATACAAAATTGCCTTGTAGAAAAATTTAGAACAGTAGAATTTGTTAAATGTTAAAAGTCCTTAAATGTATTCTTACCTTTTTATTTTTTAAACTATTTTAGGATTTAGTTTAGAAAATAGTTCCTACTGACTAAAAAATAAAATAGAAAATAGCATCCCTGCTGAAGAAAGAAAACAGCTACTTAGTTAAGCAAATAATAACAAAGCAAATGAGTTTGTGTTAACCTTCCAATAGATGAAAATATGATTTTGAAGAACGAACTAGTAATTAGTTATGAAAATATCATTGCAAAAAAACCGTGAATTCATAAGACTTCTCATAAGAAATTAAAATATGAAATATCGTTTTCTTCTTTTTTGTCAGGTAATATTGATTTTTTTATTTTTCTGCCTATGTTTCAGAATAAACAAGAATAAATATTTTGCCGCTTAAGAATTTAAACTTCTGATTTAAATTTTCGGACATAATTCCTAAACTATTAATATATTGTATATAGTGTGATATATCGCAGTCAGAAATAAATAAGCTATACGATAAGCTAAAAATATATTATATGCCTTAATTACGACATTTTTTTAGATTAGGGTATTTAAATTGTCACTTGATGGTGAACAAAATTGGTAGGGTAAAGTTATAATTTGATTTTTGGTTCCTACCTATAAAGTAGAGTATAAGAATGTTATATGCATTTATTCTGTGGACAAGATAAAATAACTACTCTGTAGAGTAAACTCTTAACGACAATCTACCATTAAGCAACATTACAACTGTTACTTTAAAGAACAGGAAACACTTGTTTAGACTTACAAAATACAAACTATTTTTGATAATCAAAAATAACACTACACGTTTCTATTTGGATGCGGCAACGAAAAACAAAATCGCGTAACGGATTTCTCAGGACGACCCTTAACCTGAAAAGCGTAACGTTCGAACTAAACTTTGCCAAGCTTTCGCGCGTTTTCATACGCCTACACCTGTCCTTTATGGAAATTATTTTGCGCAGGCGTTGTTTTATTATTATATCGGCTTTTGGCCAATATATAGTATTATTAATATTGTATGAAAAACTAGATTTCAAGTCCGTATTTTCACATAATTCATTTAGTAATTCTACAAAAATATAAAATGTGAATTTTTTTTTGGAAAAAACATTCGAAATAACAAATACATTTTTAATTATTCTATAATTTTAAAGTAAATTCATTATCTACTTCCATTGAGATTGTAAAGCAATTAGTTGGCCATTTCTTTGATCCCCACCTGAGATGTCAAAAAATCCAAACAATTTTATGATAAAAAATAAATTTACATAACGTTTAATCGCAAGTTGAATTAGCTCAGAATAAAAGATGGACACAGGGGAGCAAGATATTAAATTATACAGTAGTTTTTCTATATTATCTCACATTTTTTATCGCCAAATTGGTACCTGGGACAGAACTATAAGATATTGGACATTAAGTTTACTTCTTTATGATTTTAAGCTGATAAAGATAAAATACTTACAATTCCAAGATAACTAAAAGTAGTATGGATACATATGTTAATATATTTATCACTAGAAGAAAAATCTACAGTTAGTAGGTAAATGTGTTTAATGTAATTGCATGCATCGCAATTTAGTATTAATCATAATGGTATTTAAAACATTATCTATTGATAATATTTCAACAAGACTTTCAGACTAGCTCAAGTAATACGTTGTTACATTTTGCCTTGTTCGTATGGTATCTCATTTTCGGCACTTTTGCGAAGTATCTCCCTCATTTTTAAAGATAGAAGTATGTGGTTTTCGCGATAATGTGTTACCTTTTGGTGAAGTTAAAGACGGCACCAGCAGAATTTTCATAGCCCTTTTGGTTTTTGAGATATCGGGCGTTTTTGAAAATGTTGTATTTTCAGGCATCCTTCGTATCCCAGGTATTTTATATCAAAAAAGCGAAATCTGTTGCCGCTTTCAGAATAAGGTCAAAAAGTTATCGGACCTAATTTTATTTTTTAAATGTGACACCCTGTATGGTATTCTTTACATTTATTAGGAATAATAAAGGGAATAGGAAAAACAAGCTCAACATTCGAAATTTTCTAAAATCTTTGTGTCCAAATTATGGCTAATTTATTTGGAACAAAGCAAAATATCAAAAACTTTGCAGTTTTGTCAGTTTTTGAATATTAATGATATATTTTTGTTATTTTGGTGTTTGTGTTTAACTGTATACTATATTTAATTTACTTTTTTTACAATAATATCGGTCAACGAAAATTATGAAAAGTATGATAGGTAGGTTTGTTTCATACAATTGAATGCAAATCCCCAAGAAGCTTCAGAATTATATTTACAAAAGTAGCTCTATGGCTAGGATTACATCCTAGGAGTTGATTTTGTGTATATTAGATATCCAGAGAGAAGGAAACCTTTCCGAAACATATTTGCCCGCCTTAAATTAAATTTAATAGGGCACGGATCGTTTATCCAGCCTCTTCCTAATGCATACACCATACAAGATAGACAGAGAAAAGAAATAAACGTATTGGGTTATGTAGAAGCGACGTCTTCATCTTTTTGCCAACAAGTAGAGGAAGCAACTTGTTTATCAAAGTCTGATGCTCAAAGAATTTTGCAAAAATATGAGTATAACCCATATAAATTCTATATAGTTCAATATTTACACTCCAGCGATGCCGAACTCCCAATGTTGTTTTGCCAATGGTATTTACAACAAATTCGTACTGATGGCTCTATTGGCAGACTCGTTATCTGGTCCGATGAATTTTATTTATCAAGTGCGGTAATTTTCAATCGCCATAATACAAAAAACTGGACCGCAGAAAATCACCATTTAATTTTTGAGAGGGCACAACAAGGACGCTTTGGGTTGGGTCTCGTGTTTCATTTTTGGCAGACGTATAGTCTATAGAATCCCACAACTCATGGAAAATGTTCCACTGGCAGTTTATAGTGCCGTTTAGCTTTAACAATACGGTGCTTCAAGCCACAACTCTGCGCTTGGGCTTTTTAGATGATAGAACCCCTCAATCTCGGGCTCTTTCAAGTTTAGATTTTTTTTTATGGGGTTTCATACAAAATAAAATATATAAAAAACGATATCAGTCTGCAGCAATCGATTTAACTTTCTGAAATTAGCAAAGAAGGCCTATGATTCTGTTGAACGCTATTAGAAGAATAACCTATCTTAACTTAAGTTTTAAATAAGACAGGTAAAGTACACTATACAGATCTAAAACATCGATGAAAGGGGAAGGTATGTCAAAAGCAGGCCGTTTCCTTGGATATACAGAGTTGTAGCCAACCGCGAATGATCATTGCACCGTTTCCATAGTTACTCACATTCTTTTCATAGACTCAGATTCGTGTGCCAAACTTTAGGAATTATTGTTTAATTTTAAGTAAAATTCAATAATTTTATAATAATTAGGTAAAAATGCTGTAATAAATAATTAACGGTTGAGAAATAAAAAAGATCTTTTCAATTAAATTTGTATATGTATTTTAGTATAATAGTTACTTACAGCAATAGTGCCGAAAAACACTTCCCGGTCGTAGTACAGTTTGAAGGAATTATTTTCAAGCACAAACTTGGTTGGTATGTATAATAGGGCACAAATGTGTTAAAGAGTCCGTATTTATTTGTTAGCTTCTGGTGTATGATGTTACACATCTGGTTATGTCGCTGGAGGTAGTCCTTGTTTGATAGGTAAGTGCAGCCAGATTTTATATGCGGTATAGTCTCTGATCTCCCGCTACATATTCTACACTTATCGTATTCAACAGATCGGTCTTTGATGACGAATTTAGCGTAATTTCGTGCCTTAATTTAACTTAGTCCTGTATTCCCATTACAAATCCTTCTGTCTGGAATAGTTGTCCATCCTTGCCTGTCCTGTCCATCGGCCGTGCAGTGCCATTTGAGCCCACTGTTCTTGTTTGTCGGGGTCTGAAAGTGACTTTAGGATGATGTTGTCACTTGCGAGATTGAATGGAGAGTACGAGTTGTCACTTAAGGTCACTATGCGGTGGAGGATTGATGTTTGTGCCTTGTTGGTGAAGAAATCTCTCAATTTTTGCAGCAGTCGGAAGTGCGAATTGGTCAAGTCAACAAGGGATCTTCTACCTTCTCTTCGTGGTAAGGTCATTCGGAGAGTTGATGACCTTGGGTGGTGTGACTTGTACTTGGTCATCATTAGTAGTCCCTCTAGCTCCGTGTTAGTCCATTTTAAGACTCCGGAACTGTAGGTCAGCACGAGCACAGCATAGGTGTTAATTGCTGTAATGAGATTTCCGACATTCAGTTCTGCCTTCAGAAGAGCTCGCACTCTTTGAATATACCGATCTTTCATCTTGTTCTTTCCTTGCTTATCCTGGAGCTGTCTAGCTTGTTGGAATCCTAGGTATTTGTAGGTATCTCCTTGGTTCATCGCTTGATCTATTTCTCCGTTGGGTAGGGCTACATCACCATTAATAACTTTGCCTTTTTCGATGTATAAGGCTTTACATTTTTCCATGCCAAATTCCATATGTATGAAATTTGGAAACGGAAAGACAGACATACGAAGGAAACAATTTAAATAAAAGCTTGTAATAAGTGTCGAAACTTTACGACAGCTTCGAATACTTAATCGATCTTTTTACGTATGATGAGTAAAAATGTCAAAATATGTCAATTTATTCTTGATTTAGTTTCTACGAATAAACAATACCAAATTTTCTAAATTGCGAGCACAATATACATTACAGGTCAGACAGAAAAATCTCAAGAGGATATTTTTGGTTGTGCATTTGACAGAGCGTGAATTGGTCACTTTTGTGCACTTTACCTAAATTAGATTAAGCCGTGTTGTCAATTAGTCGTGAGAGCCGGTGCGTGTAACGAATTTCGGATTTTAATAATATGTATAAATAAAAACGTATAAATTACCACTAAAAATTGCACAAAAAAACAAAATATTAGTATTTGTTAAATGCACATGCTAAAATATAATTGATATAAAAAAACGGTTCACGTGTTAACAAACATCTGACTAAACTTAGTGTATTTTATTTTAGTTCTTTGCATATGCATATTTTGCAAGACATTGGACAGGAAGTGCTGATTGTGCACAGTTGGCGATCTTGGGCATATTGTGCAAATTGACATCAAATTGGGCACAAAATGCACAATTGTGCACATCCCTGATCTCAATTGTCATAAAGCCGATGCCAATTACTTTGCTAAAATGTGATGATAGACATTCGAAAAATAAACAATATTATTTTTAGCCTCGAATTAAATGTTATATAGTTCTGCTCCAGAGTACCTATATTTGATGTATTTTTCAACATTTTCAGATTTGGGCACAATTGTTGCAAAATAATCTACATGTATTTAACAATTTACTGCAATTAAAGAATCATGATTTTAGATAAAAATATTCAGAATATTTGTGTCAAAAATTTTTAAAACTTACACCTTTATTTACTGATTGTTATTTTGTTTTGCCATTGTGTCTTTTTTAAAATTTTAGAGTTTAACATTCTTTAGGTTATGATATATTCCCTTTTAGATTGGATAAGTCGAGCCCAGTTCAGACCCCGGGATTTCGTAAGGGTCGGTTCTTCCCAAAAGTGTTAAACAAAATTGGGGAGATAAGTAAGTCTCCTGTTCCTCGATGTCAATTAACAGTAAACAATAGACAAATTCAGCAATACTCATACCTAATTACTTTGGTCAACAGCAACTGTGACCAACCGCAGGAAATATTTCACAGTGTTCATCCAACAGAAAAGAGATTCAACTGGATCGAGAAATAAGATTATTACGTTGTTAGCTGTTCTCTGTGCTATTGTGCGAAATGGAAGCGTGGATCCTGACGGACGCAACAATGCAGAAACTAGAGCCCTTCCAGATATGGTTGTATCGAAGGGTACTTAGGATTTCATGCACATAGCGCGTGACCAATCAACGTGCCCTACTACAATGAAGAAAAAAATTAATAGTGTCGACCATTTAAATCAGAAAGTTGAGATTTATAGGAGTAGTGATGACAAACAACACTCGATATGATCCTTTTAAAACTATTTTTTCCCGGAAAAAGTCTTAGGAAGCAGGGGACCTGGGCAAAGAAGGATCGTGTGACTGAGAAACTTGAGAACATGACGATCACTGGTTAATTTCGAGCTGCTGCAAACAAGATAAAAATAGGCAAAATTATCGCCAACGTTGATATCGAATAAGCACCTGAAGCTTTCTAGTTGTTAGTGTATGCTTCAACCTCATAAATGTTGTATATTATGAATCAATTGGATCTCAGCTAAGCGCATAACTTTGTGTACTCTCAGATTTTGATGTAAATTCCACACAAAGAAGACAAAAAATACACAACAACTTTTGGATCAGTTATACACACGCAGTCTAGGTTGTTTAGTAGTGGAACTCATAATAAACTGTACGAAAAAATGGTAAACCAAAGGTGAATAAACTGGTTCCTCTTTCCTACACCTCTCTATCTCTCTTGATGTTAATTTATGGAACAGTGGTGGCACTTGAGGAACTCTGATACCAATGATGTATGAAATCGAACACGATAACTACTGAATAGTGAACACAAAAAAATTAACAAAAGATTAAAAGCTGCATGGTAAAAACTTAACCTTTTAATTTAAAGTAACAATTACTAATATGCACTCTAGTCCATTCTTTGGTCTTTTTTCTCCACAAATAAGTTAAGGACATGTTTATTGAATTTTTCTAGATTATTAATAAATTTATTATTTTAATGATATTCTAATCAAACGTAGTTTAAAAAAATGCATTCAACACTTAACACGTTGGTAAAAGATTTTAGAGCTAGGTTCATTATATATAATCCATTTAATTCCAATTTTGTTCTATTCTATTCTTTTGTTCTACTTAATTCACTATCTAACCATAGTGCCCCTATTCGATAAACGTACCACCAACTATACCGCCGTTGATACAGATACGAAAAAGTACTTATACCGATACATAAAATATCAAATTTTGGTTAACTATTACTTAATATTTAAAAATGTTCTGCAAAATCTTTCCCGCAAAATTGCAATTAATTAGCTATACTGTCACGCGAAACGTGAATAAGTCGTACGTAATGCGACTTTCAATAAAAAATTACAAAATTTTAATACAAAACTGTATATCATACACTGACATTTTTTCCAACTTATGACAAACTTATTATAGTTCATCTCAGATGATTATCTGATCATTACTACCCTAAAAAACCAAGCTCTAAAAGCAAAAAATTATGTTTTAAACTACACTGCCGATGCCGTGCCCGTGCAATTGTAAAATGTGCAGGCAAATTCCATATGCAATATCTCATATGAATATTAATAAATTTAAATGCAGTTTTTTAATTCTTAAAGCTCTATCATTTGTGGAAGCTCACTTGAGACAGAAATCCTGAAAAAAACACGTTTCCAACATAAAGGGTTTTATACAAATAACTTGCAAAAATTTATAAACTCAAAGTTACGCCGATTTATCTGAGGAAACTCTTTTTCGTACTTATTCCTTGTTATTAATTATTATTATTGAATACATAGCTTTAGACGTTTTTAAAATTTTACTCTTTTTGATCCTAATGAAAATATGACTTTTTTTAATTCTTCACATTTTTTCTGGCTTCTAAAATAAAAGTTCTTCTAGTGGTGCTCCAAAATATATGAATAAATTATACGGTGAATTAAAATGCACGTTTTAAATAAATATTAAAATATGTTTGTCATTTCAAGTCTGATAACAATGGGTGTTTGGCAATCTATATAGATCACTGTCGTAAATATGTATAATTAAGAGATCAGCTCTGCATAAAAAATGTTATGCTTTTTTACAAAATACTTTATAAATCAATTGCGTCTAGTGGCTATAGTTTTTTTTGTAAACTAAAGCGGTTATTGGTGAAATATATAATATTAGAAATACTTATGGGTTTTAGAAATAAGACTAAAAAATATCAAATAGATGGTGATTGTAGTCAGCCTTAATAAGTATCTAGATGCACTGTAAGTATTATAGAACTACTCTATTTAAGTATTTAATAAATACTGAATATATAGAAGTACTATCAGTAGTTAAATATATTTTAAGGACTTAATCGATATACTTAAAACTAAATAAAAGCATGTTCTTGCTACTTATACTTAAATTTTTGTCAACTACTGAATCTTTTAAGTACTTTTGCAAAATACTGGTAATATTGCAAGTAAATTGGAAAAATCAAGTACTTAATACTGGTAACTTTAAGAACTTTTGATGAGCACTTATCACAGCTTTGGTTATATACCTACTTCATATCTAGAAACAGGTTATTCTTCTTTTCTCAATAGGCGTCAATACTGTAAGTTCCATCTGTATAGTTACAAATATTCTCTGGATCGGGAAATATTTGTACATTCCGTACCAACATAATACAATAAGTGTCCTCTTTAAATATGAAAATATAACGTAACATTTCAGTCCCAAAAAGAGTACTAATGTCAAATTCATTGATAAAGTTGTTTATCATATATGAAATTTTTAGGATTTAAAGGATTATATTTCAGAGTTTTTGCTATTTACAATCACAAAATGAATTAGTCAAAGCCGATTATGTAACAATTATTAAATAGAATCGCGAAAAGCTTTTTTTATAACTCATAAATAAAATAATCTTTTTCGCTGAGCAGTAAAGTACTTGCTTTCTCAATAATTCAAGAGATTTCCAAGAAATGTAATTGATGATTTAATTCCTGTGTAAATGCGTAGTTTTTAAATACAAAATAAAACTGTGCTGCGTATTAAAACATGGGGGCTAACTTATTTTCAATTATGATCATCGATAGTATCGTATAGTAGGTACTTAACTATTGCAAAACTGTCACATTTATAATTATTGCCGAAAACTCTTCGTTGAATGAAAATGAAAACATAAGTTAATGGGTACCTAAGCTGCGATGGACAAAATACTTAAATATTACGAGAATACTTGTATGCACTGTGTTGTTTCACTGGAAACTAGAAATATTACTTACTACAATTTTTGAATTCAATGCCGGTTTGATGATGGCTATATATTTTTTCGATTTTGAGATATTTAAAAAAAAACTTTTAAGTTTACATTTTCGATGAAGTGCTGTATTTTTTTTATTTCATAATATTTTCAAAATCTGTAAAAACATTATTTAGACAACTAAGGGCAATGTGTTCCTGCATTTAGATTTTGATTTCGATGTTTTGGATTTGAGATATCATTATCATTTTTTTTCTTATGGCGGCTATTTTGTTATTTAGCAAATTTAAAAAGTCCTATTAAAAAATTGTTATCATGTGCAACTCGAACAAAAAACGAATTTTGCCATTTTTTGAAATAAAACCATTTTTTTTAATAGGTGTCATACATCATTTTAAAGGAAAAAAGTGCCGCCATAAGAAAAATAAAGTTTATGATCTCAAAACAACAAAATCTGAATGCAGAGATGCATTGCCCTTAAAAAGTTGCCTTAATAAGATTACAGATTTTGAAAATATTATGAAATTAAAAAAAAAACAGAACTGTATTTCTGAGTAAACCTGAGGGTATAATCTCAATAAAAACCACAGGAATAAACGGTTTTGTGTTTAAAATAAAATGGGATAGGAAAAAAATGTTTTGTTTACAATTCTTCGATCATTGACAATTGCAAAAATAATTTATGAAGTATGTAAATGACATTTCTGTTCTTGCGCATGCTCTGTTCGATACATTCTGGAATCTTTTTTTGGAAAATGATTTTTTCTGACCACGGTACTGAGCTTGATGAAAGTATTTTTTCTCTATAAATAGTTCTACCAATCTGTGATAAACCAGGTGCTATTCTAAATAATAATAGTAAGAATAACATAGAGGATGCTTTAGATCTACTTTTTACATCAAACAAAGAGTTTTATAGCTAAAATAATTAGGAAGATTAGTAACAATCATTATAAATGTTCAATGTTCCGAAAAAAAAAAACGAGTTTTATAGAAAAATGGAAAATATTTACGTTCTCCCATATATATAAGACAACCCGAATTTTACTCGGAACAAATAATAAAAACACTTTATAAGTCGAGAGAAGAGGAATGTAGAGCTTCAATAACATAGATACACAAGACTATGAGAAACTATAGTACAAACTCTATATATATATATATATATATATATATATATATATATATATATATATATATATATATATATATATATATATATATATATATATATATATATATATATATATATATATATATATATATATATATATATATATATATATATATATATATATATATATATATATATATATATATATATATATATATATATATATATATATATATATATATATATATATATATATATATATATATATATATATATATATATATATATATATATATATATATATATATATATATATATATATATATACTTCCAATATGTTTTCTTGGGAATAAGGTTCCAAAATCAAAGTTTGCTTTAATAGCCAGTAATTTTACTGATAAAAGGATAAAACGTTTCGGTCTGAATGTGACCTTCATCAGTTATCTAAAAAGTTATATTAATTGAAAAATAGGTACAAATCAGTTCATTTTGATTTTTTTTTATAGATTGAGAGCAGGAATTTATACGTTAATTTACGATAATTCCTATCTTGTGCTAAAATCTGAAATTGAATTCGTGTTTTCTTGTTTGTTCATGTTTGTGAAGGGCAGTAGAGGCATTTATAGTACAATATAAGAAAGTAAGATTTTCATGTATAAATATACGGTTAAAGAAAAATCCCTAGTTTATATACATAAAGGGCTAAAAAACTACAGAAAATGTTAATTGTTTCGTTTTCAATGCATAAAAATTGCTTCGAAAACAAGAATTCCTGCCAGTATATCAAAATAATCAATGATGCTAAGTTCATAATATGTTAATTTTTCGCAAGAAGTAATCTATATTTAATCGCATAGCAGTGAGTGCTACATTTTTCATTCTCATTTTTACTCTTTTTAAATATGTTGTAAAATCTTACTCAATTATTTCTGCTAAAGTGGATTAACCAATCTCTGAATTCCCTTCCTGGGAGATCGTTATCCTTGGAGACTTTAAAATTTATAATAAAGAAAGGTTTGAGTCTACTAGAACGGCTTCCCAAGGTAGAACAGCAGAGGCCTTTGCAATCAGCCAATCTCTTACCAATCTCATCCTACGCATCGTTACACATAGCCAACACCTATTGAACCTCTTTCTCACCATTCACCCAGAGCCTTATCCGTTTACCATTTCCTCCCCCCTGGGTTCTTCCCACCACGGTCTCACTATTGTTTCCTGTCCCATACAACAGGAAATTGTAGAGTCCATTCCACCTCATACTATTTGACACTATAATTCCGCTGATTGCGATGGTTGCGGTTGGGTGAATAAAAGGGTAAAAATAAACATTTTCTCTTTTCATAGCCCTAAAGGAGGTAACAAAGATTACCGAAAGCGTGTCGTAGCTAAAAAAACAACTTAATAAATAACTAACTTAACTAATATATAATTATATATATATATATATATATATATATATATATATATATATATATATATATATATATATATATATATATATATATATATATATATATATATATATATATATATATATATATATATATATATATATATATATATATATATATATATATATATATATATATATATATATATATATATATATATATATATATATATATATATATATATATATATATATATATATATATATATATATATATATATATATATATATATATATATATATATATATATATATATATATATATATATATATATATATATATATATATATATATATATATATATATATATATATATATATATATATATATATATATATATATATATATATATATATATATATATAAGATTGCTTTAAGTTATGAATGGTTTTCTATATTTAAATGTATGTTTTTGTTACTAATTTTTGTACTTTTATTTAAAAATAAAGGGCTGTAGGTATCAAGAAACATATATTTTTGTATTTAAAGAATATCAAAATTAACAAGTTCAACATTATATACAAAATGTTAAAAATTCGCCCTATTTTACGCTATACATATTAATATTCTGCCAACCAAAATAATTGTTTTTCAACATGTACCAGTTCATTATTATCAGTAAAAAGCAAACTGCGTAATATATGTAGTATTGACTAGACAAAAACAGGTGAATTTCAAATGTGGGTCATTAAATTGGATTATGGTAAATACGAAAACAAAAAGCATATTGTTTTATAAAAGCTAAATATTAAAAACAATTGCCTTTCCCTGTGTACTTAAAGATATTGCAGAGTTATAAAGTTGATTTAATTCTGGTTCTCTATTATTGTATTAAAAATTTTATATAATCTATGCAACATTTCAGCTGTTCTATTGGCCAAAATCTCTTTATTATTTGTAAGTTTTTAAATAGCTAATACACATGAATTCACATTGTCTGCCTTAATGCGTGTGTATCCAGTTCATCGGTTTAAAATTGCGGAAATAAATGCAAACATTTAACATTGTTTTAAAGAATATAATTTAAACTCCTATATTGTACGTTATTGTTTAAAATATTATTTAGTTATTATTTTGCTTAATTAAATCATTTGCCTTCCAGCATTCTCTTTGAAATTTGTTTTCTAATGCAAAAAAATCTGTTAATGTGGGTCAAAAACTTTAATTTGGATATGATAATTTTTTGGAACTAGCAAAATGCGTGTTTAAAATCCTTTTTATGATATCGTTCAGCAAGTGCTACCTTAGAGTAAGACCGGCTAAAAGTATGGAGCAGGAGTCCGTTTTGTGATTACTCATTCCCAACAATGCATTACGGTTACATCAATGATTCCGCCATGTGGCAGTTAATGCACAATGTAGTGCCTTTTACAGCAGCCATGAGGTAGATCTATAAATTCACCGATTTAATACAATTTTTCACATGCATATGTGATGTGTGCAATTGCAAAACTCATTTTGCTTGTACAAAATACAACATAAAGCTGGTTGCTTATGTTAAAATTTATGTTTTTGCCAGGAAGTATTTAAGCTAACAAAGAAAATCCAGTGCTACTGGTCTTAGACAACACTCCTCCCACTCCAGCTTGAACTTAAAGCTGTATTGTTATAAAGAGAGAACAGTATTCATCTCTTTCTTAAGTATTCCACTACATTCGAGTCGTAAAATACACCCTCTGGATAAATGCTTTTTTAAATATTTAAAGGATTTGTGTGGTGAATACTGCGATCAGCGGCTTGTAAACCACCCAAGCCGTGAAAGCAGGCAACCATCAGGGAAAGACATTTTTTTGTCCTGGATGTGAAGAAGAATATACAGAGCCCCCAGCAGAAGACTGGATTCAGTGTGCCAGATGTTATTGTTGTTGGCATGATATTTGTTCCAAGTGCGAAACAGGTCAATATAAGACCTGTTAAGTGATTATTTTCTTATTTGGTAAACTAATTAAAAATTTTGTTTATTTTTTAATATGTATCTAGTTTGATATTTTCCGAAGTAAAAACTGAAATAGCACATTTCTTGAATTTATTTGGTAAGTAGCTGACTTTCGACCCTCATTATGTGGATATTTACCCCATATAGCGGGACAATATCCGATATGACAGTTCTGAAATTCTAAATTTTTTGAACCTATCAATTTCGAGAGAGAAACTTTGTAATTATGGAATTATATTTAACAATGACCCATCTGTTTTATAAGAAGATAAAGCTAACTATTGTAATGAAAATAACTTTTTTACAGTGCTTAGATACTCAGGTGCCTACTGCCACCCGACCTTATAAATAAACCTTATTAATAAACCGTGAACGTATCAGTTTTGTGCAACCGGGGGTATGTGTTTTAGCCACGGAACATAATTAAATTTACTGAATTAATTAATTACGTAAATAAACAATACTAATCATAAATATGACAGGGACACACCCTTCACGCCACTCGGGTCTGTCAGAGCGACTTTTTAAACGGACACACACAAGATAGACCACTAAAAAAGGATAAACATATGAGGAAATTATTCGAAGAAAAAAATGGAACATTTTTAACTCCGATTTTATTAAGGTGGCTTGGGAAGTAGCCGTGATTGATTTTGAGACGGCTTGTTGTCCGAATGTTTTTCCTGAATATCTGAGAATGGCGATACCAGTGCGACAATGGAATGTATTTTTTCTAAAACCTTTAAGTAACCTATAATATTTTATATTTGACAGTAACTTTTGTATTCAGTTTGTTGTTTGCTGGTCTTCGTGAAAGTTAGAGACATGCAGCCATGTAAAGGAATTCAGGTCTGAACAAAAGCACTAGTTAGTTAAATTATTACAAATCAAGTTAGGTTCGAAATTGGACGTATCATTCAAGCATGAAAACTTTTTTTAAGCTTTGGTAATCTCTATAGAGTAATCCAACTTTTTATCTCCCGGACACTGTTTGTACATTATCTGGAACCGAAAACGTATGTTTGAGTTCTGGTAAATGTTTTGCAAAGTCTGAAGTAGTCTCTGTGATGTCCGTGATGATTGCTGTGATGTTCGCTGACTCGCTTAGAGTTTTCACGACCAGATTATCCAACGTAAATGTCTGAACAGTCATTACATTTAAATGAATATAAACTAGATTTTCAAAGAATAACCCCCGGTTGCGCAACATCTAATTGCTGTTTAGAATATTTAAACAAGCTTTCGGATTTGACAAGCTGCTTACAGAAATCTAGGAATTCGCTGTCAAATTTGAGATTCCGTTAAACATTCTACACTTAAATTGAGCTTTCTGCAACCGGCCTTGTGTTTTATTTTCATTTTAACTATGTTTGTTGTTTTCCAAGCAATAGAGATATCTTAAAAACTTTGCAAGTGTTAAAGAGATTGTGCTAAAAATATTATAACTATTTAAAATTATTGCCATATTTTGTAGGATTTTACACGAAAACTTATATTTGATCATGAGTTCGTAATATTCTATCTTTAGTATTTTATTATTTGTAGAAAGCATCTGGCAACAGTGGAAGTTTAAATAATCTATACAATAATGAGTTTAAATTTATGAATTTATATGAAAAAGGAGAGTTGGAAAGATTCCTGTAAACTTCATTTGTTTTTGTTCTTTATTAGAAATATGTCCAGAAAAGATACTTTGCCATCTATTTTTTTTAAACTAAATTCGATCTTATTATGTAATGAGTTTACAAGCCGCATGACCCTAGCTCTCTTTTCAAATTATACATATGTCGTTTAAATATCTCTTGTAGGTAATTAACTGAGTAGTGGCTCTTTATTATTTTAAATTCTAAATTAAAAATAAATACTTCACTTAAAAATGATGAAAGACATGACGCCATAGCCAGGTTATTTTTTTGTTTGAAAATTTGACCGTTGAACTAAAAGAAATTTCGATCTAAAACCGATGAGAGGAGTAATATTACATTATTAATGAGAATACCTCGATCACTTCTTTTACCCAATGAGTTTTTTAACAAGTTAAGGCATTCATTCATATTCCAAGGTTATTAAACATTAATTTAAGATTTGTTTTAGTTTAGTGAAAAAATCATTGGTGGGACCTCAGTTAATAAGTCGACGATCATCCAAATCCAGAAAGTGCAAAACTTTGCTAATATAATTAGCTAACTCCAATAAAACAAGAACCTTTATTAGCTTTTGTCACAACTAAGTCATTCATTATCTTTTATTTTTCTCTTAATCTTTGTGTTTTGGTAGCTAGTGTATTTTTCTCCATTAGCTTTAATATTGGATTTTCATTTATAGCTCTCGTTTAATTATGCTACAATATACGCTTAATACATAAATTGACGTTCATTGTGTGTACATCAAGATTTATTAAATTTCGAAATCTGCTTTTAATCTTCCGCAGTAATAAATTTCATTATGTCCGGTATTATAGGGCAGACGACACATCATTTAGGAAAGACATTAGCGTAAATATTTTTCCAAAGTAGTCTAAATAACAGCTTATTGATATAATCGTAAATAATATTTTACTTAGAGCTTTTGTCAGCCTTAAATTCTTGATACTTATATTTTTGTGTCTGAGTTTTGATTAACTATTATCCGACAATTGAAATATTGACTTGAGCCTAGGAATATTCCGAGAAATACTGAAGTTTCGTTCTGATAAGCTTTGCTATTGAAAAAAGAGCAATTTTGAAGCAGAGTTTAGAATGTTTATTTTATTTATATATATTTTTTTGAAACAACCACCGGGATTTTCCTTATTCCTGTATAAAAATATTCAATTTGCAATACTGCTTATATATTTTAAGCCCAAAGCAACTTGCACATATATTCGAGTTTTAGTTATTATTAGCATTTGATATAAAAGTAATTTTTCAAATACATTATTTTCATGGTCCTAAAAAATATTGTTTAAAATGTATTTCCTTAACCACTAAATATTTATTGGGTTTCATTTAACATTAGCCATTAGGATATTTTTTTGCATCTTAGATTATAGCCATTTTGATTATTTACAGTAACATGTTTTTCTGTTCATGTTTAAGTGCAAACTAAAATATTTTGTTATAATTTTATGATCATGAATACTAATTTTGTGCATTTTAAACAGTAAAATATTTTCATTCTTACAGCTAGGTTAACTTAAAATGCTTTTGGAAATTTTAATCATTTAAATTTAAGTCCACTACTACTAGTTTAACCGGCGATATTTCAGGAAACTCTATTAAAACCTACAAAGCCGAAAAAATTGTTCCCCTTTGTCTATTCCTCACCGGATTCGATTGCTGTTAATTCAAAAGTTTGTTGGTAGATCTTTATATGTAAAAGTATGGCCATCCTTGATATAAATATTTCCGTTTTACTAATCCCCATTATACTAATTGGTGTTTACTAATCATTTTTAATTGGTTCGAGATGGAGGTCGAAAAAACGTATTTTGCATAAAAGTACGAAGGTTATTTATAGTATAGTATCTTAAAGAAAAGCATCTTACTTTTAATTTGCCACAGACATAAATTTATTGTATTGTTCTTTTTCATAAGAAGTTCCCAAAAAATCCTTTTTCTATGGTATAACAGTTCTAACCGCGTTAATTTTTTCCCACCTTCGATTTAATTACTCTTGGGTTCTGAGTTTCGCCACAGGTGGCTATATGCTGCTCCGTGGTAGTAGAGTATCAAGTCCGTCGAAGATTGCGGATGTTCTCTTAGTAACCACAAATGTCGGTTTTGCTCTTGTTGGTGACTGTGGAGTGGTTTTGTATATTAATTTTGGAGCTAGTTCTACTCGTCTCTCAACTAGTTGACTGTACTGACGAAGACCTTAAGTCAGAAACACGTGTCAATAGTTGGCCAAACATCATTGTTTTAGCGGTCTTCGCAAAAAAAAAAAATATATATATATATATATATATATATATATATATATATATATATATATATATATATATATATACATATCTGTATATATATATATATATATATATATATATATATATATATATATATATATATATATATATATATAATGTGCTTAAATAGATACATTTTGTTACTCATTTTGTTTTTCCAAACCCACATTTAAACTACGGGAATAAAGTCTGGCTTGCTGGTGTTACAAAATCAATAAAAATAATTTATCTTTCGGATGAAATTCAGGTCACTGAATAAAGAATTAAATATATATCACTTAGATATATCGTGGTGGCAAGCCTTTAAACTAAAACGGTAAATTATTAGACCGTGCTACATACGTGTAACGTTTATCAATAATATGGCGAAGAATATTATTTTAGTTGTGGGAAAATAGTCGAATTAAATGAAATAAATATCATTAATGCTATCAGAAAATGTCTAGTGAGTTATAATAATAATTGGTAGTCGAAGTTAATTATTTACACATTAACTTACACTACCAATTATTATTAAAAAGCTCTACGCATTTTCTACTACTACTACTACTAAATTGTTTTTTTAAAGAGTGCCAGTAGCTCCTAACCACTCAAACTGCAAACTCCCCTGGATGATCTAGCAATTATTATTGAACATCAATCGGCAAACCATTTCAAAAAGAAAATAAAAACTATTCTTCAAAAAATATTACCGATCTATCAAGGTAAATAACACTTTCCTTAAAATAAGTAATAGTATATAATAGCAATAAAACAAGTTATTAATAATAATAATAGAATTAAGTATGCAAATATAAATTTTGTATGAAATAATAAACAATGACAAGAAGCTTCGGTTAAGTGTACCGCACTGTATAAGAGCTGTAATAAATAAGAAACTAATTTTTTTGAGCCACATTTTTATTATTTATAACTTTCTATGTAATACAGTTTTAAATAGATGATCTCGAGACCACCCAAGACTAATGTCCTAACGTATCCAGACTCTCGGTGTCAAAGTAAAAGAACAAAATAACTAATGTTCGTATTTTTTGATAATTAGATAATTATATTTTCGAGAACAAATTTTTTTCTTTTCGAAAAATGTACATTTGATTAAAAAATAAATATTTAAATGAGATAAATGGTACTTTCTCTTTTTACAGACACCTCGATACTAACGTTGCTATAATCAATCCATCGATTTACAGTTAAATATATTTTCAGTTATAATTAATGGTATTAAAATAATGTTACAGTATATTACATAGTACATTTTTTTAAATGAAAATGTTGACAATTATATAGTATTAAAATAATCGCTGCAAATCTCGCCAAACATGTTTAGGCATATTTAAGTTGTAATTTATTTTTATATATTAATTTTAATATTGTAGGTTATCTCACCGTGACTGTAAACCGTTAAGTTTTCGAAAATTAATTTTCGGAAAAAAAAAAATCATTCAAAAAACGTTATAAATATCCCTAAAAAAAGAGTTTGCCCAATTTAGATCTTTCTAGAATCGAAATTGAAAATAATGTGTCTTTTTTAATCACATATCGAAAAGCGTAAATTATCACCCTGTTCTCAAATTTTTAAAATTGTTTTTATAATAATCTTAAACAAGTTACAATTTTACTAACAATTTATTTTAAGAAACTACAAAATCGAAAAACAAGTTTTCAAATTAAATATATATTTTCAAAGGCTGAAAATCATATATTCTCTTAAGGAGGTCTAAATCATAGCATTCTGTATTTTTTAAACTAATGACGACAACCTGGCATTTCAGAAATCAGTATAGATATTCTTTTTTTAACTAATAAATGTTACAGGTAATAATTATTTTATAGAAAATGCTGTGTTTCTTAACTACTAAAAAAACTTTACATAGAATGTAAATGTGTCGAATGTTTCTCCTTTATTTGTAACTCCTAGGTTTAAATTGTTCACATGGACATATTATTCTATTTAGAATAAAACACAAAATTTAGGGAAACATAATATATTAAATATACATATAAAGGGATATTGCTTTACAACAACGTATACAACATTCAAAATAGTTTCCCTCTACAGAAGTAAAAATAATATCATTAATATTAATATCCAATAAATATACATAGATGCAAAAGTTCTGCATCACCCACTAATAATTAATAAACTATCGCAGTTATTTAAAAAAAAAGTAAGAATAAACTTGGGTACAACTACTTTATAATAACCGGAATATAAACTTGCGACCGATACTATCTACTAAATATTAAGAACTTGTGTAGTGAGATCTTTATTGGACTAACATAGATCGCTCACCACACAAATTCTATATATATATATATATATATATATATATATATATATATATATATATATATATATAATGTGTCCTCACTCCGGGTGTACATCCGTTCACTACTGTCGTTCTGAAAAGAACAGTTTTGCTGACGTTTTGCAATAGAGATATAGAGACTCTATTCGGACGCGAGAAAGAAAGCTTCGAAAATGCCAAATGTGATTTTGGCGAAACGTCAGCAAAACTGTTCTTTTCCGAACAGTAGTGAACGGATGTACACCCGGAGTGAGGACACATTGTATTTTTCCATCCGTGAAGGAGTAAAAATCAACACATATATATATTTATATATATATATATATATATATATATATATATATATACATATATAGGATGTTCCACAAATAATAGTACATAATTTAACAGCAAATTGCCTAATCCGAAAGTTGATCTGAACGGAAGTCAATACAGTACGTCAAAGTTACATTTTTATTTTTGTTTCATGCGAATAACTTTCAAACTAATTCTAAGATTTAAATAAAAATTTGTAAAAAGAGGTTTTTTTTTGACATAACATAACATAGAAATTTGATGTAGTTTGTCTCTTACTGTAGGGATGACATCTACATGTGCTTTTAGTCATTAAAAAAATTCATAACTATATATCAATTCTATCAGTTTTATCATTTTTACATGAAAAAAGGTATACTTAAAAAAAGTCGCTACGAACAACCGTTCTCGATGTATCTGAATATGAAATTATCGATACAAATTGCTTATAAACAGCAAAATTTAAAAACTTTTATGATGTCGCGCTTGGTGTCGCATAAAGCATTGTACTGAACAATAGGGAATTTATTTATTAAAAATAATGTATATATATTTGTGCCAAAGATAGTTAGAGATTAAAAACATAAAAAAGAACAACGTTTAGGATATTTGTGGCCAAAAATTATAACTAAAATTGTGTGGTATTATATATTGGTAGACGTTTAACTTGACTTTAAGTTAATTCTTACACGGCGATTTTATAAATATCTTTATTAAAGAAAAATGCCACATACACAACGATTTTTCTAATTAACATATGCGAGATATGATAGGTGTATATGCTCTCGGAAACTTAAGTTGCCGAATTTGGAAGTTTATCCTTATCGAACACAACCTAATTCCAGATTGTTCCAAAAATTGTTTGAGCGATTGGGAGAAATAGGGACTTTCAAGCCTAAACGTCATTATGGAAGATATATGCGGATTTTATCAGAACAGGACGGGGAGGTCTGAGTTCGAGTTGCCAATGATCTTGAAACAAGTACTTGATGATCCCGAAATAATATTTCTTAAGCTACAAATAGTCCAGTCTACAAATCATAGAATTATAAAGCAAGAAAATCTATTCTTCGCTGTGTTTTTTAAATTGGGGTAGGGATCCAAAAAGAAAAGTCAGATATTCAAAAAAGTCTACGTTTCGCAATTTATTATTGCATCTTCAGGATACTAAAAATGCGAGAGGGTGTATCGAAACAGACTGGTATCATAAACCGACATTTTCATAACGTTTTCTAAATTATTTATCTGAGCATCCTTTCAGGCAGAAAATTAATATCATTAAGACTCTTAAACGCCGAGCACTAACATTATCTTCGGAAAAATACCACTCTAAAAACTTACAATATATCAAAGTTATGCTGCTTAAAAATAATTATCCTCTTTCAATAATCAAAAAGATTCTTTGGGGTAAAAATATCGGAAAGGTGAAAACAATAACAAACAATAACACCACCGATATTTATTGTAAACTTCCGTATATCAACAGGTTATCAGAAAAAATAAGAAATGTTGTTTCGAACTATACTACCAGAGATAATGAGAACATTAAGATAGCACTAAAAAGTGACAATAGACTCAAAACCCACTTTTATTCCAAACTCAAAACAAAAACAAAGAAGGAACAAAAATCTAATGTTGTGTATCACATTCCTTGTTTACAATGTCAGAAATGTTATATTGGACAAACGGGTAGGTACCTCAAGGACAGGATTAGAGAACATGAAAATGAGTAAAAGAATTTTCTTTTAAAAACTAATCCAACAGCTTTAGTAGAACATAAAAGAGATACAGGATATGGTTTCGATTTTGACAATCCATCTGTACTGGATACCCAAACTAACTATAAAAAGAGATTAATCTCAGAAATGATACATATATAACAGAATAAAAATTCAGTTAATAAAAAAACCGATTTAGAGAATCTCAGTACCGCATATTTCAATATAATTGATAAAATCAAATAACTATATCCGTATGCTAAAATTATTTGCAGGCTATTTACAATACACAAAAAAAGTAAAAAACCATATTACTATTTTTTTTCTAATAACACGGAAGAATATTTGGTATATTGCTATTCTCAAACAGCCGTTGAACGAGCTAGGTTGAATTGTTTTAATTATTTGTGGTATTTCATTTTATTGTTGCAACCCATGTATGTGATTTTTACTTTGTTTACCTATGTGTTGTTCGTGTATTTTTTTATATGACTATAAAAGTCAAATCCTTAGAATGTAAGTACATAGTTTTTAATATTTAATTGTGCATTGTTTTTCAGTTTAAAAAAGATCAAAATATTTAGTTATGTATTTATCGTAATTTATGTGTTTTTGTATGTAATAATTTCCAAAAAAAAAAATCACTATTTTCTTTTTGATTGAAATTTTGACAGTCAGTATTGTATTTTTCATAGTGAGTATAGCATTTTGTTTACTTTACTATTTATTGAGTTGATGTCTTGTAGAGCAATATCGTTTCATGTATGTCTTTTAGTGTCCTGAAGATGCAATAATAAATTGCGAAACGTAGACTTTTTTGAATATCTGACTTTTCTTTTTGGATCCCTACCCCAAATTAAAAAACACAGCGAAGAATTATCATATTGGATCGTTAAAACAAGACATAGAAGAAAATCTATGTCGGTACCACTTAACCCTCGTTCGAGAATAATTCTTGTTACCACAAGATCTACCAGCAAGATACATTTACCAGGCGAGGCATGTTCAGCTTCAGAAATACCCACTATTATGATAATGAAAATCCTTATTTAGAAAGGGTTCACCCTTTTCAACATGAATTTTTAAGAAATAATGTTTGGGTGATATAACGCTTTAGCTCTACACGTATTTTGAAGCGACATTTATATCTACTTGAAGAACACTCAATTCTCAGTGGTTTTGTACCAAAATAATAGTGGGTCATTCATATTTATTCAAATTTTTCAAAATTATAATATCGGAAACTTGGTAATTCTTTTTCCTTAGTGATGACGTCAGAAATTCGATTACGACGTTTTGATCAGAAGTTGACGTGCGCGCGCAGGTTTCGAGGCAGACATGTTAAATTGCAATATTTGAAAATTAATTCCAGTTTGGTTAAAACGAATGTTTGTTTAATGAAGATAAAGTGACAATTCTTCAACTGCAGCAATGGGGTTTAGTGAGAACTAATTTAAGATGCCCAATAGTCATTACAGACGCTATTGTGTGTTTGTAGCACGACGTGAAGCCGTTTTAGGCTATAATTTTCTTTGTAGAGGATGCAAATCAGTTAAGAAAGTATTAGGTTTATTGCATTGTTAGAGTTGTTTGAAACCAGCAGCTGTAGCATACTGATTTTCATATGTAAGATTGTCAACAGTGGTTCAGCATTTTCGCTTTTTTAGAGATATTTCGTCATGGAAGCTGTTGCAAGAACCTGAATCATTTTATTTGGGAGGACCAGGGTATGTCATCCAAATCGATAAAAGAGTTGTAACAAAGCGCAAATATAATGTTGGATGGTTGTGCCCCAAGTGTGGATATTAGGAATTGCTGACGCAATTGAAAAAAAGGTATGGTGGTTTATTTGAGAGTTCAATTATGGAACAAATTTTAAAATATCTATATTCTATCTGGAAGTGAGATATGGACTGATAAGTGGCGAGCATATGAGTGCCTCGATACATTAGCTGAGGTTTCACCATTTATTCATAACTCTGTGAACCATACCCGAAATTTTGTTGTTGAGTCTGACACTAGAATATACACAAATTATATCGAATGCTATTGGTCCATATTGAATTGAAATCAAAGCTGTTACCGAAGCATGTTGATTATTTTATGTGGTACCAGCTATATAGGCTAGGCAAACGATGTCTTTAGCAATATAGTTAATCCTATTTCGCAAAAATATGTTTTTTTAGGTGAAGATGATCGTTATAAACCCAGAATTTTTACATATTTTTTATATTCTTTCGGAAGATTATCGAAAATTGGGGATTTTTAAACATAGCTGACCTTGGATTTTTTTAAATTAAAGAATCACTAAAAAACTTGCTTTATTCTCCCTCTTCAGGTACGTTTTTTATCGTTGTTTGCGAAAATTTACCTTTATTCATAATAAAAGTATTTTTTTTTATAAAAATTACAGAAAAGATAATAGGATTTTCTACTTGATTGACTTGACATATGACAAGCTATTATTCTGAAGATTATTCGCTCTACCGTCGCCTCCATGCCAACGTTGTCAGACTGTTACTGATTTTCTAATATATATATATTTTTAGTTTTTTTTTTACCAAACTTATAAATTAATGACATTTAAGTTAAGGTTAAGTTAGGATTGGGTAGATGGATCCGTCCCGTTAGGTTAGCACCAGGTACGTCAATAAAAAACACATTAAAGCTATAATAAATAATAAAAATTTGTTCTACAAGGAAAAGCAAATAGTTTTTTGCATTGAAAAGTAATGAAATTGGAAAAAAGTTACTTTTAATCTACTCTACACAGCATTATGGTATCGTTTGGAATTGAAACAAAACTTAAAATGTTTGGGTTTAAAGGTTCATGAGACCCAAATACAAAAATAGAAAATTTGTTGTCAGTGTAGGGCTTTCTTATATATTCCAATCCCTCCCACATACCAGACACAATTTTAATTCAATTTGAGGATATGTTTTATTGCCTAATTTGTTTCACTATTTTTGCAATAATTGTCATTAAAAATTAAATTAAGTCGCCAGAATTCCTCTAGTGTCTTTATTTTTATAAAAAAATCGGTAAATTCCTTTACCCGGACTTTCCCCTATATGAAATATTACTTTCATTAGGAAGAGTGAAGTGTGATCCAAGTTAGTTTAGTACATAGTCACAGTATATATGTGTTACATATACTGTCTCTTCATTTTTGTTGGGCGCCATTTGGTTCCATTATATTGGATACCTACCAATATGTTTACCATTTCCTTTCTACCTATGCCACACTTGACTTTTGGGAATAATTTAAAATAAACTCAATAAATTTCCCATATTCAGATTTAATTTTCCTGCAAAATTGAAAATATATCAGTATTTATCTACTCCGTTGATCCACAAGTATTAAGTTTCTGAATGGTTTTCATTAACGATCCTCTTGTTATGTTAGGGTGGTGTGTTATTTGGGGTAAGGATCCAGTATTTTATTGTTGCATCCTCAAGACACAGATTTTATATCCTGCATGAAATCAATATCAGATTTTACCTACTCCATTGGTCCGCAGATATTTCCTAACCCAAATATTACACCACCCTAACATAACAACAAGAGCATCGTTGACGAAAACTATTTAGAAATTTAATATCTGTGAAATATCTGCGAACCAACAGAGTAGGTAAAGACTGATAATATTGGTATCACGCAGGACATAAAGTGTATGTGTCCTGAGGATGCGACAGTAAAGTTGCGAAATGTCGACAATTTAAAAAAAACTTTTGTTTTGGTAGGTAAAAACTGATGATATGTGTTTCATGAAGTATATACAATCTATATATATATATATATATGTATATATATATATATATATATATATATATATATATGTATATATATGTATCCTTAGGATGCAACAATAGAGTAGCGAAACGTCGACAATTTTATAAAAAGACTTTTTTTAAAGTTGTAAAATTTTTTTACTGGATCCTAACCCCAAATAATACACCACTCTAACAAAATCTTTAACATTGTTCCACCATATTGGATTTTTACCAAAATAATATCAGGGATATTTTAAAGTCAATGGGGCAAGTAGTATTTAGGCTATGTCACAAACTGGCACACACACGGACAGACGGACTTAAGGAATTGATAAAACATTTTTTTTTTGTCAAAATACATAATGACGTCCGATGACGTTTCGACTGCACTTCGCTCTTTTTCAAATCTAAAATGGAGAAAGACGTAGAATTTTAATCTGATATTTATACGTTTAATTATTTTTATTATATTTTATTTTTTTATTATTATTACTTTAAAACGAAAATACAAATTTTTTTGGTGGTATTCTTTATGTGTAATTTGGTCTTTTTCTATTCTTTTATAAAACTATTCTTCTTATCTTACCTCAAAACATAAAATTATTTAAAAAGGTACAAATTGCCACATTTTTACGTACATACATACACTTAAAACAATTATAATATATATATATATATATATATATATATATATATATATATATATATGTAACTTTTTAAATAATTTTACGTTTGAGGTAACATAGAAATAATAGTTTTATAAATTAATAATTTACATTTATTCTTTTTCCACTTTAAAAAATTAAGAAAAAAACCAAAGTACACATAAAGAATACTACCAAAAAAAATTGTACATTATCAATAATACAGATTCTAAGGTAACAAAAAATAAAATAAAAATAATTACATTTGTATTATTATTATTTAAACGTAATATTAAATTAAAATTCTTTCTCCCTTTTTGATATGAAAAAAACCGAAGCGAGGTCGAAAAATAGGATATGTGTCAAGTTTTTGCAATGACCTTAAATCAGAAAATTAAAAAAAAATTGCGGTATTTTGGGATTTACCTTAATACTGTACACTGCTGTACTCTAGTTTGTGGTAGATATATTACTTTGCTTTAAAAGCCATTATATATCAAGCTATGAGTTGCTAGAAAGTATCGATTACGGATCCATAAGCGTCCTAGCTTACTGTAAAAGAAAGCCGTGAGATGACGCTGTTTATTCAATTCATTTAAAAAGAGTATTATGATCCCTACCTCTGCACAAAGATAGAGCTGGTTGTCATTTTTAGATGTCATTGGATATGTATGATCGATTCTCTAATTATTCAAATGGAAGGTTTTTTGGGAAAATCGTATCTCTTTCTATACGAGTATTATGAATAACTTAACTATCCGCATTTCATTTTTAATTATCGTTAGGTTATCGAGGCATTGACGATTAATTTAACATGCCGAAATGTTAATTAAATGATAGTTGATTGTTTATCAATACAAGAAAAATATGAGCTACATGTCATGCATCCAAGATACTCTTTGTATGCAAATGTTGAATACAAATTTCATTTAACTTGTAAAATTTCATAATAATTTTTTAAGTGTTATGTTAATTTTTACACATCAGTGCATTAGGGTCAATTTTCAAACTTTTTAAGAAAACAAGAAAGTAATAATAATTTTATATAACTTTTATAACTCCTACTTAACCAAACATAAGTGCGATAATCCACCAAATCCTAATTTAATATTATTATTTAAGTACATAACGTACTTATGTAGAAAGTGTCTAACTTGCCAAAATAAAATCAGATACAGAATAACTATCAGAACGGGGATACAGGCAGACAATTTATACTCACTCAGCCGGCATCTGAGAGTAATCTTCCCACGTGAAAGTAATATGTAATTTATGTAAGCAACATTTAAACTAAACATTTATATATTTAAGAAGATCAAAAACTAAAAAACAAACAAATCAAAATAAATAAATAATTGTAGTTTAGTAATAATAATTTAATAACGCAAATTTATTACTATACAAATTTTCTTCTATCAAATATAGATTTATTTTTATACTCGAACTTTCAAAAGTATTCTAATGGATGTTGGCAGTTGTAGACAAACTAGCGGTAACTTGTATGGGGTGGGAAACGAAGGCAAAAACGCCCAAGATTAATAAGAAATATTAATACAAAAAACGTATGATCAATCACTTACTTATTATGAAATTATAATAAAGATCTTGCTATAAAGTATGACAGTCAGAATATATAGAAAGTAGTTGTAAAATGCATATTTAGATTAAGTTAGGTTAGGTTAAGATAGGCCAGAGTTGAAATTATAATGTTCTTAAAATCATGGGGTGAGTGAGCTATAATTTTAACTAAATTTGACCATTAAGAAAAGTCCTATTTTCTTAGATTTAAGCACGCTGCCGGGTAATAATAGAAAAAATAGATAGAAATTTAATCACAATCTAAACAACAAAACGCGTTTTTTATCAAATCAACCCTCAACTAGTTGACTGTACACATGAAAACTTAAGTCAGAAACAAGTGTCTATAGTTGGTCAAATTTCATTGCTTTAGCGGTCATCCCAAGAAAATCTACGAACGTTTTATAGACAAAAGACTTTACGTTTTGGTAGTTTCGTTGCTCCCTAGAAACAGCCCGCTTACACGCCAACAGCTGTTCGCTATCCCGAGATTGGACTCCAGAGCCCAATAGTCTCTGAAGATTCCTACGCTCCGGGATTTCGAAGCGTAGGTAATAAATAAAAGATTCTATTACATTCTGTTACATTTGTCAAATCTCACTTGCACATAACATTTTGTTTTACTCATTGATAACCTACTGAGAGAAGATAACAAGTAAAAATATTATATAAGTTGTGGTAGAATACATTTTAGTTATTTTTTGTTGATAAGGATCAGCCAGTCAAACGTCTAAAGTACCCCAGGTCAATTAATGATTAACGAGTAACAGCACACTTTTTACATTTATATCTAATGTCATGTTTATCTGTGTTATATCGCCCGTCTCATTGCGATTAGACATTAGACCTAGATGGGGAGTTCGACAAGGGCAGCACTTAGGCTCACTGGGGCCCATTGTGCTATCCCCCCAAGTAGGCGTGTCAGGCCAAGTGCGCACTCCTTTTTAGAAAGGACGGACCCTTTCAGGTCATGCGCGTCCCAGAAGCTCCTTACAGTCGTCGTAGGTGTCACCCAAGCAAAGCAGTTTGGCGTTGACTAAAGCGTCACATCGAAGGAACATGATTCAGTCTGAACATTAAAAAAAGCTATCCTAAAAATCCCATCTAAGAAGAAGGGAGCTCGCATTACCAAAGCTAGAGCGACACCGATACAAAAGTCGTAAAATTGGGTTTTTTATATTGTGCCCGATTAAACAACACTTCAGGGAGTGATTCTGCATTTAAAAATAATGACAGTTTGCTATATATACGTATGTCCGCAATTGATTCATTTTCTGAGTTACGGGATGTTCAAGTTTTTGTTAAAATCTGACGATTTACTTATTGCTCTAAAACAGGTCGAGATATGCCAATGAAATTTGGTGGGTTTTAAGAGGTAGTTATTGCGCATTTTTGAAAGTTGAAACGGTGTGACGATGCCTAATGAGTCATCAAGCTCAGATGTGGAGCAGGAACCAGTACTGGAGGACGATAGCGACGATGAAGTTTCTTTTTTTTGTATTTTTTATTTTGGACATATCACGAAGGCCTAAGAATAATGCCCACGTTACATTACACCATAGTTGCCTTTTTTGGTGACCCAAGTTCTGTATTACAAGGCGCTAGTCGGAGCTTCCGTCGACGTTCTCCAAATACCGAAACATGAACTTGCACTTTGCGGTACCTTTATCGAGAACGCGGTAGTACTGCTACTGTCGTTATTGTAGCTACAACAACTACTTCCTATTGTAAGCAGCCCGTCTCTAGACGGAACACGGTCTTCCCCTCCCATCCCAATACTAGCCGCGCGCTGCGATGTTTACTTTGAGTATTGCCCCGAGATCGGACCAACGCAAGTCACCCACTGCACTGCTACAGAAGAAATAGAATATTTTTCTGCAAATTAAGCCAATTTAGAAAAATTACCATATCTATTGGTCAACGTGCTGGGAGGAAGTAGGAGAAAGACAGTATAGGTATGCTTCAATAATTCAACAGGCCAAAGAATTGACGAGTCTGATATTATAGCAGTGCGACCAAACCTTAAAGTGTCAAACATTCAAGGGAATCTTATTACAAATTTTAATAATATGTTGTTATTAAAAGAGCATATTATTTAATTGTAATTCGAAAGGTATTAACTGTTGATTAGAAAAAAAATTAAATTAGTGTTTTTTTTCTGTTACGAGTTTGTTTAGTAATATGTCAAAATATTGACTTCCTACTTAAGTATATTATCATATACCATTTTTGATTTAAAATGTAATAAAGGTTTTGTTTAAAAATAACGGTTCTTTTTCTATATAAAATAATTCTTAATCACCGATCAATTTCACCCCTCCGGTCAATATAATCGCAACATATTCTCGGCTGAATAATTTCGAAACTATGAAAAATATTTACCTCGGAGTTAAATAGACCATTAAATATGGCATGTAGGTGAAGCAAAAAAAGAAAACGTGATCACATTCGTCCCAATCGCCTTATGAATTTGATCAGTCCTCTATTTAATTTTTTTCATGCGAATATTCATATTTTCTTTAAATGTTTGGTAGTGGGAGTTTATGCGCAACAACCGCAGACAACATAACATTTTTTAACAAAAAAAATTAAGTTTGTTCAAGATTCACGTTCTAAATAAAAATATAAACTATTTAGCCCCAAATTGCGGAATCGTAATAATTTTCACAGGAGTACATATTCATTGTTCAAAAATTCAAAAGCAGCCTCGTAAGAACTGCGAGACTTGGACAACGATTTGCCTTTTAATCTCTCTTAACTTTTCTAACTGTATTTTTAATAGTCTTTTATTTAATTAAAAACTCGCGGCGTCTTGTGTGTCATGGCTAACAAAATTAATAAATTTGCAATATTCAAGAGTGAAAATAACTTCTTAAGTGAACAAAGGAAAATTTTATTGATGCGGGATTTAAAAACAGATTAGGGGATACTTATGACAATGTACTATTTTCTTATCGACTTCTTAGATATCCTTTTTGGGAAAGCATGCAGTGTTATTATATTATTTTGTTACTATTAGGCAACTAAAATAAAATAAAAATAATTACTATAAAAATCTTACATCATCAAATTGTTTTTAGGAAATTCGGTAGTTCGATTTTACAGGTTTCCGACTTTGACGGAACCAAAGGATAATTTAGAGTTATGCTTTATTATTTATATATCGTATAAAATATTAATTTATAAATTAATATTTTCAAAAGTGAATGAAAAAAAATTATTTGTAATTTAAGTTCATAAACAGAGTATCAATTGTGCCATCTGACAGGTAGATTATATTAATAATTTAACGGTTTGTTTAAATATATTTTTAGAAAATAAATTTTTATTTTACTATCATTACGAATAATCTTCTCAAAATAAATGTCGAATAGTGTATAAAAAAACACTGTGTTTTGCAAGCACTGTTTAGATATGAGGAAGGAAATAAAACACATGTCCCATTTGTTCTCTGTTATAATGGGTCTCGATATTTCCTGGAATTGCTCGGGTTTTTGCTTCCTGTTAAAAACACAAAGCATAACTATTGGATGAAATAAAAATCGAACATCGTCATTGTTGTATTAGTAAATGTCCTGAAGCGAATTAAATGGTGAAAAATCTCTCATTATTCTGTGCAGTATATTTCCTAATTTACAGCATAAATCAAGTGCATAGCACAGATTACCATTATTTTCAGACAGAATTTTAAAAACAAGTTTACTTTATATAAAATTAAATTCAATTGTTTAGGTAAATTTAGTCTATAAAACGCTCGCTTAAAGGCGGAAGGCTTGCGTATCTAAGTCTGCTCAGACTATGCTATCTTATGCATTTAATCTGGTAAAAGAGTGAAGAAACAACTAAAGAAACAAATAGTTTACTTGTATGGCCAACAGATTCTTGACACATTCAGGGTAGAGACCCCCATACTTGTCATCTTTAGCTACTAAAGATCAGTTATTGAAAGCATGTAGCTACAATTTAAAATTAGTTGGAGATTACAGCGAGGGTCAAAAATACGAGACATATGAATGTTGTATTTGTTATAGCAATTTTAGCATATTTGAAATCTGTGCAAAAAGTAAGACCAAACTTATTAAGGCTTACCTGTATTTAATTTGAAGGGTTTTCGAAATATTTCAAATTCTTTGAGAATATTGATTTTTTGCCATCGAACATAGTAAAGGAATAATTGACGTTTAAGATGCTTCGATCTATACTATTAAGATCTCATGTCAATCGATACTATACGGGGTGTACAGGGTGTTTTTTAATTTACAATAAAGAGTTTTAGAACAAATTGTGTCTTAATTTTTTCCATCAAAGGCGTCAACATCTTAACATTAAAAAATGCATAATAATCACAAATCTTTGGCAAAGGAAAACAAAAATTGCAATTATTGTTAAAGTAATCTTAAACATTTCTGAGCCAGATATCAGCTTAATATGAATAAAGCAAAAAAAAAAATGGGAACATATGACTGAGATTTAAATAATCTTTACAACAAAGTTAAATCAAATATACACATAGCGGGACGTGACGTCATTACGCGAAATCTGGCAACGGTACAACGTTCAACAAAAGGCGTTAATCGTGAAGCCGTCAGCCAGACGACTTTTGTATTTTTTGTGGTTAATGGACGACATTGACAGCGTTTTGTGATTTCAGTTTTGTTAGTCTCGAGTTTATTTTCTTCAGCAACACACCCTTTTCTTTTAAAAAAATTAAACCACAAAATCACAAAATTAAAACAAACAAAACTGCCAATACTACCATCAACCATGACAGCTGACAGCCAGCTGATATTGCTGATCTGTTTGCGGGCGAAATCTTAGAACTTTATTACAAAATAAGTATTGATTTTTAAGGCGCTATATTTTAGATATTTACTTTTTATATGTAAGAGAATACGTTAATGTATTACGAAAAACATGCGAGATCACTATTAGAATAAGATAAATTAATCGGTAGTGCATATTTTCAACAAGATACAGCTCCACCCCATTTTGCTTTAGAAACCGAGAATGTTCAAAACCGAACATTTAGAGATAGATGGATAGGTAGAACCGACCCTATCAACTGTCACTCGCCATATTTTAAAGTCCTCGATGTCTACACTAAGGATAACTGTTAAGTACCAAAATCAAGAAATGTAGACGAAATAAAAGAAAATATTAGAAATGTCATCGAGGCCATACATACCACCATGGAAGACGCTTTTGAAAACCTATTAAAAAGTTTTAACACATTTATTATTAATATTATTAATATTGATAATATTAAATTGTAATTTTAAATCGTTCTAAACAAAGAAAGTGTTGTTTATTATTTATTTTAATTTGCAAAGGGATTCATTATTTTTCATAAAAAATTTTACGTTTTTTTCTATAGCCAACTAATTATTACTAGAAGTTTATTTGATTTAGTTAGAAGTACCGATCAATTTCATTTCATATTAATCTTAATTTTAGTGATACATAATTATACAATTTTTAAAAACTGATGGATAAAGCTGTGACTGCTAATTGACATACAGAGTGTTTCATTTAAAATCACGAAGTTGTCCTATACAGAGTGAGTGTTGACATATTACTTTTTTGGTATACCCTTTACAGATCAAAATGTCAGCAATGTTTACAAAAAAATATGTAAATCAATAAATAAAAATAAAATGCTTTGTTAAAATTCGAACAAATATTTCAAGACCACCTTATATTTATCCAAATGATAATCTGTATTAGGAATATTATTATTTATAACTATTTAATAACATATATTCTTTCGGACAGTAAGATAGGGACATGTACTTAATTCCTTTCTATTCAGTTTCGATGTTTGCCTTATGTTTGAAGTTTAGAAAAAATGCATATTTTACCTTAAATATCTCGAAAAGGGTTATATTTTTACCTACAACTTGGTATATTAAGTATGCCTAGTTTTTTCTACATATTCTAAAACTTTAGTAAAATAAAGATCATAATAGAAAATTTCATAGTTTTATCATGTTATATATTTTTAGTCAAAGTTTAATTTTTTTTGTTTGAAAATACACTTGAATTTATCATGAAAATCCCAGTTACTTTTATATTTACAATTTTTTTCTGTGTCATAACAATGAAGATATAAAGTTTTTTACTCTCCTTGGATCACAATCATAACAGGTGTCCTTCTAAGAACGGTCGCAGTGGTCAATTAGCACCAGCCAATTTTTTTCTGAAGTCTCAAATGTAATGATTTGTTTATAATAAATTAATAACAAAGAGCATGAAAAAACGAAAGTTGCACTTGAATGTTTTTTCTTTAACTGGAGATAAGAGAAAAACAGTTAGCACCGTTCCTAAACAACGTACTATTGTACTACAAAAGTATTGGTTAATATTGTGTCATCGTCATATGGTTTAGGTTTTAACTAGTTGAGAGGAATAGTTGATTATAATGAGGTCTCGAAAATTACTTCTGGAAAGCATACTTTTGGTAATTATCGAAGAATAACAATAATATTTTTTCTAGAAATATCAAAATATTGTTAAATTTTCACTTAAATAAATTACAAACTATTAATTGTATTTATCTTTTTTAGTTTAGCTTCCATACTTTGGAGCAACAAATATGAACATTTTTAAATCGTTATGGGGTTATGAAGGTATGTGCCAATTTTAATTTTGTATGTAGGGATTTTCTACAATATTCTATTAAAAAAAAATCTAAACCCTGCAGCAACATTAGTGTATGTTTCAGTGCATAGCAAAAAAGGAAAATATTTTATGTATTATATGCAAATTTAATATTAATAATTTCTATAGAGAACAAAAAATTATTAAAACGACAAATAAAGCTAGGATAATTTTTGATGCCTTTCAAAATGTTCTACTTATTTTCCGTTATTTCCTATGCATAATATTAGCATATCTCAGGCTGATTGTATCTCAGCTTCTATCCCTGCTCTAGGGATTATTTGAATTGTGTGTAGTTCTGTTACATTAGAAATTAATTGCTTTATAATCAATAAAGCCGATTTCAGTTAGCCCCTGGTGAAAAACAATATATAAATTTGTTCAGCTCTATTACGTGTTTAGTCCAAATTACCTCCCGATTATCTAGGTTTGCCTCTAATACCCATGCTAATTATTTTGTTCATATCTCCGCTCAGTAACAAAAAATAAATTGAGATTTTCCTTGTTTTTATAGCTTTTTGTTCCCCTGTTTTACAAGTATATTATAAATATACTATTTTATTTGAATTTTTTACGAAAATAATCAAAATACGCCAGTTTGCCAAAAAGCGCCATCTGAAATAATAGAATTGGCAAGTTATTTCAAAGCCAAATAAATGCAAAATTTAATAAAAAGTATTCACAGTTTATCGAAGATTATAACATACTTTACTATAAGTTAATATTAGTCGTAGTTGTAGGAAGATGCGGGGATAACTTCAGCAACCAAGCCTAAGAGGGTTTTTCGGTAACTTCAGTTCAACCCAACTTATTTCACTTTCCTATCAAAGTGTCTCGTCCTTCAGATAGAGAAGACCCTCTTGTCCCAATCGAGGTGCTGCAATTCCTTCTTGGAAAGGGACTTGATACCGAAGGTATTCCAACGAAGTCTGCATTTCGCAAGTGCCGACGAGACTTTAAGGGTTTTCCTCCTCTGTCCCACAACCGAATCAGTCCACTAACTTCAGGAGATACATGTGCCTTTCTAGTTTATAATGTTGAGTTTACAGTAACCTGTTATAATGTCATTTAGGTCCCCAATGACTTGTCGACTTCTTGATATCAACCTAAAGTGACAATATTTTAATTGCTCTAGTGCAGAACAATTTAAAATGTGTATTTAAATACAAATGGGGGAAATTAATAAATTTTAAATTGTTAAAAGGTTTGTGCTTTGCTTAAAAATAACAGATATTTTTACAAAAAATAACAAAAGTGGTACTTTTCCATATATGGAGAAAAGTGGCATATGTATATTCGACTGCATAAATAGGATACTTACCTAAGAAATGCGAAAAATGGATTTTTTCGAACGCTTGTAATAAAATAGGTTTTTCTAGAAACACTGGTTTCCCTACTGTCTCATTTTTTAAAATTTCCGCCCTATTTTGGGGTTAAAAGAGCGCGAAAACGAAAATATTTCCACACTAAAATTGGTACCTACGAAAAGTATACATAAATACATATATATATATATATATATATATATATATATATATATATATATATGTTGATTTTTACTCCTTCACGGATGGAAAAATACAATGTGTTTTCATTCCGGGTGTACATCCGTTCACTACTGTCGTTCTGAAAAGAACAGTTTTGCTGACGTTTCGCCAAAATCACATTTGGCATTTTCGAAGCTTTCTTTCTCGCGTCCGAATAGAGACTGAAGTGTTGGTGACTGCGACGCTTCCTTTTATACCCCCACTCGGGGCCGAAGGTTATATCTGCGCAGGCGTTGGTCGTTATTTATGTTTTCCGGATGGTGCTGTTGTTGTTGCGCTAATTGCGCTTGAGTTTTTGCGATTTTAGATTTGTCTATTATTGTCTTCCATACTGTTGGTAGTTTTAATGATTCGTCTCTTTTATTTAAATCACCTTGCTTTTCAATTTCTATGGCTTCTCGGATTATTCTGGTCTTATAATGTTCTATATTGGCAATCTCCCTACACCCATCGAAATTTATTTTATGGCCGGTTTCCTGATGATGTAGGAATAAAGCTGAGGTTGTTTGTTTATTTCTGATGCTGAGTTTATGCTCTTCCACTCTTGCTGATATTCGCCTGTTAGTTTGCCCTACGTACAACTTTTCACAGTCCTGGCACGGAATACTGTACACTCCGTGGTTTTCCAGTTTGATTTTATTTTTTGGGTTTCCGAGTAGTTTACCTATAGTTGTTTGTGGCTTGTGTATTGTTTGTATGTTGTGTTTCCTCAGAAATCTTCCGATTCTGTCTGTTGTGCCTTTTACATATGGTAAGACTACTCGTTGCTTTCCCGGTTCATATTTTTTGTTGTTTGTTGTTCGGGAAACTTGTGCATTAATAGCTTTCTCTATGGTGCGATTTGTGTAGCCATTTTTCTTTAAAGCACTAGATATTACCTTAAGTTCGTTTTGTCTCGTCTGTGTTTCAGTTAGTCGCACGGATCTAGATATTAGAGTATTTGCCACAGCTTGAATTTGTGCTGGGTGATGATGTGATTTTGCATTTAAATATCTGTCTGTATGTGTTGGTTTTCTATACACGGTGTATTCGAAATGTCCGTTATGTAGTTTTGTGACCAAAACATCTAAAAATGGTTTGTTGTTTTCCTCTAACTTTAGAGTAAATTGTATTCTGGGGTGGATTGAATTTACGTTAGTCAGAAATTTTTCGAGCTCTGCATGACCATGTTGCCATATAATAAATATGTCATCCACATAACGAATCCATAATTTGGGTTTTAAACTTGCTTTCTCAAGAGCTTCTTTCTCGAAGTATATCATAAATAAATTCGCGACTACTGGTGATAGCGAGGACCCCATTGGAGCACCATCCATTTGTTTATACATTTGCCCGTTGAAAGAAAAATAAGTATTTTTGAGGCAATGCTCCGAGAGTTCTATTATATGTGCCTGGAAATCCTCGTTCATGGCAATCTTGTCCAATGCTTCGTCGATGGGAATACTGGGATATAACGATTTGACATCTAGGCTTGCTATGATGTCGTTTTTTTCAAGGACGATATCTCGTATAATTCGAGTGAAATGCTCCGAGTTTTTTACAAATGAATCAGCTTTTTCTACAGTTGGTTGCATAATTTCAGAAAGGTATTTCTCCAGTTTTTGTAGCGGCGAATTAACAGCACTAACAATAGGTCTGATAGGCGCGCCTGGTTTGTGTATTTTTGGTAAACCATAGAGTTTAGGACATCTGCTCGACTTTTCCCGTGGTATGATTTTTTGTTGAATTTCGGGGTTTATTGGTGAACTTTTTATTTTATTTTTAGTTGTTTTTTCTAGGTACGTTGTCGGGTCCCTTGGAACAGGCCTATAACAATTGTCTTGTAGGATATCCTGCATTTTTTGTATGTAATCTTGAGTATTCATAACCACAGTTGCGTTTCCTTTATCTGCTGGAAGGATTGTGATGTTTTTATTTTTTCGGAGGTTTATTAGGGCCCTTTGTTCAGTGGCATTTAGGTTTTATTTTGGTGTTTTGCTTGATCTTAAAATTCTTGCCACCTCTTATCGAATCTCCTCTGCTTTTGTTTCTTCAGAGGAGTCAAGGACAGCTTCCACTCCAGCTATTATTTCTTCTTTAGGGATTTCCGGAGTGTACAGTATTCCGTGCCAGGACTGTGAAAAGTTGTACGTAGGGCAAACTAACAGGCGATATCAGCAAGAGTGGAAGAGCATAAACTCAGCATCAGAAATAAACAAACAACCTCAGCTTTATTCCTACATCATCAGGAAACCGGCCATAAAATAAATTTCGATGGTTGTAGGGAGATTGCCAATATAGAACATTATAAGACCAGAATAATCCGAGAAGCCATAGAAATTGAAAAGCAAGGTGATTTAAATAAAAGGGACGAATCATTAAAACTACCAACAGTATGGAAGACAATAATAGACAAATCTAAAATCGCAAAAACTCAAGCGCAATTAGCGCAACAACAACAGCACCATCCGGAAAACATAAATAACGACCAACGCCTGCGCAGATATAACCTTCGGCCCCGAGTGGGGGTATAAAAGGAAGCGTCGCAGTCACCAACACTTCAGTCTCTATTCGGACGCGAGAAAGAAAGCTTCGAAAATGCCAAATGTGATTTTGGCGAAACGCCAGCAAAACTGTTCTTTTCAGAACGACAGTAGTGAACGGATGTACACCCGGAATGAAAACACATTATATATATATATATATATATATATATATATATATATATATATATATATATATATATATATATATATATATATGAAAAATTACTCAATATTCTATTTCTCTAGATTTTTATACAGAGCGTGCCAGAAACAGGTGGCGACCCAGGTTTACATTTTTTTAATGGAACATTCTGTATATTTTCATGGATATCCCTAGAGCTTATCAAGGCAAATTTATTGATGTTAGTTTTCTTTACATTTAATTAATAATTATTATATCACACTTAATTCTTACACAACATTCGAAATCAATCTAATAAGTAGCTTTTCAGACTAATTATTTAAATATTTTATCAAGCCGCCATTTTGTTTCTCCATATTGGATTTTCACTAAAATATTACCAGATTATCCCCACATAACCCTTAATTTTTGACTGAAACTTGAAATCAATCGAATGACTGACCGACGGAAATTCCATCACAGAATTGAGAAAACATTAAGATCTGTAAAAACCTGTGATTATGCCAGTTCTTTTCTGTTGTAGGTGGATGGGTGTAAACATGATCTTTAATATAATCCCACAAGAGAAAACTTAATAGAAGTATTTTGCAAGATCTGGGTAGCATTCGATGAAACTGCCGCGACCATTCCATTTCTGTTGAAAATTGACCTTCAAAAATTCACGAACATACCGATGATAATGGGCAAGTCCTCCATCTTGCTGTAGTAACAGGTCTCTCTGAGTAGTTTGAGAAGTATAGTCAGCACAATGTTCCAAAAATTCAAATACCTTTGTCCATAAAGTGGTTGATTAAAAAAATACGGACCTATAATATGACTTCCAATGATTTTACACATGATTGATGTTGTACCTCTCTTACCCCGTGGGGATTTATTATGGCGTAGTGATATTCGCTAAAAAGTCTCAATATGCTTCTATTCTCCTTATTTTAAAATTATTCATCGTGTAACTCTTGCTGTAATTTCATATGATATGGATGATATTTATATCTTCTTGTGGTCCTGTTTACTGTAGATTGTGATGTCGCAGTTAAACTAGCAAGTTGTCGACTAATTAAATTGGGATTTTCTTCTATAGGAAGTAGAATTTCTAACTTTTTATCTTGATTTGTAGCAATTTTGTTGACAACTGTCCTTTTTGAATATGCCACAATGCCACGTTACTAGCACCAAATATTTGCATAAAATTTTGAAACGTCACTTTAAAAGGCGTGCGTCGTTCTTCTTTTAGCGTTTACAGAGCTTATCTATCATTTTATTCTGGGATAAATTCATTTTGAAATAGACGAGAAAGAAATATATTAGAGCAATGACAACATGTTTTTGACGTTTTGTAGTTTTAGTCATTATTTGCTATAGACTGTTTCTATTTTTTTGGCTTTTTTATCTAGTTGGATATTTTCTACATAGCGTAAAAATATAGGAGTCCTATTTAAAAAACTGAAATAAATTAGTTTAAAGATGGTAAAGTTGGGTTTTTAAATTTGGACATTCTGAATGTGATATCTTTAATATTACGAGAGCAATCTTTTAGTTCTTGCTTATTCTGTGTAGAGAAACATGTTTTTTTTTAGTTGCACGAATAGACGTTATATTGCTAATCATAGATGTCCATCAAATTTGACGATTTTTTTCAAAGCCAAATATTTAAAACTCTTTGGTCATATAATATGGTATACAAAAAAGTATTACAACTTCATGTGGAATCTAAAAATAAGGTCAAATACAGGGTCTCATTAAAAACTTTTAGTTTTTTGTAGCACCCTGTGCGTTAAAATGTTAAACTTATATATGTATACCATAGCACATACTGTTTGTTTCCCTATTATACTAATTAAGTATGAATTTACTTTTTCAATCGTTGACTGTATTCAATGATTATATTCGTTCGACAATTAAAATGGGTCAGGGGTCAGTTTTATTGACTACCTAAATATCTAAGCTATGAACTGATTAAACTCAGATTTTCAGACAATGCAATAGGTACGTTACAAAGCGACACCAGAGCCCAAATCGGGTGTCGCGAACGGAGCCTCTGGGATACCAGATGACCTCCCGGGGTACATAGCCTTACCTCAGTAAGCCGTCTCTACTGCGGTGGATCACCTTTCCGACCTACTCGTGGGAACTGTATGGAAAAAAAATAGCAGCAAACACTTTAAGTGCCCTTCGGAAGAAGAGTCTATGAAACCGGGCTCACAAGAGGGGACTAGTAGAGCTCGCTCCTTGCAAAAGGAGACGACTCAACGAGGCTCCCTGAAGGAAACTGGCAACACACTGGGCGGTTCTAAGAAAAAGAACGGGTCTGGTGCTAGAAAGCCAGGGCTAGACGGCTCAGGCTCAAAGGTATCACCTCGGGCCAGGGCGCAATCAAGCCTGGGCCTAGAAGCAAGCAGCCTGAGAAGAGGCACAAAAAAACGGGCACTCTCGCATACGTGCAGGCGGCAGTGGCAGGTTTCAGAGTGACCATTATACCGGAGGCATATCCTGATGTGGTTATCTCCGAGACTCAATATGGAGTTGTCTTGGCCTCTCTTAATACCGTCGTAGACGGCATGGTGGAGGGGCCCTTCCCCAGATTCAGCGGTTTCCGGCTGAACTGGTTGGAGGGGACCATTACAATCATTAAGCCATGGGATAATGCATCTCTGAGAATTCAGAAACACGTTCCCAGGACAATAAAAGTTGTGGCCGTTGTCCATGGACCACCGGAAAGTACGGACGTGACTTTAAAACGTCTTCAAAGACAGAACGTACTATCGCAGGAAGGCGAAACAGAAACGTCAAAAGTTTAAGGCGTATGCTGGGGTCTCCCACGTCACTTTTGAGACTAAAGTAAAGGCTCCAACGTCGACTGAAACTTCCACCAACACCAAAGCCGGAACAGCGGGGAGACCTATCTCTCCGTCAAACCCAGCTCAGCGGTTGGACCCCGAGTCTGACGCTGAGCAGGAAGTTGCTGAGCTTCTGTCTCAGATAGACGTGCATAGCCCGGCATCTGGGTCGGAGGACACAACTTCCCGGATGACGGAGGATCACCTTTAGTTCGTTCCAACTGGGCTCACTATGTGGAGTTGTTTAAGGTGCCACATTAGATATGCCACTAATGCCATGCTATAGAGTAAGGCAAGTGGAAAACGTGGCAAACTCTATACAGGAAGCCATAATAGACTCCTATGAGGAGAATTGTGAATTGCGGACCTATCGAGGTATTAAGAAAACACCTTGGTGGAACTTGGATCTTGAAAAGGCTCGTAAAGATACACGCAGGCTCTTTAACAGGGCCATGCGATCAAAATTACCTGCTGACTGGGAAGAACATAGGAATTCTCAACGCAGGTACAAAGAACTGATACGCAGTTCAAAGAGAGAATCTTGGAGGACCTACCGCGAAAACTTAGGTCTTCCGGAAGCCGCTAGACTTCAAAGGATTCTCTCAAAAGGTCGAGGACAGAGCGTGGGGGCTCTGTGGATATACCACTACCGAAGAGGAGGCTCTAGGAATGCTCCTGGAAACTCATTTTCCAGGCTCTCGTCCGGAATCTAATGATGTTACTGGGCAGTCTCTCCAAGTAGGGGCAGGCCCGGTTGACTGAAAAACGGCTGCTAAGGTCGTTACAGTAGACATTATTAAGTGGGCAATATCTTCGTTTTGCCCATTTAAGAGTGCGGGAACAGATTGAATATTCCCGGCGCTTCTTCAGAAGGGTCAGAAATCAGGGGTTTATTCCTAAACCGGGTCGTAATTGCTAAGAAACGGCTAAGGACTTTAGTCCCATCAGTCTATCCTCCTTTCTTTTGAAAACCATGGAGAAGATCGTGGAAGCTTATATAAGAAATGGCGCACTGGGTAGAAATCCTATGCACCCATTCCAGCACGCTTACAGGACGGCCATGTCGACGGAGACGGCGTTTCATAGTCTAGTCAGTAGACTGGAGGTGGGGGCTACTCCAAGGAGATGGCTTTGTGTGTCTTCATGGATATCGAGGGGGCGTTTAACAACACCACCTTTCACTCCATTAGTGAAGCTGCTGAGAGCTTGGGCGTGGATAGGGCTGTAATTAGGTGAGTTCTGTTCATGCTTGAAAGCAGAATCATAACATCTTCTCTTGGGAGCGTGACAGTATGCTCGTCCGTGGTCAAAGGAGGTCCGCAGGGCGGAGTTCTTTCTCCGCTCTTGTGGTGTTTGGTTGTGGATGGGCTGCTTCATACTCTCAACAAGAGCGGAGTTTATGCTCAAGGCTGCGCTAATGATCAAGTTCCCAAACACCATTATAAGGCTCATGCAGAGGGCTTTGGTCATGGTGGAAAAGTGGTGCCAAAAACACGGTCTGTCTGTTAATCCGGATAAGACCGAAATGGTACCATTTACCCATAAGAGGAAAGTGGACCTTGAGAGGCTCACCCTCTTTAGGACAGAGTTGAGACAAGCTCGACAGCTCCAGAAACTTACCTGTCTGGGCATAATTGGAGCCATAAGAACCACACTGACCTGATCTATGGAGGCCATTCTGGGACTTAGTCCTCTACACTTGCTTGTAGAGGAAGAGGCTCGGAAGGCTTCTGTTCGTTTAAACGACTGGGGTTGGATACACAGAGACTGGAATTTTGGGCATACGCGAGTATGGACTGAACTGATCAGATCATGCCATTATTCCCGTCATTGCCTCTAAAAGGTCTTGTGTAATTGTTCCTGAGAGAGAACAATGGAGGGATTCCTCCCCGTCCTTCCTCAAACCGGAGGGTCTTGTCTGGTTTACAGATGGCTCTCTAATGAAGGAGGGATCTGGTGCGGGAATCTATGGGGACAGTCCCAGGCAAGAATTAGTCTTGCTCTTGGACGGTATGCGACTGTATATTAGGCTGAGATTACAGCAATCTTGGACTGCGTACAGTAAAACCTTTCCAGAGGATATCACGACAAGCATATCTATATATGCTATGATAGTCAAGCCTCGATTAAAGCTCTGTCCTCGAACAGGGTCAATTCGCTGCTAACACTTAAATGCAGGGGAGCCCTAGAAAGGCTATGTGAGTCCAATAGCCTCATTTGGGTGCCTGGCCATCAGGAAGGGGGTTAATGAAGCGGCGGATCGGCTGGCTCGGGAAGGTAGCAACACTGCTTTCACTGGGCCGGAACCTGCTCTTGGAATTGCTCTTTCAGCTGTCAAGGCTAGGATTAAGAATCGCACTGTCGAGGAATTCTGTGCTGAATAGCACGAGCTAGCAGGACTCAGCTAGTCTAAGGTCTTCATATCAGGCCCTTATAGCCGTTCTAAGTCTAATAGACTTCTAAATCTAAACAGAGGTCAATTTAGAACCATTACCGGGGTTCTAACTGGACACTGGCTGGTGAAATATTACCTACATACGATTGGACTCGACAACGATCCATGCTGCAGGTTTTGTGCTGAGGTAGATGAAACTACCGAGCATCTAGTCTGTCGATGTGACGCTTTAGTCAACGCCAGACTACTTTGCTTGGGTGACACTTATGTGGAACCCGAGCTTGTGGAACGTGCGCGACCTGAAAGTGTCCTTTCCTTTCTAAAAAGGAGTGGGCTTTTGGCCTGACACGCCTACTTGGGGGGATAGCACAATGGGCCCCAATGAGCCTAAGTGCTGCCCTTGTAGGGCTCCTCATCTATGTCTATGTCTACGTTACAAAACTTGTGTATTAAAATTCATTATGTACTGTAATGTCAACTATTCACAGAAATTTTCTATACAGCGATTATTTAATTTAGTAAACATATTACAATTTTGGCAAAATTATTGTTGTAGCTTTTAATAAAAACTGGAATTTTAGTGTTTTAAGTGTAGTCGAATATGAAACAAAATTCTGGATTACGGCTTCACCCCATATAAGCTTATGTTTAAATACGTACATTAGCTCCTAATTAAAAATATTCTGAACGACTGACTGTACGCGTAAATTTTGTATAAAATATGGAGAACGCAAAGATCCAACTTTGTCACCCTGTATGTCAAAGGATTAAGTTGTGGTTATAAGAACTTCTGATCAGAAGGTCGAGAACTACAACATATTACACTTTTAGAAAAATTGGCTGAAGGTCATTTCCCATAAGAAATGTGCGGTGTGTTTTAAAATCGACTCGAATAACTAGTTTTTTTACACTGATTTTATAAACATTTTATTGGGCTACCATTTTGCTTCTCCATATTGGATTCGTTCGAAAATTTTACCAGTATATCTCTGTATCAGGTTTACTTTTTGTGCCAGATTGGAAATTAGTCGAACAAGTATTTTTTCAGAATTATTTTTTAAACAAGTCACAATCTTGTTCCGTCATCTTAAATTCGTAACAAAATTTTAACAGTTTTTCCCTATATCACACTTGATTATTGTGCAAAATTGAAAATCAGTCATTTCATTAAGCCAGGATTTAGCTTTGCCAAATTGAATTCATACAATAACAAAGCATTTTTTCCTATGAGCGTGTGTAAAGTAAGCACTTTCCGCGCGCATTTTATTGCGGAAAGTTAGTTTTTGCCACACTAGTGCAAATAGTAATTTACTTTCCGTACTAGTGCATGAAAAAGACAATTTTTTTTTCAGCTGTATCGAAAGTATTAGAAATTATTTTTCATATAGTATATATCTACATCACATTTGATTTTTAAACAAAATTTGAGGTCAATTTAGTACGTAGTTTTAACAAACTGATTTTTTAAATATCGCCTCACTTTTGTTTCTCCAAGTTTAATAATTTTTACAGGTGTTTTAAGTTAATCGGATTGGTGTTTTTTTATCTATACCGCGAAGAGATAAAACGCAGACGGAAGACCGACGGTGATATTTGTACGATTACAATACTTTCCTCTCACGAAGAAAGCAAAAATATAGTTCAAAAACGTTATTCATTAACATTAAAATTAAACAAATAAAAATTATTATTGGGTATGTTCGCTTATAAAAACAAAAACTAATTTACTGCCACTATACTGCTTTTCTTTGGTTTACTTTCGATTTCATTTATGAAAGTCGAGAAAAAAATAATGTGATACATTACATTGGAGTATTTATTGTTGATACCTGGTAAACAGAATCACGAAATGACACAAAAATGAGGGTACAACGCGAGGTGATTGAATTTCAGTAGGCTGACAGATAGATAAAGATTTTAATTAAATGTTATTAAAACGACAACTCAACACTTTAAGCTGTTTCCGAGTTAATGGGGTTGAAAGCTGGTAACGCAATAATTTCTAATGTTAAGTATTTTTTGCCTATTTATATTATAAATAACATCATGTTTATATATAAAAAAAAAGAAATCGTGTTTAGTAATATAATGTATGCCTACTATTTTATACAGAATTAAAAATAAATTCTTCTACTTAGACATTACACAATTTTAATTGACAAGGTAAATAATAAAATTGTTTCCTGAAAACTGATGTTTATAATTTTAATGTAAAAACTGCAAATTTTTATTGGTTTTCACCCACGGCTTCCTGTCATTGACTTCTACATTAAGATTTACTTTAATAAAATATATCTTTAATTAAATGATTAGCAAAACTTCCCGTTTTTTGTCGTTTCAAGATTGGGGTGGGAATACGTGTTATGGATTTTAAATAAACTTAAAATATTAATATTTTAAAAAATATATGTTGGTATACAGAGAGGAATTTAAAAAAAAAATCAATGTACTATATACCAAGTATTATTTAAAAATTGACAATTTCAGATTTTGAGAGGCTGTAAAATCTAAATAATCTGAATTTTGATAACATGAATTTGAACATGAAACTTTTAGTAAAAAATAACAAAAGAAATTTTACTTATGAAAAAAAAGGAAAGACGTTTAATACGAGTTTTAAATGGAAAATAATATTGTTAGCAATATTTTTTTAAATAAAGTACATTCTAATTTCCCTCAAAATTAAATCGGTAATTTCCAATTCTCACCATCTCGACAACAGGTAAATACTAGGTACTTCAAAAAAAGAAATGTAATGTTTTATAAACAAATGTTGACTGCTGTTCCGCTTTTTAAAGAGTCCCTATACAATAAGAAATATCTCCCAAATGGAGCTGCAGAGAAAATTTGATTTATTTTGTATTTTGTACTTTTTACGAGTCATTTTCACGCTTGCTTAAGCTTCACACCAGAAAGAAGGCAGTGCCACTTCAGTACCGAAAAAAAGTAATTAATGACATAGCTACATTAGGCAACTACCTATGGGAAGTATGTTATTATTAGTTTCAGACATTCGTTTTGATCTCGATACTTAATGTCTCTAACACTCTCTTTGATAGAACAATATTTTGATCTCGAGATTAAAACAATGTTGCCACAATTACGAAAAAAATTTAAAATCGCATTCTTATCTCCACACTCAAAAATCTAATCACATTAAAATAAAAAAATACATGAGTTACTTCATCTTATTATTACTCTCTGGGACAAGGTGTGTAGCAGTAAGGTTGAGCTTTCCTAATTTCAATTTTTAATTTAAAAAAATAATAATTAAGAAATTCTCCTTTAAAATTGTTTATCAAAAATAAAGAATAAAATTATTATTGGAAAAATTACTTGACGTTTCTCCATTAAAATAATAAATTAATTCGAATCTTAAAAAGGTGTTTACACTTTATCAATGGCGAATTGCTATTTCGTGTGTCAAATCAACGTTCCTTTTTTCCATCTTTAATAAAAGTATTCCATCATAATTTGCCGAATTGGTAGTTGGAATTATCTAAAAGTGAAATTAATTCTTTTTGAAACAGTGCTAAAGGGAAAGAATAAAGAAACAACGGGTGTCGTATTCGGCTAAGTTATGAATTTAGGAGTATTTGACGGAGCGATAAGTTAAAAGTGCGGGCCATATTCTGTTTAACGGCGATTCTAAAAATATTTTACCTTTTGTAATTCAAACCTTCCCTTTTTTTAGCCAAATTTTGTTTCTGAGACTAAGTACCAAGATAGTTTATTAGATTTTTTTACAATAGCTCTAAGGTATTAAAATATTTTTATGGATATTGTACAAAACCTCTTACGTCTAGTTATTAAATTAACATAAATTCGAAACTAAATAAAATAACAGCAACAAACAACGGAAGTAGGCATTCTGGGATCAGGTAAAAGTTATGTATCTTAATTATATAATTAAAGTACTTTGCTTTTACATTCATAAAAAAATTCAGGTTTATACCATTAAGATCTGCACTGTGTTTCTGTAAATGCGGAAATGTTACAGATCATTAAATTGCTTGTAGACATAAGAGAGTTAACAGAAAAGCGTTATAAAATACGATGTAAAAACAAATTACGCATTTATTAATTCTTAAATTATTTTTAGTTTGTACTTTTTCAAAAATATTCTCAACTCAAAAATTTGCCGTCCTTAAGAGCAAACTAAAAAACTAATTTCTCCAATTTTGAAAGTTGTGTTTTTTCAAGAGACTTTTTTGAAACACGACCTTGTATGTTTCTTGTTGCCTATTCGATTCATTTGTTTTAAGCTTTTACGACATTTTGATAAATGTCCGCACGAAATGTACATTTTTACGATATGCAGGATGTTCGCTAATATTGAGGACAGCCTTTGAAAGCAAAACCGACGTTTTTTTACAAAATTTGCCGAGACTAAACTCTACTTGGAACCCTGTGTATAAAATTATCATAATTTGACGTGGGTTATATGATTTGCTTGTTTAAGATGCATTAGTCTCAGAGCCGTTTCAGAATTTCTTACCCAAAATCTTCCTTAAAAAAGATACGCGGGGACTAAAAACATGCAATTTTCTGGCTAACTGAAAAACTGGTCTCTGTTATTTTATGCCTAAGTGGTCCCAAACCATCTGAAACAACATTATCTGTATATACATATGTATAAATGAGTTTCGGTAGACAATTATTTTATTGAAATCCAGTAGCAATATTTAAGTTTAAATGCAAATCACCGCTTTAGCAATCAAAACACTAAAATAACAATAAACGGAAAACCGAAGAATTATAGTGGATTGGATCACCTCCATTCACTACTAAAGATATAGTAGGTAGGCATGCTGTCGGTTAGAAGCTGAGTGAATTCTAGGAGATAGCTTCTCATATATTTCTATTGACATTCAGTAAATTTCTACATTCACGATGTTATTGTCACGCTGCTTTAGCAGGAATTTCACTGTATACAGATCTAGAGACTTGGCAATGCCCGACTTATGGGGCCGCGCGTTGTCATCAACAAAAACAAAATCTTTTTCAAAGATGTCTGCAAAAGCGAGAATAACCTTTGCATCTACTTCTCTAAGTAATTCGCAGCAGTCAGCGCCTCGTGCACAAAAACTTATATACAATCCCTCATCTCCTCTCCAAATGTTTAGACCAGCACCACCAAACGATACATGCAAATCCGTATTCTCCTCTCTTCATCTTTCATTACTATCTCTCCATACCAAAAGACAACCACCTGAAACATGTATATTAAACTTACATTCAATCTACAAACATAAATCTGCTTCATTCTGCAATTCCTCAGTAGACATGCCTAGCAGCCCATTGTCTTCGAGCAGTACTATTTTCTCTTGTAAGAAGAGAGTAACTTGCATTTCTTCTTGCATGAAGTCATCTACTAATTGTTTGAGATGATGTCTGCGCGCTAGTTACTGCTCTAAGTTCTATTGCATTCGGCGTATTTTTTTAGTTGCCTGGAAGATACTCAACAAATGGCTTATTTTAGACTCATCACCATGAAGCCTGTTAGGGAAATGAATTTTACCTACAGTATTATTATATTTTAGACGAAAAGATACTCCTAAATTCGATGAGCTATAAAAATGATTAAATTGGGAAAGTTGTAATTGTTAAAATGTATTTATATTTACACAGATTGTCTAAAAACCGGATTGTAGTAAACTTATTCATATACAAATTCAGCTCTTATTTTAAAATAATTGGAATATTGTTGATATTGATACAAATCTTCAAACCGTTTTTTTCAAGTCATGCTCTTAGATTACAGTTATTAAAACGAAATTAAATTAAAAAGGTGTATGCATGAAAACAAATTTGCTAAAAGTACATGACAATACCTACATCTTTCTCGATTTAACAGTGCTATCCTCAAATATAGAAGTTATCTTTTGGTCGAAAATATATTACTGTGGGTCAAATTATCTCGATTTACAGACTTCATAGTTAGGAGTTAACATAAGGCACTTATCGCGGTTATTCCAGAGAACAGAAAGTTGTATTTGGTATATGTTGGTGAGGTACCTGGTCACTGAGAGACATTTAAAAGCTATTAAAGCATCAGAACGCCAAAGGTACAGTCTGCATGCGACGCGAATTACACATATCAGCTCAAACTACTACAAATACACCAAAAGACCCCATGCAAGAAGAAAAACAAGTTGTCCTCTGCTTACGAGACAACATCGTGCTGCTCCACTACAGTGGGTTTCTTGGCATTCTTACTGGGAATGACAGAATGGAATAGATAGCGCGAAAGCTTCCACGGTTAGAATCAATTAAGCAATAATGGCTCTTGGGATTAAACCGTGTCATATTTGAAATCACTTCTTCAGATCATCACTGAAGAAGCCTCGTGCAATCGTAGGCGAAAAATTATATGCATATTTTAAATAGTCGTCTTTTGGTACGGAAAAAAATTAATGAAAGGGGGAAAAGAAGAGATTATGGATGCGCGTGTACTGTTAGGAGGTGACAAAATTATGAAAAATGGTTAAACGGGAGTTTTTTATGCGGAGACTGTAATTGCTGCGCGTTATTACGTACATGTAGAGGTTAGGTTAGGTTAGGTTCTTATTTGCGGAAAAATTTGAAAACAGTTTTATGTATACTTTATGTACGTTGATCACAAATGTCAAGAAAATCTTAAGGAAAATCAACATTGGGAGAAGTCAATGTATGACCTACCAAGTATCCAGATCTAAATTATATTGAGCATGTCTGGAGTAGAAAGTAATTGCTGCTGTGACCAGTTTAGTAGAGATGGGTAAGATAATAGATTATTTCTCCCAAGGAAGACATTAGCAGCTAATTTATTGTAGTTTAATATGCGTGATATATTGCTTGTACCTAAAAAAATACGTAAATTGCTTAACGATATCTTTTTTCGTGTCGATATTAAACTTAACTTTTAATCATACGAAAAGACTTCATAAGCCGCACGGTGCACAGCAAAATTTGTTTTAATTAGCATCAAACTAAAAGATTCAAAAATTGAAAATCTTCGAGCAAGCAGAACTTAAAACTATTTAAAAAAATTATAACATAATTTAATACTGGCATAAAAATCCAATATATCAATTGCTGTTGCAAAAATAAAGTAAGTAATTAAACTTATTTTTCCTTAAATGTTTTTTCTGCTATCTATATATTACATTTTTATGCTGATTTAGTTATACGTGATACAAGATACTAAAATATATTTCAATTAATTCATAACTATTTATTTTAAAATTGTAAATTGAGAAATAACCAAAAAACTGGTTTTTGTATTTTTCAATAGGACATCCTATAAACTTCTATAGTTTGTAGAATTTTCAAATGGGTACTCCAGGGCGTGTAATTTTGAAGCTAAAACTTGCTGAAAAATGTTGTATTAATTTTCAAATTACCCCAAACACGAATGGGTTACTTAAATCATCTGATCAACGTACTTCAAAATACTTTCTCATTTCTTGATATCTATAGCTAATATTTTTATGTAAACTGCAAGCAAATAATTAGCCAGCTCAAAAGTATAATGATAAATATTAATTAACAGTTTTCAAATTTTCAAATAAATAATGTATCCAGTCAAACTAGGTTAATGTATTACAGGTAGGCAATGTACCCAAGTAAAATTACATGAAAATGTTTACTGAGCAATAAGCATATGAAGATGCAAGCAATGCGTGGGCCTCTCGAAAGAGTCGTATCACATCTAGCGTACCACAAGGATCTATACTTGGGCCTCTTGCTTTACACTGCAGATCTCATGAAGTGTGTGGAGTTTTGTTCCAGTCAGGTGTATGCGGATGACATACAACTTATGTTTAGCTTTTTGTTCTATATGCATTATTTGGCTGACTTCGCTGTAAAGCGCTTATCGATGGTGTCCGAAAAACATAACTTATTTTTGAATGCCAATAAATGCTCTGTAATAAATTTAAAAGGCAAACAAATCTGTGATATTAGTGAGCTTATAAAAGTTAAAATTAATGACACAGTTTTTCCTATTAAGGATTGCGCAAAAAACGCTGGGTTTTTACGCTGACTTAGAACTATCTTTTCGCATGCAAGCCAGTGATCTTATTCAGAAGTCCTACACAGACTTAAAATTGTTATATAGTAATTTTAAGTTGCTATCTACCAGACTGAAAACTTTGCTTTCAGAGGCTCTTGGATTATCCTTTTTTGTAATTGTAACCACGTATATGGACCCTTCTTAAACTTTATTAATAAACATCGCATTCAAAAAGTTCAGAATTTCTGCTGCCGATATGTTTTTTGTCTTTACAGGTATGATCATGTGTCTACTGGAATTGTCGAACTTGGTTGGTTTAATATGCATAAACGAAGAACAATACACTTTGCGACATTTGTCCATCGAATCATGCTGAAGGGTGTTCTTTCATACCTGAGAAACAAGCTTAAATTTAGAAATGAAGTTCATTGTCTAAACATATCAAACACTTTGTTATGTTTTCCTAAATGTATAAAAACTACTACTGCACAGAGGTGCTTTTCATATCAGGCTACTCTTTTATACAATGCCGCACTCCTGAATTTATGAGATCAGAATGAAAGACTTTAAAAAAATTATAGAAAAACCCTTTCTCTTTCTTAAACATATATGATAGATAAGGTTGAGTTCAGATATTATTACAACTCACCAAAAGAGAGTGAGATTTTTTTGTCTTCTAATTTTTGTATTATTAAATTTGTTTTTATTTATGGTTTTATTAGTTTTATTTTAAAATTTGATTTAATTCTTAAGTGTGGTTGATTATTTTATGTTTTTATAGGTTTTTTCACACTATTACTAAGTCAAGTGTAAGAAGAGCTTTTAAGCTAAACTGGGGTTAGTGATAGTGCATATAAATAAGTTATATGTTGTACATGTAATGAAAAACAGTATTGTTATTTTTTAATCAATAAAAAGACGTTTAATATTATTGTTATTATTTTTATTATTATAAGATAGGTTGTTACATCATTTTTCTTGTACTTTAGGAAAATACTGCAACTAATAATTACTTAATATGCAATCCCTAAGTCATCATAGTTAGATTAAACTATAATGTCAAAAAACTATTTTCTATTTGCTCATACAGGATTTATATTTATTTTGTCATTTGATCTTTACCGCCAAATAAATTCTTATATACACTTGAAGAGTATCTTTCGGATAACGCTAGATGCTTAGATCACCTCTATTTAGCCGTTATTCACTAAAAAGACCTCTTACACTTCTCATGGAAAATAGCTTACGGTAATTTTCTTTAATTTTTTTAATATAATTCTATTTTTGTCGTGATAAAAATTACTCAGCGGCTCAAACCAATTCTATGACTAGCCTTTAAATAATAATAATAAATGCCTTTTATTTCAAAAGATGTACAATGTAGTATATAAAAAGAAATGGATTGTCAAAACCTGGCGTAGTCTAGCTTTAATAGCTACTCAACTCAACCAGGCAGGGACAAACTTATTATTAATTTACATATTTCCTTGACGAGAATGTAACAGTAAGCTCTAAGCAAAGTTAATAGGACAGTTTATTATTTGCCACAATACTACAGTAAAAAAATTAAAAGCTTCAATGAACATACCTGACTGAACAGAAAAGAATTATTTTTGCTTTGTAAGTAGTAATAATATATGTAAGTGTGAATTTAGAAAATATGAATTAATGCAGAATCAGGTTTTTTTTCTGCAAATTCATTAGATGCATTTTATATTTGGATTTAAACAAATCAAACTTTAATTCTAAAAATCCAAATGGTAATAAATTATAGAACTTCACAGCATTAAAAGAAAATCTACGCTGAAAATGACGCTCTGGTGATTGGGCATAGTCAAGCCATGTCTCATTCTAACGTTAACTTTATGAATATCACTACAAAATAGCAGCCGCTGTCGAACTGAAGAAGGAGGAGCAGGATCATTGATAATTTTAGTTAAAACAGTACAAAAGTGAAGATTTCGCCGAGTATCCATTCGTAGCCAATTAATGTCCTTAAATAGATGTGATCTATGTCCATATTTTCTTACACTATATACAAATCGCACACAGGCATTTTGGATTTTTTGTATTCGAGATTTACTCTTTCGATCCAAACATAATCGATAGATATATTATAATACATTTTTAACGACAGGTAAGATTTTTGAAAATTTTTTTAAGGTGGTCCTTGAATCTAAGACTAGTATGCAACAGTAAACCTAAATGTTTCGCACAGTCAACAAAATTTAGTTTTGAGTCTTTTATTGACACATTGAGTTTTTGAGAAAATCAACTTTATTCTTATTTCCAAAATTTAAAAGATACGATTTAGATGGATTTAAATGCAAATTGTTGCTCTGTGACAGTTCACTTAAAATTTTTAGGTCAAGATTTATATTGGTCTCAATTTCTATGTAATTATTAGAATAATAACTACAATAAATTGTGTCTCATCGGCGAATGCTTGAACATAACAAAAAGTTAAATATTTTAGTATATCCTAGGTATAAATAGGAAAGAGTAACGGACCTACAATTGAACCTTGAGGTACACCAGAAAGTAACTTAACTCGATTAGAATTTATTATTAGAAAATATAGCTTGAAATGTGTTAGATAAGATAGATACGACTTAATAAGAAGAAAAGATTCATTTTTAAAATCATAATATTTCAACTTAGAAACAAGCAATTCATGATTAATAAAGTCGAAAGCTTTTGAAAAGTCGAGCGGTACTAACAAACTATTCATTTACTTGTCACAAGCCCGAACAATATCATCTATTACGTTAGCAAGAGATAAAGGACAAAATGTTAAAATTTGCCCAAATCCCATATAAAAAAACATGGGAAAAATATTGTATCAACATAGACCTGTAAATACTTTATTCTTGATAAATATATTGTTTTATTGTAAACATTGTTCCTCATATATCTCGGAAACAAACAAGGTGTTTTCGAACCTATTTTTTTATAAAATTTAAATTATATTTTAAGAAGTATTATACGTTAAATTTTTAGAAAAGATAGAAAGTTTAGATCACCCTGTATCTTAAAACCTACTTCTGGGATATTTGTTTGTGTGATCCTAAAAACTTTTGATCAGTACATCGAGAACTAAATTATATAAAAAATTGGAAAAAATCCCCAAAGGTCATTTTTTATAAGAAGTCTAAGAGGTCCCTTAAACCAGATCTAATTTGACAGAAACAAGTATTTCTTATAAATGACAGTTATAAGCATATAGCAGTGCCATATGCAAAACATAATTGGCAAACTTAAGAGTTTTATTTGCTATAGTAATCAAATCTGGCCTAATTCTCAAACCTTTTCAGTGAATCCGGGGGTTAATATTCTGGGGATCGCTTGTTTTCAATGTATGTATGTAATTTTACGTTTTCTACAGAATTGTAGAGCTACCTTGTGTAAAGACATTGCTAAATTAAATTCAGTTAAAGATTTTATTTCCTAAGGAAACTTTAGGATAACTTTGAATTAGATAATTGATATGCGTGCAAAATAATATTTTTAAATAAAGATGTAAAAAAATATTATTGTACGTAGAAACAAGCCAATAAAAGACTCGTAAATATAATTTTATTGAAATTATGATTGTAAGTCATTAAGATTTAACACGCAAAAAGCTAATTTTGTGTTTTTTTGTAATCGTTTATTGATTGTTTTTAGTGATGAAACGATTGTCTTTATCTGATTACGATTCCGATTAGGAAAAAACGGAAAAACATGTAGTTATCTTTTAATAAATGTTTTAATCATATACAAGCTCTAAATAAAATAGCTAAATTGATGAAAACATATTGGTATTGATTTGGTATTTTGCTTTAAATTTTTAACAACGAGAACATATAAAAACTATAAATAAAATCGGTATATTTCCTATTTCCTACCCGCAACTTTCTTCGTTATGAATCTTTCCTTTTATTAGGAATAGTGAAGTGTGAGGCAATTTACTTCAGTACATAGTCCTTTAGTAAAACATATATATTCTCTTTTCAAACATTTTTATTGGGTGCCACATTGTTCTATCAGCTTGAATTCATATTAATATTTTACCAGTGTTTACCTATGCCACACTTGATTTTTGGGCATTTAAAATAAATTCAATTTTAGTACGTGAGTATTAAAGTAGTAGTAAAAATTAGTACTTTTACATTTTTTTTTCAATTTTTTCTGCAAAATTTAAAGTCATTTTTGGGCGCCATTTTGTTCCGCCATCTTGAAGACATACCACAACTTTACCAGTATATTTCTATATCACACTTAATGCTTTCACAAAATTTTAAATTAATCTAATAAGTAGTTTCTTCAGGCTCATGTATAAAATATTTTATTAGGCCGCCACTTGGTTTTGGTGTCCTACATTCATACCAACATTCATTATCAGTTCATTCCTATGTAACACTTCATTTTTGTTCAAAATTTCATGTAAATTGGACAATTACTTTTTTAGTAATAATTTTATTTACGTTTTTAGTAAGTTAGTAAATTAGTACCACAATTTTACTAGTTCATCTCTATACCACAATTAGTTATAGCACACAACTTGAAATCACTCCATTAAGTAGTTCTTTTTTCAGGCTAAATTTTTAAATATTTTATTAAGACGCCAATTTGTTCCGTCACTTTGGATTCGTACCAAAATTTTACTAGTTAATTCTTACCTAATACTAGATTTTTGTGTAAAATTTTAGATAAACTGGATAAGTTGTTTTTTAGTAATAATTTTTTTAACATTTCACTATGCCGCCATTTTGTTTTGCTATCCTATTGGATTTTTAGCAATATTACCAGGTTATCCCCAAATGACCCTTAATTTTTGCCCAACATTTGAAATGAATCGCGTAATTGGTTTTTTTACTATGCCGCGAATAAATAGACAGACAGACAGACCGACCGACGAAATTGAGAAAACATGTTTTTCGCTATCTAGGGACCGTGAAACGTAAAGATCTGGAAAAAGCTCGGCGGGTGATTTTTTCGCGATTATAACACTTCTCTTTTACGAGGGAAGTAAAAACTATAAACAAACTACATGCGAGACAATAAAAATTAGGTTTTTTGTATCTAATATTGAAAGTTAAGAGAAGCTAAATTTTTATTAGGGAAACATAACATTTTTAGATTTTTCGAATTAAGTCTGTTTGAGCCCCTTCTGATGGAACAGAAGATGGTTTGAATGATAAATATTTTTGCGCCAATTTTTTTATGTTTGGAAACTAAATTTTTTAGGTTTGTTAACAAAAACCAATAGTTTAAAAACATCTGATGAGTTGTTTAAATTAGAGGATATTAGATATATTTTATTCTTATCTTTGAAACTGACTGCCGAAAGTAAAATAAAGTATTAGTATGGGAAACAGTAATCTAAGATTCATTTATAAAAGTAATTCATTGGAAATAGGAGAGTCTATAAAATGTGACACTGACCTACTAAATTGGATATTGGCTCGTCCATTTCAACATTGCTAATTAATTCTTGGCAAACATCCGAAATTCCTTTGCTTATAGAAGCTTCGGCTGCTGATGCTAGTGGCCGATTCCCTGCCACCTGTTCCAAACGGTCCTTTTCCAAAGAGGATAAAAGAAGTTTTTTGCATTTTCAGCGGTACTTTGGCATCTAAACCTCGCGATTTATAACGAGGATCGAGAAGGGTGGCCAAGATATAATTTTGATTTTCTTTGAGGTTATTAAATCTCTGTAAGTAATATTTCAAATTATCAATAATAATTTTTAAAATCTTATTTCTTTATCTAAAGAATCTTTGTCAGTCCAATCAGTGGCATTGCAACTGCTAAGGTAACTTGGTCTTTGCTCAGGGCCTTGGTAATATAACAGAAATTTAAATAGTTCAATTAAGATTTACTTAAGTGTACTGAAGTCATATGAACATTTATAATTAGGAAAAGCAGCTTGAACTTCAACCCGTTGTTTATCTAATCTTTCTAGCATTGAATATGTAGAATCCAGTCTAATTGGGACGTCATATATGAGCACATCTTCAGGTGTAGTTTTTCTGTTTAACTAGGAGTATTTTAAAGCTTTAGTTGAATGACTTAAATGTCTCACTACCTTTTTAGCTCTAACTATAGTTTCCTTAATATCACCGTCTGAAAATATGACCCCTAAAAATAAATAAAAAATAGTTAACTTAAAATTCAGGGTATTGTTTTTAATTTCAATTGCTTCTACCTATAATACAAGCTGTCATAAATAAGCCATGCAGCTGACATCATCTATTTGTGGAAATTTTGTCAAGGCCGTCAACATGTTTCGAGCATTGTCAGTTATAATTACTTTAACTTTATTCATGATTCCACAATCGGATAAGACTGTGAACAAATTGTCAGAAATGTTTTTTTCAGTATGGGCCTCACCTTCAAATGGCATTACTTCAAGAGAAAAATTATGAGGCATAAAACTGTTATCTAATCTGTGAGCAGTGATACTTATAAAATCGTTTATATGGGAAGACGCATCGCTGATCCATAAGTCAGATGTTTCACATTAATATGGAATATTTTCTAATACGGTTTTTACTTCGGTTTTCGTCCTGGTAGACATATCTGGAACTATTGTTTGGATAATGTGCGTTCTAGAAACAATTTCATATTGCGGGCAAAGCTTTTAAGGAGTCTCTGCAATCTAATTTTATTAACATGATCAACAGGCTTCATGTCCAAACTTATTTTCTCAGCAATAATATGCGTTATTTCTTTTGCTCTTGGATCATCAAAGGCATGTTTCGCTGCCTTCGAAAGTACTTGTGGAATAGCGAACCGTATTCTGCAAAATGTTTAAATCTAAATACTTTCATATTTCATTTAATAAAATAATAAGAATAAAGTGCATGTTAAATTAGTACTTCTATATCACATTCCATTTGCCTTTGAATGCGTTATAAACGCGTATAAAATAATAATACTTTATAAATTATACCTACTTTAATTTATTTCACCACTTGAATTTTACAATTTTATTTTTATGCAGAGGCGAGTAAGTGCACCAGTTGTCAAATCTTGAGGTTAACAGGGTTGAATTGAAACTAGGTACTACAATTTTAATAAACCTTAGTGTCATTTGAATTAGTTATATTTACAAAACATAATCTTTATTTAGCCGAAGCAAATTAAAAATATATTGTGCTGTGCTCCTTGTAAAGGGATGAGTTGGTTGCAGAAATTTTAATATATTTTTTTTACTTTTTATACATATAAGTCCTCCCGAAGAGTGCGAATCGGCTTAATTTTTTATAGATTGTGTTGAATGAGTAAACTTCACCAATTATAATAACATAAAATAATGATTTTTTAAATCATGACTTTGATATTTTTGTCTGGTTATTTTAGTGTAATTGCAACCTAGAAATGTAATTATTATTATTATTAAAGTATTTTAACTTTATAACTTAAGTAAAATAAACAAGGTTAAACAATAGTAAACATATAAATTAACAAATCTGTGTCATAAAAACTAAAAAAGTAGTAAAACACTATAACAAAAAACAAAGTACAAAAATTTAACTTATTTTAGATGAGGATGTTTAATTACATTTAAAATAACATCCGAAGTGCGGAAAAACAAAAACGTCAATATAATTTAAATAAGTTTAGTTTTAGGAAGTAATATGTTACAATGAGTAAGTTTGCAAGCTTATTTAATTATAATAAACTCAGAATCGGTTTTCCGTAAATTGATGAAATATAGAGTACGATTATTCGCCTGAGAGTTTAATTAAAATAGACTTTAAATTTAAATTAGAATTTTACACGCGCCGCAAAAATTTCAAAAGCTCGGATAGCTGGTGAACTTTATAAATGTACCAGTTCAACTTGAAAATTATACCTTTCTAACTTTTGCTTATTTACAAGGATATATAGATAAACTGAAATTTTATTTGAAAATACTAAATATGAAAGAATTTCCGACATTCCGATAAAACAGCAATAAACTGTAAAGAAAGGCTCTAATAGGATGAAAAAAATACTATGTATGTTTTGTTAGTGATTTCGATGTGATATTTCTATAAACTTAATATTTCGGTCAAGCTTATTATAATTCAAGCTCCAACATACTGTTGCATTTTAATAATGTTGACTCCTAGCTTTCATAACACCAAACGCCAAGTTTATTTTGTATAGTTACAAATTCTAAAATAATTAAATATACATAACGTCTAAATCATGAAAAAGTTTTGCACATTCTGTTTACAAAATATTGCTGGAATACAATAATTCCGTCCTGCGTGGTAATATGAAATAAAGATAACGTGCAACCGCAAACTGTAGGTAGATTTAAACCATACCGAGCTCTAACTCTGTAAATATTACGTAACATAAATCACAAGGCCATCAGTAGCGACAATTAAAATTAGCTATGCTTTTAGTGGAGGTAAAATAACCGAATGCAAATTTATCGAAGTTGAGTACATCAACTGGCGAGAAGTAATTTTGTCGCAAAGTGACTCTACATTATTAATTAATCTATATATCTTCAAAATGTTACGATCAATATATATGAGTAACAAACTAGCCCGCTGTTAAAAAAAAACTGTTTAAATATTAGAAACTTTTCCAATGCCCGTTAAAGTTAATTCCTATATTTTCTCTCAGACTTCTATTATTTGCCCCCCTAAACTAATTGCTAATTATAACAAAAATAAAAGAAATGCTGCCTCTCTAGCACTGATTGAAATGTTTCTTATATCAAATAAAGACAAATTAATCTTTGCATACAAAAAGGATTCATTTATTATCAAAAATCAAACTGCAATATTAAAGTTAGATACCTATTTACTTTTATTCTGCAAAACGGCAGTTAATTTGGGGTTTTACTATTATATAAAAAAATGTGTTTTAGCGCAAACATAGTACTTCCCAATATATGCATGTACTCCAGTTCAGGTTTATATACAATAAATATAATAAACTGACCAAGTCTTGCCGTATTTTAGAAATATGTATAGATTATTTATTAAAATTTAACATTTTATACCCTTTAAAAAATTTAAGATTTTAATTCGGTTTTTAGAGAACTCTTTAACTCGCTTAAATTAACCCTATGCAAAGGAAAATATTTTTTATTTATGAACAAAAAAGGAAAATTTGCCCTGTTTTACCGTGTTTGAGAAAAGCTGAACGTTATAAAAATAAAAATTATTTGCATTTTTAAGGGACTGTATTCTCTAGGACTTCCCTCTGTAGTGGAAAAAATGATTTATGTACAAAGAGATAAAAGAAGTTTGACATGTTTCACGTTTCTTTTTTAAGGAATCTCTTTAAAATAAAAAATATTTTGTTTTGTGCAGACTGCTTTAAATATCTAGGCTATCCTGTTTAATGTTTTTATGTACAAAAAAAAACTAACATATTTTACGAGGGGCTGCCTTGTCCTTTTTCGGCTACCCTGTATAGTGGAGAAAAATTATTTTTAGTGAGACACTAACCTCGACTATTTTTAGTGCAAATTTGAAACGAATCGGTTTGACCGTTCTTAAGTTATCGGTAGACGAAATTTTGTTTACACACATCCCTGTATTCTTTTTTTTATTTTTTTTAGTATGTTTTAATGTTTTTTTGCAATTTTAATACAAATATGCATTTCATAAATTTGTTTTCTTTCCAACTAATCTACATAAAAGTTTAGTATAAGTGTAAAACAATTGTGCATTGAGAATCTAGAATTGTACACATATGTGCTCTTGTATCATCCTTTGTAACAAGTGTTGGTAATTTTAATAAAATAAGGCTAGTTTCAAAACAAATAGAAAATAACGAATATCGACTGATGTTCTGAAAATTGTATAATTTTTTATGCACCCCAAAATTGTCATATAAAACACAGACTACCTTTACTCTGTCTTAAGATCTCTATTTTAAATATTTTGTATTTTTTTAGAATAAAACTTGTTATTGGGCAATACAAGAACATATTATATTATATTATCTAGCAACTTTTAAGAATAGAACTGTTTACACGAATATGACCGTTTTGTGTAATACGGGTGAAAAGGTGATGTTCAAACGTCTTGTACTTTGTCTAAAACTCCATTATTTAGGGCATACACTTAATTTTACACACGATAGAGCTAACTTTAGATGACATAACATTATTTTAAACTAGCTGGTATGGCAGGCCTCATTGGGCCGTTAGACGGCGCGATGAGTTTTCAGGGAAATTATAAGAATATGGGGGCATTCACCACATCGTCCAGAAATGTTATTGAAGAAAAAAATTTTGGTTTTGTAAAATGTTAGACGGCGCGATGAGTTTCCATAGAAATTATAAGAATATGAGTTGCATTCACCACATCATCCAGAAATGTTATTAAAGAAAAACATATTGGTTTTGTACAAAAAAATACGCAATAAAACAATACAAAAATTAGTGTTGAAAGATCTCGGTAACCAGACGATCATTTAAAACAAAATCATGTAAATTGGTGTAGTACAATCCTCTCACGAACTTGCTGAAAAATCTGGCTTAGTGTTTTAAATATATAGATATTTTTAACACATTGAAACAAAAGAACTGTAATCAGGCAACTTCCAGCCATGTAACGATGTATCAGTAAGATATGAAGTAGGTTGTTCTACACGGAAGCTGAACAAGGATAAACATATTTGAGCTCGTTTTCTGTTACTCGCTTTTTGATTATTTTCGTAAAAGTCGTGGAATAGACATTTATGTCACCAGTATCGAAAATTCAAGCCATTTCAAGAGATTAGATGTAAGCTGATTTTAAAAAATCTCGTGTTTATAGATTACCATATAAAATACATAAAAGGAATTTTTCCAAGCGATCGAAGGAATCTTATCTATGTTTGTTTTTAGCGAAAAAATATAAAGTTAAATTAGGGAAAAATATAAATAAAAAAAATGAGGTTAGGTTTATTTGTCTTATCAAATGGCACTTTACTTCAAACTTCAATCCGACATGCTAAATCTGCCTCGATTTCGATTCGTACCGTCATCACTACAGACAATATGCGAAAGTTGGCGTGTGATCAGTGGAATGCTGTTCTTACATGATCCTATTTACGAAATTATAAATGAAAACATGCATGCAATACAGTCACCTTACCTTCAAACTGGTCCATAATATAGTCCCCTAATCCACAAAATTTCAGAAGGGTTTGGTAAGCCATTAATATATAGCCTTGTTGAGTAACTTCGTACAAAAAAATATTAAACGCACTGGCGTAGGGAAACGCGTCGAAAGGTAAAACCAAAATGACACTATTTTAAGTCCAAATTCAGCACTCTAGTATATGGTGGGCGGCAGAAAATTTTTATTAAACTTTGGTATATCTCAGAAAAAGTAGTGTTCTATAATAAACTGCCCATAATATATTAATTATCTTTCATCTTTGTCTTTCCCAAAAAAGCAGAAAATTTAAGGACAGTTTATCGGTTTTATTTAATGTACGTATTAAATGCTCTCCGTATGTCAATTATTTAATTTTTAAATAAAATTTAAACATAGTTATTATTTCAGTTGCATAATTAAAAGTGGTTTTCTAAAACGAATTGTCCAGTAAGCGTACTGATAAATGTATGCAGCACATAATAGTCATTGACTATATTATAAATTTAATTTGCATAAAAATGCCGTCATTAACAAAATTGTCTGACTCAACTGACTGATTGTTTTTTATTCCAATACCATACAAAACTGTATCTTCTGGCGTCAGCTGAGTGAAACATTGTGCAAAATTTTGTTTAAAAAATTTCCCGCGTTTTCTTACTGCTATGTTCGTTGTTTCAGGAGTATAATGAATCCATAAATCCAAAATTAATTTTGTTAATGACCGCATTTTTATGCAAATTAAATTTATAATATAGTCATTAATTAATATTACGTGCTGCATACATTTATCAGTACACTTACTGGAAATTTCATTTTAGAAAACCACTTTTAATTATGGAAATGGAATAATAATTAGGTTTAAATTACAAAAATAATTCGCAAACGGAGATCATTTAATACGTACATTAAATAAAACAGGTAAACTGTCCCTGAATATTCTGCTTTTTTGAGGAAAGAGGAAGACGAAGTATAATTTGATTTTTGTAAATATTTATTCGGTTACAAATACAGATGGGCAGTTTATAATAAAAAACTAGTTTTCTGAGATATACTAAAAAAGATTAATAACAATTTTCTTGATTTCAGCTACCCTTCTGATTCATTTTATTAACTTATGCTACCTTCGAATACGATTTGCTCAGCAAATTAAGATTCGGTACCACCTAAGAAATAGATAGTTTAGTTATTGTATAAAATAATAATTCTATATTTTTGATTGTGTAATAGTTTAAATTTATTAACCGATAAATAATCGGCACTGGTTGCCAAAGTTATCGTATGCTTCTCGTTTAATTTTTTTAATGAAATGGATAAATATAAGTGCCCAAACGAGCTCAAGTATAGATCTCAATAATACTTATTCTGCACCGTTTTAATTATTTGCGGTTATCTGCAGTAAATAGTCTATTTGCTTAGATTTTATATATTTTATAGTACAGTATTGTAGTCGTGAAAACCTCATCTTTCGACATTTTTCAGATCTTTAGTTTTCAGTGTCCCCAGATAGCGAAAAACATGTTTTCTCAATTACGTCGGCCTGTCTGTCTATTTGACTGTTCGCGGCATAGCTATAGAACTACTTACCCGATTAACTTCAAGTTTTGGTAAAAAATTAAGGGTCATATGGGGATGGCATGGTATCATTTTGATAAAAATCTAATAAGGCGGAAAAAATGGCGACTTCATAAAATGGTAAATAAATTATTACTAACAAATTACTAAACCAATTATCCTCAAATTTTGCACAAAAATCAGGTGTGATATAGAGATAAACTGATAATATTTTGGTGGGGATCCATTATGGTCAAATAAAATTACGGCCTAATTAAATATATAAAAAAAATTAAAAAATGGCATCGAAACAGTGGTATTATTTAAGTAGATATGGTAAGTGAATGAATATTTGTATGAAGTACATACATGTATGTATCGTCTATTTATTAAAAACTGGCCAAACTATTATTATCCTCGTGGTATATTATTAGACCAATAAAAAATCTAAAAGTATAGTTTTATAATAATTTCTGGTAAGTCATTTTTATAATAAAACAGTTGAATACACAATTAAAATATCAGAACACATATATTTTCCAGTTTATAAAGTTATATTATTCAATAATTACATCAACAAAATTATATCTGTCAACTGCTATTTTTAGTAGGGATTTTTTCTTGATTTTGCGTTTTATGTTGGCAACCATTGAAACAGAAAATAATGTATAAAACTGTATGTATAAGATTGTGAATTTCGATGATGGATAACTCGAAAGCAAAATGAGATCCAAAAAAATAATTCGTGATTAGCGCCCCAAATTCCACCTGTGTACCAAATTACAACAAAGTCGGCGAGGGTAAGCGAAAGTGAATATGTACCTAATTCAATAATAAATTCATAATTATTTTGGTGTAACACGAACCGTACATTTTAAATAATTCGTGATTTAAACTGGTCTCCCTCATTACATTGTTTAAATTCCCAAAATGTTCTGAGATATTTAAATAATAATTTGAAATGTATTTGCTTCCGTTGATTATGGAGTAAAGATACTTCTTCATTCCTCTCTATGAATTTAGTGTAAATCTCATGGGATTAAGAAGCGAATATTGACCAATCCTGAAGTTGTAGCTATGTGCTGTTAGCTGTATGTTCCTTCGTAGCTTCACCGATCACCGGATGATTCCAGGAGAACTATTATGGCCAATTATTTCTAATTATTATCAATTAGTAACCATTTTGTATGTAGAATCTACTTACAAAATTTGAACTATATAAAGTTATATTGCTTTAATTTTCTTTATTTCATTCATGAAACCATACAGACATTTAATAACAAGCGGCCTAAAACATTTACAAAGTTCATGAATCTTTCTGGGCTGTTTCCTCATTAAAATAACTATAAATGACATTTAAATCTTTTTATCAGAGAGCTCAGTTTTGATATAAAAATTGTGATACTTACTTAAATCTCACATAGGGTATATATATATGTATATATATATATATATATATATATATGTTTAACTTAAAGAACGTTCTTTCAAATTGTTTGGATTCGTATGGCTTATCACAAATTATTAAAGAACCTAAAAGGGTCAAGGTCATTAAAAGTATTTAAATACTATTGCCAAATTTAAAGAAAAAAACACTAAAAATTCGGTTACTTACTAACAATATGACCTAGAAAAAGCTTTTTTCCATAAATATGCGTGAACAATTTTTGCATTTAAATTTCGTTCCTCCATATTATTAGGTTAGGAATTAAATATATATATATATATATATATATATATATATATATATATATATATATAAGTTTTTTGTTTGGATTGTAAAAGAAGGTTAAGTATGAATAGCTGCTCAAAGCTATGAGGACGATACTTGGGTAATTGCTTGGTTGATTGACACCTACTTCTTAGTTTAATTGGGTATTGCAAATTTTGGAAATATCGACTGAACTGATAGATTGTCAAAAACTAAAGTAGAAGTATCACTCCGTTCAAATAATTTAATCAAGAAATTCGCTTAAGAATTCATGGTTCTTGGGATTAGACCGTGTCAAAATGGAATCGCTTTTCGACGTTTCGCCTTCGATTGCACGAGTCATCTTCAGGGACCTTTACTTCACCGGATCGAAACACTGAAAGAGCTCGGAAAGAACGAGGCCAGCTATGTATAGTCGATTTCTATTCACCGAACCGTAACCCGATGTAATGATCGGTTTCCACGTGTGATGTAGACAGTATCTCTATTCAAATTGTTAGGATGTTTATACATTTCAAAATATTCTCTAATTTTCCGTTTATAGAATCCCTAAATCGATGCAAGAACTTTGGTTTCTTTTAGATTTATGACATGTCCAGTGGAATGTTGGAGTTCAGATACAGCAGATTGTACAGTTTGTTTCTATTTAATTCATCGTTTACGTTCCTTAAGGGAGAACTGCACGCAAAAAGTGAAAAACGACAAGGTCTAGTCGAGTTGAAAGTAAGATGAAAAGGTACCTACGCATTAAAAAAAAACTTCCTGCACGTCTGACCTCAAAAAAATGTGTTATGTATAGGTAATTTAAATTACATTTCGGTTAAAAATGGGTTCAAAAGAGTTCAAGCGCTGCAAAAATACAAAGACATGAGTACGATTTACCATTTCAAATTTTGCAGTTACGTAGTAAATTATATGCGACGGCATTTGCGTCAAAAAGTGGTCAAAAAATGGTCGAAAATGGACAAATCTACTTCTATTTTATAATTCTAGATTTGATTTTTTCATAAAAATTCGCATTTAGCGCCCAACTATACATATTTCCCTATTAAAATCACATTGAAGCTAATACATATCTCTTATAGTTTTAACATAATATTGCAGCGGCGGAAGGCTTCCAAATGATCCATATTACTACGTGAAGTTCCCCCTTAAGCCTAGTCGATATGAATCATACAGTTTCTCCAATATAGACATCACCAAAGGAAGAAGGAATTGCATATACTCTTTCCGTTTGGAAAGGAATAATGTCTTCTGGCGATCGCAAACTGTCCAATTTTCTTGTTATTTCCTATTAGTATCATTTCGTCGAGTAGAATTATTATATGTTCTAATTGACCGTCTAATATCCTCAGTGACATAACCATTCCCTCTTAAAGCTTGAGTCAGTTTCCAAGAAGAATTAATAACTGATTGTTTTTGTGCCGGATGATGATGGGAATTTGCATTTAGCTATGGGTTTGTATGCGTTGATTTTCTATATACAGAGTGTCATAAGGAACCATCCCCTTTCCTTTGCACAAGAACATCTAGAAAGGGAATCGTGCGTTCTGATTCGATTTAGATTAGATGATCAAGGGACACGGGGACCCTGGACCATGCGGTCATATTACAAAAGTGTCGTCTACATATCTGAACCACGATTTTGGCTTTAATGGAGACGATTCTAAAGACTTCCTCTTCAAAAGCTTCCATGGAGACATTTGCTACCACTGGTGAGAGCGGAGATTTTTATAAACAAACCTTCTTCTTCTATTTTATTACAAGGTGTGTGATAATACAAGACTGAGGAGGGAATAGCATGAAATAGAGAAAATCACGACGGCAGAGTTACAAGAAATAAAATTATGCCACAATTACAAAAAAATCCCTAAAATTATTGACCGTACTACTTAGTCAAGTAGCTACGGTGTGTACCCTTTAGTCAAGGGTTGATTGAGGTGTGTATCTGTCAACCAACGTGCGGGCTCACTGCAGTAATGATAACACCCTGTATAAGGTGTGGAAGTATTGGTCAACCAACGTGCGGGCTGACCACAGCATTGATAACACCCTGTATGTGGCGTTGGGATATTACCCCTGTATGGAATAATTAAAAATACCACCCCTGTGGTATAGTGAAGCACAATGGTTAGTTTGATACTTAATTTATTCAGTCAAATCATCCTATATTTATATATCTAGAAACTACTAAGGTACGCAGTTTGTTTCTTACATTTAAATAATATATTAAACAATGTATTGATGACTCTACAAAATAGAATTACGTCTGGTTTGTTGTTGTTCTGGTGACCTGCTTCGGGCGTTCTGATTTTATTGTAATTGCGTGTTACAGGGTGTTCCAAATGAGATGTCTACGATAGCTAGACATTCTGGCGAGACCGGCAAAGTTAGTTGGCTGAATCCAACTGGGCTCGTAATGGTTCCAAGGGAATGCCTTCTTCGGAAGCAGCATTATCACTGGCTGTCATCCTGAGGTCTTTCTGTCGATTGCTTCTTCGGCAATACCATAACGTTGCCAATACTGTAGCTGTGATCATTATTAAAGCTGAAATTAAAGTAGTGCTGATTATTACATGGTTGTGGATTGGTGTCCAATGAGCATCATCAAGATTCGCTTGAATGTTTAATTGCTCATCTGTGAGTTTGGATAATGGATTGGGAGCATCGATAACAGGTTCATCTTGTGTCGTCTGGCCATGGTGGATCACAGTAACTGATGATATGTTGATGTGGACTGGTTGTACAAATGCTTCTAGGACCGTTATCTTGTCTGATCTTTTGAGGGTTAGTATGTTCATTTTGGTCTTAATTAGGCAGTCCGGTGATATCTGAAGAATTGCGGTTTGGTTGAGATTGACATCTTCGCGAAGTCCATTGCATATTAGCGCAATTGTTAATGGTTCAGCTGTTATAACCATCGAAGCATTTGGGGTATTTAGTTTTTTCCATGTGACAGTTTGTAGCGCATTTTGACGGATTTGGCAGGACATGTTGTTACTTCGCTGGTATATTTTGTCTATGATGCAGTTTGGACTGTTTGCAATGTCTCGAGTAGTTGTTGGTGAACAAACATATACATCTTGGCTTATTTGCATGCTTTTCCTAAGTTCTTGTTCGGTAAGTTGGAAGAACAATTGTGAGTTGTAATCAATGGCTAGGGTGCCTTCCGATAATTCTAGGATCCAGTAGGCTTCTTTCGTCACCTTCAAGGGAGTTGGGGTTGCTTTCACCAGGGCAAATTCATTTGTTTCACTCATAATAAAATACCCATATACGTGAATAAATAGCTGACTGTGGTGAACTTTGGTTGTGAGAATTGGGTACGGGACAATCTTTATGTTTGAGGGAAATGTTCTTGATGCTGATGCGAGTGTGTCCTCTACTTGCGTCGCTGATATAAGTTCAAACAGGTGCCCTCGGTGATAATGAATATCTAATAGCCTTTTGTAATAATCCATTATTTCATCAATGTAATTGGATACTACCTGGTAAATACCGAGCAAATGAATATTCAGCTTATTCTCATCGATAGTTTTGAACCACTTCTGCATGTTGCTTATGGCTGCCAGGCTGGAACTGATTTTCTTCTGAAATATGTTCAATTGATTGTTGATTCTTACTTCGGTATCATTAAAGGTGGCTACTGCTTGTAACATGAACTTAGTTTGGTGATTGGCAGCTTTGATAAGTTCGCGTTGGTTCTGGTCAAGGTTTGCGATGACTGTATAGACTTCATCATTAACGCCGAATACGGATGTTAGTAGCTTTCATAATATACCTCGTTTTGAGCATTTTGCCATAATGCCTTGAATGCCCTTGTTCATCCATTCAACTTGCCTTTCCTTGTCTTGTAAATGCTGGATTAATGACGTGCATTGAGAGTTCTCTGTTACAGATTTGATTTGCTCACAAAGCATGTATACCTGTTGTATAGTGGAGTTAATGTTGACCACATTATCTATGAGTCTTTGCTTCTCAAACTTTAGTTCTATCCTGAACGTTCCTAGGTCTATTTTGGCATGTCCTACGTGTTCAACATATAAACCGGGAGGTGGATAGTGAATATGGTACTGTTTAACAGTTGTTCGCTGTAGTGTTGTTAAAAATACTACGGCAATCAGGACGATTTTCCATAGTTGTTCTGCAGGTCTGAGGCAAGGCTGTTTGTTGTTGTACTTGTCGGATTGTCTCTGAGCGTCGATGGATTCCATTGGAAGTAGAATTAGTTTATGAATTGGTCGTTTAATAAGACCTCCTTCTGCTCGCCTTAGGGTTACTACTCGAACTATATTGTCAGTAGAAGGATGTATTTGTGATATTCTAGCTATCGGCCATTTGCATGGGTTGATATCTTGCTCTTTTATTATTACTAGGTCACCAACTTTATAGTTGTCGTGACGTGTCTGCCACTTGTACCGTTGTTGAAGTTGGTGCAAATACTCGGATGACCATCGATTCCAAATATCCTTCTTCATTCTCTGAACCAATTTCCATCTCTCCAACATATTGGAATTTATATTTGCAGAGATCGGATCTGGTGGGGATACAATGCTTCGTCCTACCAAAAAGTGACCGGGTGTAAGGTCATTTAAATCGTTTGGGTCTTCCGTTACTGGGCATAACGGTCGTGAGTTTAGACATGCTTCAATTTGATTCATCAAAGCTGTCATCTCTTCGTAAGTTAATGGAGTTTCTCCAATGATTCTTTTGAAGTGATACTTCATTGATTTCACTCCTGCTTCCCAGAGGCCGCCAAAGTCAGGAGAGCCAGGAGGGATGAAGTGCCATCTTGTGCCAAAAGAGACAAAATGGTCTTGGACATCGTTATTTTTAAGTGTTGCTTTGATTTCCCGTTGGCGTATTTTATTTGCCCCAACAAAATTAGTTCCATTGTCGCTGTACAAGTGTTCACAGGGACCTCTTCTGGAAATGAATCGACAAAAAGCGGCTAGAAATGCGTCGGCTGACATATCACTAACTACTTGCAGGTGGACCACTTTAGTTGCGAAACACACAAATATTGCAATGTAACCTTTGTATGCTCTATGGCCTCGTCCTTTCGTGGTTTTAATTTGTAGAGGGCCAGCATAGTCCACGCCGGTATGAGCAAATGGTGGCGAAGGTATAACTCTGGCACTTGGTAGTCCTCCCATTAGTTGTTCAGCTGCTTGGGCTTTAAGCCTAATTCACTTAACACACCTGCCAATGACATGCTTTATTGCTTTTTTGCCACTAGTGATCCAATATTTGTTTCTGATGTAGGTTAACGTTAGCTAATTTCCTCCATGCAGTACCTTTAGATGTGAGTCGTGAATAAGGAGTGTACTTAAATGGCTTTTATGATGCAGGATAGCAGGATTTTGGGCATCATATGGTAGCTGCGATTTCTGCAGCCTTCTTCCCACTCGAAGACTCCCTTCAGCATCCAGAAATGGGTTGAGACTGAGGATCTTACTGCTTTTAGCACACTGCATTCTTTTCTGGAGTATCTTAATCTCATCCCCAAAGTACATTTGTTGTTCATTTTTAATGATCTGGTCCATAGAGTCCCTTAATTCTTCCACACTCAGCGTTCCGGTTTGTTTGGTTTTGTTTCTGCAGTTGTTTAGGAATCTCCGACAGTAAGATATTACTCTAAGTAACCTGTTTAAGGTGGAAAATCTCGTGATTATATTTTCTTTAGCTTTGTTTTGTTGCGTCATGACTGCGTGTAAACAATTTTTTCTTTCTTCCTCAGTGGCTGCATTCTCTTCTGGTATTGTTAAATCGTATACTGTCGTTGATTGTAACCATGACGGGCCGTGCCACCAAATGGGGTGATCCTTTAATTTTGCGAGTTTTAGACCTCGTGAAATAACATTCGCTGGGTTGTCGTCTGTCTTCAGGTGGCGCCATGACGGCCTGGTAGGTATGTATTTATTTCAGACACTCTGTTGGCCACAAAGGTTTTCCATCTGGTCGTATCTCCTCTGATCAATGACAAAGCTATCATGGAGTCTGTCCAAGCGTACCTCGTGGATTGTGAACAGGATAGAGCAGCAACAGTCCTTTTCATGAGCCTGGATAACAAAAGTGCAGCGCATAGCTCTAGCCTGGGAAGTGTTGTTTTTTGTCTAACTGGTGCCACTTTAGATTTGGCCGTCAACAAAGTGATAATACTTTCTTCTGCGTTCATTACTTTGAGGTAAATAACAGCACCATAGGCTTTTTCTAAAGCACCGCAGAATCCGTGAAATTCAGTTTGGCTATGTTGATTTTGTTTGGTCCATCTCGGTATTGTGAGGTAATAAATATTTTTTAAATCCAATTGAAACGCTTTCCATTTGTACTTTATCGTATCTGTAACTTCTTCGTCCCAACTTAACCCCTGGAGCCATAATTCCTGGACAAGCAGTTTTGCTTTGATAACCACTGGGGCTAACCATCCTAATGGGTAAAATAATTTGGCTATTTCGGATAAAATTAATCTTTTCGTTGTTGTCTGGTTCATAGTAATGTCTGTTTTGAACCTAAACGTGTCATCCTGGATCGACCAGTGAACTCCCAGGGCTTTTCTATGGTCCACTGACTGCCTTGAATCCTGATCCTGGTATTTTTGATAGTGCCTCGCGTCTTGAGTTTTTGGTGGTTTATCAGCTGTATGTAACATGGTATGGTGGGCCTGGTTGCAGATGTGACATCGGATTATTGAATTACACTTGATTTTAAAGTCGTGATTTAGGCAATTATAACATAACTTTTTGTCTTTAATTGCTTTCCATCTATTTACAGGAGTCAAGGCTTGAAATTTCGGGCAATGATGTATAGCATGAGAAGTTCCGCAGTACTTGCAGGAGTTTTCGCTAATGGCTCTCTCTTGTGTGAGGTCAATTGAAATCTTCCTCCTAGCTTGGGAGAATGTTTCCAATGACTGAAATCTTGCTTGTAGGAATTTCATTAAACCATCCAGGTTTTGGATCTTGTGAGGATCGCTCAGTGACTGTTCGTATATTTGGTTAGTTTCAAAATCCTATTTCCTGCATATTATACGACGGATTAATGGACTCCATGAGGTAGTGTCTATATTCAAGTTTTTTAGTGCTTCCAAACACTCGATGACTGTGTCGTGCAGTTGCTTTAGTTTGTAGGCGGATTCATATTGTATCACCGCAGCGTCGAGGATTTTGTCAATTAGTTTTGACACTATTAGTCTATCATTATTGTATCGATTACTAAGGACATTCTAGCTTGTTTGATAATTTCCGCTGGTTATCTGAAGGTGTTGAATTAATCTACCCGCTTCTCCTTGGACGTGTGTTTTTAGATATTGCATTTTTTCAATATCAGTGATTATCTTGTTTTCATGCGCAACTTTGGTAAAGATATCTCGAAATCCCATTCATCATAATTTCAGTCAAATACTGGCAGCTTGATCTATGGTAGGTTGATATTGCAAGCTCTCGTTGTCACCACTGGCGTAGTTGGCTGCTCTTTCTTCTCTAATTGTTCCAGGATATTTTCATATCGTCATTCAAGGTCTTCGTATATTTCTCGAATTGAATTGGATTGATCTTGTACTTCAAGCTCCACATAGATTTCAGCAATTGTCTCCCACTGTTTCTTGATTTTGTGCGCCAATAATTGTCACCGGGCATATGCTATGCCAGTTTCTAGTTCAAGAGTGATTTGATCTAGCGCCTGATTCATCTGCTTTATCCTTACTTGTTCTTCTTTCAAACGGTTTGCCTCTAACTGCAACGTTAACTGGTTTGACGCTGATTGTATTTTCTGGCGTCCTTCCTGGATGAGTCTCATCGTGTCTTCAAAACACTTGTTTAGTTGGCCATAGAAATTTTCCTTGTAATACACGTGATTCGGGCAGTTCCTTCTATCTTTGCGTGATTGTCTTCAATAGTATTCCAGAGTGATTCTACTGCGGCCTGTTTGTCATTGTAGTATTTTTCGGTTTTTCTGGCTGTAGAGTCTTTTTTTATATTTGTAAAATATCGTAGGATTTCTTTGCTTAGTTGTTCCTGAGATTTAGCAATCTCGTTTACTTGTTCCATTTTGTGGCGTTAGATTTGACCTGTACTGGTGTTTGTCAATTTTTTTTTACTCTTCTCCAAATAGTTCCTTAAATCTGGCTTGTAAGTCGGTAGTGTTCTTCTCAATAGCGGACATCGTCGATACTCTTGATTTGTATGTTCTCGATTCACTGTTAGGTTTCAGGTCTTTGGTTTCAGTCTGGTTGATGTATCGGGAAATTCAAAGGTTTCTTTTTCAATGGTTGGTGTCACTGGTAGACCTGATTCGTGTGTTTGGATTTGTATTTCTTCAGCTGTGGTATTTTTAAGTAATTTTAATACCTCCTGCTTGGCTGTTTGTCTTTTTGCTTGTCTTTGATTGCGGTTTAATTTTCTTCTTGCCATGAACTTGATTGTGTGTGTTTTGGATGTTTTGTAATTGTGCGATGTGTGCTTAGAACGTTTTTGGCAGAATTAATATCCAAACCCGGCAGCGGTTAACTGGCACAGGTTAGTATACTCAATCCCTGCAGTATTTTTCTCGCCAGCGTTAACTGGACAACTAGAAAAAATACTCGCCTTTTTGTTCTTGTGTGTGTTCTTTCTTCGTTCCACGCCTCTAGGGTGCTTCTACACGTTATGTTACTCAATTCGCACAACGACACCAGTAAATATGTGGACACTGTGTAATGGTATCTTCCTTGATTCTTGTGGTCTGTTGTTTTTTTTTAAATCCAAATCCAAACTTCCGTCAAATTTTCTTTTTCTCGAAGGACCAAATGACCGTACCACTTAGTCAAGTAGCTACGGTGTGTACCCTTTAGTCAAGGGTTGATTGAGGTGTGTATCTGTCAACCAACGTGCGGGTTGACTGCAGTAATGATAACACCCTGTATAAGGTGTGAAAGTATTGATCAACCAACGTGCGGGCTGACCACAGCATTGATAACACCCTGTATGTGGCGTTGGGATATTACCCCTGTATGGAATAATTATAAATATCACCCCTGTGGTATAGTATATTTATATATCTAGAAACTACTAAGGTATGCAGTTTGTTTCTTACATTTAAACAATATATTAAACAATGTATTGATGACTCTGCAAAATAGAATTACGTCTGGTTTGTTGTTGTTCTGGTGACCTGCTTCAGGCGTTCTGATTTTATTGTAATTGCGTGTTACAGGGTGTTCCAAATGAGATGTCTATGATAGCTAGACAATTATTTTTATTCTGGTGCTAATAAATAAAATGTATGAATAAATATTGTATTTTTTGTAAAAAAACTCTTATACAGAAACTAGAGGCACAGATTAATAACCAATCAGATACCGCACTCCTGGAATTTTCATTCATAAACGTGTTTAATCGAACCCCATTAGCTGGGCGGAGAAATCAGGGATGTACTCGAAATATATTTATTTATTCTGAGCAGTATCTTATTCAAATATTTTGTGCCTAATGTTTAACCAAGTTTTTTATTATATTGACAGATTTGTGTATACATAGTAGTTATGCATGTACAGAGTGGTTTGAGTTTTAATAGATTTATGAAAGAATAAGGGCAAGGTTAAAATTTAATATTATTGTTAGATCAGTTATATCGCTAAACTTCTGTATTAGTATCATGTAGAAAGGGTTTTAAATGGTTTTAGGACATGCTATATTCATTTCATTTCTGCCATTGGCGTGCGTGTGAAATACGTAAATATTATATACTATTATACTCTCTCACATCACAAAAATGGAATATTATGTTTCTGATTTTCACAGTTTTTGTGGTCAGCAAATTCAATTTTTCTGTTCATTTATATTTTTTGTAATACCCATAAATAAGTAAGAGGATGATTCAAGTGTAAGCTACATAAACTCTGATTTTTATGCAGTTCGTTTATTTTATCTAAAAGATCTTCTTTGTTGCAAGCCATGACCCAGTTTCATGCTCTAAAAATAGATAAAAAATAATAGTTTTAATGCTAACATGACAAAACATACTTTATGCTATCAGTGCGAGCAAGACCGAATACGACAATAAATAAAACCATATGGGATTCTCGGTTCAATAAAAAATTATAGTTTGAAATACCTAGAACCTGCTTTTGTCAGTAACGCACTAAAAGTGCAAAATAATGTAATTTTCTTAAAATATATTTTGTACAAAAAAGCAAAAAGTGTGATTCGCTTTTTCGTTTTTTGAGAAGCATGTACGTTTAATTAATTTCGACATTTGTACTTTTTGGTGCGTTACTGACAAAAGCTTGTTAAAAACAAAATTTAAACCAGTGAACGAAAATTTTACAATACGTATTTACATGACATGCAAATAATAATTAAAAAATCGGTAAATTTCCTTTACCTGGTATTTTCCTCGTTATCAATCGTTCATTATTATTATTATTAGGAATAAAGAAATGTTACTCAATTTCGTTCAGTGCATAGTTATTTAACAACACATATATACTATCTTCTCAAACACTTTTTTCGGCGCCATTTTGTTCCCTTATATTAAATTCCTATCAATATTTTAACACAACACAACATTTGAAATTAATCTAATTAGTACTTTTTTCAGATTAATTTTTAAAATATTTTATTAGGCCGCCATTTTGTTTTGCTATCTAAAATTCGTACCAAATATAACTAGGAACGCTAAAACGTGAAGATATGTGAAATCTGATAGGGTAATTTTTTCACGATTACAAACATTTAATATAGTCGCCATTTTATTCCGCCATCTTCAATTAGTACCACAGTTTTACTAGTTCATCTCTATACCACAGTTAATTATTGCACCCAATTTGAAATCAGTTTATTAGTAGTTATATATAGTTTTTTAGACTGAATTTTTAAATAATTTATTAAGCCGCCATTTTGTTTCGCCATCTTGGATTCGTACCAAAATTTTAAAAGTTGATTGATTGTGTAAAATTCGAGATAAATTGGATAAGTAGTTTTTCGGTAATATTTTAGGCCGCCATTTTATTTTGCCATATTTGATTCTTACCAAATTTTTAGCAGGTCATCCCCATATGACCCTTAATTTTTGACCAAATTGGAAGCAAATCGAGTAAGTAATTTTTTAGCTATGCCGCGAATAGATAGATCGACATACAGGCAGACAGACCGATATAGACAAATATTAAATGAAAAAATAATTCCTGCAATTAAGGTTTTCAATATCGGAATCTCCACATCAGTTTATAGTTTTGTAAATTCCGGGATTAAAGTCGCGATCTCGGAAAATCCCTACATTTAATAACGCGATGCCACGGAAAAAATGGTATGTGAACGTTCTCACTAATTTCGCGTTCGATCGCTACTTTGTCTGTAACTTCCACAAATTCACTTTTATTGTCAGGGGCTTCCAAAACACATACACAATTAGTAACGAAGTTTATTTAGTTGTTTTTAAAATATGAATTAGTATATTAGGCCTATATAGGCTATAACCTATTTAGAGCTGTTTTAGCATATGTCTTAAAGTTTTTACAAACTATTATTCGGAACTATATAACATTAAAAAAAAGCTCATTTTCTTATATCCTTGGGAAATCTAAAAAGGCTATGAGATGATTTGTAGCTTGTAATGTCGCAGTGTTTGGCAACACACACCATACCACTGACTTTTCTAGAAAGTTCATATTTTGATATTATTTCTTATAATAATATCTAATAGAGTCTTTAAATATTTAAATTTAATGAATACTTTGATTCGGCGGCCAGAGCGGTTTGAAAAACTAAAAACGCCGCCACTGCACACGACTAAGTCTGAAACAATAATGCCATTCACCGACCTAACCAACGTTGCTGGGTTGATAGATTCTCCGCCTAAATTGAGGTTATGTGATGATTCGCGCGCCGAACGAAAGTACGGTATCTGTATTAATACATGTGCTACAGGTTTAGTACATTAGTTAAGTTACTTAATGTCTTAAATAACTTGAAATATATTCAAATTTAAATACATAACTCATAATTATTGTGAATTGATGACATTCTGAAACACCTAGAGCCAAGTACTTGAAACTCTGTCAAATTTAAGATCAAAAAGCTATCGAAAATAATTTGCCAACAAAACTCCTTTTTATTAAAAAAGTTTCAGAATTGCTCCTCTTTAGGGCTGTTACATTTTTAACCGTTCCATTTCATAGCAAATTTGGCGAATGTTGTTTTAAGTACCTGTAATAATAATAGTGGAATACAGAAAACAAAAACCGATGTAAGACAGTTTCCTTCTCTTAGGTTACGGTTTAATGAGAATGCAGGCGAAGAAGTATGACCTAATGCGAAAAATTTTATATTGTATAGGCCAGCTTTCGAGATTATTTATTTTCTTGTTCAAGGCCTTTTAATATATATAGAAATTATACAGCCCAAAGCAAGGTGCAATTTTAAAAATTATTGAGTAATTAATTGAGCAATATAGACTATTAAAAATCGGCAAATTTCTTTTACCCGGAATTTCCTTCAAAATGAGTCTTTCCTTTTATTAGGACTAGTAAAGTGTAACCCAATTTAGTTCCGCATATAGTCCTTTAATATATTTACTGTTTTTTCAAACAATTTTATTGGGCGCCATTTCGTACCGTCATGTTAAATTCATATCAATTAAACCCTGCATCATGTCAAATTTTGCTGCAAGATATGAAGTCAACTGAATAAGAAAATTTCTTATGTTGATTTTTTAAACATTTCATTAGGCGCCATTTTTTCGCGTTTTCCAATTTTACCAGTTTATCTCTATATCACACTTAATGCTTGCCCAAAATTTTAAATTGAACTAGTAAGTAGTCTTTCAGGTCGATTTTTTAAAATAATTTATCATTTATAACACTTGATTTTTGTGCAAAATTTGCGGATAATTTATTTTAGAGTAATAATTTTTTTAACATTTCATTAGGCCGCTATTTTGTTCCGTCATATTTGATTTATACCAAAATATTACCAAAATCCCTACATAACCCTTAATTTTTTACCAAAATTTGAAATCATTTAAGTAACTAGTTTTTAGCAACGCCGGGAACTGCCAGACAGATAGGCAGGCCGACTGACAGATCACAAAACGTAAAGCTATGTAAAACCTGGACCTTTTTTCGCGATTACAAACATTTCATTTGGCCGCCATTTTATTCCGCCATTTCAATTCGTACCACAGTTTTACCAGTTTATCCCTATACCACAATAAATTCCTGCACAAAATTTAAAATCATTTTAAATATTTTATTAAGCAGCTATTTTGTTTCGCTATTTTGAATTCGTACAAACATTTCACCAGTTAATAGTTACTCCGTAATATTCGATTTTTGTGCAAAATTTGAGGTAAATTGGATAAGTAGGTTTTTAATGATAATTTTTTTAACATTTCACTAGGCCGCCATTTTGTTTCGGCACATTGGATTTTTGCTAAAATGTTACCAGGTCATCCCCATAAGATTTTTAATTTTTGACCAAAATTTGAAGTCAATAGCTTTGCCGCAGACAGACAGAGAGGCACCGACGAAATGAGAAAACATGTTTTCCCGGATCTAGGGACCCTGAAACATAGAGATATGAAAAAATTTCGGAGGGTGATTTTTTCACGAGTACAAAACGTTCCTTTTACGAGGGAAGTAAAAATAACGCACATTAAAATTTATATTCGCAATATTACCTACGTATCAATATTTTCTTTGTTAATTTAAATAGACACCCGCCATCTCTCTCTCTCTCTCTCTCTCTCTCTCTCTCTCTCTCTCTCTCTCTCTCTCTCTCTCTCTCTCTCTCTCTCTCTCTCTCTCTCTCTCTCTCTCTCTCTCTCTCTCTCTCTCTCTCTCTCTCTCTCTCTCTCTCTCTCTCTCTCTCTCTCTCTCTCTCTCTCTCTCTCTCTCTCTCTCTCTCTCTCTCTCTCTCTCTCTCTCTCTCTCTCTCTCTCTCTCTCTCTCTCTCTCTCTCTCTCTCTCTCTCTCTCTCTCTCTCTCTCTCTCTCTCTCTCTCTCTCTCTCTCTCTCTCTCTCTCTCTCTCTCTCTCTCTCTCTCTCTCTCTCTCTCTCTCTCTCTCTCTCTCTCTCTCTCTCTCTCTCTCTCTCTCTCTCTCTCTCTCTCTCTCTCTCTCTCTCTCTCTCTCTCTCTCTCTCTCTCTCTCTCTCTCTCTCTCTCTCTCTCTCTCTCTCTCTCTCTCTCTCTCTCTCTCTCTCTCTCTCTCTATCTAGACACCCCCATTATCGCAGAAGAACTATTTATATACATTGTAATATGCTTTATTTCTTTTTTTTAAGGAAAAAAAATGTATCTAATATGTATACAGTTACTACGAAATAATTATATGCATTTATAACCTGTGGTAAGTGTATACGGTGGATGGCGAGAAAAGTTCCGGGTTAAGGCTAATTTGCGGATTTTTTTTATTGCTAAAAAACTGATTTGTTGATACTGCGATTGATTTATAAAACCGGGCAATATATCTTTTATTGTTGAACTCCCTAAAATAAACATTATGAAAAAATGTATTTTCGTTGCTGACACCATTTAATTAAAATAATATATATTTGTAAAAAATAAGTTTTGATTACATTTCAAAATGTTTAATAACATACCATTGTAAGGTCCTATCTCAAATATGCTGTTTTTAATATATTATTAATTTAATGGGAAATCTATTTTTTATACTTAAATAATATATTAGTCAGCCACACTCTAAGGTTTTGTTGAACTGTCAAAGATTCCATGTTTTGTTATTCGTTATAGTTTTTGTTTAATTCGGTAAGTTTTAGTGTTTCGATATATACAATAAATGAGATACTTATTGTATATATTATAAATAATATAACTGTAACAAAACATCTGGCCATTTAATTCATTTTATACGTCTCTTAGTTTTTAAATTTTATAACTATCCAAGGAAAGAGAAACTTCTCCCGTCTCAATAACTATGTATCCTATTAATTATGTCATAATATAATTTTATGAGCAATCGCGCATGGTATTTACTTTTTGAAACAAAAGTTATAAAAATAATTTACCTTTTTTCGTAAGTCCAACTCTGCAAGCTAGTGCTTCTCTTTTCTAAAAACTTTGGCGGGCACACTATTGTTCTTCTTGTTGTACGATCTCGGTCGTTCAGTAAGAAAGCTCGACTACGTCCAGTTAACGAACCCTTAACACTCAGTGTCGAGAACTTTTCACTGTTTCTTTTCATGTTCTTCTGTGGTAATTAGTCCTTTCACAAACATACACGCATATGGAATATGAAATTACAAACGAAGACTAATTAGTTTCATAAGATACTTACTCACTTTATGATATTTGTTGAAATGAATTCAACTAGGTTTAAGAAAATCACGTTCAATGTTATTTGTACAGAAAAACTCTTTACTAGTGTCAGTTTTCGTCTTTTGTAACATGGTATATTTAATTTAATATCTGCAGCGACCGCCAACCTATATTTAATTTTATTATTATAATAGGACGTAATACTCATCAGCCAATATGTCAAGAAATAATATCGCCAGTGCAATGAATACTCCATAACGATTTACCGAGACATGGTTAAAAGCAGAAGTTTTTAAAAATTACGTGACAATTTTTTTGAAAAGCCAAACAACGCATATTTCGTGTATTCGTAATTATTTTAGTAACCCTAAATTCATAGTTCAATTAACTTGTGTAATCAATACATAAAATATATTTTAAGATACTTGAGAAAAAGTATTCCCATTCGAATTTTTTTTAGATTGTTCCGTTTCAGGATATATATAAACAAAAAGAAACATGTTTTATGATATATTTTTAATTTTCATTGATATGCCTGTAAGCCTTTTTATAAAATTTTGACACTAAGTCACCAGCGATAGCGCCTAAGCTTCTTCTCTAAATTTTACTAAAGATATATTATATATTATATAGCTTTAAGCTCCATAAACCCATTTTCAGTGAGATGGAGACCTGTTCTAAAGAAAAATCTCCGGTCGAGGCTGACATGCCTGCATATTACTATAAAGCAATTTTTTTTATGAAATTTTAAATGTTTATGTGCTTAAAAATATTCATTATTACTTGTGGTTTGTAGAAAGCCTTAACTATTTATAACATGTAAAAAACTCTATTAAATTGTTAAATACAAGAATGTTTTACAGATTATTTTGACGAAATTAAAATAAATATATTTTAATACCAAAATATATACCCCTCTTAAAAAGCGGATCTTAGACACTGACGTCTGTAAAGCAGTCCTTTATATTCACCATAGTAACGGAGAGTTAAAAATAACTTTTTTGGGATTCTTGATTATTAACGAACGAAATTAGTTTTACCTCAGTCTTGTTTGTAAATAATGTATAATTTAATTTTCAAGTATTCTTTAAAAAAATAATGGGTGAATTAAAAATGGTTTAAAATTTGAGTTAACAATACTTATATCCGTCTAAGTTTTGTCTGAGTGCTACGCGGTGAGCGGAAAATGGAAAAAGTAAAAGCGTCTTATTGTGTAGCTAACAGTTGTAACAGCAAAACGGGAAGCGTAATATCATTTTTTAGATGTCCAAAAAAATGCCGAGCGGTAAGTAGATAATTTTTATTATTTAATCTTAACAGAAAATAAAATTTAGTTATGTAAAATGTATTTGGAAAAGTCGTAGTTTAATGGCTGAACTTCATCTTTTTTAAAAAAGTGAAGAAAACATTTGGAAAACATTACAACATACAACATAAACAAAACAAGTATTTATTTAGCGACTTATTACTTTAGACCGACTTCAAAAAAAGGTTAGCAATTCGGCGCGACGCGTATAATATGTGTGTATGTATTTAAGTACGTGTGTTTGTTTTAAATTTCCCGGTAACTAATAGATGGATTTTAACGTTATGTGTGTCATTTTACTTGGTATTTTTTTAATTAGAGTGTAGGCAAAAGGGATAAAAAAGTTTAATAAAAAAATTGAAAAGTGAAATTAACTTCACTGAAGTCGACGACCCAATATAACGTCAGTTTAGGTGAAGTTGATATTACTTTTTAATTTTTTTTTGTAATTCTTCCTTACACATCTCTTTTGTTTTTACAAATATCAAAGTTGGAAGGGCGTTTTGGGTTTTTTTTATGTATGCAAATATTACGCCTGAACAAAGTCACAGCAGGATAAGAAATTGCAGTTTGCATTTCATTGAGCCAACGTCAAAAAAACTCGTCTCCATTGCAACGCGATCCCGTCGTTACTACTTAGAACTACAAGTGGCGTTTTCCAATTAGTACAAGAGATTATATTTTCTAAATACAAACCAAGGATTTATGCGATTCCCTAAACGCTATTAACAGCCCTTTAACAGTATTTACTAAGATTACGCAAATATTCAAACTGCATTAGTTTATGTCACAGGGTATTTATTAAAAAAACTTTATTGCAGCATTACTGCGATATTTGCATAAAGTTTAATAATCAAAATGTTTTATCTGAATAAGCGTCTCTTTTCTGCAATGTTAAAGCTTGATTCTCAAACCTCGCTTCCATTAAAATAAAAAAAAAACATTAGTAATTATAAAGCATTTGATTTGTCGATAAGCCTGTATTAATAATATAGACTAATCTTAAGTGTATTTTCAAAAGCCCACAAATAATGCACGTGTGCGGTTGCTGGCTTAAGTGTTAAGATCCCCTGGCGGACTTTCTTACATTAGATAATTTTTTTACTTACTTCGAATTTGTATACAAAACAATTAGTTCTACGATGTAAATACATTAAGTAATATTAAGAAAGAACCTAAACTAGTGCCGAACGAGACTTTTTATCGACTTACTATGTTTTATGTAAAGAAGTAACGTTTTATTAAATAAATTGAATATAAAATCGCAGTTTTACTGAAATATAATTTTGATTAATTTAACATTATTTCACTTTTAAAGTTGTTTTATGTAATAACACAATATAATGTAGAAAATTTATATAAATAGAAACTTATTAGATCTTTAATTAGCGCAGTGTTTTAGTTTTACATTATCACCCGTAATTATTATTGTATTTCATGTTATGTATGCACCCTCGTATTGACTAGGGCATATTGAGACGTGGCATGATGGTGAATTCGCTTTGATGCTGAAACATCAACAATGCCGATACGAGTGGGTCTAATACTTCGTTAGATATATATACTGTGGCCAAGCTAACTGGACGAATAACGTGTATATCGATACGTCATAATGAGAAGATTTTTTGTGCAAAAATTCGCCGAATGTCGATCCTCGCAACATCTTCAAATCCGGGGTCAAAACTTCAAATATTTGTTTCTTTCGCAAATATCCCGGAATCACACAAAGAAAGAAAAATTTCAGGCATTATCATTCTTGTAGATCTTAGCGAACTCTATATTTTTGACCTTCTGACATTTTTCCGATAATTCCATATTTGTTTAGTACCATTTTCTACTGATAAATAAATTTCCTGCAATGAAAATGTAACGTAACGTACTAACACTTGTGGAAGGACTCGTTTTTTTTTTAAGTTTTAAAACATCTATAATTTTCCTATTTCTTTATATTTTGATTTCAGTTTTTGATATGTTTAAGATACCCTCTCTGAGTACTTGCTGCTGATATTACAAAATGATCGTACTGCATTAGTCAGTTATACAAGGCATAAAAAAGGCGTGTGTATTAAGAATACCAAGCAACACATAGTTATTAATTATTAATACATAAGGAATGGGATTCCTCAGGCATATTTAAAGTAACTTCTTTCTACATATTTAAAATCTCTTTTTAATTCAATGGATCATTGTAATCAAACGCGAAACATAAACGATTTTATAATACCACAACACAGAACAAGCTCTTTTCAAAAATCATTTAGTTTTGTAGCAGCTCAAGTCTGGAATAGTCTCCCTAGAGACGTAAGGGACTTCTTTCTCATCTTTAAAAATTTCAAAAATATATTAAAAATATGCTTCTAAATGAACAAAGAACTTAAATATATATGTATATATTTTATCTATTATTTCACACATTCAGCACATGAATATTCTACTTTAATTTCCTAAAGCTGCACTGCCTGCTTGCGCTTATTAAAATGTTATTGTTGCTTTTATTTTTTCTTGTCCTTGGTTCCGCCAAAACTCTTTGCATAATGGCCACTGCTCTGCCTGCCCTGAATTCCGATGATACATTTTCTTTAATCATTTTGGGCTGTCTCACACAGGCGCATTTTTTGCATTTGTGGATCGGTTTTGAAATCGCGAGGCAGTCCTTTTTGTCAATTTTTTTAACTATTGTTTTTGTAAAATTACACTTCTTGTAGTATTTGATAAATAAATATTTTTAAATTTTAATTTGAATTTGAATATGTCATGTAGATGTAGACAAATTATTTTAAACATGCTAGTAAATTTTTACATTGTTACTAAGATAGTTTTGTTATTAATAAACAAAATATGTTATTCTTTTCATTGGCGTCTTAGAATTTGCTTCAACTTGTAAATGCATAATTATGAACACAAAGTCCTTTACTATACGAAATTCTGCAATACCTACGCCACCTGGTGATTAAGTAGAATCGATTACGAAAATAATTTCGACCAGAACGAAAATTATTTAAATAAAAAATCCGTCTGCCGCCATCTTGAGTGAATTTTAAAGTTTGATTATGACTATATTTTGACAGCACCCTGTGTATATTTAGATCTAAAAATATTTTATTCTTTGCGTTAGCAGCAACAAGTAATTTAAAAAATCAAAAGTTTGTATGCAGTGCCGACAATTTATATCTACTAAAGTAAGTTAAACAAGTGCCATTTACTTTTCAAATAAAAGTACAAATCAAATAAAAAGCAAAGAAAAATTAGTTAAAAGTAAAAGATAAAACCCAAATTAAATTTTAGCATCAAGTAAGCCTTGAAAATTCAGATAACTTTAAAATTGTAAAACCGTTTAGAGCTATTACTCAAAGTAGTTCATTGCCCTATAAATCATAAATAGAGAAATATACCACAGAGGCGAGTAAAATTCATTATTTTTTTTTATAAAAACGTCTTTACAACGCCCTGTATAACTGTCTAACGCGGTACAACCATTGTCTAATATTAGCACCAAGTAATTGGAGAGTCATTCCACTTAGAAGTGTACTGCCCGGTATTTTCGAAGCAAAATTTAGTAGCAGAAACAAAGACAAGTAAGAATTATGTTGTTTTAGGTATATAGTAAAGGATACTTTTCTTTAAATATTATTAGTAAATTTGTAAATTATTAAAATTGTGTAATACTTGAGGCAAACAAAAATCTACATTTTATGGGTACATAAAAAAATTAAAACGAAAATTATGTAGCTTCCGAGATGTAACAAATCTTAATGAGAAAAAATTGTCCGTCTAACTTTTATTAGTGGAAAATTTGTGTTTAACGAAAAAATGACAAGAGAACAACGTTATAGAGCTCACCGAGACATTTTTATATTTGACCTGGGATTTGAAGATGTTCCGCCAGAGCGAACATCAGCGGAATCTTGCATGATTAATCTACCCACCAAGACCTATTGATATTTACTTAATTTGTTCGGTTAGCTTAACTTTACCATTTCAACTATTTTTTTATTGATTCTAGACGGCGCACGCTTATTATACCGTTTAAATTTTATTTACATGGCATTTGCATTGCATTTAAATAAATTCCTTTAAATTTCCGAAAACTGATATAAATAATTAATAAAAGGACAAGGGTTTTTGATTAATTTAAATATTTACTTCGGCTGAAAATGGTCCTTTGAACATAGCTCTAATAAATTAGTAATTGAAATGGATTTCACTTCATTTGTTTTTTTTTCTAGTACTAACGACTGTTTTAGACGTTTCATTTATGACTGGTAACGATAACATATATGATTTGTGGATTTTTGTTTTAGTACTTATTTACATGGTAGATTTAACTGAAATTACCTGCACAATTTTTTTGCACCAACGTTTTCTGAGTTTCTTGTCTCGAAGAGGTAAGAAAATTGTATAAGATCTGTATAATCTGTATACAATTCTAGCTACCCTAAATAACAAGGGTTTTATAAATGTAGTTGATCAAATTAAATAAACACATTAAAACCTACGACAGAAATAAAGTCATTAGAAAATTAATTTACAACAAATTGTATTATTGATTTAAGGAACTAACATTAAATAAATCGAGATCATAAATAAGGACCATTTTGTAATCTATAGAAATAGTTCGTCAGAGCCTCAAAATATTGGTCCCATTGGGTCATTTGTAACTTCTTTCTAGAAGTATCAAAAATGGTCATTAGACAATTTAAATAATTTTATATCAGAAGTTATTTAATAACAAAAGATAAGTTTTTAGCATACTATTTTGTAAAATAAGCACTACGATAAAATTTATTCTTACGTTTTTCTAAATATTTTTTAAATGTGTCGAAAGATAAGTGCGCTAGGTCTAAATAATGGACTCCCACTTGAATCAAAAATCAAAGTCAACGCAAAATCAACAAATCAAAATTATGGTTTTGGTTCAATATTTTATTTTGTTGTAGTGTATTCTAATAAAATGTCAATCAGCGAGGTTTATCATGTGTGTGTCAGACCCTTCTGAATTATGGGGATAAAATAATTTAGATATTGTAGCTAAAAGATTTTACGAGGTGCCTAATCTTACACACAATGAAATATTTTGATTTTTAAAACTGTGCAATTTTTATACAATTACTAACAGACTCTTTTTTAATCTTCAGTTTATATGTTTAGAGAAAAGAAATTCTTATGTTTTTTTTGCTTTTTTTACAGATGTTTCAGTTTGTCTACAGAATGTATGGTTCTAAACATGTAAAAGACTGTAAATTATAAATTTTTTGTTTAGGTTTTAATTTTTTTTAACTGGACTTTCTTACCCTAGCATGTAAAAATTTTCTTTGAAGATACCTTGCCGTTCATTTAGATGAATATTAAAGTACCCCAAAATATAACTGCTACGTTAATATGAAATTATTGTAATGCAATATTAGTCAACATTTCTAAGAAATGATACTGATAGGTATCAGCAACTTATAGCCTAAGAGCTCGTGAGAAAAAACTGCAAGAGTTTTGTAATAGCCCATATTTCAATATAATGTGTATTAATGATATACATGAGTCAGCACCCACCCGCAGGGTCAGGTAGTGGGACACCTGGTAGAGACGTGCTTTGAGGTATTTTAAGTTACTGCATGCATCACTACAAGTCTTTCGTAATATTTCAAAATTGGTGCTAAACTTATTTATAGTCCAAAAAAACGCGAGAAAGTGGTCAAGCCGCATATTTGTAGAACACATCGCACGAGTTGTCGCAATAATGATGTCAGTACAAGAGTTTTATAATGGCTAAAAATTTGTTTACTACTTAATTATTATTCATTATTAAAAAACAGTCAGATTTCAGTTTAATGGAACAGATGCAGTCAGCAGTCACTACCTGGCCTTGAGGGTGGGTGCTGACTCATGTACAACCGTAATACTACATCATATCGAAATATGAGCCATTAGAAAGCTCTTGCAGTTTATTATCACGATATTTTCGACTATTAAGCGACAGACTGAGAAAATTGCTTTTTATTTAGACGCTTTTAAGAACAATGCTGTCAAAAAACAAATTGTACAGGATTTCTACATTTTAACCTTTTTGTTACCTTTATTAATTAAAAATATTGTAATTTTAGGTGTTCGTATGATGTAAATGTCTGTGCGATATGCCATAAAATTAAAGCGTGAAAATCTGCCTTTATGCCATTAAATATATTCTGCAGTGATAAAAAAAATTGCTTTCCTATCATAACTTTCTGTTAGATATCAGAATCACTGTTGAATGGGTGTATCCCATTCAACAGTGATGGTGACTGTAAACCGTAACCGGTAAATAATTCTGGCTTCTAGTTCTATGATAACCTGACAAATGATTTTATAAACTTTAAACTTAAATTTTTTTCTCAGGTTTAACTGTTTTTCTTTTGGAGTAAAAATCTGTAAATTTTGTTAAGGCATATTCAAAAGGAGCAGCACACACGCAAGCCATATTGATACAGCATTGAATTTTTTTCACAAAAATATTAATAATCTTGTATTATGATCTACAAATCTTAAATTTCGGTAACTGAAAAAAATATAGCAGGAAAGCTTTCACCGTTGGAGTCAATTAAGAAACCATGGTTTTACATGTCAAATTGGAATTACTTTTGCATGAGACATCTTCAGGGATCTTCACTGCACAATATTAAAGTACTGCAAGAAGCCTCGTGCAATTCGTCGGAAAGTAATTAAAATTCGACACGGTCTAAACTCAAGAACCATGATATCTTAACTAATAAAAATACTTCATTTTCTTAGAAATACGTTTTATATAATAATATTTGTTTGGTTCTGACAAAAAAGTTTAGCTTTGCGTAACATAACTACGTAAATGAAATCGGTGATATTCCTAGATCTCGTATGTTTCTGGAAGCGGACATGCCAGATTTAGAAAAAATAAATTTAGTCTCGCTTCACATTGATTGTAGAGAACGAGAAAAACATAAATTATGGGTAAAACCCTAGTACCAATAAAATTAGTCTTTCAGTAGTTTTCCTGGCAAGAAAATGATGTAGAATCTTTTATAGAGTAGTGTAAAAATTAGTACAAAATATTACTGAACTTAGGATATTAAATTTTTGCTCAACTATACAGCAAAATATTATCCCTACAATTTGTCAGTGAAAACAAACATACTAATAACTGAAATCTTATATTCTTTATTTTAACTGTTTGCAAAAAAGGTTTTTTAATGTCGTAATAGACTTTATTAGTATCAAAAATAAAGATAAAACATAAACATAGATTTTTATTGAAAAAGTGGAAAAATGAATTTAGTAAGTCCATATATAAACTGAGCCCTTTTTACCGCTATATAGATTTTTAAATTAAGAATGGGTCTAACTTGAAAGTTTTAGGTTTGAAATGACATATGCAAAAATGAAACAAATATATTTTCTAAGTGCCACAAGTATAAAGTATGCCCGTGATATAAGTAAAACAGAACTGGCAAACAAAAAATTTCAATTGCTATGGCAGTTTAGATCTGGCTTAACTTTTATTCCTTTTTAATTAGTTTGGGAGTGCCAACTATTTTATACTGAATTACTATTCGAGAATCGACGTATCAAACTCAGATTTAAATGGTTAGAATAACGTAGAATTCCTATATTTGGAGAGTTGATGCAGCGGATCAGTGTATCAAATATAATATGTAATTTCAAGAACGTCGGACCGATGACGTGAAGAAAAGTTAAATCGAGCGGTGGTCAGTAGCGCACCATTTTATTTGTATATACATTTTTTTTTAAACTAAAAGAAGAAATGAGGAAGCATTAATCTATTACATTAATATACCAAAACACCTTCGCTGTGATTCCAGGGTTACATGATCCTTGTAAACAGCTACTAATAGTCAAATCTACCTGACATACTCTTGTATTCTATTTCATTCAGTAAATCATCTGTAATTCGGATAGCAGTATGTCTTTGATTGCAGTTCCTTACTGTCGGAATACGAAAGAAAATTATTATATGTTTCAGTTTTCACTAACGGAACAGGAAATATTGACAAGCTGGAAACTCGCTATGCATTTACCAAATTGGCGGGTTGGCCCGAAAAGTAAAATCTATAAGGGTTTGTAATTATTATCACTAAAATATTCTATTGTGTTTTATTGTTCATCTAATTTTGACCCACTTCTTTTATTAAGCTTTACATTATTAGAAATCTTATTTTCGAAGTGAAATGCGGTTCCACAAGCCTACAAGATTGACAAGTAAATTATTTATAAAACTTTTCTAAAAAGATGAATTTGTCTCATAAAAAGTGTTACAAGAAATTGCCGAATGAAAATAGGAAAAGAAAATCAAAAGCTCTCAAAAGCTTAAGTTACAATTAGGAGGGCTTATGGACGAGGATGAATTTAGCACATTAAAAAAAGCCACAAATGGAAATACCAATCAATAGGGAGCTCATTTAAAATTTGATTTTCATGCGGCACATCAGAGTACGATTATTTAACATCTTTAAAATTTCCGTGATCTGCGTCTGAGATGAGAACTAAGCAATAAATCCTATTGATTTCTATATATCTATGCTTGTGCTCATTTTTGCATAAGTTTAACTAATCCAAAAACAGCTATTTTGTCTGTTTTCTTATTTAATGTTTTCGTAAGTAATTAGTGACCCAATGGGCTAACAAATCTGTTGTTGTCATTAGACACCTGGAAATTTTTCACCTTAATTCTTCAATATAAAACTATAAAGTAATGAATTGAAAGACGTTTGCTATGAAAAACTGAGAAAAATTAGTAAGTTTATTAGATTTTGAAAAAAACTCAGTTAGTTTAAAATTGAAAACGATTAGAGGTAGTTAATAGAATAATAAGAAATACAGACAAAGCAAGCCGCACAAAAGGAGTTAAGTGAAAAATTGTTCTATAGTTTCGTCTGACAATTTAACTTTCGTATTGTTCCACTTGGGTCTACCTTAAGTCGTGTGTTTGTGCATACTTATTTGTTATTATATAAATATAATTTCAAAGATTATTTTCCAACATTATTCAATTCAATCAACATCTATATAGATAGGAATGACTGTAAAACAACGGCTCAATAATTTAGAATGTTTTATTACTTTTCTAGATTTGACCAATTAGACTGCTGCATCTTTTTTTTAAATTTAGGCTTAGTCTTAAAGTCACGTGGTTCACAAATTAAGGCAGATATTTATTTTTGGGCCTAGATATTCAGTTATTATAAATGAATTTCTGATATGTCAATAAATTTGCAAGAGCAACTGAATTTGCTCGGAAACTGGTTTGTTTTTCTCTTTTAAACCGATTAATTTAACCAATTTGTAAAGTGCCTTCGTGGTAGGCAAAAAACTGTAAAAACGAGAAAACCGGTCGGATCTATTATCTAAATATCTATCATTGCTACAAAAATATTTCTTTTAGTTAAGCATTACATTAATATTGTACTTATAGGGTATCCATTTTAAATGGTATAAGCTATCTCTGAAACCGTGTGGGTTACGGGGTCAGTTAAATTACAAGCAATTTTCCTTTTATAGGTATAAAAAGGATCAATTTAGAGAGCTGTCTTTTGTTTTGTTTAGTTTCTGGAATTTTGTAAAAATTATCCAATTTTTTTTATAAACTCGTAAAATTTTAGGCCTTAAATAAAGAATTCTTTAAAAATTTAATTTTCTTTTTCTCCTTGGCAATATAAGATTATCAGATTTTTTTATACATCAGTTCACTTTTGAGTAATTTTTTAAACTAAACCTTTATTGTGCTATTTTTTTTCGAGTCAAAGAGTGATTGAAACCCTGACTTCAAACCGGCTCGTTTTGTGTGTTGCTACAAATTTATTATTCCTTTGTTTGAAATGTTATTCTGGCAAAGAGTACTAAGTTTTAGAAATTAAATATTCTGTTAAAACCTTTTTCAATTTACAATTTGAATATTATATTTAATCTTTTTGACCAGGGGTATTAAAAATAAAATAATATTGGCAATTACCGTCAAAATGCGGTAATTAAAAGATTTCTATAAAAGCGTTAGGAGGTAATAGTGTATATTTAAGGGTTTTGTAAAAAAAATAATGTTCTCTTTAACATATTTTAAATATTTTACATTTCGTGTGGGTAATGTCACCTACAAACGTTAAAAACTCCGAAAAGATTTTTTTGGGTACTGGCAGTTTAAACAAAAGTCAATCTGCGCATGCTCCAAATTTTTCTTTTTATATGTTGAAGTAGTACCTTGTTTTTGAAAAGGTTAAATTAAAATTCAAAACTGAAAAATACAGTTTAGAAATTAAAATAAAATATTAATATTTTGGATAGCTATGGGAATTACAAAATAACAAAAAAAAATACATTTTTAAATACCTACACAATATAAAAAAAAAAACAAAAAATTGAAAATAAGAAAAAAATTATTGTGGTGAACAAATCCCATATTCAGACAAGAGTGACTACCAATTCCTCTTCGCCATGTTGGATTTGTACCATAATCTTACCAGTTCTTCCATATATTCCAACTTGGGTTTTGTACGAAATTTGAAGGCAATTCGATAAATAATGTTTTAAACATTTTGGTGATTCGCGATTTTGTGTACCATTTGATAAAGTTGTTTTTGAAACTGATTTATAAACATTTTATTATGCCAACATTTGGCCCTTCTCTAATATATGTCTACAGAAAGCCCCTTAGTTCACATTCGATGTTTGCGATAAAATTAAGTAGTTATTCGGTATTGATTTTATTAGTTCGCCATTTTGTGCTACACCGAATTAAAAAAAAATGAATTGGTTGATTGATTGCCAAAAATGTAAAATTTTTCGGCGCCTGGAAACCCTAAAATGTAGATATCTCTAAAACTTAGAAGGGTATGTTTTTTGTTAAATTACTTTTGTCATCTTTTACGAGGGAAGTATTAATCCAACCTCATCATAAAGTCTAATGTTCATTTCATAAATATCGGAGAAGCAGAAAATAATTGTCAAAAATATGTCCAGTTACGTATTAGTTTGTTTTAAATTGGATATATTTGATAGTTCTCATAATATTTTTTAGAAATTCAAATAAATAAAATTGTACAATCCGATATATTACTATCAAACATTGCCTCCAAAAAAATAAAAGAAAAAAGAACCAACACATCAAAAACAACTAGGATTAGAAGTAACATCAATCAAATCTCACGTGCCTCATAATTCTGAGAGAAGAACACATATTTTTAGGACTGGACTAAAGACTCAAAAGAAGTATTTTATTTCCCTAATTTTCACAGTCCGTGATCTATAAATCTCGCTCAACTCCAGTTTTGATTACATAAAAATGTTCAATGCAAAGTGTATAAAGCGAGAGTTTCATATTAACTGAGATGTCATGCAGTTAACGGTTTTGACTTGAGTGCAAATGCAAGTAAGGAAGGCTAAAGTTGCTTGAGTATTCAAGGAATGACACAATACCTTCCGCCGCGCCCACACAAGTTCAACAAGTTAACTCGGGGCGATCTATTTACTATATTGCCTTGTTTTAATAGAAATGTTTCAATATAAATCAGCTCTTTAAAACAGATCCACGACATGCTTAGTGCTATTAAAATCCAAAGCACATCGTGCGTCTTTGGGTTTTAATAGCAATTTTAATTAATCAATGTTGCCTGATGAAATAACGTCAAACGCGTAATGTAGCACGTAATACTACAAATTGTGAAAACTCTGGATAGCACCTAGATCCTGGAAACGTAAAGTAAGCAACATAATATATGATCTACAAAACTGAGTTTTCAGGCTAAAAAATAACAATAAAGTGAAAATATTAAAATATTTTTTCCATTGATTGCTTAAATATTGTAACTATCAAGAATATTTTACCAAAAACGCAGCTCTATTTAATCTTCTTTTACCTCTTTATCTTCATTATTAAAGAGATATTAAAAATCTGTAATTGCAAAAGTTCTGGAGTTTTAGAGTTCTTTATATTACAAAACGAGGAGAAAAACTAAATAACGGTAAAATACACAGTTGTTTTTTTAAGAAGAATCTTAAGTTTTCCTGAAATATCAATTTATTAGTGGCAGTTTTAAAAAAATGCCACATAAAGGGATACTAAAAGTAGCAAGAATATATGAAATTACACGCAAATATTCCAAATAGAAAAACTGTTATTCAAGTATTGCATAAAAATTATAAAATGGAGAACATTGAAGTGTGCAGAAATGGCCTGTACTATGTACATACTTCCTTAAATTATACGACTGGCGCTAAAGGACCCGGTTTGATCTCAAGTAAAGCCAAATTTTATTCGTAATAAATTTAATACCCTGGCTATCTATGGGTAGGCTATTGCGAGGATTGTTCGTAATATGCTAAAATCGCCTCTCAAATATTGCTGTTCTGGGATAAACTGTACGTCCCGTATATCTTTGTAAATTTGTAAATGCATCTAAAGCATAGGTAGGTATGAGAGGTAGGCCAGTATCCAGAAGTGGATTTAAAAAGGCTGCTGCTGATGATGGTGGAAGTGTAGGTTTAAATGAAGAAGGTAAAGTGCAGATTTTCTTATAATTTCAAGGTAATTTAAATATTAATTAGTGGGTTTTCAATACTTCGCATATTATTTTGTTTTAAAATTTCCGGTTAGTTCAATAAATAATGCTGTGAGATTTAGAAAAATTATTCTATTATCGTTCATTTTATAAAGATGGAGAGTTGTAAATTATTTGTATTACACTTTCTAAAAATTTAAATACAAAGAAGTTGACACCAAATTAACACCGTGCCCGATGACTTAGCAACAGAAGTAATCTAAAGCGATTGCTTTTACCGGTTAGACATAAAAAATAACTAACATTCAAAAAGGTTTGATTTTTTGTATCGAAAAGTAAAGTTAAAAGTAAATATGTTTTCTCAGTAATAACATTCTAAGCTAGATAATTGGCACAGAGATAAAAATTTGCAAGAATAACTGGAAATTAGGTAGTCTTTTATGCAATATACACCTTCTTATACCTGCTTAAGCCTATTAGAGGCTAAACTGCTCAGGAAATAAATACAAATCATAAAATTTAGATTAAAACGTTGGCCATGCTCACTCCACACTTTAATTCGATCATCTGCATTTCTAAATCTGAACCTTGATTCATCGCTACATAAGCATCTTCTTTATTTCTAATTATAGTTCAAGTCATTTGCTCCTTTGACTTAAGCGCACCATTATAAAAATAAAACTGAATATTCGGTTTTTACTATATCAAAATATAATAAATAATAGTACATTGTATAGCTAGTAGGAGAAGCTAAGCATTCCCGGACGACCGTAAAGATAGCCGGTCGGTACGAGGTATACAACTGTTTTTACGAAAATCGTAAATTCTTGAAAGGTCTTAAATTATTATAATCAACTTGTTAACATTTTGAAATAGGCATTATTAATTTTATTCACAAATAAAGGATGCCATGAAATATTTGCTATGTAGCTATGGAAACAAAGCTATTCTGAATTTACAAACTCGATATTTTTTTGTATATATATAATATTTCCTTAAAGTACAAAACTAAATATTTCTTTACAGTTATTTTCCGTTGACTGGAAATGACTAGTTTTAAGGAAATATTGACTTTTTCTTTCAAAAATGTTATCATAAATATCAACATTTCTGAACGATTTTCGGAAAAACCCATTGCTAGGCGCCCACAATAACTTGTTTTTGGACGTGTTTATTACCCATAATTAGCAAGTTATTTCAAAAATATAACTCTGTTGGAGCTAAGTAAGCAATTTACAGAAAATGTATATTAATTTATTACCAAAAAAAATACTGTTAATTTAGTTTTCAAATTATTCTCGAGATAGATTTTTTGAAATGAGACGAGATTATTAACAAAGGTACAATACACACACACAAAAATAACAATAAAAAATAATACATTTTTATGGAAATGTGCATAACCATAGCTGCAAAATGAAATGTGATGTTTTAAATAAAGCTCTGTAACTTTAATATTATTAAATATATCAAAGTAAACTAAAAAGCTAAATGTCTACAAGAGGTTACTTTTTCCCATTGTCGACTTTTTATCGAACATGTGTTCTCAAAAAACTCACATGATATTTCAAAGTTTACAAAAAAAATCAGGACTATACAGTATATTTCTCAGGCGGCAAGGAAATACAAAAAATGAAGGCTCTGTACGTAAACAAAGAACGAGGTTTCGAAATTTATGAGTCACTTAAATCCGTCAACTAGTTTGGAAGATATACTTATCCAAACTTGAGTCAAGTCGTTTCACGAGTCCATCAGTGTGTGTCCTTACTTGAAAGGAGTTACTCGTCATCATTTTAAGCTAAGGGCTTTTTTACTGATGTAGGGAAAACTGTAAGATTGGAGGAAGTAAGTAAAAATTTTTGTGTTAGAAAGAAATTAAATAAAAAAAAATCACAGATTACCGTAAGAGACTTGCACGACTTTGTCAAACTGCGCATGCCCATGTTCAAAACTATTGCATATTGCAAGAAGAATTGCAGCATGTAAAAAGTCGTTTACAAGTTGCTTGCATATACTTGATATTGACATAAAGTTAGTGCAATTGATAATGACATAAAATTGGTGCATAGAAGAATATGATTTCAAGGCAAGAGTCAGTAAAGGATAAATATCAAGTGGGCTTATTGTAACATAACATTTGAGGATCACCCGATCAAGTATATTTTCTTAGGGGTACTTCCGTACCAAGGGGACAAGGAAAATTCTTTAGTTTGGATAAAAATTAGTTACTTTATTAAATGATTTTAGGTACCAATTAAAAACCCGTACCTAAAAGACTGCGGACCCTGCGTTCACACTTGTTCAACTTTTGGGTAACAGTAAAGAGGAACTTGAATACAAAATATATATTTCATTTAAATTGTTAAGGAACAGGGCAATGAAAGTTAACTGATGGAAAACCTATTATTCCACGAGTTGCGTAAAATAGAACCCATAGTTAAAATCGTTTGTTGATTGGTCAGAATTCTGACCGAGATAGGCTTTAAAAAAAGTAAATAACATAACTGTATTATGTTTATGATATAAGATTAAAGGTCATAATAATGTAACTGATAGACTGTATTTTATTCACGTAAAAGCTAATGACACTGTTCTTGTCAGAAACATGGCAGTAATCATTCATTTTCAATTCATGAACATGGTTCATAGCTTAACCAAAGCCAAATGATGGGCAATTATACTGAATTCCGACTGCCTAATAAATACTCTATTCGTATTCAACATAAGAATGCTGAAGATAGGAGGGTTTTATTTATTTCAAAATATTTATTCACAAGTAACCTATCTGACTGAGTAATTAGATGAATGGTCTGCTTAGAGGTCTAATCCATTGGAAACGTAGTGTATTTCGAATTAAAGATTGGCTAATATGAGGAGTACTCAAGTACGGCGCACAAACCCGGGACTCAAACAAACCTGAGACACAGAAATTCGAGGGATGCAGTCCTATAAATTATTACTTAATAGTGTTAACGCAAACATTCAGATATCGTCTAGATATAAAATATTAAAAGAGTTAGTCATTTGAGAACGCTTTAATGTGTATACATATATTTTTTGGAATATAATTTAATTGATTTGGAATTTGGGCGTAGTCCTTTTATTGGCTTATCCTTATCCACACACATACATATATATATATACATACGTATACTCCCAATATAAAGAAAAAGCCTATATAACATCTATTAAGCTATCGAAATCATTAATTTCTTCTTCATAGCTCTATTAATAACAAAATTTTCAGAAGATTTAGGATTTTTTTTACAATTAAAAGGTACTTACACTAATTAAAATAAAAGACAATTTTGAATGAGTTATATAAAGTATAAAATTAGGTAGATTTTTCCTACTAAAATTTTGACATTATACGTGACAAAAAATAAACCAATTGTTTGTCCATAAAATAATGATAGAAATAGGTTAAATATGTCAAATGAATAATATAAAAAGGGGGGTATGTTCAAAAATTTATAAACACTAGATAATACGTTATACGTAATTATACTGGTGTGTTATTTTTATATTTTCTGTTTTGAAAATTTTTATAATTTTAGGATTTAAATTTCGAATTCAGAGAATTGAACCAAAAAGCCATTATTAGTCATTATTAGCATTTATATGATCCTTTTTGTGATTATTTTCGTTCAGGATATTATTATTTCTAGTGTTGTATAATACTTTTTTAATATGTTGTTTTTGGATATGAGTCATCTAGTAAAATTTGTTGGGGGAAACTGAAATTTTTTGGTTTTAACGTTGGGTAATTAGTACACCCAATGTTTTATTTATTTACGTTTATTCCATTTCTTGTTCGAACTGCGATAAAAAATACATTAGTCAAACAAAAAAATGATTAAGTAAAATAATTATATTACACAAAAGTGATGCAAGACTTAAGAAAGGGTCTTATGCTCTTTCAGAACATATTATAGATACGGGACATACATGTAATTTTATTGAAACAAAAATCTTACACACTGAACTACAGAACACTAGCAAAGGCTTCTTTTAAAAATGAAATACATAAAGAAAAGTTCACAATAAAAAAAAACGATTCTGAAAAGTTCCATTTATTCTTATATTTTAAATCTAGACGACTAATAATTGCTTAAGAGTCATAAATATTTCATTATGATCCATATACTGTATAACGTATTATCTTTTTTCGCTTTAATTTTTGAACATACCTTTTATTACGTTATGCAGTTGACATATTTTACCTGTTTCTGTCACTATTTGATAAAAAAACAATTGGTTTTATATTATTTATTTCTTGTCCAGTAATGTCAAAATTTTAGTAGGAAAAATCTATATTATGAACAAATAATTGTAATACACTAATTTTAATATTTATTAGCAGCATAATATTAATGGGTATTTGACAAAGGAAAATACTGTAATCGAAAAAATTACTAGAACCCGAAAATCTCCCATTTCCATCGGTCTGTCTGTGCGCGGTAAAGCTGAAAAAATACTTATCCGATTTATTTTAAATTCGGCTTAAAAATCAAGGGTCATATTATTATGGGGATACAATGGTTACAATGGTAAAAATCCAATACGGCGGAACAAAATGATGGCCAAATAATTTGCTAAAAAGCCATATTAAAAAACTTATTATCCAATTGAGTTGAAATTTTGCACAAAAACCTTTTGTAATAGAGAGATAAAATAGTAAAATTTTAGCTTGAATCCTATCTGTAAAAACAAAAAATGTTAAAAAATTCGGTAAAATCCCAAATGAGGTATTTTTTTAAACACTATATAACTAAGGTTATAAGAATTAAAAAATACTTAAATTAAAAAAAATAAAAACAAAATAAAAAATATTTTAGTAGGTATAGTAAATAAATGAATGTATTAGGTTTGGATTTAAAAATCTTTGCAGATAAAGGTGAGGAGATATATATTCGTCCCACTCTATATGAACGAAATAGATGTATTGAAGTAATTTTTTATGCGCATGCACAAGAAGAATATTTAAGAGAACAAAGGCTTTCGGGATGACACACAATATAAATATGTAACAAAAACGGTAACAAATATATACAATATATCGTCTTATGAATAAAAAGAAAGTACAAAAATGGGTGAATTGACCTTTAGCATTCACCCGGAAGTTAAAATATAAGCAAATTTAAAAATATATACATTTAGCCACTGAATGATCCTTTTCTGAAAACCGATAACACGGAATAATTTTTACTTGCTGCATAAGCAGCATTTCTTTAGCTTGTTACTGTAAATTGATAAAAAAGTTTATGAAAAAAAAATATTTGTCCCGTACTATTAGGATACGAAGATTGTATACTGCAGTGATATTCCTTCTAGCTGCAAAAATTTATAACGAAAGATTTCTAGATATAATTACGATATTTGTGTGGGTATTAATGAGTACGAAAAACAGGAATCGTAATTACATCGTAATAATTTTCTCAAATGTTTTTTTTTGCAGTCATTAGTGTACCTTGATGTCTTAAAATTGAAGTATCTTTTAGATTTTGATAGTATGTTCTAGATGGAGCAAAATTCAAAAAAACTATATGTGTTTTTATAAATATTTAGTTATTTAAAAACATTGGTTTCCTAATTTAAAAAAGAACTAGATAAAACGATAATAATAATTATTCATTAGTATTTCCAAATAATGGTAGACAAAAATTTAAAATATAATACAATAACATCTACCCAGTATTTAAAATGCCTATTTATCCCAGCATTCACAAAGTATAATTGCAATGTTTCAGGCTTTCAAAAAAGTTCTTAATTTTAAAATATTTGCAAGGCCAGAGCAGCCGTTGTATGTTGCTCCTCTTATATACTTTTTTTTCTCTAAATTATTTGTAATTTTGTTTGCTAATATATTTCCAATTACTTCCCTTTCACCAGTAATGTTATGCATAAAGTTCTTACTTAATAGATATATCCATATACAAACTGTGTTATCTGTGTGTGAAGGAATTCGTTACAAGGGAAATTCCGGGTAAATGCCAATTTACCGATTTTTTTTGGATAACATATTTTTGTTTTTTTTATAACTAAGCTTGCTGTCTAAAAAATATTATAAATGATATGATTAGATCCCATTAATTTGCTAGTCTACTTTGCACAAAGTATGCGCACAATAAAAATGAATGTTTTATTTATGGTACAAATAATACGTTCCAAATTGTTCTCTCACTACCGCTCTGATTAAAATGTATTTTTATTCACGAATTTTCCATTTATCTGACGAGAAGAAAATTAAACCGGTCGGGGAACGAGCTTTCCCGCATTATCAGGGTGAACTGATCTAGATTTAATAGCGTCTTGTTGGTCTTGATTAAAAATATTGCAAAAATGGCGCATGGGCTCGGTAAAAGCACAACTTCATCAAAGCTTTTATGTAATGTGCATCTGCATCGTTAACTTCGAAGCGGAAGAAAAAATTATATATTCTGGACTGATGCCTTCCGCTTAACATAAAATATAAAAAGGTGGGAGGTGATTGTGTGTATGGATTCTTGAAAAGACAAGAAAAATAAATCGGGAGCATGCCCTCTAAAAAGGACGAAGGATGGTAACCACTATACACGTCTTTTGGTCTTAACCATTTACCAGTTAGCAGTATAATCAGTTTGTCAAACATAAAGGTAGTAAAAAAAGAATGCGATCATAATTATAATATCTTGTAATATATAAGCATTGAACGTAGAATTATTCTAAGTAACAGATCGGAAAACGGGTACCAAAAATCTAGACTAGCCCGGATGAAAGAAAAGTTGTGGTTAAATTCCTGTACAGGTCGGTTTTACAAAACTACTCGAAAATCTCTCATAATGAGATTGATCCAGGAAAGTGAAAGGTAAACATAATTTGTTTCTATACATATTGCTTACTAACTGTGTGGTAAACTGAAAGCAGAGTCATACTTCAGTATTCCTGATAAAAGAAAATATTTGACAAGTAAAGTTCCAGGAAAAAAAAATAATTTTTTTTCTTCTTATTTTTACAATTATTTTATTTGATAGATTTAAGATTTTAATAAAAAATAAAAAGTTTATCAGTTTATCAATTTATAATGCTTTGCTGTTCTGAACAATTTGAAAGGAATCTGATAAGTAGTTTTTAAAAGTGATTTTTTAAACAGCTTTTTAGTTAGCAACACTATATTCTTCACGCATTTCATTCTGAAATGTCAAGAAACTTGGAGGGAGATTTTTCCCATACCATACTCCCCTCTTGAGAGGAAAACAAAAATTAAACTATTTAAATAGCTGTAAAAATATTAAGGTAGTAAATGTAATAAAAAAATGAGTTAATATCTAATTTATTTTAGTTTATACCTATCACACTTGATTGTTGTGCAACATTTGAACTAAATTAAATAGGCAGATTTCTCACACATGTTTTAATTATTTTATTAGTCGGCCGTTTTTAAAACAGTTAACAGGTTTAGTTATATGTTGGCATCTCTCTTAGTTTTTTATGCTAAAAGTCGCCTGGTCTTATCTAGATTCAAATAAATGATCAACCTTTCTGGCTGCATGCGAGATAAATATTTTATATAATGTTTTCAGAATAAAAACCAAGTAATACAAAAAGTCCGAGCACGTATCTTGGGCTATCACCGTGCAGTAAAATACATACAAGGACATCGCTTTCTGTGTTGTTGAGGAATACTCGATATTTCGCCGGTTTATTCAATTCGTTTTTGTAGCCCACGACTCGTATGTCAGAGTTTATATATATATATATATATATATATATATATATGTATATATATATATATATATAAACATGACAACTTCAAAATTCACTTTTTAAAAAATGATTTTATTTATAAAACACAAACTTTACTGAATTACAAAAATATTAAAACAATTAAATTAAAATTCAAGTATCAAACTGACAGCATTACTAGCTATTTCTATTACTAACTTAAAATTATATTCACAAGAGTATTTATATTATTATATTTGCAAGCATCAGCATTGTTCCCACGGTAAAGTCACGTAGAGTGTTTCCTGCTGATGTTGCATCCTGCGAAATATCAGGTCTCGTCGCTATTGCGTAATGTCACCTCGTGTGACCGGCAATCAGGTCAATGTATTGTATGATATTGCATATAACTTTAAGTAAAAAGTTGGGGCGATGCGGCAACTTTTAGGTTTCGTTTTGGAGTTCCATTTCTTCTTCCATAGATGAGTTTAAGTGCAGACTGGGTCTTCTCCTGGGAAGAATACTGGTCAACCTCGTGTGTCTCCGGTTCAAAGGCTTTGGAGCTGGGGGCGTGTCATCGTTAGGTGAGCTCATGGTGATCATAGGCAGCTTCTTGCGTCGACATTTGCACATGACGTAGGTGGAGACTAAGAGAGCGATAAACACTATCGTAGTTACTGTGAACCAGGGAAGGTGTTTGCTGCTAAATGGTTGGTTGATGATCTTGTCAAGTTCCTCGGAATATTGATCGAGTTTGTGTTGGGCTATGTTCAACTCTCCGATATCCAACTTGTTAAGCTTTGGTTTGATAGCTACTTGAGGTTTTTCTGGAAGATGTTCGCAGCACTTGTATGGAATTTCTATAGGATGGGTGCGGTAAGTCACATTCTGATAGTTGTCGATGGTGCTTTGGGCATGCACTCTGGTACTTCCTACAAATGCGTTGCATTCAGGTCGTAACTGTAGAAGACTGTTAGTATTAATGACCTTGGTGGTAGCTTCTTTTCTCTCACACTGAACGGTGATTGGCAGTGGATTGGAGATGCAAATTAACCAAAGGTTTTGGTCAATTTCCTGAACATTGTATTCTCGTGCAAGCAACAGATTTGATTGGCAGGTTCTCGGTAGCTGGTGGCTTAATTGGTTTAAGAGTTGAGCCTCGCAGATGGAATCAGTGTCTATTGGGTGCGGAAGTACGTTGGAACAGATTTTCTAATTTAACCCAAGAGATTTACAATTGTACAAACTTGGGAGTGAAACGTTTAGCATCGAATCATCATCTCTAGCGACATATTTTTGCGTAGTAGAAATGATGTGATGAAACCCTGTTCGATCATCTGATATGGGAATTCGGTAAATATGGTATAAAGTGTAAGTTTCAGGTTCTACTAACGGAATTTTAAGAGCAAATATCATTTTAGATTCGGATTGATAAGCTTCTAATTCGATGATATCTATGTATTTAGCAATGCTATCGGAATAGACCGGTAGGGGTAAATTATTTTTATGAAGAGCTTAAGAGATTTGTCTTAGAGAGCTAATCAAATCTAGTGGTGTTACTATTGAACTATGTAATATTTTAAGGCGTGCAAATGTTATAGCATTAAGGATGTCATTAAGATAGTTTTCTATGAAAGCGTAACTTTCCATTAGTGATTCGCATAAATCTAAAACATTTACCTTAGCTTGGTAGAAGGCAACAGTGTCACTGATGTCTAGAATTGCTTTTTGGATATTTTCTACGTTGTCGTTAAATGTCTCCTCGTCTATTTGTAGTTTTTGTAAAGTGGTGTTAAAGCTCTTAATAACCGATGTAGTTACAGATATTTGATTTTTCATTAGGGTCTCAATGTGTAGTTCGTCGTGAGTAATTTTCTCAATGCATTGGTTATAGTATTCGTCATCTGAGACGTCCAGATTTCCTGTTAACGTTTTCCAAACTGTTCCTTAGCCATTAAGAAGTCCGCGTTTTGATCGGTGTTCGGCATAATTTTGGGTATCGGCTATTGTTTCTCTGTATTTGAGGTTTACCGAATCGGAGATTTGGCCTAGAAGACTAACATGAGTTTGGATTTCTCCTTTGAATGCGATCATTCGGGGTGTTTCTGCAGATATAAAGGTATTCAAAAGATTGTCTAAGATTTTATCTTTTTGACTATTGCGTCTTTTGTGGGTTGAAGTTCTTTGTAGACAAGAAGCGTCCATCTATTGTTAGAAATTTTAATGGTTCCTTCTTCATGGAGGAATATTGCTACAGTATTATTAATGGGTGTGATGGAGTATTGCAAAAGGGTGGCTACGATCAGCCAGGAGAATCTGAAAAGAAGAAGAGCTATTCAGAATACGGCTTTAGCCTATCGAAATTAAATTTAGAAGTTTGATTTGTTTGGTGATTTAGGAGAGTGGCTGAATTTTGGAAAATTTCGGTAATTTCAAAAGGTCCGTTGAAAAAGTTTTCGGCTTTCGTTCTTATTTGCGATTGTTTTACGTATACTTTATCTCCAATGTCATATTCATATGGGTTTTTCGAAACAGAGTGATCGAATCTTGTTTTAGCTTTTTCTTTTTGGTTTTCTGTCTTTCGTCTTGCAAGTTTGTAAAGATAGTTCATTTTATTGTTCAGGTCTCGTACGTATTTTGATATTAGTTCTTTTTGGTTGTACAGGGTTTCGGGTGGTCTACTAGATGTATGCCCGAATAGCCGTTCGTAGGGTGTAAATCCGTGTTTTTTGCGTGTTATTGTAGCAGATGACGGCATATGGGAGGACGTTAAACGGATGTTCGTCTAAGTTTTCGGCGAGATTGGCTCTAATCATTTCGGAGAGTGTCGCGTGAAATCTTTCAACTGAGCATTTAGATTGTGGGTGGCTAACACTTGAAAAGGACATTTCTATATCGAAGAGGTAACAAAGGTCTTTTAGAAGAGAGTTATTGAACTCACGCCCATAGTCGCAATGGATCCTAAGGGGTGTTCCGTAGTGTTGAAAGAACACTAAAAGGGTGTTGACAACTGATTTCGCTGATTTATCTGAAAGCGGATAGGCTTGAGTAAATTTCGTTAACTCGTCTCTTATTGTAAGAACGTGGTTTCTTGTGAGATATTCGAAAATGTCTATATTTACTCTTTCGAATGGCGTCTTTGGTGTTTCTGTTATAACTAATGGTCTATTAAGATTTTTTCGGCAAAATTTTACCTTTTGGCAAGTTTCGTAACACTTTTTTCGACGTCTTTCACTAAATTAGGCCAGTTGTATTTTACTTTTATACGCCTAACGGTTTCGTTTATACCTCTGTGAAGGTTTAACTTTTCTCGATGGTAATGGTCTAGTATTTGTGGTCGTTCTTCTTCATCTGGCGTTCGGATGGGATCTTGACGTATTTTGAATTTTATATCTTTATCTGCTAAGATGTAAGATAGCATTTCTAAAATAGGCAGTTCCACATTATTTTCCACGCTCTATACGCTTGAGTCTTTAAAATCGTTTTTGTCCTTGAATAGGACGTAAAAGAGATGTTGGGCCACGATTTCGGGGTCGAAAGGTAGAGGTATTATGTAGTATTTTTGCGCCTTTAAAGTCGTAATTTTCTTCGAATATATCATCAATGATTTTGTGATGCATTTCTTGCAATTTGTCTTTTCAAAAGAAGGTGACTATTTCTTTGTTCGATTTATCTAGTAGTTGTGTATTCGCAATCTCTACTTTTGAATAGTCTATGAGGGATCTGCTTTTGTACAACTCTGCGAATATGTTGTAATCTTCGTGTATTTCTTGATCCTCGTCTTCAGTATTATTTTCTGCTGTTTCGTCAGGTTCGGTTTCTTCGTCATTGGTGGCATAAATGTTTATCTTAGTTTGTAGTTCTGCGCATTCTTCAAAATAGTTTATCTTAAGTCTTGAGAGTGTATCTGCATTCTTGTTTATTTTACCAGGTTTGTATTCGATCTTATAATTGTAACCTTCGAGTGTTAAGCGCCATGTTGCTAGCCTACTCCCTGGATCTTTTATAGAAAAGAGCCATGTTAGTGGTCTGTGGTCTGTTATCAAGGTAAATTTCCTACCAAAGAGATATGGCCGGAAGTGCTTGACAGCTCAAACGATTGCTAGCGCTTCTCGTTCGATAGTAGAATATTTAGATTCGGCATTGCAAAGGGTTCGGGATGCATAAGGACCAGTAGGAAGGTCTCTTCCTACTGGTCCTTGCGAGAGAACTGCGCCGATAGCAAATGCGCTGGCGTCGGTTGTTAGAATAAAGGGTTCTTCGAAGTCAGGGTATATCAATATAGGGTCAGACATAAGAGCTTGCTTTATGGTTTCAAAGGAAGTCTTGTATTCAGTGTCGAAAAGAAATTCGACATCCTTCTGAAGAAGTTTTGTAACAGGCTTTGACATTTTAGCGAAGTTAGGAATCAAACATCGGTAGTAGCCTGCGAGTCCTAGAAAAGATTTAATGTCCTTGGGATTTTTGGGTGGAGGAAAATTTCGAATACATTCGACTTTTGCTGGATTCGGCTTTACGCCATCTTTGGTGACGAGGTGCCCGAGGTATGCAACTTCCTTGCGCAGGAATTCGCACTTGTCTGGCTGAATTTTCAGATTAGCCTTGCGAAGTCGTTTGAGTATTTCTTTTAGTCAGTCCATATGGGTGTGAATGGTAGGCGAGTAGATGATTATATCATCCATATAAACCAGGCAACGTTCATTTTGAATGTCCAACAGGATATTGTCCATGACGCGCTGGAAGGTGGACGGGGCATTCTTAAGCCCAAATGGTATACGAACGAATTCGTAATGGCCATTCTCGACTAAGAAAGCGGTTTTGGGAATGTCGTCGGGGTGAATCTGAATCTGGTAAAATCCAGACGCCAGGTCGAGGGTGGTAAAGTACTGGCATTTGCCAAGTTGGTCAAAAAGATCTAAAATGTTAGGGAGTGGGTATTTATCACCTACAGAGAGCTCATTAAGCTTTCTATAGTCGATAACGACATGCCATTTCTGTTGCGTATAGTATGGCATCTGTATCAGCAAGGTCGCATTTTAACCTGAAAATTTTTTCTGTACATCCTTCTATCGAAATTTTGTTTCGGGAGTTTTTATTTTTTTCAGAGAAGTTCTCAAGTTTGTTGCCCGCTTTGTGTAAAGGTATTGTTTTGAAATTAGTTACAAGTTGTTTAGAATTTAAATCAATTATACATTTATAGTGTTCTAAAAAGTCTAATCCAAGTATTCCGTCAAATTCTATATCCAAATTATAAATAAAAACCTTATGGGGGTCATCTGCATTAAATGGTACAAGAGTGGATTCGGTTATTTGAAGTTTTTGATTTGTGATTCCCTGAATGGTTATATTTTCGGGTGATCTTTGAGGAAAATTTTCGGCGGTTTTTTCTTTGAAAATGGTTATACCCGCTCCAGTGTCAATTAGGAGTTTATATTTATTTGATGCGTCGTTAATGAAGTACAGATTTTTTTAATTTACTGCGAGTAGGGGATTTAGAGAAAGCTCTGTTCTGTAAAATTCAAATTTGGGTTCATGTCGTCTAGATTGAGAGTCTGGATCTGATCCTGGACTTCTTGTAATGGGTCTACAGATTGATTGGTGTTGTTCGGGGGATGGTTTTGGTTCGGGAGTCCCAGAAAATTTTGATAATTTTCGTTATCAGGGATTGGTTCGAAATTTTCATAAAATCTTTGATTGTCTGCACTATATGCGCGGTAATCGGACTGTTCTGGGCTATAATCACAGTAATGGTTATCATATGAATCATTTACATATTGGTCGGGGTCATTCATTAGCCATATGTCCCAAACGTCCGCAACTGAAACACTTTTGGGGTTGAGAAGGGGTTTTCCTGACCGAAAGGTTAGATCTAACTGAGATGGGTGCTGGTTTAGGGTTTTTCTGAGTTTCGAAATACGATAATTGTATTTCTCGTCTAATTCTTATTTGGGCTTCGATAAAATTTGGAGGATTTCCAGCCCTGATAATCTGGCCAAGGCGTGGCTCTAATCCTGTGAGGAGGGTATTAAGGGCCATTGTGTCAATAAGGGAACACTGTGCATTTTTTGTTCAGGACTTAGACCATGAGTTTTTTGAATATTTGCAAGCATTTTTGCATGGAGTACTTGCAAACGATTGAAAAATGTTACGGGAGATTCGTTAGATAATTGTTTAAGACGTTGCAGGTCTTGAATGAGTGAGGAGAGGTCCCTTGTATCGCCAAAATGCAAGGTGAGTAATTGTTTAATGTCGGCATAAGTAGAAGGGTTTCTCGAGTTTATAAGTTGAGCCGCTCTACCTCGTAGTTTATTTTTTACGAAAATCACTAATAATTTTTTTTGGTCTGCGACTGCCATGTCATTTGCACAGTCACAAGCATTTAAAAATGTTCCTAACGAGATTTGATCTCCCTCAAACTCCGGGATAATGGAAAATATCTCGGAGAATTTATAGGGCTCGATAGCTTCAGTAACAGTATTTTTTGAATCTTGTGCCACAGTGGCAGTAGCTGCGCTACTAGTTTGAAAGCGTGTATCAGGCATTTTTCTTAAATATTATTCGATATAAAAGAAATAAGCAATAACTAACAGGGAAATATCAGATTTTCGAACAGAAATTCAACAAAAATCACTTCAAAACACAAAATTCAATTTTAAAAATAAAAGAGATGATTCGTTACTTACGAAAACACTCCAAGATGCATGAATTGTCATGTTCTCGACTTTGGGCACCCAGGGGCTTCACTTGGTGTTCCTTCCATTCCTGTCGTCGAGTGAGGACTCTTCACTTGAGAAGGTTGGTTCTTTTTCCGTTAAGGGATGAATCCGCGGTCACAGTTGGAGTTCTCTTATTCTTTTATAAAACACAAACTTTATTTAATTACAAAAATATTAAAACAATTAAATTAAAATTCTAATATCAAACTGACAGCATTACTAGCTATTTCTATTACTAACTTAAAATTATATTCACAAGAGTATTTATATTATTATATTTGCCAGCATCAGCATTGTTTCCACGGTAAAGTCACGTAGAGTGTTGCCTGCTGATGTTGCATCCTGCGAAATATCAGGAAAAATAATTTTTTTTGGGATGACCGCTAAAGCAATGAAATTCTCTGAAACTATAGACACGTGTTTTTGACTTAAAGTTTTCATCAATACAGTCAACTAGTTGAAAGACGAGTACAACTAGGACCAAAAACACAAAACCACAATAGAGTCACCAACAGGAGCAAAACAGACTACATTTGTGGTTACCAAGAGTACATCCGAAATCTTCGCTGGACTTGATAGTCTATTACTACGAAGCAGCATATAGCCACCTGTGGCGAAACTCATAACCCAAGAGTAATTAAAACGAAAATATGAAAAAATTAACGAGGTGAGAACTATTGAAAAAAATTTTGGGATGTCCGCTAAAGCATTGAAACTTGGCCAACTATGGACACGTCTTTCTAACTTAAGGTCTTCATCAGCACAGTCAACTAGCGCTACAATTAGCAAATATTATTACACAAAACCACACCAGAATCACCAACAGGAACAAAACTAACATTTGTGGTTACCAGGAGAACATCCGAAATCTTTGCCGGACTTAATACTCTATTACCACGGTATACGCTGTTCCGAAAAACGCATTTTTTTGAAATATTTATTGTTTTTATTGAGGAAAGTAAAATAACATAATCGAAAGATTGATTATACAAAAAAAAACAAGTTTTTTTTTTGTATAATCAATAATAATTTATATATATATATATATATATATATATATATATATATATATATACATATATATATATATATATATATATATATATATATATATATATATATATATATATATATATATATATATATATATATATATATATATATATATATATATATATATATATATATATATATATATATATATATATATATATATATATATATATATATATATATATATATATATATATATATATATATATATATATATATATAATTATTAAGTGCTTTCTTGGGATTGGGTTCGTGGATTGAATCAAATAAACTTTAATTGACGTTTCGTCTGTCCATTTCAGGCTTTTTCAAAAAATTTATCACTGCACATCTAAAAATTAAATACAGAAAGTGTATATACGTATAAGTTAAAAAATAAAAACAATTAGGTATAACGGCACGCATTAAAATTATCAAAAACATTTAGTTAAAATAGTACAGTACATACCTTGAGAAAGATGTTATTTTCCCTTGCTTGGCAGTGTGGAAGTAAGTGATATACTGGTTAAAGAATTCTATTATTTTTTTTATATATATCATTAAAATTTTTTTGATTATATTTATATTGTAGACACTATTGGTGGATACGGGTTGTTTTAAAAGTATTTGTGTGAGTCTGTATACAGTATGTATTTATGATTGATGGAAATAGTTTATAACAATTGAATTAAATTAAATTGTGTGTTGTTCTTTTGATAAGACCGTTGTACCCGAAAAATCAAATTCATGTTCCATATCTCTTTGGTGTTTATGTAGTGCTGTGAAAGCATTTTTTGTATATTTATGCCCATTTAGTCTATTTGATAGGTATTGTATATATATATATATATATATATATATATATATATATATATATATATTTTGGGGCAGTTTAGGCAAGGAATGCTGTAAACTACGTTTGATTGTTTTTTAATTGGTGTCTGACTTTTTAGTGGTGTATATAAAGATTTAAGGGTATTATTAGATTTGTGGCATACGGTTATATCGTGTTTACTGAGAATGTGTTTAATCTTTTTAGAAAGGCCTTCAGTGTATGGCAAAGATATGCATGTAGCGGTTTTATTGTTGTCACTATTATTTACAATATGTTTTATGCCATTGTATAATTTATGGGTTCTTCGCTTTATAATTCGTTCGATGGCTTTTAATGGGAAATGATTTTTTAAATGAGTGTTTTAAACTTTATTTAAAATGTCAACTCGGTATATAGGTGATATTAGTGTTAGTGCACGATCAACTAATCCTATCACCACGGGATTTTGGATAAATATTTTTAAAGAGAGAGATAACAACACACCTTTATTTGTCCTTTTATATATATAAACTGCGTCCCCACTAACCTAAGGTTTTCATTTTTCGTCTTAACTAGTCAGTTGCGACTACATCACCCTCTATATATATGTATATACATGACTCCAACGAAAACTGGACTAGAGGTGCCAGAGACTTGGTTTTTTTCTCGAACACGACTTGTACCACAAAATACTACATTTTTTGTGTATTTTTATTTATTGTAGACGATGAAGCTGCTACTTTTTTAATCAGTGGCTTACCAATTTTTTCTTATCCAAACTAATGTAATTATATAAATGTGATGTAAAAATACTACACAGTTTTACACGTATTTAAGATTTTTGCCAATTACTTATATTTAACACTCTAGGTGAGTAGAATACATGAAAACCGTGTACTAATATAAGAACTATTACTAGTCACCCTGTATTAATATGAGCATATGTAATTTTTAAACCTCAATATTAAGCAGCCTTTGTAGAGATTGTTTAATTTTTAGTTTGAAAAATTATAGATTAAAAAAAATCACGTATTTTTTTTTAAATATAGGATACTCAAAAACACAAAAATGCTACACGTAGAGGAGGGATTACTTAACTATACGGGGTAAAACCCAATTAAATTTCAACATTTACAAAATACAGAAAGAAATATTTAAAAATACACATTTTGATGTAACACCCTGATGTAGATAAGTAACCAAATACAGAAACACAATATTACTAAGTAATTTAGAGCACATGTTAACAATGAAAAAAGTTTTTAAAAACAATTTTTAAATTCACAAGTTTTTACCGGTTCTTGTTACATTCAAATGGACCAATGAATCCGATATACTTTATTTTAATTTGCTAATGGTCTTTTCCATTTAAAATACGCGATGGTTTGTAACTGTTAAATTTCTGTTCATTATTGTATTTAATGTTTTTTTTTTTAGTTCCAAAAGATGTTTTAAAATGAGTAAATCACAAAATCTAAAATGAAATATAATACGTGGTAGGAAAATATGACAACTCCGCTGGCAGCAATCTAAACCTATAGTGAATACTGGTGGATGCCAAGTAAGAACCTTAACACACCGGATTCAAGTATATATATATATATATATATATATATATATATATATATATATATATATATATATATATATATATATATATATATATATATATATATATATATATATATATATATATATATATATATATATATATATATATATATATATATATATATATATATATATATATATATATATATATATATATATATATATATATATATATATATATATATATATGTATATTGCTCCGTTCAAAATCTAATTTTTAGTGGATTTAAAGTGGTTTATATAAAAATTATTTAGTTTAATTGTAAATGTCAAAACCTTTCATTTATCGTATTGTGTTTTGTTTTTGTTCTTTTTTTAACTAAAATTACGTTAGAAGCAATGGATCCCTGTATTATTCGCAGCGAGCGTATAAATAGAAATAAACCCGGTATTCAATATAGTGCTGTTGCGAGAAATTTTATCACCGATAATGTATTTTGTCGAATACTCAGCTTGAAACATTGAAATCCGACGGAGCCTCGTGGAAATGCGCCCAGTGTCATCGATCGGAGATCTCGAACGGGCGTCGTCAGTCTATTGTGGTTATGTCATCTCAATTTTCTAGACCATCGTTGGGCAGTGGTGGTGGAAGGAATCTAAGTACATCGATAGGAACGGTGCAATGGAACGGAACACCGGCTATGTTGCTTGGTGATATGTTGGCGATATTATAGGCTTTACGCGATGATATGCAGTTAATAAGAACGGAATTTGGAGGGGTGCTGTCTCTTTCTGTAGTGCTAAAATTACCAATTTTGGGGTGAAACAAAATTAATGATTGCGTAAAGAAGGTAGACAGAATGGCTGTTGAACAAACTGACCTTAGTTCAAAAGTCGAAACTTTCAACGCTAAGATTAATGAGCTGGATCAAGCTACTCTATTTAAGAATATTGAGATTCACATAGTTCCGAAAAAAAAACGACGATAATGTATTTGACATCTTGCGAAGAAAATGTTCAGAATTGGAAATCAGCGTGGAAAAAAGCGATATTGAGTGGATTCATCTTATTCCCAATAATCCTGAATATACTTCCAAACAAAAATGTAAAAACATTATAGTAGGTTATGCTAACCGATAAGGAAGGGACAATGTTATAAGTACCTTTAAACAGAAAAGGAGACTAACTGACAATACCAATGTTGATCTTTCAATTGAAGGGCTTTCTGAAAAAAAAATCATAAATGAACATCTCACAGTACCAAATAAACTTCTTCACAACGCGGGAAGCAACTAGGAAAAAAGGATATAAGTTTGTTTGGGTTAAGAACGGAAATATATTTGCCCGAAGAAATGATGAAATTTTTCCTGCTAAACTAGCACCAAATAATATATGTTACTTGAAAATGGCTTTGAAACTTAAAGTTTACCTGCAGAACTGCAGAGGGCTCCGTATAATAACGTTTTATTTTTTTCATAATGTTCTATTTTACGACTATGATGTCTTCTGTTTTACAGAAACTTGGTTCAATGGCAGTGTGCTGTTCAGCTGAACTGTTTAGGGGTGAATTTCCATCGTATCAAGGATGAACTTTTCCGGATAGGGGTGTTGATTCTGAGTCTGATATTTTTTATAATAATGTTTAACAGTTTTAACTTTTTTCTATTTTCCTAAAGGTGCCAAAAACTTGATAACTAGCTATACAATTTGTTTACTGTATCATTTTGATATTTTAAAAAGTAAATAAGTTATAGCGGAATAAAATGTGGATAAGTTCAAATGAACATGCTGTACAAAATTTATATAAAGTCAAGTGACACTATTATTTATTATATTATATCACTAATTTGCCATTTTTTTTACTTTACACAATATTTTTCATAATATTTTAATTAATATCATCAAGCACCCCTTCTCAATTATGCGTCAGTCATTTAGCTACTACTAAAGATCACATTCATTTAGGTGACAATAGTTACTATAAACCATCGAGCTATTAACGTATGAATTATCTAAGTTGTAAACCGATGCTATAAATTACAGCTAATTTAAAAGCTTACCTTGATATATTGTTCAGCAACTCTGGCCAGGCTAATGTTAGCAACGAGTCTCTTACAAAAAGTTCCCAAGACGTCAAATGAGATTCGCTGAAGACGCGTTCCGATCGTTGTAATTTCGGTCGGACAGGTCGGGTTCTGTTTTCGGACATTTTTGGCAAAATAACGACGAATCTACCAAAAATCCATGACCTGTAATAAGTAGAACATGATATTAATTTAGATTAAATGAGTACATAAATAATAAAAAGACGCAGACATTCGATATCAAATCAGTACGGGCCTGAAATCATCACAAGAAGAAAATATTTCTTTCTTAAGAACATACCAATATCATGAATATGCAGAAGTTTAAGTAACCAATAATATAGATGTTCTTATGTTGCAACTTCTATAACTGAATTAAGAAAGGGTATGTAATTAACTGCATATTTTATGGTTTAAATTAAAGAATAGATTGGAGCGTAAGAACGTCACATTTGATTATCAGGCCGCCTGTGTCAAAAATTAATGGTTTTTTTCAGCTTTTAAGTAATGAGAAGTTTTATATCTTTGCAATCTCCGAAACGTGGTTAGTTGATAATTAATGATAGTATAGCGGACAACCAGGTTCAGGAGATGCTGAAAAACGTAGTCTGAGTGGTCCTTACCTCTTTTATTAGTTCCCAAAGATCGGAATAAATGACGTTAAACGTCACAGAATCGTTACAGATTTTAGATTATATAACCAAAAGTTAAAAGGTGAGAAATTTCCGTTGGCAAATATTACGGAAATTTTAGACTACTTATCCGGTGCGGTTTATTTTTCGCATCTCGATTTGCACAGGGATATTACCAACTAAACTGCTAAATGTCTTTATAAATGACCTAGTTGACTGTGTTCAAAACTACTGTATTTTTATTTGCTGATGATTTAAAAATGTTTAGAAAAGTAAGTTCTGTGTCTGACTGTTTGTTAATTCAAGAAGATATATATCGGTTGTTACTTTGGTGTACTGTGAATGGTTTGTCCTTTAATGTAACTAAATGTAAATGAATGCAATTTAACCGAATAAGGGCAACTGGGTTATTTAATTCTAGAATTAATGACATTAACGTGGGAAAGGTAGATGTTATTAGGTACCTAGGTGTTTATTTTGATAAAGAAATCACCTTTGCTTATCACATGGAAAGCTTGGTCAATAGAGCAATGAAAATTATTGGATTTATTTAATGCACTTTGAGTGATTTTGGTGATATAAATTACTTCAGGGTATCATATTGTGCTTACGTAAGATCAATTTTAGAATATGCTTCTCCTGTCTGGGCTCCTTTTTACAGGATTCATATCGAGCCGGTGGAAAGAGTGCAATGAAAGTTTCTGGGATTGATAGGATATAAAATGAAAATTAAAGTCGAAGATATTCATTATCCAACATCCAGTTGCTGCTAAACTTAAATTCGTTATAAAAAAGAAGAAAAATTCAAGATCTTTGTACATTGTATAAAATAACAAATTCCAATATTAATTGCCCAGAACTCTTAAATAAAATATCATTTTCAGTTTTATCAAGACAGGCGCGTAGTAAAACACTCTTTCATGTACCTTTCCTTCGTACTAACTATGGTACTTCATGTTCAACTACTAGGTTCTGCAATATTGGAATTAATTTTTCTGGTAGAATCAATTTAGATTTTTTCAGTGTAGCTTTTAACTCCTTCATAAATCAAATAAAAAGGGAGATTAATGTGAATAAATTATGAAAATACAAATTTATTTAGTAGGTTTAATCATATAATATTTTTTTAAATTTGTATGTATGTAATGTTTTATAGTTAGGTTTAGGATTATTTTAAATCAATTTGTGAATGGCATTGCCGTAAGTAAATAAAGCTTCATCCTGCAAGTAGGCCCTATACAGCCTTTATAACGGACAGAGGACAATTTCAGATTTTCAAGGTTGATGACTGTAACAATGGCGGGACACATGTTTCGTCTATTTAGACGATTTGATAGTTTTTGGACATTCCTTACAGAACCATAATCAAAATTTAATTAAATATCTTCAACGACTTAGGCAAGTAAATCTTAAACTCAATCCAAGCGAATATGAATTTTTGAAAAAGAAAATCTTATATTTAGGTCATTTAATTTAATCTGAGGGTATATTACCTGACTCTGAAAATACAAGGGTTATTTCTCAATACTTATTTCCAAAAAATCTGACGAAAGAAAATGTTTAGTTGTATTTGCAAATTAATACAGAAAATGTATTTAAAATTTTGCATAAATTGCCCATCCTTTAAATAGACTAGCTAGAAAAGAAATCATTTTTAAGTAGTCTAAAGAATTTCAAAATTCGTTTGAAACTTTAAAACAGGCTCTTATTAGTCTACTCATGTTAGTACCTTTTTTAAAAAATAACCAGTTTGTTCTTAGAGCAGATGCAAGTGAGTTGTGTTAGACTCAGTACGGTCAAACGCAGATGATGCATTTGCTTCCAGAACTCTAAATAAAGCAAAAATAAACTATTGTACAACAGGGAAAGAATTATTGGCGATCGTGTGGTCATGTAAACATTTTGGACTATATATAAACCGGTAAAAAATTGATAATAACGGACCATCATTCCTTAATATACCTTTAGTACTAAAGCTCAAGCAACAGAACCCTGGCCGCTACGTGAAAATAAATTTATTGAATTAAGGCTTAATAACCAATTAAACACTGAATTAAACACAGAAATACGTCGGACTTAGATACGTCGTTGAGGCATCTGGCTAAATTATGTAAAAATTACTATATTCCAGAATTAATTATTATATTAAATAATGGATTTAATCAGTTTTTAAATGTTATTAAATATAAAAACAAAAAATCTTAAACTAAACTTTTGGTCAATCATGAGGGACGACGTTGAGGATTTTGTCAAAGAATGTGACGAATGTCAAAGGTACAAGTATTCAAAACCAAACGAACAACGATTATCTAAGTAACAAATTTCAATAAACGTAATTTTTTGGCGTTAATCGATTTCTTTAGAAAGGAATTTCTCATTTGAAAATAGTTTAAAAGACTGGTAATGCCCAAAATTGCGACATATCATGGATGTCGCACTTTAAAAGTAGCTGGCTTATTAATATTTAACTACCATGTGGTTAGACTACCTATATTACACAGAAAATAAAAATTGGGGAAAATTGGACGAAAATGCAGATTGTTTATCTGTAATAAAGCACAGCCGTTACACAATGAAAAAATACCTAATTTGTTTAATAAAAACACAATGAAAAATTAATTTGTTAAATTAATTACTTCTTTAAAAAAAACTTAAACAAAAATTTTGGGTGTATTTTTACGGTTATTGTTTATTCGATATGTTGCAAAATTGCACTGTTGAGATCAACAGGCAGCATAGTAGTAAATTAGGTAAAGAAGCGCACACTAGCTAAAATCGATTGATGCAGATTAACTGAGCGATAATCCGATTGCAACATGACGTATTTCGGCATATTGTTTTTTTACAGTTGCAAACTGAAAATATCGGGGCGAACAAATAATACATATGTATTTTAGGAATTAGCTTTTTATTTATCCATTAAATTTTTAGATTTAAACTAATACAAATAAAACGAATTAGTTAAATATTGTTTTGCAAACACAATGAAAATATTTCTATAAAATTTCTACATATTTCTCATTTTAATAAATATTTTATTACGTTAGAATACCGTTAGTCAATCTATATATTTTAAAACGAAATTTCGTACAAATACGCACATTTGTAGAAATTAATGACCATACTTTCAATTACAAATTGAAGCCAATATTCTTATATATACAAGCTATCCCCTAATTGTTTTGGTGATAGAAAAAGGTTTTTATTTGTAGGTTTACTTTTGCTTTTCATGAAATTCTCATAGGTTTCTTAATATTTCTAAAATTTCTATACAAGTCCTTCAAAAAATCACAGTGTTAAAAACAAGAGTACTGTACCATTACTTCCAAAGATAAATTAGTTCTGTTTAAACATTAAATCGTGATAATGTGTTGTCTGTGTATATTTAAAACGCTGCCAGAAGGCTAAATTATATTTTTTTAGACACTTTAGTGTAGTAGGTAAATAGAATTTCTGAAATTCCAACTTCTGAGGCAGCTAAATTAAAGACGCTGCAAATACAAGTCAAAAGGCTATTACAATTTTTTTGATAATATATTTACTTTTTGACGCATTTTTTTAGGTATTTACCATTAATTTCCTCAAAATCTAAGTCTGCTATAAAAAACTTGTAAAAGCTCTTTGACTTATATTTGCAGGCTATTTAATTTTGTTGTCTCATAAGTTGGATATTCTTTTTTTGATGTTTTCCAATCTTCTATTTTTGTATTTATTTCGCGTTCTGTATATTAAATAAAATTCTTTTTTTAAATTAGTTTTATTTTTCAAATAAGCTCTTTAGGAAGAATAACTTTTTCACAACCACAATTAAAAAAGTTGTCCATATGTTACCGAAATTTACGCACACACTGTATATACACCGTCGGCCAAATTTATTTGGCACATAGTTTGGTTATTCATTTTCCTTTTCCTGTTTAGCCGATTTTAATCATTTTTGGATTGGCTGTAGACCCTTTGATTAATAAAACACAGAATGGGTAGCGCTCATGCATGAATAGTAAAAAATATAGCGCCCACAATCCTAAACGTCTGGCCCCGCCTCATTAGAATTTATCAACGAAAATGGCCCCAGCACACCCAAACACAGGCGTAGCGTGTAGGGGGTCATACATTAGGTGATCTCAATTAAATATTGAAAAATATGAAACAACTTATTGGTAGGTAATACTAGTTAAACCGAATTACATTTCGTCAACATGGTTAAATAAAATATAGGTAACCTTAAACTCAATGAGTAAACAATATTGCAACGTATATTTCTAGAACCATCTTAAAGTTGGTAAAAAATATAATTATTTGAAATAGGATTAATATCCACTACACATCAGAGCGACATTTAAATAAACAGATAAATTATTTCTCTTAGCAAAAGTAAATAAATTCGTTTTTTTTTACCACCAGAGGTTGTAATATAACATTACTCTCGGCGATTGAATGCGTAAAATTAAACATTTTGGCCATAGAGTGCAGACATCACTTTTGAACCCAAAAATATAGTTAACACATTTAAAAATGTTTGCTTCTAGTTTAGGGTGATACAAATTTTTCTTTTGTATTTCAGGCACAAAATACCATTTTAGACATCGATTAAATTGATCTCCTGTTTTAATTTAAATATCACAGTCTAAATATATGTGCAAGCATTTTTTATAAGAGAGGCACACGTTCTGTTTACAAATGAACCACATGCAGGCAAAGGGTAAAACTGTTACATCATATATCTCGGTATTTTTTAAAAGTTTTTAATACTTGTTTTTTCACCTAATAACAATTTTTCCGAAAGAGCTATTTTTTCTTCCCTTAATTACGAAACATATAAACCTAAACTTTATTTTCTCTATACATGATCTTTAAACTACAGTTTATAGCTAAAATTGAACTCAATATATTTAGATGAATAAAAGATAAACCTACAGGGTAGTCTGTTATAAAATAAAACTTAAATAAATACATTGAACACAATACATTTCTCCACAGTAATTATATTTATTAATTAAAACATGTTTAATGTGTTAGGAATTACTAAAATTAAAGGTACTGCAGAAAATTTAAACAGACGGTTTAATTAAAAATATATTTAACGTATTCAAAATTGGGTGTATAAGTAGGTAAAAAATGTAGTGTCTATTCTTAGTTTTGATCTGTTCGTGTAATGAAAAAATTGGTAAAGTTCTTATACCCAGAACTGCCCTCGATATGAATCTTTTCTTTAGTTTCGTACAGTCTTATTGTATTTAACACTTATATACTGTTTCTTGAAACATTTTTATTGGGCGCCATTTTGTTCCACCGTACTGGATTCATATTGCCATTGTGAATTTTTGGGTATAATTTATAAAGAGCTTAAATAATTAGTTTTTACACTAATTTTTTAAAGACCGCAATTTTCTTGCGTCATTTTGAATTTGTACTAGTTGATCCCTATATTATATTGATTTTTATGCTATTACAATACTTCTCTTTCAACAAAATAATAGTAATCTAATAATAAAAAGACAATTGGATTTATTGTTTCCAAAAGTTAACAAATTCGGTAAGTTAGCTTTACCCGTAACATCCCTCGTAATAAATCTTTTTACTTATTAAGGAAATGAAATATAACAGTAACTGCGAGCTGAACTGAACTCCGTCATGCTTTTTTTCCTTTACAAAAGAAAGAATTCATAAAAAGGAAAGTTAATTTATATATTTGCTATATATTTAATTTAATTTTGTATTATTTAGTTCGTTATTATTATGAACATGTATGTTTCGTAATTTTATTTACACAGTCTATCAAAAAATAGAATATGTTATTTATTGTTTTCCTCTATTAAAAGAAGCATTTATTCTAGAAAAAGCAATTTTGCCGAATTCTTAAATATTTTATTAAGCCGACATTTTGCATTAAAATTGTATTAGTTTATCCCTGCTTTACGCTTGATTATTGTGTAAAATGTCAAATCAATTATATAAAAGAAACCGTTCTTCCTCGACTTTTTTTAACATTTCATTACGCCACCATTTTATTCTACCATAATGGCTTCTCACCAATATTTTAATAGGTAATCCTTAATATCACACTCAATTTTTGTGCAAGGCTTAAGATCCCTTGAATAAGATAGTTTATTTGCTAATTTTTTAACATTTTATTAGGTATCCCAATAATATAACGACTTATTTTTCAGCAAAATTTAAAGCCAATCGAAAAAGTAGTTTTTAGCCATTCTGCGCACAGGCAGATCAACGAAAATGGGAAAACATGTTTTTTTGTTGCCTTTCGAAGGGTAATTTTTCACAAATACAAAACTTTCCACTTACGAGGGTAATAATAAGGCTTAACATGATTTTTTTTGTCGTTTATATTGCGATTGTTTTCACGCAGTTTCGAATTGGGTTCTGTGTGCATTTTGGCGGTGATTTTTTTAATAGTTACAATCAAGTACAAACGCGATTTTTCGACAACATCAAACATTAAAAAGAGATTTTATAATAAATTTACATCATTAACATTAAAATATAAATCAGTTAATTTTGTTTGGGTTGGGTTAAAAAGTTTCTAAATGAAAAATGTATATTCAAAAATTTAAAATTTTTTAAATTTAATCTCTAAACCGTGTTTTAAAACAAAAGTGTTATACATAATAAAAATGTGGCCGAAAAAATGTAGTGTCTATTCCTAGTTTTGATCTGTTCGTGTAATGAAAAAATTGGTAAAGTTCTTATACCCGGAACTGCCCTCGTTATGAATCTTTCCTTTAGTTTTCGTACCAAGTCTTTTATTATTGTATTAACACTTATATACTGTCTTTTGAAACATTTTTATTGGGCGCCATTTTGTTCATTTTGTTCCAACGCACTGGATTCATATTGCCATAGTGGATTTTTGGGTATAATTTATAAATAGTTTAAATATGTAGTGATTACATTGAATTCGTACCAGTTGATCCCTATATTATATTGATTTTTATACTATTACAATACTTCTTTTTTAATAAAATAATAGTAATCTAATAATAAAGAGACAATTGGATTTATTGTTTCCAAAAGTTAACAAATTCGGTAAGTTAGCTTTACCCGTAACATCCCTCATAATAAATCTTTTTACTTATTAAGAGAATGAAATATAACAGTAACTGTGAGCTGAACTGAACTCCGTCATGCTTTTTTTCCTTTACAAAAGAAAGAAATCATAAAAAGGAAAGCTAATTTATATATTTGCTATATATTTAATTTAATTTTGTATTATTTAGATCGTTATTATTATTATGAACATATATGTTTTGTAATTTTATTTACACAGTCTATAAAAAAATAGAATATGTTTTTTATTGTTTTCCTCTATTAAAAGAAGCATTTATTTCAGAAGAAGTAATTTTGCCGAATTCTTAAACATTTTATTAAGCTGACATTTTGCATTAAAATTTTACCAGTTTATGCCTTGATTATTGTGAAAAATGTCAAATCAATTATATAAAAAAAACCTTCCTTCCTTGCCTTTTTTTAACATTTCATTACGCCATCATTTTACTCTACCACAACGGCTTCTCACCAATACTTTAATAGGTAATCCTTAATATCACAATCAATTTTTGTGCAAGGTTTAAGATCCCTTGAACAAGATAGTTTCTTTGCTAATTTTTTAACATTTTATTAGGTATCCCAATAATATAACCACTGATTTTTCAGCAAAATTTAAAACCAATCGAAAAAGTAGTTTTTCAGCCATTCTGCGCACAGACAGATCAACGAAAATGGGAAAACATGTTTTTTCATTGCTTTTCGAAGGGGAATTTTTCACAAATACAAAACTTTTTACTTACGAGGGTAATAATAAGGCTTAACATGATTTTTTTTGTCGTCTATATTGCGATCGTTTTCACGCAGTTTCGAATTGGGTTCTGTGTGCATTTTGGCGGTGATTTTTTTATTAGTTACAATCAAGTACAAACTCGATTTTTCGACAACAGCGTGGGGTCTAAAAAATTGCTACAATTTTTGTAACCTACTTTTCAGTTAAAGCAAACATGAATAAAAAAATGAGTATTATTAAAACTTAATCTATGTGCCTGAAATTAATATGATATTTGCATATATTTAAAGTATTTTCAAATAACACAGTTCAGCCTGCATATATTTTGCTTTATTGATTTAATACAGGTATGTAAAAATTTAATACTGTTCGTTAACTAAAAAATAACATAGGAACAAAGACGCGGAAAAATATTTAATATGACTATTATGTTTAGATTTCCAAATCAACCGTTGTTGATTCAGCCAAACGCTACTGGTTCGTTATTTGTTTATATTGATAAAAAAGGAGGGTAGAAAAAAGTTTTTCACACACCTGGCATTTATAAACGATATTAGTTACAAAAAATAAAGCCTCTATTAACTATAACGACATAAAAATCACATAAAATACACTACAAACGATACATCGCTGCTAGTTGTTCAGAAATTTGACACACACAAACCGTTATCCAGTTTAGGCATATGATTTATAATTGTACGTCGGTGTTTACATGTACATACATACTCCTTATTTGGCGGTATTTTACTAAGAAATTCTTAATTTTTGACAAAAATATACAAAGAATAAGGAATTTTCATAACCCAACAGTGTCGGAAGCTCAAACTCATGTTTCTGACAATATCATAGCTTATTATATTATTAATATATGAATTGCACTTGTGAAACTTAAAATTCATAAGAAAATTTCATAATAATTTATCATTCAAAAAGTGCACCTCTCATAAGTCAGAATGGATTATACAAAATTTAGCATAAAATAAGGGTGCCATGACTGCAATGCGGCGGCGCACAGTGCTTTCAGCAATGGACAATAATCACAAAACAAAGTAATAATTATTTATATTTTTATAACATCAATATAAGTATAAGTATCCAAAACACGCATTACAAAGTTTATTTAAATCAGGTCATCCTTGATTAGCACTGTAGAGACAAATGAATTTCGATCAACGCCTAGCTGTCAGTTTAACAATAATTTGCTTGCGTTCAGAACGGAGTTTTCATTAACGAGTTATTGTTGAAACTGTTCACTCTAAAAAGAAAATCGCTATGGATTGTCAAGCTCCAGGTAGGTTTATTAAATTTTAACTATATATTTAATTGTTGAGTCCAAATGTACGATTTTACCTGATATTTTAATTAGCAATAACAGATTAGTTGTTAACACAACTATATTTGAAAACTTTGGTAAAGGTTTACAAAATATCTCTAAATATCTCTTTCTGATACTGTTTTAGTTAAGTAGGAGAAAATATAAGGTTTCAGATTTTGTATCGATATTCTGCCCCTACCTGCCACCACAGGTAATTTCAGATATTTTATTTCAGAGTGTATTTATATCAAAAACGCTGATCTGGTAGATGTTTGGATAACTAGTTCACATAGTCATCGCCAGCAAAACACATTTAACAAAATATGTGAAATACTTGATTTAACAGATTGTTCGGAAGAATTAACGGCACGAATTTCAAAGATGGGTAGAATTTTTTGCATGAAAATGACTAAACTGTGGCAGGAAAGCTCTAGAACTCGAGAAAGATTTATAAAGCGCAACAAAAGTTGGCTAAGCAAACCGGTAGACACATCAAAAGATTTTGTGGCTTTTAAAAGACCTCAAGTGCAACCATTACAACCGTTGGCGTTGCAACCACGATCAAGTCAATCTCGAGGAAGACCCACCGTCCCTTTTGAGGAAGCTTCTACAAAAACAAAAAAAAGACGCGTCTTAGATTTAATACAAAGCAGATCTCAAGCTGAGCTTAACTTTGCTGCTAATTTGGCTGGTAGCTCTAATAATCAAGATTCCTTAGATAAGGTTTTGACACCACGTCAGGCTTTAGCCCTGTGCTTGGACCTAGACTTATCCGAAAGAAAATACTTAGCTTTAAGGTCAGTAGTTAATGCTTTGCACAAGGATTGCTTTCCAAGTTTGTACGCTTTAAACATTGCAAAAAAAGCATTTTTGCCGTCTCAAATTAATACTGATGAAGTCAGTTCTGAAGTAAATTTACAAGATCTTCTAGATAAAACCGCAGAAAGTATTCTAAATGTTTCAAGCGTACCGAGTGGGAAAGAATTAAAATTAATTTGTAAGTGGGGCTTTGATGGCAGTAGTGGGCATAGCACATATAAGCAGAAGTTCAGTAATGACCAACATACGGATGAATATATCTTTCTAATTGCACTAGTGCCATTAAAATTGATTAATACTTGCACAAATGAGGATGTATGGGTAAATATGACAAGTTCCTCGACCTTGTTTTGTCGACCAATAAAGTTTATTTTTGCTAAGGAAAATACTGAGTTAGTGCGATTGGAAGAGCAAAAAATGATAAAAAATATCAATTTGCTGAAAGTATCGACAATAAATATGCACAATCAAACTTATAATATAACTTTCGAATTAATTTTCACTATGTTGGACGGTAGTGTAACTAATATTCTTTCCGGCACCAACTCAGCATCCAGGTGCATCATTTGTGGCGCCACCCCAAAGCAAATGAACCACGAAAACGTTGTCAATCGGTCTGTAAATAGGGAAAACTTTCGTTTTGGCTTATCCACACTTCACTGCTGGATACGTTTTTTTGAGTGCCTTTTGCATATTGCGTATAGACTCCCAGTAAAAGTATGGCGGTCGAAGGAAATGAAAATAAAAAAATAGTAGAAAATAATAAAAAACGTATCCAGTCAGAATTTAAATCGAAGATGGGACTGATTGTGGATAAGCCAAAACCGGGATATGGCTCCACAAATGATGGAAACACCGCAAGGCGTTTTTTTTTAATCCCGATCTCAGCTCGGAGATAACAAGTATCGACAAGGAACTTATTGTTAAGTTTTCGTTGATACTTAGGATATTGGCTAGCGGGTACCATGTTGAATTAGAAAAGTTTCGGAGTTTGTTACAGGAAACTCGTAATTTGTATATAAATTCTTACAGTTGGTATCATATGCCTGCAACTGTCCACAAAGTCTTGATTCATGGGTGTGAGATAATAAGTGCTTTCGACTTACCTATTGGACAACTGTCAGAAGACGCCTTAGAACCAAGGCACAAGGAAGTTAGGAAAAACCGATTATCTCACACCCGCAAATCATCACGAACTAATTGTAACAAAGATTTGATGAACATATTATTGCTGACATCAGAGCCCTTACTATCAATAAACCGAAAAGTTATGAAACAGAAAACTAGCAAATATAACAATGAAATTAATAAATATCTAAAAAAAAAATGATTTAGTTGTTTCAGAAGATTTAAATTTGGAATTCAATGTTTCTGAAATATTAAGCAATGAAAGCGATTCGGACTAATAATTAGCTCAGAGTTTAACGTTTGTTATTTATTTTATGTTTAAAAATTTTAGTAATTAAGTGTTAGTGTAGTTTAAATAGTATTTGTTATATTTTAATTTTGTGTTTTATAATAAAAACAAGTTACAATGGCTTATAAACGCACATTTTTCTTTTTGACCCTCTATGTCAATGTTACAAATCTTAGTTGTAAGTTTTTCTGGACACCCTGTATGTGATTAACTTAGAAAATTATGTGCAAAATGTTTTCGCCTAAGTAAAAAAATAACAATTTTGTCAGAAATTGTATTATGACCGCCAGAGGTAAGTGGTATTATTTTTGTCCAATAATCTCTACTACTCGAAGCACTGAGCGGCGTGTCCCGAACAACAATTGCCGTCAACAGTAATGTCATATAATTCATTATAGCAAATCTCATCTTCAAAGAATTTATCAGTCTAAAAAATAAGGCTTTACAAGTCTGCTATTAACCATACCTTAGAAGGAGATGAAGCCCGCCGATTAGAATTCTATTTGATAATGGGACAAAAAACTTAGAGGGTGGTTTCTGCGCAAAACACTGGGTATTGGACTAGAGAAAAACCAAATCCCATTAACTTGTTACAGTTAGATTGTCATCTATGTTTGTCAGTACATAGGGCAGTAAAATTCAGTAAAATAAATCTTCGCTTGACACTTTTTTCATTTTTTTAGTATTGTATCTTTTGTGATATCTAAGTCATAATCTAATTTATAATTAAAAACACTCTTTTACACTATATTCAGGCTTACATTTACCATTGATACCTAAGTAACAGAAATAATGCTAGTTTCAGAAATTTCTTGTCACAAATAGCCGGAAGCAAAAGTACAAATTTAGAACCGTATGTGAATTTACTTTATTTTTGGTAGAGCCAATGTAATATACTCGCATATTGTACTGGATTATCATGTAATTACTGTTTTATATATAAAATTCACTTTAAGATCTTCCAATTAATAGGAATTAACATTTTTAATATGCTGTGACTCGAAGACTAGGTCAACAAGACAAACAAATGAAGGTAAAATCTAAGTGACATATGGTTCTGATAAGATAATCTAATAGAACATTCAAAAATCTACCTGTATATAGTTTTCTTGCGTTAATATTCTAAGATTCCATTTGTTTATATTAGTTAGTTCAGAAGAATTTTGTTGTTTACATGTCAAATAGCATATCACATTTTGTTCACAAATTTCACAACCACGTAAATCTAAACACAAATGTTTTTTTAATAACTTGGTTCACTATTTTGCATTAATTAGTAAGGTAAATTTGTTCATTATTATATATTACGAAATCTACAAGATTTGCTTTTTTATTGTTTATCAGTTGTCAGATTTTTACACGGGGTTATGATAGGTCAGTTCAAAACCACATGCTTTCAATCGATAGAATAATGCAGTCAAAATAAGTATAGAAATGGAAGTATTCTCTCTCTTTTTCTTTCTTATTATAAGTCCTATTGATTTGACGTATCGGCGAGCTAATATTACTAATTTAGATGGTTATTCTTTGGTTGGACAAAATACAGGGTAGCTTGGATTAGTTGAGGAGTAATAATATATTTTCATCCCTTTCCAATACCATGGATATAAGGCTATTATTTTTGTTATAAACCGAACTGGAATTTGACAAGTTAATATTTAATTTAGGGGATTTATTGTACCAACATTATTTTGCTGATACCGTTGATTGAAGGAAAAAGGAAGATGCGCAACCTGATGGGCGAATTCGTGGCACAAAAGGTGTCCGAGATGTAGCTGGCGACATCGTCGCCGCCAGGAAAGGTGTCCGAGATTTGCTTGGCGCCGCGGGCTGCCAGTCGTTTACAGCGAGACAACGGATAGATCGGATAATCGGCGGAGATGTACGAATCGCTTACCTGTATCACCGTATTTAAATTCGTAGTTTATATACGGTGCCTGTATTGTTTACATCATAATGGTTATCGTTTTTTTGCTCGTTTTCGAGTCAAACTCGTGAATTTTTAGCTCTACGAAACTAGAGTTCGTTTCATTCTTGTGAAACTGTTAATTAAAGCAAGTATGTCTGCCAGAAAAATAGAGTGTGCGTATGTGGATGCAACAATAAAAGAAAAAATAAAAATGATTTGGTGAGCTTTAAATTCCCCGTGACGAGGCCCGACATTCTCTGTCAATGGGTATGAAACTGTGGCAATGTTGAATAAATAAACGTTTATGTGAAAATCATCTTTCTAAACGCGATATGTATTCAAGTGGCGAAAGACAATTACTGAAGAAAAATGCCGTTCCTATATTTTGGAAAGGTAAGTGTTTTTTATTTTGAATCTTATTTTTGGAATGTCCTTGCTAAAATTAAATTGAAATAAAGAATAAACTACGCAGGGTCCTAACAATCTTACAAGTGTTACCTCACATGTATTGGATGTTTTTTTGAAACTCTGAGTATTGGAACTTTCTTCTCTTGATTGTATACTATATATACCAATAGTATAAAGAAATAATGGGGATTCTGCCAAAAAGTTTATAATACATTTTTTTTCTAATAGCCAAGCTTTCGAAATAACTCAATTCTTCTTTAGGGCTCTATAATAACCTAATTATCAGAAGATTTAGGACTTTTTTTTACAATTAAAAATTACTTAAACTAATTAAAATGCAAAGACAATATTGAGGGAATTTTCAGAAAATATAAAATTGAATAGATTTTAACTAACTAAAATTTTGACATTATTTGACAAGAAATAAACAACTTAAAACCAATTGTTTTTCTATTAAATAATAATGACAGAAATACGTTAAATATGTCAAATATATAATTTTATATTTTCTGAAAATTCAGTCAAAGTTGTCCTTTTATTTTAATTAGTGTAAGTACTTTTTAATTGTAAAAAAGTCCTACATTTTCTGGTAATTATGATATTATAGAGCCCTGAAGAAGGCATAAATGATTTTAATTAATTTTAAAATATCGAGGAAAATTTTCATTTTATAATTTTGACAACCTGTAATATCCAAACGGTTTGACTTAGCGAAAGCCCGGAGCAAAACGGTTGGCACGTTCCTATTTTATTTTTACTTCCCTCGTAAAAGGGAGATATTGAAATCGTGAAAAAATCACCCTCCAAGGTTTCAAGGTCTCTAGATACCGAAAAACATGTTTTGCCTGTTCGCGGCATAGCTAAAAAAGTACTTACCGGATTGACTTCATATTTTGAACAAAAATTAAGGGTTATCTGGGGATGACATGGTAACATTTTGGTAAAAATCCAATATGGCAAAACGAAATGGTGCCTTACTGAAATGTTATAAAAAATTTTACTAAAAAATTACTTATCCAATTTATCTAAAATTGTGTACAGAAATCAAAAAATCAAGAACAAAAAGGCGGTTTAATAAAATATTCTAAAATTCAGCCTGAAAAACTACTTAATGGACGGATTTCAAATTGTGTTTCATAACTAATAGTGGTACAGAGTAGAACTAGTAAAGCTGTGCTACTAATTAAAAATAGCGAAACACCATGGCGGCCAAATAAAATATTTATAATCGCGAAAAAATCACCGTTTCAGACTTTACATATTTTCAGGATTTAGCGTTCCTAGATTCCAAAAAATATTTTATCAATTTCCTCGGTCCGTCTGTCGGTTTGCCTGTCTGTGTCTCAGTTCGCGGCATAGCTTAAAAACTACTCATTAGATTGACTTCAAATTTTAGTCAACAATTGATGGTCACATGTGGGTGACCTGGTAATGTTTTGATAGAATTCCGATATGCCGGAACCAGATGGCGACCTAGTGAAACGTTAAAAAAATTACTACTAAAAACTAATTATCCAATTTCTTCAAATTTTGCCCAAAAATCATGGGAATGAACGCTGTAACATTTTGGTATGAATATAAGATAGAAATAGATAGTTTCCTTTCCTGACCGTGGTGGTAAGTTTAATATTTACTATTTCAATTCAGTGAAATAATTCAAAACGTGTTAGTGCTTTTTAATATTTGTTGTAAAATCCATATATTTAAAACACTGAGCTAAAGTTTTCAGCAAGTTCGTGACAGAGTTGTACTGCACCGATTTATATGATTTTTTTTAAATGATCGTCTGGTAACCGAGACCTTTCACATCTATTTTTTGTATTGTATTCAGGGTGTTTCAAAAAAATCGAGTCACGGTTTAATCACGATTCTGCTCAAACTGCTTGACGAAAAAACATGCATTGGTTGGTAGTAGAAAGTAGAGGTTGGATAAGAAGGAATTTTTCAAAACTTGGCGGTGAAACTGCCTCTCAAATATTACAATATTTTTTATTTAAAAAAAAAACGGTTGGTTTTTCGACAAAACCATTAAGCTCGTGTATTTTATTTGGTTATTTAACATATTTTAAGGTTTCTTAAAAATGTGTACAGGGTGTTTCAAAAAACTGGGCCACTGATTAAGCACGATTCTGCTCAAAAATCAAATTTTAAGGGGATGAAACCGCCATTTAAATAATACAATATTTTTTATTTAAAAACGGTTAATTTTTCAAAACAACGCTTGATCAGGTATATTTCATTTTATTTTTTAAAAATGTATACAGGGTGGTCCAAAAAATCGGAAATAATTTATAAACAAAAATCTCTCAAGCCCCTGTTGACAAAAATTGAACGAAAATGCAAAAACGTGGTTTCTAAAATTAAAAAAAAATAAGGCGATCTAAGTGCCTACCTACTTATATCCCTTTCGTTAGCGTCATACGCGAACGAAATCGCGGGACCTGGTTAACATGTGTTTAATTCACGAAAACAATTTAAGGAAAAAATGCGTTAAGCAGAAATTTGGACGTTTCGCATAATTATTTAAGTAATACCAGCAAAATGGCATTAACAAAAATATACTATGCTAATATTTAAAAATCTACAGGTATAGCGCGCGCTAAAATTTAAAATTAAATAACTAAATATAACTTTTATGTTAGTATGTAAAAAAACACAGACAGGCCGATGGAATTGAGAAAAGATGTTTTTCGTCATCTAGTGACCATAAAACGTGAAGATCCGAAAAAATCTCCGATAGTGATTTTTCACAATAACAATACTTCCCTTTTACGAGGGAAGTAAAAAGAACACCAGTTGCGTAAATTGTATGTCTTCAATATTTATGGATAGTACTTATTTAATAGTTAAATGTAAGTTTATTTTAACATTTTTTTCTAAATTTTCATTTTCTTTTTAATGCAAACTTTGCATATTTTTTTATCTTTTGTTTTTATTATGTATTATTTTTTAAGTACATGTTTTGTTAGAAAATTTTGAAATAAAGTTATTTTATTTCAACTTTGCTTTTACTTATCTATGCCCTAAGTCATTGTAAAAAAAAATAAAAATCTTCTATGAACAATATTTTTCTTTAATTTTTCATTTAAAAAAAGGGAAAATGGCTCACATGGTGTACAGGGTATCCCAATTCTAGGAGGGAGAAGCTATACGAGATATGGAAAAGTGTAAACTGTAAAAAAATTGCTCAAATTTGAAATTGAGGGTATTTATAGATATCCGGAAAAATAGAGATCTTTGAAAATCCTTTTAATTTTCTACCGAGTTTTTTAAAAAGATATTTTTAAATAAATGTCACATCATCACAGCCACCTTTTTCCCTCTACCAAAATACGTTATTAAGTTCACGATGCGATGATTAATCTCCGAACGACCATCATAAACTTTGCTTTTTAAATAGTCAAACATTTTGTGTTCTTCTTAATAAACAGAAATTTTAATTCTAAATCTAACAGCATATCACACCTAACATTTTTCCGATATTTCGGACTAAAAAACCATCATCAATGCTAGTTAATAATGATTGCCGAGGAACAGAAAGCCCACGTTAGGTAAAAAATTCAATTACCTACGTCATCTTAAAGTGGGCAAAATGTGATAATGGAAATGTAAAATTTATTTATCTCTACCTCTTTTATTAGAATCAGAAAAGAAGTACCTAATTCAAAAATATTTCACTTTTTTGTTCTGCTCCGGAATTAAAAATCTATTCTCATTGCCATTTATTTTCGTCGACAATATGACGTGATTAGATTTTTGACCCGATATTTCGTTCCTCATCATAAATAGCACTGATGAAGGATTTTGTTAGTCAGAAATATTGGGACATCCTGTAACTTTATTCGTTCAGAATAATGTAAAAAATAAATTTTGTCTTAAAAAAAAAGGTAAGTAACAATAATTTGTAAATTAAAATTTCGATTTTAACGTAGACCTAAAACAATCTGCTTTATTTCGTATTAATAAAGTAGCACAAGGATTTTTTTTCTATATTTACAGAGGAAATGTCTCAAGCAGAAATTTGGACGTTTCGCATAATTATTTAAGTAATAGCAGCAAAATGGCGTTAACAAAAATATATACTAACATTTAAAAATCTGCACGTATAGCGCGCGTTAAAATTAAAAATTAACTAACTAAATATAACTTTCATGTTGTAGTATGTAAAAAAATCGGTAAATTCCTTTACCCGGAACTTCCCTCGTTATGAATTCTTACTTTTATTAAGTTATGTGTTACATATACTGTCTTTTCACTTTTATTGGGCGCCAATTTGGTCCTATTGGATTCGCACCAATATGTTTACCATTTCCTTTCTATCTATGCCACATTTGACTTTTGGGCATAATTTAAAATAAATTCAATAAGTATCCCATTTTCACATTTAATTTTTCTGCAAAATTTAAAATCAAATGCTCAAGAGGTTTTACGCTGATTTTTTAAAAATTTTATTTGGCGGTTTTTTTTGTTTTGCTTTCTTAAAATGAAACCAATATTATCATCTTTGTCTACTCCGTTGGTCCGCAGATATTAAGTTTCAGAATGGTTTTCATTAACGATCTCCTTGTTGTTATATTAGAGTGGTGTATTATTTGGCGTTAGGATCCAGTAAAAAAACAATCTTTCGTCAATTTATTGTTGCATCCTCAGGGCACATAGATTTTCCATCCTGCATGAAAGTCATATTAGTCTTTATCTACTCCATTGGTCTGCAGATATTTCCTAACCCAAAAAAATACACCACCATAACATAACCACAAGAAGACTGTTAACGAAAACCATTTAGAAATTTAATTCTGGGAAATATCTGCGAACCAACGGAGTAGGTATAGACTGATAATAGGGGTCTCATGCAGTATCTAAAATGTGTGTCCTGAGGACGCAACAATAAAGTTGCGAAACGTCGAAAATTAAAAAAAAGACATTTGCTTATTTACTGAGCTCTAATCCCAAATAATACACTACTCTAACATAAAAACAAGAGGATCGTTAACGAAGACCATTTAGAAACTTAATATAGGAAATATCTGCGGTCCAAGGTAGTAGGCAAAGACTGAAAATATGGGTTTCATGCAGGATATAAAATCTATATGTGTCCTGAGGATGCAACAATAAATTTTCAAAACGTCGACATATTTAAAAAGTCTTTTATTTGGATCCAAAACCATTTAGCAAATTAATATCTGGGAAATATCTGCGAACAAACGGAATACGTAAAGACATAATATGGGTTTCATACTGGATATAGAATCTACATATGTATCCTGAAGATGCAACAATACAGTTGCGAAACGTCGACTAGTTACAAATAGACTTTTGTTTTTTTTTTTACTAGATTCTAACCCCAAATAATACACCACTCTAACATAAAAACAAGAGGATTGTTAACGAAAACCATTTTGAAACTTAATATCTGGGAAATATATGCGGAACAACGGACTAAAAGTTCTGTTAATATGGGTTTCATGCCCGATATTATATATATATATATATATATATATATATATATATATATATATATATATGTCCTGAGGATGCAACAATTAATTGCGAAACATTGACAATTTATAAAAAACTTGTTTTTTTTAACTGAATCTCAACCACAAATAATACACCACCCTAACAAAAAATGTTTAACATTGTTCTGCTATATTGGATTTTATATTATCAGGCCAGCCTCACATGACCCTTAATTTTTTATCAAAATTTAAACTCAATCGACACACAGACCGATGAATTGATAAAACATGTTTTTTTGACATCTAGAGACGCTAAACGTGAAGATATGTAAACCCTTAGACGGTGATTTTCTCCATGATTACAAAAGATTTATTTGGCCGCAATTTTGTTTCGCCATCTTGAATTAGTAACACAATTTTACTAGTTGAGCCCTATACCACAATTAGTTATGGCACACAACTTGAAATCAATCCATTAAGTACTTTTTTCTGGCTGCAGTTTTAAATAATTTATTATACCGCCATTTTGTTTCGCCATCTTGGATTCTTACCAAAATTTTATCAGTTGATACCAACATAATACTTGATTATACAAAATTTGAAATAAATTGAATAAGCAGTTTTTTCGAAATCATTTTTTTAACATTTCACTAGACCGCAATTTTGGATTTTTACCAAAATATTACCAAGTCATACCTATATGACCCTTAATTTTTGACCAAAATTTGAAGCAAATCGGGTAAGTAGTTTTTAAGCTATGCCGCGAATTGACAGACAGAACGACAGAATTGATAAAACATATTTTTTGGCATCTAGCGATGCTAAAACGTAAAGATCTGCAAAACCTGAGAGGGTGATTTTTTCATACATTTTATTTGGCCGCCATTTTGTTCCGCCATCTTGAATTAATACCATTATTTTACTAGTTGATCCCTATATCACAATTAGTTATGGCACACAATTTAAAATCAAACCATTAAGTAGTTTTTTCAGGCTGAATTTTTAAATATTTTATTATGCAGGCATTTGTTCCGCCATCTTGGATTTCTACCAAAATGTTACCACTTGTTTTCAACATAATACTTGATGTTTTTGCAAAATTTGAAATAAATTGGATGAGTAGTTTTTTAATATTAATTTCTTTAATACTTCACTAGGCCGCCATTTTGTTTCGCCATATTGGATTTACCAAAATGTTACCACGTTATCCCCATATGACCCTTAATTTTTGACAAAAATTTGAAGTCAATTAAATAAGTAATTTTTTAGCTACGCCGCGAATAGACAGACAGAGAGACCGATGGAATTGAGAAAACATGAAAACAAGATCCGAAAAAATCTCGGAGAGTGATTTTTTCACGATTACAATACTTCACTTTTACGAGGGAAGTAAAAAGAACACCAGTCGCGTAAATTGTATATATTCAATATTTATGGATAGTACCATTTAGTAGTTAAATGTAAGTTTATTTTCACATTTTGTCTAAATTTTCATTATCTTTTTAATGCAAACATTGCATATTTATTTACCTATTGTTTTAAGTATGTATTATTTCTAAATTACGTTTTGTTTGAAAATTTTGAAATATAGTCATTGTAAAAAAAATTAAAATCTTTTATGAACAATATTTTCCTTTAATTTTTAATTTAAAAAAACGTATGGAAAATCGCTCACATGGTGTACAGGGTATTCCAATTTCTAGGGTGACCATTGGGAGAAGCTATACGAGATATAGAAAAGTTTAAATTGTGGCAAAGTTGCCCAGTTTTGTACTCAATTAAATGCCGTTTTGAAATTGAGAATATTTTGAAGAAATATTTGAAAATCGTTTTAATTTATTACCAAGCTTTTTTTAAAAGATATTTTCAGATAAATGTTAAAAGCATCACAGCTACCATATTCCCTCTACTAAAATACGTTATTTAATTTTACGATTTTAAGTTTACGATTCGACGATTCATCCCCGAACGTTCATCATAAACTTTGCTTTTTAAATAGTCAAAAATTTTATGTTCTTCTTAATAAACAGTAACTTTAATTCTAAATCCAACAGCGTATCACATTTAACATTTTTTTGATATTTCGGACTAAAAAAACATCATCAATGCTGGTTAATAAAAATTGCCGAGGAAAGGAAAGCCCGCGTCGAGTCAAAAATTAATTTATCTACGTTAACTTGAAGCCAAAAATGTGGTAATGGAAATGTAAAATTTATTTCTCTCTACCTCTTTTATTAGAATCAAAAAAGAAGTACCTTATTCTAAAATATTTCACTTTTTTGTTCTACTCCGGAATGCCATTTTTTTTCTCGGCAATATGACGTTATTAGATTTTTGACCCGATGTTTCGGTTCTCTTCATAAATTAGCACTGATGACGGGTTTTATTTGTCAGGAACTTTAAAAAACGCTCAATTTTGGGACACCCTGTACATTTACTAGTTCAGAATAATGTAAACAGTAAATTTTGTCTTAAAAAAAGGTAAGTAATAATAATTTGTAAATTAAAATTTAGATTTAATCATATATCTAAAATAATCTCCTTTATTTTCTAATCATAAAATAACACAAAGTTTTTTTCTTATTGTCAAGACCTATAATTGCTACGGCTCTGTTAACGGCTAAAGCGATAGAATTTTTGTTGGATTAAATAATAACGTTGGGTGATCAATAAACCATAATAATATTGCGCGGCACCGTCTTCCACGAATCTCATCGTTTCCCGATCAACGCCGCAGCCGACGGTCATCACAACGAGAACCGAACGACTGCGAATGGGTGTTTTATGCGTTTGCCGTACAGCGGCTCCACCGTACAGCAGCTGAAACGTAAGTGGAATGAAATCAGCACTGCCACGAATTCGCCCATAAGGTTGCGCATCTTCCTTTTTCCTTCAATCAACGCTGATACTGAGAAAAGTTGTTTTTTTCTAATAGTGTTTTGGAATGTAGAAAAGGATATGTTGATTTACCGTGTTTGGTAATATTGTGTGATGGAAACCATTTCGTGTACGTGAGAAGGGCTAAGAAAAAGATCTTTCTTTTTAGCACCAAGTCTCATAAACGACGGAAGTGTCGGATGTTCGGAATTTTTTTTTTTGATTGTTAACTAAATTCCATCCCAAATGGGAGATTAGAAGGATCCGATTTGACGAAGTGAAGTTGAATATTATGGTTTAGTAAATTTTGGGTTTCAATTTTGCGGCCTATATGGCGATTTTGTCTTAATTACTTCAACGTGCCACTAACATCGATCATCTTACTATTGGTGCTCCTCAAGCAATTTTTTTTTTTGGTACCCTCGTAGCTACAATGAGGTAAGAATTTTGTATTATATTCTCGTATATATTGTATGCTGTTTTGTCTGTCTGGAATTATATTCCAAACTTTGTTGTAGAGATTTTTCTACATGGGGCAATTCTTCTTTCAGGGTTTTTGTATAAAGTTGAACCTTTGAAGTTCATTGGGATTATTTTGGAGCTTTAAAGACAAACCATTAGCAAGGTTTGGTATGGTTTCCTAACTGCTAGTTATTTATGGAATGGGAACTTTTCTTTTGATGGAATAGACATGATGTCTTGGATACGTTCTACGTAGCGGAGCTGTAGGACATAGTGATCACTGAGGAACACTTGGATGTTACCTGCCTTAACACCTTTTACAGCCTACACTAGGGAATAGAGTATTCAGCTAAGTAGTAGTATAATATTTGGAAACTTAACGTATAGTACTATTTCTGTTAATCAAACTGTTTATCCCTATTAATTTAATTACTGGTGTCACCTTATCTAGCATATAGCATACTGTGCAGAATTTCTGTAAGGTGAAACGCAGCCGGCTTCGTAGCGCTACCTAATTACTGCTGATTTATTAGTAATATCTAAGACATTCAAATCTATGTAATAGACCTTTTATACATATTTATTGTGATGCCACTCAGCGTGGGGCTAATTAAAATTAATTTTTTTTTAATACTTAACCCTAATCATTATCATTTGTAACATAACTATTTGTTTTAACTAGAATTAAACTTCATTCATTTAAGGGGGGGAAGGAAACTTATTGGGATTTCAGTTAGTGTAACCTTACAATAAAACTCTTGTTAGGGAAAACTTAATTCCTTCACTTCTTGTTGGGATGCTATTAAGCTCCCTAGTGGATGGAATTGAGTTAACAATCTTTCTTTTTTTTTGTTCAGTACATTTTCATTTTTTTTTTTGGGGATAAGTCACTGATTTTTTTTTGTGAATTAAACAATAAAAGTCATTTGTTTCCAACGTGTTGATTTTCAATTGATCAAGATAAGTCTTTACCTAATGATAGAGGTTAGATCCAATGCAACTTTTTTTTTTCCAAGTTTTATTTAACTTAAATTAAAACTTGGTGGCGCTCAACTTAAATATTACATCTAAAGTAAGAGATTGTGATGTGATTGTGAAAGTATTGGTAGAGTAACGAGAAAGAAGAATCCGAACCTACCCGACTAGAGCTAGCAATAGTCATCATTAAGAGACATTATTGGGTCGATATTAGGTGAGTGTATTGCGTCTGGTGACTAACATATCTTACTTATTTACCGCCTTCCATCATATTGGTAAACCATAACATTTCAATTGGGCATCCTTTAAAGGTAGAAATGTTAGAAACTCCCGAAGGCAATATTGTAAAAATCTAGATCTATGGTGCACTATTTCTTTCAATCATGGCATCATTGGCATCTCCTTCACTGATGGTATATTGAATGAAGAAAAATATCTACGGTTACAAAATTGGTTTAATAAACATTATGTGGATTTTTTCTGATGAATCAAGGAATGATGGTTTATTTCCAGTAAGGCGGTTGTCTGGCGCACTCAGCGCAACGTGTAAGGTATGGATGTTTCAACATTTTAGAGAAAAATGAATCGGTAGATTCGCTTCTACCAATGGTCCCCTGACTCAGAATATTAGATTTCCTCATATGGAGACGTTTAAAAAATTTAGTTTCCTTTCAGCCGTTACCAAACGATGAACAGATTCTAAAGTACAGAATATCTAATCCTGCGTGTTCAACTCCCCTACAACAGGTTCTAAATAGTTACCGCAAATTTAGAAGTCTCTTGGAGAAGTGTGCTGAATGGGGTGGAAGGTACGATGAATAATAATAATAATATTGAAGAAGTTTGCAAATTATGGTATATAAGTATATAAGGAACGTTATTAATCATTATCAATTATAGCCTGACTTATGAGAGATGCACCTTTTGAATGCTAAATTATTATATTATATTAATAGTATAATAAGCTATAATATTGTCAGAAACATCGCTTTGGACTTACAGGCATTTTTATATTATTTGGGAAGCTCTTCTTTAGCAGTACGCGCTTATTTCATAACCCAACACTGTTTACACTTCATTTTAAATGGGACTTATCTTTCCAGCCACAAACAAATTAAAATTTAACAAAAATACACTATATTTGAGATATGCGCATAAAAATTAGTGCTAAACAACTTTTTCTAATTAAATTTGTCATATGTTCAAATAAACGTACTCTATTTAAGAGACTTTTTGAGTCTTTTACTTTTAACACGCCTTGTATATATATATATATATATATATATATATATATATATATATATATATATATATATATATATATATATATATATATATATATATATATATATATATATATATATATATATATATATATATATATATATATATATATATATATATATATATATATATATATATATACGTGTAACTACGTGCCGAACTAAATGCCGCTTTCCGGTTTCACTTCCTTTGAAAAAGGAAAGTTTCATAATGGGGTAAATTCTTGACTTTTTAAGCGTTTTCGTAGGCCGACATATTGTTACACCATGGATTTACACAAAAATTTTACCCGTTCATTTCTACATTACACTTTATTTTTCTTCAGAAGTCAGTGGCAAAATTGGTTTGTAGTTATGCCGAGAACAGAGAAACGTATTTTCTGAATACGAAAAAAAAATTCTCATAAAAAACTCGGAAGTAAATACCATTTGTGCAGAAAGCTGTTTTGCTACTAAATTAATAATTATGTTGAAACTTAGAGTTTTACTGGTTGTTTAGCATCTTATGTTCTGTTCCACTCCGTACATAAAATTCACATAATTTTATTCGCGTACATTAACCATAAATGAAATGGTAATTAGTTATAAACTTTACTGGGTTTTTGCACAGACGCTGAGTTTTAAGTATTTTGGCCAACACTGTAATTCCCCGTTCAATAGTTTTATGAAATTCAGGTTTAAATGCACTAATATTAATAGTTTCTGAATTAAAATAATAATTGTTGCTTCCCAAAAGCTGTTTTGTTCTCCTAAGATCCAGCTAAAAAAAACGAAAAAAAAATTAAATACAAAAAAAAAACAACCTTGATATCTGTTTTCAGAACAAAAATGTAATTTCGTTTTTAGACCAAAGGGGTGACCCTTAGAGCCACCCTATATAAAGAAGTTGAAGTGCCCGTTTTACTAGTTTTTTAAAAGGCTAAGCGTTTTCTAGGGGGTCTTTTATATACCCGAGGTTACCTTGTATAGTGGGTGAGAATGTGTTTAAATTAAAAAAAGTCACGTGTTTGACCGTTTGTTAAAAATGCTAGAATCTTTTGAAATTCATTGATTTTTCGTTTTTTAGGGGCTGCTTCATCTTCCTGCTACTCTGAATAATGAAAAAATATCTTTATATACATAATCAAAAAAGAAATGATTCTTTTTATAAAAGCTACCTAAATGCTTTTCAGATTCAATTTAGCTTTCAGAGGGCTAGGGAGAGAAGTTTTTTATTTTAAGGAGACTGCATTATCTCTTTTGAGCTACCCTGTGTAGTGGAAAAAATTATATTCAAAAAACTTTGACTCTTTACCGTCTTTCGAAATATGATTCTTTAAAATCAATCATTTAAAAAAACAATTCGCCAATCACTTCCAAAATCTTTTGATCTTCTAATTTTAACGTTAGCTATTTCTGTTTTCGGTTATTTCAGATATCGGTTTGAGCTTTCTTAAATGTGCATTTTTAACGTTTTCATATCCCTTAAAAATATCGATGATCTTTGTCCATCACCTAAAATGTATTAACCGCCTGACATTGACCTAGATTTTTTGGCAATTTCCTTCCATTTTTAAGATTAATCGTTTTAACCATTCTAACGTTATCTTGCGTTTAAATTTTGTTTACACACACAACCTTACCATTATATTTTTTTCTTCAAGAAATATGTTTTAGCGATTCTAAAACATTAAAAAATCGCTTAATTTCCTTTACCCGGAACTTCCCTCGTTATGAACCATTTCATTTATTAGGAATAGTGAAGTGTGACTCAATTTAGTTCATTCCTTAGTTTTAACAGTGTTCCTCAAACATATTTGTAGGGCGTCATTTTGTTCCTCCATATTTCATTGGTACCAATATTTTACCAGTATCTACCTATGCCACATTTGATTTTTGAGCATAATTTAAAATAACCTGAATAAGTAGTTTTTTTTCACTGACACACATTTAGTTTCGTTCTGTTAAATTCTTTAGTTTATTCATATATGAAATTTAATTTTTCTGTAAATTTAAGGTCAATCATTTTATTTAACCACCATTTTGTTTTGCACTTTTGAATTCGTACCACAACTTTACCAGCTTATCCCTATATCACACTTAATGCTTGCAAAAATTTTGAAATTAATCTAATAAGTAGTTTTTCAGACGGACATTTTAAATATTTTGTTTAGCCGCCATTTATTTTTGCTACCTTGGATTCATACCAAAATGTTACCAGTTCATCCTTATGTAACACTTAAATTTTGTGAAAAATCTGAGGCTAATTGAACAATTAGTTTTTAGTAATATTTTTTTTAACGTTTCACTAGAGTGTATCTTCGTCCGCTGTATTCGCATTTTTATCAAAATATCACCGGGTCACTCCTACGCCAGTTCCCTCCCATATGACCCTTAAAATTTGAAGTCAATAGGATAAGTAGGTTTTAAGCTATGCTATGCGAAATGACAGATAGACAAATAGCCAGACCGACAGAATCGATCAAACATATTTTTTTGGCACCCCAAGACGCTAAAACGTGAAGATATGTAAAACCTGAGAGAGTTATTTTTCTCAAAAATACTAAGAATTTATCTCTTATCACAATTTTACCAGTTAATCTTTATACTACCGGTAATTAGGTCACAAAATTTAAAATCAATCCATTAAGTAGTAAATTCAAACTGAATTTTTAAATGTTTTAATAAGCCGCCATCACCATTTTGATTCGTCATCTTGGATTCGTACCAAAATTTTACCAGTTAATTTTTACATAAGTTTTAGTAATTTTTTTTAACATTTCACTAGGCCTTAATTTTGTTTCCTCTATATTAAATTTTTATAATAATGTTAACATGTCATCCCCATGTGACCTCTTATTTTTTTACCAAAATTTGAAGTTAATTGGGTAAGTAGTTTTTTAGCAGACTAACCAACAGAATTGAGAAAACATGTTTTTCGGCATCTAGAGATCCTGAAACCTAACGATATGAAAATATCTCGGAAAGTGATTTACTCAGGATTACAATACTAGCCTTATATGGCCCATATAGTTAATAATATTGGGCTGTTTTAATTTAAAGTACAAAATAAATTGTTAATAAATCCTTGTGAAACAATTTGGTTAGGAACAAATTTGGACGATGCAACTTTGTACATATGTACTTGTATTTCGTAGATATTGTACTGCACTTGCCCTCTGAGCAATCTAGTCTTAAAAATCGCAAAAAAATCCGTATTCTGTATTAAAAAATCATATTTTTAACTACTGCTTCACTTTGCGTGTTGACCAGTTTACAAAGGAGGTATTAGTTAACGTCAAAAATTTTTTTCAGACCTGAAAATTTCCATGTATCTAGCCAAGTTTAAAGTTCGTTTTATATTACTAACTTAACACGCAATACTAAGGACAAAAAGCAAATAAATGTCTTCAAGTACTAAAAAATGCCTTTTTCGTAACCTGTTGCCACGCCAATTTATTGTTCAGAAAAAAAAATTAATAGCGCGCTGATTCAAACATACAGGCAAAAACATTTAAGGAGAGATAAATCAATACCTAAGGAAATCACCAACTACATCAATATCTAAATCACCGACCATTATTCAACATAGAAATAGACTCGAATGGTAAAACTTTGAAATTCAGATTTGGTAGAAAGAGTGATAAACTTGCCCTTCAGGTACCTCCTTCCCTTTAAAGAGAGGTTACCTGGAGGCGAACTTTCAGGAAGAGCTGAAACAGCCAGTCCCTGCGCTAACCAATAAACAGAGTGGGCCAGGGGTGGAAACTGTCTGTCGGGAATTGAGCATCCCAGTAAACTGCGCCAGACCAGTAGTAGCTCAACTTTTTTAAGTAACTAAATTCAGAGTTGTACAAAGAGGTCTGCAGCTAAATCTGGATGAGGTAAGGTCATATCATGGTTTGGCCAGATTGCGTAAAGTCAAACCCCTGAACACAATAGGGTGCGGTATGTTTTAAAGTCCTCTGTAGTTATTTATGTTTACTTCTTTAGTCGCCAAACAAATACCAGTGCGATACGAAGCAGCGCCGCAATTTATGCCGCGGCAGGGAAGACAAGTTGATAATAATCACGTTTGTCCTTGTATTCGATTGATTTTAATCGTTGGATTCAGTTTGAACTATTTTGGTTAGGTTATATTAAGTAAAATAATTTACAGTGCAAATCATTTGGTTAAAATCGATTAAATACAAGAACAGACGCTACTTTTATCAGTTAATTAAGGTCACGACATAGTCTGCTCTATCTAGCGCTGGCATTTGCCTGGCAATACAAATATAGCCATAAACAAATCCAGAGCATTTTAGACTATAACGCGCTCTGTACTGTAGAGAGGTCTGGCTTTACGCGGCCAGGAGAAAGAAGATATTTTAAGTTTTTTTCTTATAAAGTAATTAATAATTTATTAATATTTCTTAATATATTGGATTGCATCAACTACCATATTTCACCCCTAGGTTTTAGGTGATTACCTCTGTCTTCTAGGTGTTGTAGTATTCTGTATTGTCAAAACATGTGAGTGAATGGAAAACTATTTTTTCCAACTTAAATTTATGCAATATTTCATATAATGTATTTATTAATCAACTAATACATTATGCCATCTTTAATGGTTATACTTGGGCGTATATTGTGAAATGATGTAACCGTTGTAACTTTAACAACTTTCTGCGTAATCCTTATTCGGAAATAGTAGCTTTAGTGTACTACGTGCTTTTTTAATAATAAAGCAGTTGATATGTTTCCTAAATCCCAATTTACGAAAAACAAAATGAAAAAAATTATTGATACACATAGTAATTCCCCATATATTTATAAGTTCTCAAATTAAGGTTTGTAGGCAAAAAATAAAATAAAGTTGCTGTATTTGCCGTTTTCTTTAAATATTATTAGTTTATTTAATCAAATTTATCGTTTTAGACCCTTCAAAAGGCACACAAACACACACAAGCACACATAAGCATACATAAACACACAACCAAATACACACAAACCTACATAAAACATACATAAACATACATACACATATACACCTATTCACACATACACACACCTCACACGCCACCCACACACATATATCCATATAGAAATATGTTTTTCGTTCTATAGGGACTCTTATTGCGATCCCAACACTTTCTCTATATAGCCTGTATAGTGTACTAAAAGTGCAATATATTGGCTGCTATATGGGGAAATCAAAATGCAAAAAACTTAAAAACACTCACTATTAATTTGCTGTTCTGGGTACTGCTAGGTTAATTAAAATATTTTATTTTACAGATATTCCAATCTACTTTTAATTTTTAGCGATTATGTCGTCTAAAAATATAAACTGTATGTGTGCCATCGAACTTGAATATTTAAATTCAAGTGAAGAGCAATAAATATGATTTAGCGAATTACTCGGCTCTGATATTAAGGCAAGACATACAGCCATCCGCTTTATTGGCGACATGAGGGATTTTATTAAGGGCTTTTTAATACGTCAGCCATTTTAAAACTTGATTCAAACAGTTCAAAATGTATAATAAGTCTACTATAAGACATAGTTTCAGGAGTCTTCAAGGAAAAATTACTAATAAAATTCTGATTTTCCTATTTATTAAATAAATGTAACTAGTATTCGAAAATATTCGCTAATTGAAATTACCAGTATGGATAACAACTTTTCACTAATGTATATCAATTATATTTAATACATATATCAATTATATTTAATAAGTCACATTATATTACTGTAATACGTCGTAAAGGCTGCCTTTGCCATAATAAAATCTCGACCCTTCGTGACTTTAAAGCACCAATGATTAGCTTAGCGTGTTTTAGCTTTTAGCCAAACCACTACTATAATAATAAAACAGGAGCTTTTATAGTTTACAGAGTCATAAGGGTAATGTTCCTTTCATGGTTATCTTAATGGTTCAGTTTAGAGGTAGGGTGTGAAACAATTTTTTTTATGTTCTTAAAAAGTTTGCGAGGTTTTGTTGTAGGCTCGTATTATAAGTCTCACAAAAAAATTTGACCCGAAGAGATACAAATCCTTGAGTTAACAACTTCGCTGCTCTCGCTATATTAGATGACATATTTAACATGTAACAATACTGAAAAAAAAGGAACATTTTATAACATTAAATTTTAAATATTTTAGCGTAAACATTTATAGGCTGTATAGTGTATATTACTGCCCCACAGTAATATAAACAGCGCATACATAGTGTATCTATTTACGGAGTGGCCCGAGAGTCATTCGAGGCTTTAATTTATTTTATTTTTATATATACAGGGTACGTCGTTTTGACTGGGCATGTGATGCAACGTTTCGAATTTATTGACATGTATCTTTATCTAGTATAGTTTTAGACCGGTATATTTTGTTACTTTTTCAAATACTGCTTAAGCCTTAAAAAAGATAAGTATATATTTTGTTTAATGCTTTGTACCCAACTCTCAAAGTAAAAAATGAAACAGTGTTGCCTGTTGACAAATTTCGAGTATAAATTGAAATTGCATAGGTGGCGCATAGTGTATCATGCTGTGCGTCATGAGATTTTTTACAGTTTTTATAAAAAAAAATGTCTTTTTTAATTAAAAGGTGTGTCGGGATGCCTTTGTTGGTTTGCTTCTACATCTTTAAGTGTTTTCTTACTGCTGTATTAATCATCTAAATTCTAAACTTCAATATAATTGTGCTGCTGCGAAAATTCAACATGACGTAGCAAAATGGCGGTATGTGTCAATGTAAAAACTACTTATTGAATTTATTTTCTTATTGCCAAAAGTCAAGTGTGGCATAGGTAGAAAGAAAATGATTAAATATTGGCAAGAATCCAATATGATAGAACAAATATAAATGAAAAGACAATATATGTAATACATATATACTGTGACTATGTACTGAACTAAATTGGGTCACTTCACTATTCCTAACAAATGGAAAAAAATCAAAACGAAGGAAGTTCCGGGTAAAGAAATTTACCGATTTTCTTACATATTGTGATACTTATTATACTCCAAATTTATAAAATAAAAAAAAGTCCATAACATAATTCCTACGAGAAGGTAGGATAAGTTTTGAACAAATTTAGAAGAATTTTGTTAATTATCCACTAATACATAAATCAGATAAAAGGAAAGAAAAATATAGTTACGCTAAGTTCGTCAGAGGAAAGGAAAAACATTTATTTACATGTAGATGACATTTATTTACATGTAGATGATTTTATTTCAGAATGACACGCAAATCTAAAAAGTTATATAGATTCCCCAGAAAAAAACTTTTATTACTACGGTAATTTGCCAATTATATAAAAAAATATTTTTCTTAAGGTGATATAAGCCTCATACACAACTCAAATAAACAAAAATATTTCGCATTTTTTGATAAAATTACATAAAAGGAAAAGATAAATTAAATTTTAAAAGTAACATGATATTGAAATAGATTTATGGTAAAGCCTTGTAAATTTGTTTACCAAGCTGGTAATATTCGTCGATTCACTGAACTAGACTAAGAAAAAGAGAAGTTGCGTCAAGTTAGCCCCCCATATAGGATTTTAACAAGTTGTTTAATAGAAATTGATTGAGCTAGAAGTGTGCCCTACTGTGCCACTAATATTTAAAACTGTGTTTGTTTGTAATTGACATTACTAACAGAAATAAAAAAGGGGCCAACTTAACGCTCAGCTCCCTCAAAATTTTAGAGTTGAAGAGAGAGAAGTTGCATCAAGTTAGCTCCCCCATATAGGATGTTAAGAAGTTTTTTAGTAGAAATTGGTTGTGCTAGGAGTGTGCTGTAATGTGGCACTAATATTTAAAACTGTGGTTGTTTGAAATTGAAATTATTAACAAAAATAAAAAGGGGCCAACTGGACGCTCAGCCCCTTCAAAATTTTAGATATCGTGGGAAACAAATACTTAAAGCGCTGAACTGTGCTGAGCATATTTTTAGCTAGTTTTTTTTGTCATAACTTGATTTTAAAATTTAAAAAAGATATATATGGCGGGGCCAACTTGACGCTCATCCTCCCCAAAATTTTAGATATCGTGGCAGACGAAAATGAATTCCCAGTCTACTTAAAGTGTGCTGAACTGTGCGGAGCGTATTTTTAGCTAGTTTTTTATTTTAGCCTGATTTAAAAGAAATAGATAAGACGAGGCCAAATTGACGCCCAGCTGCTCTCCAAAATTTTAGATATCGTGGCGAATAAAAACGAATTTTGAATTTACTTGAAGTGTATTGAACTGAGCATATTTTTCAGCTGATTTTTTGTTTTAATCCTCCCCAAAACTTTCGATATCGTTACGAACAATAATGAATTTCGAACCTACTTGAAGTGTGCTGAGCATACTTTTAGTTTGTTTTGTTGTTTTAACCTGATTTTATTAGAAAAAAAACATGTCGGAGTCAACTTGATGCTTATCTCCCACAAAATTTTAGAGATAGTAGAAAAGAAAACTGATTTTAGAATCTGCTTGAGGTGTTCTGTACTGTGCTGAGTATATTTTTAAGTTTGTTTTTTGTTCCGACCTGTTGTACCGTAAAGAACAAAAGTGAATTTCAAGTTTACTTGAATATATATATATATATATATATATATATATATATATATATATATATATACATGGAAAAGTTTTAAATTGAAATATAGGAGACAGTAATTTTTTTTCTTTTTCTCTACCTTTTGCACTATCTTACCCTTATATTATCAGAGAAAGGACGTAAGATTCGAAAAATTCGACATTTTAATCGATGGAAAAACTTATGTCTTGGGTGGGGCAATTGCTTACGTAGGGTCATTATATATTTCTAGTCCAAAGGTAATTGGACATTTTAGAGCTTACTGCCGAAGGATTAATAAACAGTGGGAGGTGTATGACAGTTTGGCAGACGATAAAGAAGACTGTTCTGAAGTAGAGCTAATACGTCCGCATGTGCTGTTTTATCGAGTCTAGGATTAAGTTTTGCTTGTATCTGATTTTTTTTATTTCCTGATAAAAGTAGCAATAATAAGTAGTTTTACTACAATTTTACTGGTAAACAATTTGACAATTTATTAATGTTTTATCTGTCTTATTAATTGCTCACAAAAATTTTAGACTTCTGTTAGAACCGCCATATCTACTAGAATTAAAGTAGATCAAGCCAATCTATAAATATGCTCAGCACAGTTCAGCACACTACGTTGTATCGAATTTAATTTTTGTTCGTCACGATATCTAAAATTTTTTTGGGGAAGGGGGATGGTGCTAAACGTCCAGTTGACCCCGCCATATCTGTTTTTTTTCTTAAATTAGGTGGAAATAAAAAATAAGCAAACAATATGCTCAGCACAATGAAGTAGAGCGGAAATTAATTTTTGTTTGCCACGATAATTGGAGTTTTGGGGGGACGGAATATCAAGTGAGCCCCGCCGAATCTATTTAAAAAAATCAGATTAAAACAAAAGACAAGCTAAAGAATATAATCAGCAGCAGGTTAAAACAAAAGGCAATTGAAAAAATATGCTCAGCACTTCAATAGAGTGGAAATTAAGTTTTGTTCATTACGATATCTTAACTTCTTTTGGGGGGGGGGGGGCTGAAATTCAAGTCGGCCCCGCCGTATCTACTTTTAAAAAATCAGGTTAAGACAAAAGACAAGCTAAAAAATATGCTCAGCACAGTTCTGCACACTTCAAAATAAATTTTTGGTCTGCATGATGCCCAGCTTTTTTATTTTTTGTTAATAATGTTAATATGTTAATAATTGCAACCAAGCACAGTTTTGAATATTACTGGCACAGTAGAGCTAGAACACATTTCTAGCACAATCAGTTTCTACTAAAAAGCTTTAAAAAAAATGAAAATAGTAAAAAATTGGCCCCGCCCTATCTATTTTTTTTAAACCAGAGAAAACAAAAAAAATATTTTATTTATCTTCACACTTTAACACACTTATTCTGAAATTACATTATCGTTCACGACGATATCTAAAATTTTCGGGGCTGGGCGTCAAGCACAGTTCAGCACACTTTTTTAAAGGCTGGAAATTCATTTTTCTTCGCCACGATTTCCAAAATATTTGGAAGCCTATACGCCAAGTTGACCCCTTTTTTATTTTTTGTTAATAATATCAATTGCAAACAAGCACAATTTTAAATATTATTGGCACAGTAGAGTACTCTTCTGGCACAATTAATCTCTACCGAAAAACTTCTTAAAATGTTATATGGAGGCTAACTTAATGGAGCCAAAAAGCCGGATCTTATCTCAACCACCACCTGCCACCAGATTTCCTCTCTTGAATATATCTGTCCTTCCTATATAAGCCTGGATACATTTCCAGGCGGATCCCCAATAGGTTGCGATAAGTGTTGTGCTTGGCTCGTGGAACTTTTTTTTCTCTTACATAGACATTTTCGTCTTTGATTGTGTCATATCGGTGATCTGTTATTGGAGATCTCCCTGGATGCAAGCCTGCCTGATGAATGTAAAGGTCCAGAAATCGATCGCAGGAGGGGTTTACTGTGACACAATCGAAATGAAAGCACTATCTTCTCGTAGGCCGTTTACTTGCAAAAATTATACATTTTTGCTTTGCTACATATATCCTTGTCCGGCCAAGAATTCTGAATAAAAGTGTGTCAAAGCATATTTTTATTTCTTTTTCAGTTTTACCCACGCATATTACATGCCTACGCCAAAATCTTTATCGGTTGCAGCCGGAACTCTCCGGAGCCCCAATAGGTGGGCCAAGTGTTACGCTTGGCTCGTGGACAGTTGTGGAACTCCCTGGATACAAGCCAACCTGGTGAGGGTAAAGGCCCAGAAATATATACACTACGCATCAAAATTAAACGCACCACTATAAATTGCACAGCATTTCAATGTGGATTTTCTTGCGAACCGCTGAACGGATTTTGATGATTTTTTTTTAAATGTAGACTTGTTTATCGCTAAAAACGCCGCGATGTGAGTTTTTATTAAAATTTTAGTTTTGAGCATATACAGAAGCCAACAATGAGAGTAATTTTTCTCCAGAATATTTGAAACACCCTGTGGATCGTTTCAGCCATAACAGCGGGTATACGCTTGATACAAATTATAGCCCTATGTTGTCTTAACAATTTGGTTTTTGTTTCATGTCAATATCTTTATTTTTAAATGAAATACAGTTTATTTTAACAATTCGACATCTTAAAATATGGTAGGCCATGAAATGAACAAGTTTCAACAAACTGTCATGTTTGTTTATTGTGTGTCAATTTTATCTTTGAAAATAAAAAAAAAATTCATCAAAATCCGTTCAGCGGTTCGCAAGAAAATCCTCATTGAAATGCTGTGCAATTTATAGTAGTGCGTTAATTTTGATGCGTAGTTTATATATATATATATATATATATATATATATATATATATATATATATAAAAATATATTTTTTAGAAACACTCTGTGCACCAAATGTTTCCAGTAATTCATTAGGCATGGTATTTATATCTTGCTTTATAGTTTCTTGACTGATGGTTTGTATTAGGTTTTTGTAACACTTATTCGGTGCATTGTTTCCCATATCCTAAGAATAAAAATATTAGCGCAGATTGGCTGGTCCTAAATAAATTGTTCTGATGAACGAACTTCGTCGTAACTGCATTTAAACCCAGTTTTTAGCTAGATTACGTGCTTATTATTATATCGATTTACGTATCATTAATTCGAGTTATATCTCACCAAAATAAACAAAACTTTAGAGCGACTACTGTATGTTACTTGAATTTAAAGTTTGTTATGGATTATATTAGAGTACATTAAGAGGATATCTGAGTTAATAGAACATCTCCCCTCTGCTGCTGCATAAACATCACATGATATCTATAGTGTGGCAGGTCGATGAGGGTCACTGAGAGAAATCTCATTAATATAGTGAACAAGCCGGTTGTCAAGTTAAATACAAAATATGGCGATTGACCCTAAAAAACACGTCTCCCGTTAATAAAAAAACCATTGTTTCTGGAAAAAAAGTTAAACTAAAATGTAATTAAATTTTATGTCAGAATATCGTGAATTCTACAGTTTTTCAATAATTGAAACTAAACTTTTTTGAAACAGAAAACATTAAATATGGTAAAATTCCTACTTTCCGATAATCTTAACGACAAAATAATACAATTTTTTTCATCGTCGGTTAATAAGACGTTGAAAAGTCGATACGCTTTACAGTTACCTTGATATTTTCTTAGGCAATCCTAACTCATAAAAATAATAAAATATTGCAAATAGAGATATAATATTAAACAAGTTGCTAAACAAATATATGTATATTTTAATGAAAATATACACAATTTTCGTTACATTTATTTTTTTTATAAAAATGACTGTAATTAAGTTAAAAACTTTTCTAAAGGTAAGACATATTTTAAATATTTAGTAGAATAAGGAGTTCATAAAAATGGTATCTATAAACACTAAACAAAGGAATAATATTCATTTAATAATATAAATCCCATATTTTATATTCCTATAACATCTAAACTAAATTAAAAATATCTCAAATAGTGCTTTAATAAATTAACTCTCATAAACAACGTCCCAAATCAAAATGGTAACCTACAATCGAATCATGAAATCCCACCCTTTCTTTTTGGCTCCGTTAAGTTAACCCCCAGATAGCATTTTAAGAAGTTTTTCAGTAGAGATTAATTGTGCTAGAAGTGTGCTCTACTGTTATAATAATATATATAGCGGGTGATTTAACTTTTGGTAAAGGTTTTACAAATGACGTCTTAAAATTATCTGGAAAGTAGCCCGTCTTAATAAAGCAGTTTATAACGTGCCTTATAAAAAATATGCTTAATATTACCTCACTACAATGTTTTAACATTTTTGCATTCACGCTGTTTTTCGTTTTTTCGAATTTAGACCAGATGCGATCTTTTGGACTTTTTTAAAAGTTGTCAACTTTAATCGAAATGAGACATGTTGATCAATACGGGATTGTAGAAATAATTTCCTTTGCTTGATACAAGGATTTTCCGGAGTAAATAGTGACTTGAATTAATTATTAACTTGATTGTCGTCGCAAACATCTTTTGGGATAAAAGCATTTTTTGCGTCTTATCATGCTTAATGTGGCATTTCTAATTTGTTAGAATGCCGAATATATATATATATATATATATCTATATGTATATATTACATATATATATATATATATATATATATATATATATATATATATATCTAATGAGCTGCTCAAATTCATACGATCGCATACAGTAACAGAATGGATTTCCAAATGTATGATCAACATTGACATCTCCCAAAGAAGTGTATTATTGTACTGTGTATTGTAGCCAGATCTCGGTAACGAACAAAACATCTAAACCACATTTGATAAAATATTTTCTTCATCTGTTGTGCACTAGATTAATTATATAGAACGAAATAGCAATAATATCCAACAGAAAAAAGAATATTAAAAGAAAAAAATCAATTAAGATTCAAAATGAGAGCCAGGCAACAATTGGCCAAGCGATAAGCATTAATACTATGTGAATATAAATAATATGCGGACAGTAAAAAAGTTTTTTTGAAACAGAGTTATTTAATTTTAAACATTACATTTAAAATGTATATATATATATATATATATATATATATATATATATATATATATATATATATATATATATATATATATATATATATATATATATATATATATATATATATATATATATATATATATATATATATATATATATATATATATATATATATATATATATATATATATATATATATATATATATATATATATATATATATATATATATATATATATATATATATATATATATATATATATATATATATATATATATATATATATATATATATATATATATATATATATATATATATATATATATATATATATATATATATATATATATATATATATATATATATATATATATATATATATATATATATATATATATATATATTTGTAAATATCGTTTAAAATGTTATGCCTTTTTGTTTTGTCTTTATGAGAAGTAAAAATTGCAGTCAATATACTTTTTCATTATTTGAGGGCTAGTGGAAACAGGTGATGAATTGTTTGGTACTATACGGTCAGTTGAGCAAATTAATTTGTTTAATAAAGTTTGTAGATAAGAAATGTTAGGTTATTGCTTTAAATTTTGCTGTCTTAATGACTGATGACAGATTAATAAAATTCTGTCTTTTAAGTTGAAGTATGCGGTTTATTTTTATTTTTTCAGAGTGGTATGTGAAATAATTTAAATATCTACCTGTACTGCTTGGTTTTTATGTACCAGTCTAAAATAATTTTATTGCTGTTGGTTCTAATGAGTTTTGTATCTAAAAATGGCACATACAATCGACATATCTTTTTAAAAAAGGCAATTTAAAACATAGTTTAGGAATACATTCATATAGTAGATCATCTAAGATATATTGAGCTAAGATGGGAGACATTTTTGAGCCAATTAGTAATAATTCTTTAATTCTGTGAGATGTTGAGTAACGAAATAATGCGTGATGTTATTTACAATACATATTGTTGTGTTGATACACTGCTCTAAAATATAAATCGGCAAACAAAATAACGGCTTAATAATAAGCAACTACTACACAAAATTTCATTTAAAGAACAATAAGAAGAACTGCTGGAAAACATTGCCTTAGCACGACATAATTTCTCTGCTTCTCATAAATTAGTCCTCAATTCTGTTAAATTATTAAATACATAATCAAACTATTCTACTAAGACTAATTAATAAAATGATTTACATTGCTGTCCTAAATAATATACCTGTGGCCTACATAATAAATTCATTCAATACAGAAGCCTTCTTTTATACTAGTCCTGCGTATTTTTTTGGTTTAGCTAAAATTTTTCTTTTTTTGAAAAAAACTTCCTTTTCACTTACTCTTTTTGAGACCCAGACACAGATGTTTATTTAGGTATATTTCCATACGAGGATTCACAGACAACAGAAAGGGGTACTGTGGACTTGTCTTTCGCATTTATAAACCCTTGACTCAACAGAAGCTTCTCTAACGAATAATGCAGCGAATATGTTAAACAATTTTGAAAATAACGTAGATAACGAATAGTTACCAACAATATTTGGATTTCTGCATTGTTTTCTTTTTTTTAACCATACGTGCATGACTACTACGGCAAAATATTTATCAATATTCATTACATGTTACTTTGATAGTTTTACTATTCCTATATATTATATGTGAGAAATAGATGCATTTTACTATATTATTATACGAATATACCATTTGTACAGGTATATTTAAATAATGTATTATTAGTCAAGAAATAGAGCATATCCTGTTATATTCGAAGCATTTGCGAATGTTGTTTCAGAAACGTCATGAGCTATCAAATGATCAAAACATACATTTACTGTAGCCTGAAACAAGCTTCAAGAAATTTATTTCACGAATTCGTTACGTGCTTCGTCAGTTATTTCATGAAATTTGTATTCAAAGCACATTCCAGAAATGTCAGTGTGTGCCGTATCATTCAGATGCATGCGCTACCAAATATTCAAGCAAATTTCCTGAGGCATGTAGCGAGTTACCCGAAATTTATTTCCGATGTCTTGCCCACCTAAAACAACATAGTTATTACCTTAACGCATCCCATGGACAAATATGAAATATTACTGCGATATTTATACAATAATACGTACGTTTTTTTTTTTTAATAAAAAGCTTTATTTATTTATTTAAGAATTTTGCATTTTTATACTCAATTTTAGCCACTGCTGCCAAAAAATAATAATTTTGTTTTAAATCGCTAAGCCTGTTAGGGACAAGTATGATTAAAATGTATTATTTTTGTTTCTAAGCTGTTTTAAGGGCTGATATTTCGATTATGGTGTCTTTTCATGTAAATGTAAATATGTGGAGTTACGAGAAACACATTTTTCCCGAGTTTAAATTGATATATCTAGGTTTTCGTTTTTTTTTGGCGGACAAGAATAGTTTCTAGAGAAAACTCCTTTTAGGAAAGAATTGTTTCAAATCATTTAACAACATGCCAATTTCATATCTTGAGCATTTAGCTACATTCCAAGATTGGCAAGTGGTCGTACGTTCAAAAGCTCTAGGTTATGAGCAATCAATAGCTGATACTAAATCCGAAATCAATTGTTTTCTAAACAAACCGACTCTGTATATGAATTTATATTAATATGTATTTATTTAAACATGATGTAACCAAATTATCATTCGAAGATTAGTAATTTTTTTCAAATATTAGTTTCTAAGTAGTATAAATTAACCCGATTGATTACTCCATGTTTCAGATCATCCCACTTTCATTAACCCGGGTTTCTTATAGTGGACTAGTACAGTGGTCTACAGTAAAGATTGTGACAGGGTGACGTGACCGGCAATACGAGTTGGCGAGGCTTAGCCATTCCAAATATCCATTTTCTACTGTATACTAGTTCTTGCCGCTCTAGTATTTTCCTACTTTTGATTTACTACTCTTGGGTTATGAGTTTCGCCACAGGTAGAGTAGAATAGATGATGATCTGATGTTCTCTTGGTAATCACAAATGTCGGTTTTACTCCTGTTGGTAACTCTGATGTTATTTTGTGTGTTCATTTAGATACTAGTTGTACTCATCTAGCTGACTATACTGATGAAGAGTCAGAAGCACGTGTCTATAATTTGCCAAATTCCATTGCTTTAGCGGTTATCCTATATATATAATGAATGTGACCAAAAATAAATTTGAGAAAATCGGTAAATAGACCTTTAACTGGAACATCCCTCATAACGATATAATAGATATTGAATAAATTGTAATGTGTAGGAGATTGTAAGGTAATTAGTTAAAAACCCTTTTAACAGAACTTTCCTCGTAATGAAATTTTCTCTTTATTAACAGAACTGACACATTAATAGTTATATAATGTGTCTAAAGTCACTACCAAATAACTATATCTATACATAAACTGTACTATATGTGTGTGGCGGAACCCGTTACGAGGAAAGAAAAAAGGCAAGGTACCGATTTTTTAAGATAGAATTTAAAGACTGTTTTAATCAACGGCCCTTGTATTGTGATAATATACATTAAATATGCCTTTATTTATTTTTAAATATAATGAATTGCTTTTCACAAGAAATATTCTTATAACGTTGTCTTAATTTTACAATAAATAATAAAACTAGATACACAGCCTTGGTGAAAGTCATAAAAAATCCTTTTCATCTGCCTAGAAAACATGCCGAATTTCAATACAGTCCTAAAAGCATTTGACAAATATACATATAGTTCTTTCTTTTAATTTTAAATACGCTTTATCTTAGTAAATAAATTAAGCATCAATATTTATGACAATATGTGAACTTATCAATCCACACAAATTTTAAAATTCGTCCGACATGTTGACATTGTCATTTTAAATTTTTAAACGGTAACTAAAATGTTATGACGTACATTCTTAAATGTTGGCGCCGCTATTTTGGATTTTTAAACGCTCATTGAAGACGCATAACTTAAATTTCCCTAAACACCACCTTTCAGTCTAATCTACACAAGTATTAAAACTCGACACCCTTTGTTGTTGATTACATCAGAAAGTGTATGTATGCCAAATTTAAAATTAATCGGTTGAAGTGGTAAAGCCAATAAAAGTGTGGTAAAAACAATTGAATCTGGTACATAATCGTTAACAGTAATTTTCTTTTAAACTTACCTTTGATTTTAGATAGTGAAATGTGGAAAGAAATTCGTCTGCTGTGCGTCTTTAAAATGTATAGGTAATTTACTGAAAAAATGTTATTTCGGATGCGATTACGTGAATTCCGAAGTGATTTTCTGATTTTTAAATCCCAGAATTACTTCACAATTCAATTAAAAAAAGTTTAATTAAAATAAAGCATGACCCTCTTTTTTATTTTAGTTTCGTACTTCAAATAATTAAATAGGCCGTCATTTTGTTCAGCCATTCATTCCAATTTTTTACCAGTTTATTTTTGTAAACTATTGACCAACCGACCGACTGGAAATAAAAAAATATGTTTTTAGGCATTTAAGAACCTGTAACAATGACTTTTTCACGATTAACGATAGTTCCTTATGCAAGAAGTAAAAAATCGCGTCGCAGTCGTGAACACCTCGTCGGCTACCTTCTTGGACATGGACCATCCCCTCCTCTTGTTTTATTGTAAACATTAGCCAAAAAAACTTGATTTACATTATATGTTTCCAGTGGAATAATTTAGTTTCAAATTTAACAAGATATTATTAAATAATAACCAATATTTTTGTGTTACGTTTTAGATGAATCCTAAAGCTGGCTATGACTTTCAGTTATTTTCAGGTCAGTGCCTAATTTCTAATTTTCTTCGATAATTTCTTTGCAGTCGATTAAACTCTCTTTAATTTAACGCTGCATAACTTAATAGAGCTCACTTTTAGTGCTGTATATATATATATATATATATATATATATATATATATATATATATATATATATATATATATATATATATATATATATATATATATATATATATAGGGTATTGTCCGATTGTTTTGACGAAAAATTTCTTTATTTGTGGTTTTACGAAAAAAAAACCGTTCTTAATAAAAGTTTTATTCTTTTTATGAAACTCTCTAAAACAGTTTTATTTTTCACATGTAACGTAGAGGGTGTTCAATATCAATACGTTTAAAAAGATCAAGAGTAAATTATCTTTATTTATTTTTAAAATTATTAATTTTAAAGATAAGTAACTAATTCTTTTTCAGAGAATTATATTTAAAATTTTTTTGAGTTACGAAAAAGTATTTATTTTCCAACTTTTATGTGAATAGTGGCCTATTATTTCACCTTTAGACGTAAAAAGTAGATGTAAACAACTTTTCCTAATTACGTTTCTCCGAATTCTTAAACTTAAAAGTACTTTATTCTTCACCATTTTATACTTTTTGGGATTTTGAATAACCTGTACATTAAGGGAGAACTGCAAGCAAAAAGTGAAAAACTAGCGACAAGGTCTAGTCAATTTCAAAGTAAGATGAAAAGGTACCTACGTATTAGAAAAAACTTCCAGCACGTCCAACCTCAAAAAAATGTGTTATGTATAGGCAATTTAAATAACATTTCGTTTAAAAATGGGCTTAAAAGGGCTCACGCGCTGAAGAAATATAAAGACATGAGTACGATTTACCATTTCAAATTTTGCAGTTACGTAGACAAAGGATCAATGCAAGGCGGTAAAGAGCCATTTTGTGGAAAAAAAAAAATATATGCGACGGCATTTGCGTCAAAAGGTAGTCGAAAAATGGTCGAAAATGGACAAATCTACTTCTATTTTATAATTCTAGATTAAATTTTTTCATAAAAAATCGCATTTAGCGCCCAACTATATATATTTTCCTATTGAAATCACATTGAAGCTAATACGTATCTCTTATAGTTTTAACATAATATTGCAGCGGCGGAAGGCCTGCAAATGATCCATAATACTGCGTGAGGTTCCCCCTTAAATTCAAGGAACAAAATTTAACTTCTGAGCCTTTCAAGAAAGTCAAATAAGTAGAAATTCCGTTACAGCGTTTTTAATACTTAGGGGAAATAATATGAATTTATAAGATTTTAAATATATTTTTTTGTTTTTAAAACACAACAGTTATGTACCTATATCTTAAAGCTAATTTCGATTCGATTTGATCGATGCAAAACTGCTTCCGCCTCCGATGATTCGAACGCAATAATTTACATTAATTCTGTAACAACAACTACATTTTTATAATAAAAATGTAGATTATAAAATGCTTAATATTTTAAAAATATTTTTATTTATAAGTAGATTGATTGGAAAATGTAGGTGAAGGTAGGCGAGCCGCAACTGGAATGAATGTAGTTCATATATTTTACAACCAACTACAAAAATAAAATCTTTCAAAAGATCAAAACAAAAGTTAGCTTTGTTTGCCTATGTTAAGTGTCTATCAGAAAAACTAAAAATTGTATTCAAACTACATAATATTGTCGCGTACGGGATATCAGCTATAAAAAAGGCAATCCATAAAAATAAAAAATTTTCAAAAATAAAAAAACACACGTAGTTTATGAAATTCCTTCTCAGGACTGCAACAGTGTGTAAATTGGTTAAACCAGAGAACCGAATTAACAACCATAAAAATGACAAAAAATAAAACCGCTTTTACAAACCATTGTCTAGAAAACAAATCATACATTAAATTATGAAAATACAAGAATATTAAAAACAGAAAACCATACAAATAAATGATTGAAATTAAAAATGATCAAAATCTCATAAATTCAAAAACCGACATAAAACGGCTTAGCAAAATATATTACATCTTAAAATAATAACATTGTTAAGAAAATCCAATTCCACTTAGCGGATAACTAATATCAATATAAAATCTAAAAACAGACCATACAGAAGAAATCACCCACATCGATAGCTATTCACATATCAGCCTTCAATCTGTAAAATTTATTGGTAATAAATTTTATTCCAAAACCAAATTTTTCTAATAGTTATTTTGATCAAGTTAAAAAAAACGGAAATATGTTTTAAAGTTCGTAATAATTTATTATTAACAAAATCAGATAAAGGCAATATTTAAATTATTATAATTAAACATGATTATTTTAAACTCTCAAATAACAATATATGTGATGAAGGATTTTACAAACAGTAAAATTACTAACTTTTTTGATATATTAAATAATTACGATACAATACAGCCGTGATAATATGCACTTTACTAGTATATTTTTTTAATTTTGCGCATTTTATTGATAATATAACAATCCCTAAGAATTAAATAATAATGGTAAAAATAATGTTACAAAAAATAGGATTTAACTCAAATTAATTGTAATATTGAACAAAATGTATTTTTAGAAATCATTGAATTTATTTCTACTACTAAAAGCCAATGTTACTAGTGATATTTTTTCATTTGAAAATAAATGTTGTAAACGAATACTTGGAACACTAGCAAGATCTTGAATCTTCATAACGCGATGCGACTTCGTTTTCGACACAATTGGTTTGAATTTTCTGTTCTTCGGGAAAGACTCCAATGTAGTGGGCGGAATCAATTTCTTTGATTATCGATTTCGTCACATAAACAGGAACTTGCTGGCATTGGTCCAATCTATTCTGTAGGGACAGCAATGACGTAACACAATCCGGATTTTCATGTGTAGCTAGTAGGCGATTGTTCTCGCATAAATAGTTTGGGTTGAGGTCAAGGCACTCTTCATTTTGGTACTGATACTGGTCCGTGTTTAGGACAAGGTAAGTATAAGAAGGAATTATAATGGAATTATTTTCATTAGGAATGGAAAATAAATGATAATAGTCAAACACATCTGAATGTACCAGTGGAAAATGTAGCGAAAATACGATTTTGTTTTCTATTGCAAAAACAATAGTTTCTACTACACTATAATATTTATAATATTCTTTTTCGTCAAATAATAACTGTACATAATTATGTGATTTTTCAAGTTGTCTTACTATGACTTTTAGTTCATTAGGAGTTATAATGTTACGATGTAGGGTTTTAAGATTAGCAAAACTTATTGTATTTTCTATATCATTAATAAAGTTCAATAATGAGTCTAAATTGATTTTTATTTGATCTAATATTTTCGTAAATTTCTAAATAATGCACGTAATGTTTGTTTTAGGTCTTCAGTTATTTCATTTATTTTGTTTTCAATCAATACTTGATTATCTGAAACAATAGAAATAGTATTATTTATATTTTTCATTAAATTAGAGGTTAATGACATTTGTGTATTAACCTTTTGAATAATCTTATTTTGATTGTTTTGAAGTTCCAGAATGTTATTATGTATTTCTTTTGCATCTTCTTGATCCATATTGCCTGTGATCGACTTGACAAGCGAACCTAGAGAAATAAGTAAACCCCGTTTATATCTTTTATTAGGTAAAAGAGAATTCATTTTTTCTGTTACTACATTTATTTCATAGTTTAAGTGCTTATACGCTTCGTATAATGGTATTTGATGCATGTTAGAACAACTATTTATTGTTACTACTAATTTTTGGTAATGTATGTTAATTGAATGTACTTGGTTCTCGAGAGAAATTAAATCTATATAATGTAAAAATGTATTAGAAACAATTTTTATTTTTGCGTTGCCTAATTAAAATGGTAGGATACCGGGATTGGTATTAAGATTCTGCACTTGAACCTTCTGTGCCTTCATCAGGTGAAGTAGTGTCGTCAACCTGTAAAAGGTTTTTATCCGTTAATTTTCGGGACTTTTTAAATATTTGTTTATGATAAGTATTTTGCGTAGTTGTTACTGTTAAATCATTACTTTGTAATATATGTTCGGGTTTATAAAAGGGATTTGTTTTTAATTGTCGATCGGGTAATTTCCGATAACCTATAGATCCGGGTTCAATAACTGGGGGATCATTTCTTTTCTCATTAGCTTTCGCAGTAACATTTGTTTTATATTGCGATATTTTTTCGTGAATATCGTTATATAGTTTATTCATTATTTCTTTGTGTTCATTTAGTTGGTGATTAATTAGTTGGGTATCATTACCAATATCGATTGGTTTTTTTAATTGGAGATGTCCAAAAATTAAATCAATTGGTTTTTGTTTCGATACCGAATGTATGGAATTATTATATCCAAGAATGGTAAAATTTCATTTTTCAAATGGGTTCAAATTCGGCTTTGTTAAGGTTAATGTTCGCATGTGTTCTAAGATTGTCGAGTGAAATCTTTCGACTATAGAATTGCTATTTGGGTTTAAAGGTAACGTGTAATGCCAGTTAATTTTATAAAGTTTGGCAAATTCTTTTATTAGATTTTAATTAAACTCAGTGCCGTTATCAGATACAATATTTTTGGGTATTTTATAATTTGAAACAAATTGTATGAGCGATTGATAGACATGTAAAGTAGATAAACTCGGTAAAATAAATGCTTGATCGAATCGTGAAAAGCTATCACAAATAGTTAAAGCTACTGTATTAGCAAATTTAAAAATGTCAACATGAACTGTTTCAAATGGTTTCTTAGGCGTGGGTGTTAATTGCAATTTTATTAAAGACGGGTGACGTTCATATTTTGCTTGTTGACATATGGTACAATTATTTACATATTTTCTTACATCATCATTTAACCTGGGCCAATAATACATGACTTTTAATTGGTCAATAGTTTCGTGTATACCTCTATGATTAGTTATGCCGTCATGTTGGCTTTTTATAAGACTTATTTGTCTTTCTTCTTTTGTTACATCGCAAAGAAGTTTATTAGATTTTAATAGCTTATAAGATGCATGAATAAAAGTTTTAGGTATAATATTACACATTTGTTTGTATAGACTTTGGTCGTCATAGTTTTGGAAATAGAATACATATTGTCGTTTTGGTTCGGCGTATTCTTTTAAATAAAGGATGAATTGTTGTTCGTAAGATTCTTTTGCTACATATATATATATATATATATATATATATATATATATATATATATATATATATATATATATATATATATATATATATATATATATATATATATATATCTAGTTAGATTAGTTGGTTTTTCAAAGACTTTTTTGATTTCTAATCGCGGGTTTTGATTTACTTTAATTATTCTTATTTGACATAAAAAGTAGTTAAGAGGTTTTTCTGTAATATTTATTGTTAATATAGGGTCTTCTGCACTTGTATGCACAGTTTCATCGTCATTATTTTCATCAGGATCAAATTGTCCTATTATTGATTGATTGTCTGTCACGGGATCATTAATAGATCTATTTTCTAAGGGAATCCTATAGGGTTCTCGACTAGTACTCGGAATTTGGTCGTCTAATACATGATTATTATTATATTGTTGCATTTAACGCAAAATTGGAAGGTCAGTATTTGGGTCACTGTCTTCGTTTTCAATGTCATTTAACACAGCTGATGTATCATTTACGTTAATCTCGACACGGGATAGCGCGTCGGCGTTCGTATTTTTCTTGCCGTTTTTATATATGATTTCATAATCGAATTCTTCGAGTTTAGGACGCCATCTAATTAATCGTGAATTTGGCTCTTTTTAAATTCATTAACCATTGAAGGGTTTGATGATCTGTTATTATTTTAAATTTTTTACCAAATAAGTATGGTCTAAAATGTCGCGTTCCGTATACTATAGTTAATAATTCTTTTTTTATAGTAGAATAATTTTGTTCAGATGAATTAAGCTTCTCGACGCATACGCAATAGGTTTATCTTGACCTTTAAGTTCTTGTGAGAGTACATAACCTAGAACAACATTACTTGCGTCAGTGGTTAAATTAAATTCTTTAGTAAAGTCTGGGTATTGTAAAAGAGGTTAATTTATTAATAGAGACTTACAGTCTTCGAATGTTTTTATATATAGTGGGTCATTAATATTTATAACTAAATGTTTCTTTAAACAATTAGTGAATGGTTTAGTTATTTTTACAAAGTTTGGAAAATATTTTCTATAGTAGCCTAAAAGTCCAAGAAATCCTTTGATTTCTTTCGTAGTTTCAGGAATTATATATTTTAAAATATCTTGTATTTTATCTGGGTTTGGTTTAACACCTTCAGGCGTAATTATATGGCCTAAGAATGCTACTTCCTTTTTTAGAAATTCTGATTTGTCTAGTTGAATTTTCAAATTACTTTCACGCAATCTTTTAAATATTTGTTTTAAATTAACCATGTGCACTAGTAAAGAAGTGGAAAAGACAATAATGTCATCCATATAGACAAAACATATTTTATTATTTAAATCTCTTAAAACGTTTTCCATCATTCGTTGGAACGTTGCGGGGGCGTTTTTAAGACCAAAAGGCATTCTCATATATTTATAATGTCCATTTTCGACACTAAAAGCTGTTTTTTTATATCATCAGGGTGCATTTCGATTTGGTGAAAACCACTTGCCAAATCTAGAGTAGAAAAGTATTGACATCGTCCTAGTTTATCTAATATATCTGAAATATTAGGAATTCCATATTTGTCATCAATAGTTTTTCTGAAATCGGACACAATCCTATATTTACATTTTCTAGACTCATTTGTTTTTTTGGGGACTACCCATATAGGGGAGGACCACGGGGAATTGCTTGGTCTAATAATACCTTGTTCTAACATTTCTTTTATTTGTCGTTCTACCTCAGGTTTATGAATAAATGGGTATCTATAAGATTTTGTGTATACTGGAATCTCATCTGTTGTTTTTATACGGTGATTTACTTGATTTCTAAATGTTAATTTTGAATTTTCGCGGTGGAAAATATCTGAAAATTTCTTACATAATTTTGCAATATGATATCTTTCTTCACGGTTCATATGTTGTATTCTTATAAGATTAACAATATTAGTTTTATTTATTAGGAAATTCATTAGGTGATTTCTCTACACCCATATTAAATAATTCAAAATTGTTTTTATCAAATGGTTCGACAATTAAGGGTTTATACAAATATATTTTTTGAGGAAATTGTGAATTATTTTGTAATTCAACAGAGGCGTAAACTTGGTGTGCGCTTGTGATACATGCGGGTATTTTACATTTAGACATATTTATATCATTTATTATGGAGATATACCATTAGGTATATTTACAGGAACTTTTAATGTTTATTATATAAAATGACAATTTTGCCTTTGTTTCATAATGACTTAAAGGTATTTCCGCATTGGGGATTTTTGCTGGTATTTCCGCAAAATAGTCTTTTGTAGTAGTTTGAAAAATTGACGAAATTGTAAATGGTTCTTTCTTAATATAATCACTAAAATAATTTTCGGCTAAATCAGGCTTTAAAAGTGATTTCGTTGCTCCAGTATCAATTAATAATTTTAAAGGTGGATTAATAATTTAAATATATGGGAGATCTTTTTTGTCATAAATAGAATGTATTTCTATGTGATCTTTTCGGGTGGCTCGGTATCGTGAAAATTTTGGTTGTTAGTATTTTGAAGATTTGTTTGTACTTTATTTTCAGAGTAACTTTGCTCTGGGTACAAATCGTTTTGATTATCAATTATTATCAAAATAGTTATCGTAATTTTCATTATCATAAAAATTTGCGTTTGTTGCCTGTTTTTGTAAATTATCGTAAAAGGGTTAAAACCACCTCTCCACCTTCTTACCACTCATCGGTACTGGTTTTGGTAAGTTTTGAACAATACGAGACTTAGGTTTCCAAACATTTGTTGGATTTCTCGGTGTACCAAATACTTGTTTATTCGTGAAATATTTTTGATTACGCATAGGCTTTGGCTGTATATTAATAGGGCCACGAGGAAATGATTGATTTCCACTATTTTGTGCTGCATTATTCTGATTGTAATTATTAATATTTGGAATATATTGGTAATTAGGTAAAAATGTATTTTGATTAATTCTATTTTGTAAAATAAAATTTTTATTTTTATTGACACTAGAATTTTCAAATTGTTGTGGTTTTTGTAGGTGTCTAATATTAGTTTCTGAAAGAATGTATTGCCTACCTTCCGCTAAATCTGTTGGTTTCATAGCGCGTATAGTTAAACCAAGAGGTTCTCTTAAACCTGCTAAAAATATTTTTAAAGCATGTAAATTATAAAAATATTTCTTAATTCTACTAGTTGCTTGACATATTGGATCAGTATGTGTATTAATAAAATTGTGTAATGCACTTAGATTACACATTACTCTTGTATGATATTGTAAAGGAGATTCATTGGCAATTTGTCTTAACTGATCTAAATCAAACAATAATCCGTTTTCATCTCTTTGATCGCCGAAATGAGCTATTAGCCCTTCTTTTACGGTTTTCCAATCTCTGGAAACACATATACTAAACACTTTTCTAACTTTACCTACTAGTTTAGCATGAATGCCGTATATTATTGTAAGATTTTGGACACAATCTAAATTTTGATTATTCCGATACGTACTTATTAATTTATTAGTTGTTTCTGAGTAAGGGGATAATTCTAATGGGTTTCCGTCAAATTTAAGAACTAAATCTAACAATTTGCCATCAAAATTTGAAGGATCCATTTCGTTAATCGATAGATTTGAAAATAGACTTTCCAATAACTTTGAATTTTCTTTTTCTTGAAAATTTGGAAAATTTGAACTTAACCTATCACTTTGTTCTGCAATAGAAATAGTGTTTCCTAAAACTAACTCGCTTTTACTGTTTTCTTCACTAGAAGAATTAGATGAAGTCGAAGGAGTCGACATAGACAGGAAAAACAAAAAGTATTGGTTACTTTCAGAAGGAATGTCTTCATTCTTCGTGAATTTGAACCTTTTATTGTTTTCTTCTTTCTGAATCCTAGCCTACACACTTAATTATTCCGAATTACGTTTTTTCGACGTTTTCTGGGGTGATTTTCGAAGTTTCAGTCCTATTTTGAACAAACGTTTGAAACCGAAGGGTTTTTCGCGTCGGAAATACCTTTCAAAAATCCGTACGACTGCGCCACTTTATGTTTTTAGTCATAAAGAAACTATTTTTTAAAAAATCAATTATTTATTTTAAAATAATTATTACGACTTAAACCTTGAATATTGAATATAAGAAATACAAGTTTACTGTACGAAGTCTATGCCGGAACTCGGCGTTGCTTCTCACGCTCTTCGAGTATATCAGGAAAACTGCTGATCTTGCATTGGCGTGTCAGCTTGGTTCCCATGAGAAAGTCATTGAAAAGACACACATAACTCTGGCTCCTGTTACCGAGCTGTTTAAAAGTAGTTTGGCTTCGCCCTACGAATTTTTATCTACCAGGGAATTTCAAAAGTATAAATAATAACTTTAGACAAAAATTAATGAGTTGAATTTTGTCGTCGGACTAGTTTTATATTATATATATATATATATATATATATATATATATATATATATATATATATATATGGTAGTGCGTATTTTCCCTAAACTACACCGGCCCAAACAATTAGTGGACCGAAGAAACTTCACTGGCCCTAACAGTCGAAATCCCGACAGATTGGAATGTGTGGAATGCGGCGCTAGCCCGACACTTTAAATAGCGAATTATCGAGCTACGCTACTGGCTAGAAAAAATGATGTTAGAGTATTTCCCTGCATTCTAACTTTGAAGTGAAAATATTTTGATCGTTTTTTTTTTGTTTATTATAAAGCATTTGTTTATCACAGGATAATTTCTATTTAGTGGAATAATGGAGATTGAGTATTGAAAAAAAATTGTTGGAAAGCCCAGGAAGAGGTTATTGCTTGTTTGCATTGAGATGATTTTAAACCATCTGCTTTTAAACTGGGTATGTTTATTTTAGAATAGTGTGAATATGGTATAAAGTTGCAACCATCTCAGTTTTTGGACTCTTACACTCAGATAATCTTATTTGTTAGAATATAGGATTGAGTCTCCATCTGTTATTAATGTGGATGTTGTTCCCTACCTAAAGATAAAACAAAGTTTTACTCAAAAGACCATATAAAAATCCACAAAAGCCTTGAAGCTTGAACATATATCTTTTAACTAATTTGTTTTGTGAGCTTTTTGAGACACACAATTTCAACTTTTTTTTAAGTTTTTTTGGTGTTTAATTTTTTATCCTGATCCTAAGCAAATACCTATCTAAAAATTAGTTTTTATCAGTTACATATTGATTAGTGTTTTATAAGATTGTTAATGATTTTCTCTAAGCTTGTTATTCATGCAGGTACTTTATTAATTATAATTTGTTTTAGGACCGATGCAAGTCTTCTTGATGTTTCATATAGGTATCGTAGACAAGGCTTAGGAAGTTAGTTCTGCTCATATGTATGTGTATTGCAGAATATTAGTGACGTGTATATTATAGTCATACTTGAGTACTCTTTGTCGCCCTGTTTGCATAGGAAGAAAGAAAAGACTTTAGTTACTGAGTGTCATATAGCCCCAGTTATAGTTTATTCAATTAATGTAATAATTGGACCTCTTTATTATAAGGTAGCTTCAAATTCTGCACCTTTAAATTTACTAAATATGCTTGTCACATAAAATGGATAAATTTACTAAATATGCTGGTCACATAAAGTGGTTCATTTATAATTACTGTTGCTGAGGAAGTGTGTAGTTTGAGAATTAAAAAAGATGCACCATATGATAAATGTAGTGTCAACTTTATTTTTAATTGTATGTTGAATACATTTTTTAATTGCTGTAAAGTGTATCACATATTTTGTATATTGATTAAAGATATATAGCTAAAGTGGATTAGAAATTTGAATAATTTTTCCCCATATTTTAAAAATATTAACTGTAGCCTATTTATATATTTTCTCCAGTTGGTATACACAATTCAATAATAAGTTAATTTAGTAAGTATGTCAGATATCGCACATCACACCTTCAATTTTTTTAAAATCTAAGTATGGTTTAGGAAAAAGTTTGGTACATGATATAATTATAAATGACAAAAGTCTTTCGAAGATACCCTCAATTAATTTCATGCTTTCAGATTCTTAAGTTTATTAACTGGTATAAAGTAGTTTAGATCTTGTAAATTATTTTATCAATTTACTTTTAAAATATAAACTTTTATTACCTAATCTTATAGAATTTCTTAAAAATATTACATCTTATCGTTGACTTTACCTTTTTTTTTTACTTTTTATATGTTAGGAACTGGCCGCAAAAATATTATAATAATTTACTGGTTTGGAAAATAGTTCCAAACCAGTAAAAAGGTATCCTACAATAGCTTTATATATAGATTCCGGCATATCACAATTATCAGCTGTACATTAAGATATCATAAGGCTAATAATACTTAAGGTTGAGACAGTGTTTCATATTTACATTTTCTAGACGCATCTGTTTTTTTGGGGACTACCCATATAGGGGAGGACCACGGGGAATCGCTTGGTCTAATAATACCTTGTTCTAAAATTTCTTTTATTTGTCGTTCAACCTCAGGTTTATGAATAAATGGGTATCTATAAGATTTTGTTTATACTGGAATCTCATTTGTTGTTTTTATACGGTGTTTTACTTGATTTCTAAATGTTAATTTTGAATTTTCGCGGTGGAAAATATCTGAAAATTTCTGACATAATTTTGCAATATGATATCTTTCTTCACGGTTCATATGTTGTGTTCTTATAAGATTAACAATATTAGTTTTATTTATTAGGAAATTCATTAGGTGATTTCTCTACACCCATATTGAATAATTCAAAATTGTTTTTATCAAATGGTTCGACAATTAAGGGTTTATACAAATATATTTTTTGAGGAAATTGTGAATTATTTTGTAATTCAACAGAGGCGTAAACTTGGTGTGCGCTTGTGATATTTTACATTTAGACATATTTATATCATTTATTATGGAGATATATCATTAGGTATATTTACAGGAACTTTTAAAGTTTCAATAGTATTGGGATCAATACGACCGTAAAATAACAATTTTGCCTTTGTTTCATAATGACTTAAAGGTATTTCCGCATTGGGGGTTTTTGCTGATATTTCCCCAAAATAGTCTTTTGTAGTAGTTTGAAAAATTGACGAAATTGTAAATGGTTCTTTCTTAATATAATCACTAAAATAATTTTCGGCTAAATCAGGCTTTAAAAGGGATTTCGTGGCTCCAGTATCAATTAATAATTTTAAAGGTGGATTAATAATTTAAATATATGGGAGATCTTTTTTGTCATAAATAGAATGTATTTCTATGTGATCTTTTCGGGTGGCTCGGTATCGTGAAAATTTTGGTCGTTAGTATTTTGAAGATTTGTTTGTACTTCATTTTCAGAGTAACTTTGCTCTGGGTACAAATCGTTTTGATTGCTAAAATCTGTGAAATTTGAATAATTATTGCGAAAACAATTATTATCAAAATAGTTATCGTAATTTTCATTATCATAAAAATTTGCGTTTGTTGCCTGTTTTTGTAAATTATCGTAACAGGGTTAAAACCACCTCTCCACCTCCTTACCACTCATCGGTACTGGTTTTGGTAAGTTTTGAGCAATACGAGAATTAGGTTTCCAAACATTTGTTGGCTTTCTCGGTGTACCAAATACTTGTTTATTCGTGAAATATTTTTGATTACGCATAGGCTTTGGCTGTATATTAATAGGGCCATGAGGAAATGATTGATTTCCACTATTTTGTGCTGCATTATTCTGATTGTAATTATTAATATTTGGAATATATTGGTAATTAGGTAAAAATGTATTTTGATTAATTCTATTTTGTGAAATAAAATTTTTATTTTTATTGACACTAGAATTTTCAAATTGTTGTGGTTTTTGTAGGTGTCTAATATTAGTTTCTGAAATAATGTATTGCCTACCTTCCGCTAAATCTGTTGGTTTCATAGCGCGTATAGTTAAACCAAGAGGTTCTCTTAAACCTGCTAAAAATAATTTAAAGCATGTAAATTATAAAAATCTTTCTTAATTCTACTAGTTGCTTGACATAATGGATCAGTATGTGTATTAATACAATTGTGTAATGCACTTAGATTACACATTACTCTTGTATGATATTGTAAAGGAGATTCATTGGCAATTTGTCTTAACTGATCTAAATCAAACAATAATTCGTTTTCATCTCTTTGATCGCCGAAATGAGCTATTAGCCCTTCTTTTACGGTTTTCCAATCTCTGGAAACACATATACTATAAACTTTTCTAACTTTACCTACTAGTTTAGCATGAATGCCGTATATTATTGTAAGATTTTAGACACAATCTAAATTTTTATTGTTCCGATAAGTACTTATTAATTTATTAGTTGTTTCTGAGTAAGGGGACAATTCTAATGGGTTTCCGTCAAATTTAAGAACTAAATCTAACAATTTGCCATCAAAATTTGGAGGATCCATTTCGTTAATCGATAGATTTGAAAATAGACTTTCCAATAACTTTGAATTTTCTTTTTCTTGAAAATTTGGAAAATTTGAACCTATCACTTTGTTCTGCAATAGAAATAGTGTTTCCTAAAACTAACTCGCTTTCACTGTTTTCTCCACTAGAAGAATCAGATGAAGTCGAAGGAGTCGACATAGACAGGAAAAACAAAAAGGATTGGTTACTTACAGAAGGAATGTCTTCATTCTTCGTGTATTTGAACCTTTTATTGTTTTCTTCTTTCTGAATCCTAGCCTACACACTTAATTATCCCGAATTACGTTTTTTCGACGTTTTCTGGGGTGATTTTCGAAGTTTTAGTCCTATTTTGAACAAACGTTTGAAACCGAAGGGTTTTTCGCGTCGGAAATACCTTTCAAAAATCCGTACGACTGCGCCACTTTATGTTTTTAGTCATAAAGAAACTATTTTTTAAAAAATCAATTATTTATTTTAAAATAATTATTACGACTTAAACCTTGAATATTGAATATAAGAAATACAAGTTTACTGTACGAAGTCTATGCCGGAACTCGGCGTTGCTTCTCACGCTCTTCGAGTATATCAGGAAAACTGCTGATCTTGCATTGGCGTGTCAGCTTGGTTCCCATGAGAAAGTCATTGAAAAGACACACATAACTCTGGCTCCTGTTACCGAGCTGTTTAAAAGTAGTTTGGCTTCGCCCTACGAATTTTTATCTACCAGGGAATTTCAAAAGTATAAATAATAACTTATTTACAAAAATTAATGAGTTGAATTTTGTCGTCGGACTAGTTTTATTTTATATATATATATATATATATATATATATATATATATATATATATATATATGGTAGTGCGTATTTTCCCCTAAACTACACCGGCCCAAACAATTAGTGGACCGAAACTTCACTGGCCCTAACAGTCGAAATCCCGACAGATTGGAATGTGTGGAATGCGGCGCTAGCTCGACACTTTAAATAGCGAATTATCGAGCTACGCTACTGGCTAGAAAAAATGATGTTAGAGTATTTCCCTGCATTCTAACTTTGAAGTGAAAATATTTTGATTGTTTTTTTTTGTTTATTATAAAGCACTTGTTTATCACAGGATAATTTCTATTTAATGGAATAATGGAGATTGAATATTGAAAAAAAATTGTTGGAAAGCCCAGGAAGAGGTTATTGCTTGTTTGCATTGAGATGATTTTAAACCTTCTGCTTTTAAACTGGGTATGTTTATTTTAGAATAGTGTGAATATGGTATAATTACACTCAGATAATCGTATTTGTTAGTATATAGGATTGAGTCTCCATCTGTTATTAATGTGGATGTTGTTCCCTATCTAAAGATAAAACAAAGTTTTACTCAAAAGACCATATAAAAATCCACAAAAGCCTTGAAGCTTGAACATATATCTTTTAACTAATTTGTTTTGTGAGCTTTTTGAGACACATAATTTAAACTTTTTTTTTAAGTTTTTTTGGTGTTTAATTTTTTATCCTGATCCTAAGCAAATACCTATCTAAAAATTAGTTTTTATCAGTTACATATTGATTAGTGTTTTATAAGATTGTTAATGATTTTCTCTAAGCTTGTTATTCATGCAGGTACTTTATTAATTATAATTTGTTTTAGGACCGATGCAAGTCTTCTTGATGTTTCATATAGGTATCGTAGACAAGGCTTAGGAAGTTAGTTCTGCTCATATGTATGTGCATTGCAGAATATTAGTGACGTGTATACTTTGACGCCCTGTTTGCATAGGAAGAAAGGACTTTAGTTACGTGTATTGATCTGAGTGTCATATAACCCCAGTTATAGTTTATTCCATTATTGTAATAATTGGACCTCTTTATTATATGGAAGCTTCAAATTCTGCACCTTTAAATTTACTAAATATGCTTGTCACATAAAATGGATAAATTTACTAAATATGCTGGTCACATAAAGTGGTTCAATCATATTATATAACCAATAATTATTAATCCACTCTTTTCTATGTATCCTGGGTGTTTTTTGGAAAAGCATGACAATTTTTTTTGTTTTGATGGTACACCCTGTATATGTCCATCAAATGGGTCTTTTCTTGCTAATTATAATTATATTAGGTTTGACACATTGAACACAGGAAATTGACAATAAATCTATTATCAGAGATGTTAGAGAAAACACAGATATGAATAACTTGCCTCTTATATCATGGTTTTTCTCAATTGTCTTTAAAAGTAAAGATATTCAACCTAACATATTTAAGATTTGCAAAAAGATGCCTATTTAATGGACATATATATATATATATATATATATATATATATATATATATATATATAACATTGTGTTCCATAAAAAAATAGAGGGTTCAATTTATAATCAATATTCCTGTACATTATTAGATGATAATTGATCATTTTAGATGATAAAAATACTATTTGTTTGCCTGTCATTGTAATTATATTTTGTTGTTGGTAAAAGTATTTCTGATACAAGCTATCTTTTTAATTGTCACGGTTTTAATATGATAATTTTAAAATAATGCACATACAGCTATATATGTGTTATATTGAGTATATTATATTATTATCCTTTATTTAGCATTTTGCTAGTTTACAAATTCACAATGTTTGTATTTATTTAATATATTATTATATTAACAAAAAAACTTAATGTTACAAAAGAAAATACACTTAATACTCACAAACAGCACAAAACATAGGAAAATAGTTAAATAATGAAACTTAAAATATTTAATACAGTCAGGCAATAAAACTCAGTTACTAAAACCAGCAGCAAAATATAAGTTTAACTCCAAAAGAAAAAATTAAGGGCTAAAATAAATATAATATATAATAACTAGGAATAAGTTTTGTAATTTTTTAAATAAAACACATAATTTTACTGATTTATTTGTTTGTGCCCAAATGCATAAAAATCATACAATTACATTAACTATTACAAATTTAAGTACACTAACAAGCTTTTAATAAATAACACCAGAGTCAACAACAGAAGATTTTTTAGTTCGAAAGTTCATTTAGAAAAATTATTTATATAATTTCCCATAAGAAAATATAATGAAAAAGAACTTGGTAAATTTCAATAATAATAATAATGTTTTATTTCTTCAATTGAAAAGTGCAACATACAACAAAAAATAAAAACTTTAAAGTAACAAATGTCCACTCAGTCTCTGTGACATCAAGAGAATACATTTTTCATTTTTCACTCCAATGTTATATTTCCTTCCTCAGCAAAGCTTAACTCTCAAACGTTAGCTAAACATTAAGACGAGATGGAAAACTGTTACTTCTATCACAATATCCAAAGTTTTGATCTTGATCCTAAAAAACAAATTAGAAGAAAGAAATCATTAAAAAAACACTAAAAAGTAAAAAACATTTTATTCCACATTAAAATTTGACTTTATGAAGTCGGTATCAAATTGATTTTTAATCACAGACACACACACACACACACACATATATATATATATATATATATATATATATATATATATATATATATACTACCCGGTCTTTGTTTAATTATATTTATACATATTTTAAGACCATAAACTTTTATTCCACATTAAAATTTGACTTTATGAAGTCGGTATCAAATTGATTTTTAATCACAGACACACACACACACACATATATATATATATATATATATATATATATATATATATATATATACTACCCGGTCTTTGTTTAATTATATTTATACATATTTTAAGACCATAAACTTGGTAAAACCTATAGACATCCCTAAGAAAACGAATAAGTAGCTAACCACAATCACTGTATTAATATTATATAAAATGTGCCATCTCTACACATTTAAAGAAAACTAGCTATATTCACTGTCAAAATTTAAAATGATGAGTAAAATTGAACTTTGCGACATTAAGAACTCTAAAATCATACTATTAACAGGCATATTTTTTTCCTGATAGTATGATGAATGTAACATATATTGTCTAGGGCGCTCGTATTAGCAATTCAAAGTTGTACCATTCCCCATTTTTAATATGCTTGCTATGGGACCACTTTAACGATATCCTGAATATTCCCTGAAATTTTCATCCAAATTGGTCAAATCAGGAGTAGTCGATAAACATACACTAGAAAAAATAGAATACTTAGAAAAATAACCAGGTACTGGTGAACTTATGCTATTTTTAATTTTAAAAAGAAAACGAAAAAAACTACGTATTATTTAAATAATGAGCCCATATAATTTCAAAAAAATTGATCAAACTAAATGCTTATTTGTGGAAGTATATTCTAGCTTTATCTTAGGCATGTTATAAATATATCAGAAGTTGTGCCATCTATGCACTACATTCCGATAAAACTTTAAATTCTATGAATGTCAGTTTTTAAATATTTACAATTGCACAAAAAATGGTGGATCTACGGCATTTCCTTTATTTTGTTTAGCTGGCCGTGTCACAAATATTAATGCAATTTTTAACAGACTTCAAAAAAGGAGGTTATCAATTTCACCCTACGCATTTTTTTTTATGTATGAACATCGATTACTCTGCGATGGTTCCAACAATTTGGATGAACTTTTCAGGGAATATTCCGGATATTGCCCGAGTAGTACCACAGCTAGCATATTGCAAAAAAGTATGACGTTCACCATTTTACATAGATATTATATATGGTTATTTGTGAAATATGACTTTTAAAATAAAACTCATATAAATAGAACTAAAAAAGAATGAAATAAAAAATGTATAAAGAATAAAACTGACTTCAAAAAATGCACCTAAAATTGGAAAATAATGTTATATTCCATCTGGAAATTTTTAGTCACCAAACGAATAGAGATAGTAAAACAAAACACTCATTACATAAACATATTTTTGTGATTAGGCAACTAAGAATAAGTTTGGCTTTGACTTCACAGACACAGGGTATGGGATTCGCTTCTGGGGAGTTACTTCACAATATCTACTTCAGAAAGCGTTGTTCTCCAAACAGAATTTTTTATAAAAAATAGAACGGACTTCAAAAAAAAACACTAAAAAGTAAAAAATAATATTTTATTCCACATTGAAAATTTGACTGTATGGAGTCATCTTCAAACTAATTCTTACTAACTTAATCATAAACAGACATTTATATAATGAGTACCTACATATATGGGAATAAAATATTATTGTTTACTTTTTGTTGTTTATTATATTGATTTAGTAATTTTTATTTTTTTATTTCATCCTTGTTAGTTTTCTTATACAAAGTGCGCTCTCGTGTATACATGTAGAACATGTTAAATATGGCATCATTCTGATATATTTAATATGTTTGCTATGAGACCACTCCAGTAACATCCCAAATATTCCCTATTTCATCCAAACTGGTCATACAAGGCAATCACATACCATTACTCTTTCCATTGATTTAACATCTTAATTGAGCTCAATATTTTTACTTATATAAGCAAATTTAATTCAATATCTAAATCAGATTTGCAAATAAGACAGAATTCTTAGACAATAAATATTTAAGTTACATTAAAATTTCAATTATATTTGTGCCATAAGTAAATTCTTATACATCTCTCATAGAAAACCTTGTAGAGTGTAGAGGAAAATTTAAATGATTTTAATTATCATAACACTTCCTTTTTGTTTGTGTATTTTTTTTCTGTTTTTGTAAGAAACAATGTTTGTTTTTTTTCAGAAAAAAAAATATATATATATATATATATATATATATATATATATATATATATATATATATATATATATATATATATATATATATATATATATATATATATATATATATATATATATATATATATATATATATATATATATATATATATATATATATATATATATATATATATATATATATATATCTTAAAATTGTTAAGAATTTTAAATAAATTACACAAGTCCAGATGGCATGGTACAAAATACTCTATTAAAACATACACATTGCTGAAAGGTCAGATATCTTAAAATAAAGCCTAGTAGTTTTATTGCCCTATCCGTGATATTATCTATGTGTTTGGCAAAAGTAAATTTGGAATTCAATAGCACTCCCAAGTCTTCAACAGTATCAACTCTTCTCAAGATTCTTTCGTTCAGTGTATAATATATATAATAAAGTATTTTTTAAACAATGGAAACTTAATTTCTAGAAATAGGGATATCTCCAATAATATCAACACAGGGGTAGGAATGATTTGGTTATGACACTTCATCAAATTTCTTTATTTCATAAGAGTCCTCTAGTCGGATGTATAAAATTATATATATTACCATTAAAAATAAAATGTATTGAAAGCATAAAAGTAAACCAAAAAATTCTTATTGAAAGAGAATTTTGTTCCCCAGATGATTATTTTAACTTTTATATACAGATTACGTCCTGCTTATGTGTAGAGCCTAGTATGAATGAACTGTTCATTTAAATCATTGAAGAAATAGAGAACATCAAAATACCTTAGAGGTTCCGAGGGGTTTTCCAACATTGAAGACACAAGTCTTTAAAATTTTGTAAACATTAACAAAATAGGTTGCCTTTTTTTGAAAATACAGACCCAAATAAATTTTGTCCCAGGATAAGACTAGGGTAAGCACGGACCTGTATGAGAGTAATAGTTATCTTTTTAAAAATTATAAGTATATGGATCTCTTCATGTGAAATAAATCTTCAAAGCATTTTATTTTGCTACCTATTTAACAAATTTTTCTAAAAATGATCTTTAAATAGAAAATATTTTGAAAAGGAAAAATGCCTCATTATTATTAATATCTAATTATTTTGACATATGAGTTACCTCAGCAGTTCCATATTTATTGTCAGATGGACCATGGAACCATTCCTCACTGCTTTGTCTGTCTACTCATAAGTTTATATGCAAAGCTGATTTTCATTTTTTATTGTTGCCTGAGATTCATACCCCTATTTGCCAAGATGGAGCCCACTGTGGTTGATACATCCATGAATTTACTTGGTTTTCCTAAAAATGCAAACACAACTATATATCATAATCTTGTTATTAACCAAATACAAATGTTTTTGTCGAGGTTTTTCTTTTAACTAACATTTAGTGTGTACTATACATCAAAAAATCGATATATTGAAGAAAATCCGAAGAGGAACATTTAAGAAAATAGATGTATACACAAAAAAAGAATCTAGGTGGCTTACCAATATGAAATTACAATATACTTTCTGATGTCCTAATATTGATAGTCCCTTTAAATTGCTGAATCTTAACTTTCTAGTAATCTCTTTCTTGAAATTGCACTTAAATGGGCGAAAAACTGAGAATTCAGGACGTATCGGGAACACAGTAAAAGCATGCATATTATTTCTGCACGTTTCACAATCAACTAACAATTTACAGGCATTTTTCATTATGTTAGTAAAACTTATTTGATTGTATCCTAACACTGATACGGTCGCAGTAGAATTAATACGTAGCTATTTGCTATTTTTATAAACTAGGTAATTCTTTGAGAACGATTTAAAACTTATTATTCAGGAATATTAATAACATGTTATCAAACATAAATAAAAAAACACAATTGACAATATTACTAATATTGTCGGAAATATGTACTTCATTTGAACAATAATGCACTTTGGCAACAGAAGTTTCTTACATCAATGGCGTGCATGTTTATGTATTTCGACGTTTAAGGCCAACGACGAATTCCATGCATTCCAATGTGTCGGGATTTCGATCCATATATATATATATATATATATATATATATATATATATATATATATATATATATATATATTTATTTTTTTTTTTTTATACATTATTTTTGATATAAATTTCTTTTCTCCTGAACTTCCCTCATATGATTTTTTTTCATTTTTTCGGAATAGTGAAGTGTGACTCAGGTTATTTCAGTACATAGTCACGATATATAAGTGTTACATATACTTTTTATTTGTATTGGGCGCCATTTTGTTTCATGATATTGGATTCCTACCAATATTTTACCATTTTCTTTCTACCCATGTCACACTTAACTTTTGGGCATAATTTAAAATAAATTCAATAAATAGTTTTTCACATCGACACATATTGCCATTTTGTTACGTCATATTGAATTCGTACCAGTTTATATCATTTCACATATAATTTTTCTGCAAAATTTGTAAGTCAATTGAACAAAATATTTTTACTATGATTTTTTAAAAAAATTATTTGGCCGCCATTTCGTTTCGCTATCTTAAATTGAAACCTATATTATCAGTCTTTACATACTCCGTTGCTCCGCAGATATTTCTTAACCCCTAATAATACACCACTTTAACATAACAACAAGAAGTCCGTTAACGAAAACCATTTAGAAACGTAATATATGGCAAATATCTGCGAACCAACGGAGTAGGTAAAGACTGATAATATGGGTTTCATGCAGGATATATGTGTCCTGAGAATGCAACAATATAGGTGTGAAATGTCGACAATTTAAAAATAGAGTTTTGTTTTTGTTCACTGGATCCTAAGCCCAAATAATACGCCACTCTAACATAAAAACAAGCGGATATCTGGGAAATAACTGCGTACCAACGTAGTAGATAAGACTGAAAATATGCGTTTCGTACAGGATATAGAATTTATTTGTCCTGAGGATGCAACAATAAAATAGTAAAACGTCGCCAGTTTAAAAAAGTCTATTGCTTTTTTACTGGATCCCAATCCCAAATAATACACCATTCTAACATAACAACAAGAGGATCGTTAACGAAAACCATTTATAAACTTAATATCTGGGAAATATCTGAGGACCAGCGTAGTAGGTAAAGAGTGATAATGTGAGTTTCATGAAGGATATAGAATTTATATATGTGTCCTGAGAATGCAACGATAAAATAGCGAAACGTCGAGAGTTTAAAAAAGTCTGTTGTTTTTTTACTGGATCCCAACCCCAAATACGACACCACTCAACAACAAGAGTCGAAAACCATTTAGACACTTAATATCTGGGAAATATCTGCAGGCTAACGGAGTAGGTAAAGACTGATAATATGGGTCTCATGCAGGATATAGAATCTATGTGTTCTGAGGATGCAACAATAAAGTTGGGAAACATCGATAATTTAAAAAAAGACTTGCTTTTTTTACTGGATCTTAACCCCAAATAATACACCATTCTAACAATTTTTTTTAACATATTACTAGGTCATCGCCATACTACCCTTAATTGTTGGTCAAAATTTGGAGTCAATCGGGTAAGTAGTATTTAAGCTATGTCGAGAACTAATAGATGGAACTGATAAAACATGTTTTTTACAACCATCTACAGAGCAATATCTAATAGGCATATTGGCTCATATTTGTCAAAGAAATAATTTTTTTTGTCTCACTATATAGGACAATAACAAACTAGCGAGATCACGGAGTCTGACCTACTGTGTATGTGCCGGAGACCCGGAGGTACCCAGAATGTACCAGCACGGGCGGGACGCGAGGAATAGACAAATCGAGTCACGTGTTCAAGTGCTGCAACTTATATTTTTATTCAGTAAACTTTGGTTGCGTTATGTGTTCTCTTATTTCTTCCACTATCGCCCAATTAGTTATGGAATATCTGGAGTAGAAGAAATTTTTTTTTGAAAGGTTTAAGATCTGTTATTTTTTTCATAGGAAAACATTTCTGTATAAGATATCGATCTGGGTACTGAATGGGCGAAACTTTTGAAGGATTCAATGTATCGATTTGGGTTTTTTGGTAATAGAAACGATATTTCATATAAAATTTAGGGCCGTAATTTATTAAAACAAAATTTTTAGCAGGTCTTAAAATGCTTATAATTTTTAAATACGGTTTTCACATATCAATGTAAATTTTGAAGCGTAATTAATAAAAAAATACTTTAACTGTCAAACAAAAACTGTTTTACTGTTTTTTTTTTCGTAACCTCTAAACTATTTAACATTTTTCAATACGGTTTTCGCAGTTCCATGTAACTTTTTGTATGGTAATTTATTATTTTTTTTAACAGCAGTTAAAAAAAACTGTCTTTTTCCGGTAACTATTTACAATTTTTAAACACGGTTTTCATAGTTCGATTTAACTTTTAGTAGCGTAATTTAGTAAAAAAAGTATTATGACAGCTACCAAAAAAAATTGTTTTTCCTCCGTAACTTTTGAACTGCTTAAGAATTTTAAATACAGTTTTTTCATTTCCATGTAGCTTTCTGTGGGGTAATTTTTAAAAAAATAATAAAAACTGTCAAAAAACTGTCTTTTCCCGTAATTTCTTAACTACTTAAAACATTTTAAATACGGTTTTCACAGTTCTATGTAACTTTTAGTTACATAGTTTGTTTATTTTAGAAAAATATTTTGGTTTTTCTAGTTTTTAAACAGGTAAATTCTTTTAAATGGGATTTTTACAGTTAGATGTAACTTAACTTATTTAAAGTAGGACATATATACTACATATAGCTTGTGTTATACTGGGTACTCGTGTTTCTCGTCGAGGAAACACGCACTTTTTACATTTTAGTCGCCATATCTCAAGAACGGTTTCAGATAGACTTTTGAAATTTGGTTTGTTTTAGAGCACACTCGAGGCTATCAAAAAGTATAAAAAATGTGTCTATATTATATTTAGTTTTTCGTTCATTAATATTAAAACTTTTTTTTATCGAATTTCCCGGAGTGTTGTTTGAAACACGGTAACTGTCGAAAAAATTTAAGTAATTATTTAAAATTCTCAGTTTATTTTTACGGGAGTCCGAATCACAAAAAATGGGTCGGATTAAACTTGAGAAAAAAACAAGTGTTATTTTAATGACATTTAGCGCCTAAACGATTTAAGGTTTTTACAAAAGCCAAGGCGTTTCTGAAATGGCGTAATTAGAAGAAAGCAACCTATACAACAATATACGTTTGTGTTTAAAAAAGTCTAAACAAATCACAATTATCCTGAATTATTAAAAAAACAAATTTTTTTATTTATTTTGCTGTCCTTAACTTTGGAATGGAATATTAAATAGTATTTTTACAGATAAACGTAACTTAATAGTTAGTGGAAAAAATATATAATAAATATTTTAATAAAAAACTGGTCTAAAATAGTATTGATGTACACAGTTTGTCTCAAAACAACGTAACAAACCCAACCTATATTTGTTTCTATTTGCCTTTTATGTGCATTAAATGGGTTTCTACTTGCTGATCATAAATATATTCTCAAGAAATTTGACAAAATCCTGCCATAAAAAGCAATGTTTTCAAGAGATGCGAAGAACGTTCTACTATATATTGGAATCAATAGAAATACATTGTTTATATCAAGATTTTTTCAAATTATCCGAAAACCTTTGGAAACGTATAACATAATAATATAATAAAAGTATAACATCCAGAGCGTTCATGTTTGGTCTGCTATATATATTTATGTTATCCCAGTGGCGGCTCGCCTATATTGGGAGGTTAATAACAAATTTAAAAATAGGCATACTTAAAATATAAATAAACATCTTATGTTTAAATTGAGCTTTAAATTCTCTTGCATTCAGGTCTACTCTTCGTTCTTTAGATTTGGAAAAATGCTGAATAACACGTTCATTAAAATTGCACGCACAATCCTGTTATAAACGATTTCTCGATACTTAACATTGCTAAAGCGGATAGTCTATATTGGCCCAACTCCTCAATAAAATTTACAAGCCCTCGAAAAACCCCTGGATTTTCAGACAAAGTCGTTTCATCAAGGCCGCGTAGTGCCAGCTCGAATGCCCCACAAAATTTTACACATCTATAATTTTGTTATAAAATTAAACGATTTTTGGATACATTTTCATTAAAATCTCTAAGGGTTTTTCTATAAGCTATGTCTAGTCGAGTGCGAATATTAACACTTCCGACCGTAGCATAGTTCACCGAACATTTCATAGAGACTTTACAACCACATATCCAGTTAGCTAAATCGTCCATACTTTTGCGAAAGTTTCGATGAACCTCTTAATTTTTGTCTTTTCTAGTTTGTCGTATACTTCTGTTCTGGAAAATTGCGACCACTTACCTTGAATTCGGTTATTTTCTCAAAATTAAGTTCCATGCACCCTTTAGTTGTTTAATTTTTCGCACTACCGAAATTTTATTTCATGTATGTATCACAACTCAAACTAAACCTTGAAATTGGTTATTTTCGCAAAATTAAGTTCGTAAGCACTTTTTAGTTCTTTATTTTTTTTGTACTAGTCACTACCAACATTTTATTTCCTGTATACTTCCAACTAACACATGGATCAAAAAAATAAAAAAAATATATATTACAAAAAAATATAAATAAAATTTCATCGATTAAAAACGTCGGCAACAATTCTTAAGTCATCTTATGTCCATAAATACATATATACTATTCATCAAAAAGAAACCTGTATATCTTTTATTTTTGACATTTTTTCTATCTCCAAAATTAAACCATTATTTAGTGTAGTGAGTTGTAAAGAAATGTACCAAATTAAGTGAAATAAAGTGGTTATTTGAGAGTTCAAAAATAAAAGAAATTTTAAATGTTAAAAAACATTCGGCAACAAGGTCCATCACTTAAACCTATATACAATTTAATGGATCTGAATGAGTTGGCGTTTCACGTAATATAAAAGTTAGTTGGAAGCAGATAGTGTTCCATTTTCCCAAGGAAGGAAATATCAGCAAAACAGTATTTTTTAATATAATGAAGGCGCTGAACTTTTGAGCTTTGACAGAGAGGGAGTCATATGTAAATATTTAGAAGCATACTCTTGATCATAATTGACGCAAGAAACAAAAACAAAAATTACTAACTGTTTTTTTTTATATTTGAAATCACATTATCTTGGCTAGTAAAAAACTCGAAAATATTTTGAGCAGTGGTCGTTACCAGGTTACATAGTACTCCGTAAAACAGATTTGATGAAATCAGCTACAATTATGTTTTTCTGGATCATTAACTCCATATTTAGTGTTAGGCAGGGCCGAAAAATATAAAAACTTGAATTTGATCAAAAATTTTTCATGTATAAGTTCGTCTGACCAGCGGTTTTTTTGATCTTGTAAGTGCCTCAGCTTGGTTTGATGAGGTTGATCGTAGAAGGTAAATGGCCGCTTCTTTTGTTATAAACGTGATTTCGTTGGGGCTTATAATAAGGAGCTAGTGGCGTCCGATATGGGCAGTTTTTTTCGAAACCCTGATGATTTGAAATGCAGATCGCTATGGTTAATTTTCGGATTTCTCGTCCAAAAATCTCGAAAAAGTTCTTTAAGAGCAATCTCGGAATATGGAATGTCGCTTAAAAAAAATAAAAAAAGGTAACGATGGGGTTATTTTGAAGGCATTTTGCGGAGTCGAAACCCGGACTACTTTGTCAACGTAAAAAAGAGGTTTAGTGGAAAATATAAAGGAGATTTTAAATCAATATATACCTCAAATGCCGAGAAAGCGGTCGAAATGTAAAAAACTAAAAAAGAAAACTGTTTCCGCCTTTTCAATTTTCCCATATTTTACTTTTTTTTTTGAGAAGATTAAGGAGGGGCGGAAATTATTTATGGGACCCCAAATTTCCCCCGAAGAGTTGAAAAACCACATCGCCAAAATTACTCTCAGGGCGAGATATTTAGAGATAAAAATGCAGTTTTTTTGCTTTAACTGACATGTCATAATAAGCAGTTTGACAGAGTCGCGGTATTTTTAACCCGAAATACTTCCAAAATTGGCCTATATCGGTTGATATTTTGAATGCTGTGAGCAGCGATGAAAATTGATATAAAAAGTATAGAAATATCCGGAATCCTGTCCAAATAAATGTATAGCTAGTATTTTATATACGAAATGAAGGTCATTATAATACAGAATAATAAATATATGGATGGTGTGGAGATTTAAAGATATGTACATTTATGTTTTAATGATTAAGAGATTTCTCCCTTTTAGTTAATAATAGGCAATGTTTACTTCTTCCATATGTTTACTAACGGCTGGTAACGTAGGTTTGGAGTAATTATCGATTTTTTCGATATACGCAGGACTTAGTAGTTATAGTTATATTCTTATTTTTTGATTTACACCTATGCGATATTTAGAGTGTCGCTAAGTTTAGCGTTATATGGTTTTCTGATGTATATTTATATACGGGGTGTTAAAGCAATCCGGTTCCGCGTTTCCCAGTAGTAACCAGGGGATTCAACAACGGCATTAATTTAAATTTTTACAGTGACCAAATTCAAAACAGATATAGTTAAGATAATTGTTTTGACATGGAAAAATTGTGGAGGTCATTAACGTAGATATTTCTTTTTTTTTTTCGTTTACCTATTATTTTAAAAAAACACATAATATTTCGAAAAACAGCGAAATACTTCAAATTTATTTCAATTATTTAACATAATTTTTTTTTATTATACCATATAACTCTAAAGTTATGTGGCAACCCCCTGAAAACAAAAAAAATTCGAGAAACGATTATTATAAATAAAAAAAAGTATATATTATTTTCTTTATAAAAACATTTCCTTATATATACAAAGTAATATGAGGATTAAAATCTGAAAATAAAAAATTTAAAATAAAAAAAATTGTATTCCAGAAACATCAAATTTGCCTAAAAACGCTGAAACACTCACAAATTATTTTTCATTTTGCCCATATAAACATTTTTTCTATTATGCAGGGTAGCTTAAAATGATGAAACTAGCACCTAAAAGGAAAAAAAAATTCAAGGTCGTTTGTCACTTTAACAAACGAGAAAACATGTTCAGTTCCTCCTATTTTTGTCCATAATATTATTATACAGTAGTTGCCCTGAGATATGAAGCAGCCCCCAAAAATAGGAAAAAATTTTTTATTGTAAAGCGTTTAGCTGAAAAAAAAACGGTAAAACATCAGATTTCTGTTATCTCTTTCTATATTAAATACTTTCTGCACTCTATAGGATTGCCCTTGGGAATACAAGAAGCGCCAAATATACTTTCTTAAATCCGTTGTTTTAAAAAACGGTTAAACAGGACCACTTATGTTCTTTTTTTGCATACAAAGGTCATTTTTTGTATAGGGTCATCATTCTAAGGAGGGGAAACAGCTCCCTAAAAAAGTAAAAGTTTTTCTTTTAAGAGGTGGAAAACTCAAAATCTGTTTTATATTCGGTATATAAGCTTTTTTTCGACTACACTGGGTTATTCTAGGATGGTAAAACAACTTTTTAAAAGTGAAAATATTCTTTATTTCAGAATCTATTAATATTTTTAAAAAATAATAAAACAAATATTTTATTATTACATTTTTTTGCATATTAATTTGGGATTTCGTTATTAGGTGGGATATTTAGTGGTTTAAAAAATATATGACATCCAGGGGCTGACAAAATAATTTTAGTCTGATTTTTAAACGGCTTAAAATGTTGATTTTGGATTTTCGATAATAGATACAATCTTTGATGTTTCTGATACAAATATTTGTTGTCGAAAATAATTTTAGTCCAACATTTAAACGGTCTTTTAAAAGCTATCTACTTAAGATTTTGCGTATTTTGGATAAACATATTTTTAGATTAAGAATTGACAGCTGAAAAACTGTCAAAAATGGCAACATGATATGGGTTTGAAGTCTTACTATATATATATATATAATATATATATATATATATATATATATATATATATATATATATATATATATATATATATATATATATAGTAAGACTTCAAACCCATATCATGTTGCCATTTTTGACATTTTTTCAGCTGTCAATTCTTAATCTAAAAATATGTTTATCCAAAATACGCAAAATCTTAAGTAGATAGCTTTTAAAAGACCGTTTAAATGTTGGACTAAAATTAGTTTCGACAACAAATATTTGTATCAGAAACATCAAAGATTGTATCTATTATCGAAAATCCAAAATCAACATTTTAAGCCGTTTAAAAATCAGACTAAAATTATTTTGTCAGCCCCTGGATGTCATATATTTTTTAAACCACTAAATATCCCACCTAATAACGAAATCCCAAATTAATATGCAAAAAAATGTAATAATAAAATATTTGTTTTATTATTTTTTAAAAATATTAATAGATTCTGAAATAAAGAATATTTTCACTTTTAAAAAGTTGTTTTACCATCCTAGAATAACCCAGTGTAGTCGAAAAAAAGCTTATATACCGAATATAAAACAGATTTTGAGTTTTCCACCTCTTAAAAGAAAAACTTTTACTTTTTTAGGGAGCTGTTTCCCCTCCTTAGAATGATGACCCTATACAAAAAATGACCTTTGTATGCAAAAAAAGAACATAAGTGGTCCTGTTTTACCGTTTTTTAAAACAACGGATTTAAGAAAGTATATTTGGCGCTTCTTGTATTCCCAAGGGCAATCCTATAGAGTGCAGAAAGTATTTAATATAGAAAGAGATAACAGAAATCTGATGTTTTACCGTTTTTTTTTTCAGCTAAACGCTTTACAATAAAAAATGTTTTCCTATTTTTGGGGGCTGCTTCATATCTCAGGGCAACTACCGTATAATAATATTATGGACAAAAATAGGAGGAACTGAACATGTTTTCTCGTTTGTTAAAGTGACAAACGACCTTGAATTTTTTTTTCCTTTTAGGTGCTAGTTTCATCATTTTAAGCTACCCTGCATAATAGAAAAAATGTTTATATGGGCAAAATGAAAAATAATTTGTGAGTGTTTCAGCGTTTTTAGGCAAATTTGATGTTTCTGGAATACAATTTTTTTTATTTTAAATTTTTTATTTTCAGATTTTAATCCTCATATTACTTTGTATATATAAGGAAATGTTTTTATAAAGAAAATAATATATACTTTTTTTTATTTATAATAATCGTTTCTCGAATTTTTTTTGTTTTCAGGGGGTTGACACATAACTTTAGAGTTATATGGTATTATAAAAAAAAAATTATGTTAAATAATTGAAATAAATTTGAAGTATTTCGCTGTTTTTCGAAATATTATGTGTTTTTTTAAAATAATAGGTAACCGAAAAAAAAAAAGAAATATCTACGTTAATGACCTCCACAATTTTTCCATGTCAAAACAATTATCTTAACTATGTCTGTTTTGAATTTGGTCACTGTAAAAATTTAAATTAATGCCGTTGTTGAATCCCCTGGTTACTACTGGGAAACGCGGAACCGGATTGCTTTAACACCCCGTATATAAATATACATCAGAAAACCATATAACGCTAAACTTAGCGACACTCTAAATATCGCATAGGTGTAAATCAAAAAATAAGAATATAACTATAACTACTAAGTCCTGCGTATATCGAAAAAATCGATAATTACTCCAAACCTACGTTACCAGCCGTTAGTAAACATATGGAAGAAGTAAACATTGCCTATTATTAACTAAAAGGGAGAAATCTCTTAATCATTAAAACATAAATATACATATCTTTAAATCTCCACACCATCCATATATTTATTATTCTGTATTATAATGACCTTCATTTCGTATATAAAATACTTGCTATACATTTATTTGGACAGGATTCCGGATATTTCTATACTTTTTATATCAATTTTCATGGCTGCTCACAGCATTCAAAATATCAACCGATATAGGCCAATTTTGGAAGTATTTCGGGTTAAAAATACCGCGACTCTGTCAAACTGTTTATTATGACATGTCTGTTAAAGCAAAAAAACTGCATTTGTATCTCTAAATATCTCGCCCTGAGAGTAATTTTGGCGATGTGGTTTTTCAACTCTTCGGGGGAAATTTGGGGTTCCATAAATAATTTCCGCCCCTCCTTAATCTTCTCAAAAAAAAAAGTAAAATATGGGAAAATTGAAAAGGCGGAAACAGTTTTCTTTTTTAGTTTTTTACATTTCGACCGCTTTCTCGGCATTTGAGGTATATATTGATTTAAAATCTCCTTTATATTTTCCACTAAACCTCTTTTTTACGTTGACAAAGTAGTCCGGGTTTCGACTCCGCAAAATGCCTTCAAAATAACCCCATCGTTACCTTTTTTAATTTTTTTTAAGCGACATTCCATATTCCGAGATTGCTCTTAAAGAACATTTTCGAGATTTTTGGACGAGAAATCCGAAAATTAACCATAGCGATCTGCATTTCAAATCATCAGGGTTTCGAAAAAACTGCCCATATCGGACGCCACTAGCTCCTTATTATAAGCCCCAACGAAATCACGTTTATAACAAAAGCAGCGGCCATTTACCTTCTACGATCAACCTCATCAAACCAAGCTGAGGCACTTACAAGATCAAAAAAACCGCTGGTCAGACGAACTTATACATGAAAAATTTTTGATCAAATTCAAGTTTTTATATTTTTCGGCCCTGCCTAACACTAAATATGGAGTTAATGATCCAGAAAAACATAATTGTAGCTGATTTCATCAAATCTGTTTTACGGAGTACTATGTAACCTGGTAACGACCACTGCTCAAAATATTTTCGAGTTTTTTACTAGCCAAGATAATGTGATTTCAAATATAAAAAAAAACAGTTAGTAATTTTTGTTTTTGTTTCTTGCGTCAATTATGATCAAGAGTATGCTTCTAAATATTTACATATGACTCCCTCTCTGTCAAAGCTCAAAAGTTCAGCGCCTTCATTATATTAAAAAATACTGTTTTGCTGATATTTCCTTCCTTGGGAAAATGGAACACTATCTGCTTCCAACTAACTTTTATATTACGTGAAACGCCAACTCATTCAGATCCATTAAATTGTATATAGGTTTAAGTGATGGACCTTGTTGCCGAATGTTTTTTAACATTTAAAATTTCTTTTATTTTTGAACTCTCAAATAACCACTTTATTTCACTTAATTTGGTACATTTCTTTACAACTCACTACACTAAATAATGGTTTAATTTTGGAGATAGAAAAAATGTCAAAAATAAAAGATATACAGGTTTCTTTTTGATGAATAGTATATATGTATTTATGGACATAAGATGACTTAAGAATTGTTGCCGACGTTTTTAATCGATGAAATTTTATTTATATTTTTTTGTAATATATATTTTTTTTATTTTTTTGATCCATGTGTGAGTCGGAAGTATACAGGAAATAAAATGTTGGTAGTGACTAGTACAAAAAAAATAAAGAACTAAAAAGTGCTTACGAACTTAATTTTGCGAAAATAACCAATTTCAAGGTTTTGTTTGAGTTGTGATACATACATGAAATAAAATGTCGGTAGTGCGAAATATTAAACAACTAAAGGGTGCATGGAACTTAATTTTAAGAAAATAACCGAATTCAAGGTAAGTGGTCGCAATTTTCCAGAACAGAAGTATACGACAAACTAGAAAAGACAAAAATAAAGAGGTTCATCATATATATATATATATATATATATATATATATATATATATATATAAAAATATAAACAAAAATAAGCAGAAAATACTTCATCCCTAAAATTTGTTTTTATTCCTTACGATAAACTTGCGGGAAGGACTTCGTATTATTTATTATTTACATAAAGTTGTATTTTGCGTACATAAGACAATGCCTCTAGAGTTGCGAAATATCCCACGCTTCGGCGATGCTCCTTGCTGCATACTAATCTTATATAATGCCGAGAGAAGCAAATCCTCGCAACCTGTATAATTCGAGTAGACACTAAGGAGACACTGCTTTCGAAGTCCTTTTTAAGAAAGCCATTTAGAATCAGCTGCATTATGCGTAGTAAGCATTTCGTTGGCTTCAATACCTTGAATTGTTTCATAAAGACATACTGTCGTAATTTGTGCTGTGATTACGCATCTAGCCCCATTTTTAAGATCCTGCAATTTGTAATAAATTTTAGCCCATGTTATTATCTTTTTAACTAAATTTCGAAAGGTTTTTGTTGTTTTTTAAATCGAAAGAAAAAATCAGTAAATATGGCAGTTGTCAAAATATTTTGATTTGTCATGAAACCCCTGATAGTAGACTAGTAGCACTATATATATATATATATATATATATATATATATATATATATATATATATATTAAACATATTGTATTATTATATAATATATAGAATGAAAATGCCAAAAATGAAAATAAATTTGATATATTTTGCCGTTTTTCTTAAGTCATCACTAAAGCTCGGATTATATGTAAGTGCATATAAACGCATATTTATCAATGCATGAAGTTCCATATTTTGAATCACATGATATATTTGCCTGTAATGTTTTGCGATTTCAAACAATGCAGAATATAGACGGTGTAAATTTTCGTCATAACAAATCGTGGACCTTAGAGACAAATAGCACCTGAAAACAAGAAACATTGTTCAGCTTTAGTGTTGGAAAACCCCGTTGCGATGTTGGATTCATCATTTACTGTAAGTTTTTCGAATACTTTCCGTATTTTGTGAATTACTTACCTAGTTTTAACTAAAGTACTTGGTAAGTTGATAAGTTTTATTAATTTTTAGAATGTATAAACCCAATTAGGGTTGAGCGGTTAAAATTGTGCAAATAAATATTAATCTCAAAACTTGTTATGATTTAGTTGGCAGGTTTCTAATTTTTTATACGAATTGATATTATGCTAATAAACCACTATCATTTTTATTCAACAATTAATTCATACATCCCAAATAATGAATCAAAATAAATTAATTGAATCTCTCTCAAACGTACAGGTTTTTTTATTTTTCTTTGTTGGCAAACACAGCTGAAGATATTAGAGTAACCTCATACAACCGAATATCAATGTTGTCATGTTGTCAATAAATTGATTTAAACCTCCAAAATTAATCATTTTGAACTGTGATATCTCAAAAACAATTCAGAATTTACCGAGGATATATAAGAATTTTCGGTTCAAAATCATCCATACTATCATGTTAAAATATTTGTAATCAAACCCTGTATACAATACAAGTTTCAAAATTTTTGTCTACGATTTTCATCTAAGATATTTAAGTAGTTGAGTTAAAACATCAAATCAGTGCCTATTTACCTACAGGGTCGTAGCCAGGGGGGATGGGCGCTGCCAGGGCTGAACCCTGGTAAAAAGTTTCCTTAAAAAATAAAATATGTATATACTGGGAGAAAAATATGAAATATCAGCCCTGGTACAAAGAAATGTTACCTTACGACCCTGTTTACCTGTAAAAGTTTCAAATGTAGGTAAGTACCAGACATCAAAAATAAGTTTTGAAAACTGTTACTGTTACGAAGTAATTTAAGAATATATTTTGCATAATAAGATAAGAATATAGACTGCTTACATCTCTTAGTAATTTATAACGCAGTGACAAGCTAAGAATCACTATTAAGTTATCTGATGGGGCTTATATATAGTTTTTTATTTTTATTTTTATAATATAATGAACTTAAAATAAAAACATTTATTTTTATCCCTTAGAATATGTTTTCGTATATATAATTTATAATATTTCAAATATACATTCAATCTCGAGCTTGTATCTTCTATACATATCAACTAAGATCTTCACGACAGAATCCATTTGTATCACAATAGTAGCCAATGTTGCACTTGCATTGTGCACTAGGCCTAGTAAATGTCCGAAATAAACTGTCGTCCCGGGTTTTATTTCTTATGCGATTTGACGTCGAATTTATGGGCCTATCACTAGTGAAGTTATTTCTAGCCTTATGATCATCCCGTTGGCGGTTACTGTACCTAAGAAAATCCGAATTTTGATACTGCTGTTGTAGAAAATCTAAAACAAATCATATGTATAAAGTAACGGCAATGTCGCCAATGAAAATACGCTAATTACATTTTTATTCAATTATAGGGCGCATTATGTTTTCACTATTGGTTTTAGTAAATGGAATAATATAAATTATTTTAAAAAAATTTCCGTTGATAATTTCAAGTTTAATAACATTTTGACATAGCATATTTGTGCCTTTTATTTGAAAATAAAAATTTGAAAATACATTTTTTATAAATTATAGAACAATGCATACATTATCACAAATCCACCGTAACATCACAGAATAAAAACAGTCGCAATTTTTGAGTTGTAATAGAATGCCATGAAATTCAACTAGAACTCCCAAAATTTCTAATACATATTCGAGTTACTATATATACCTAATAATGTCATAGAGTTTACTAAAATATTTTTTCATTAACTTTCGCAACATTACCAGCAGAAATTTGAGTTATTTATTTCAAAAGATACTCTTTTTAAAATCTTTGGGCACTTGAAAAAAATACGAGGAATTATACGTATATGTTTATTTTATTTTCATCGGAGTTTTCTCACTCGATAAGCCATATAACAGTTTAAACTGTTTGGTTTGTCTGGCTTTAGTATTTGAGAGTTTTAAACTTACGCATGTATTAACAAAATTAGTTCCGTCTTTTTAATGAAAATTATTTCTAATACCAGCAAAAAAAGTGAATTTTAATTTATGAAAAGTGTGGTTAAAATACAAGGATTGAATTTACACTCAAAGTTTTCCTGCATGATTTTCTGTGGTGTTAATAAAGAAGGACGGCTTCTTAAGGACAGTAGCTAGGAGGCCTAACATGTAATTTCTCCTTAGCATACGTGATTGAAACAAAAGTATACCACATGGATAATCTATTTTTGTTAAACTTTGAAAATACTACCTAATTTGTTACAGGGAAATAAATCGTGGCTATGCTGATACATATTTCCGTCTTATTAGTCGTCTTCGAGTAGCGGTATAACCAAGTTGAAAGATGTAAGACACTTAAAAAAAAATCATAAAGATAAACGTGGATTCACCGACAGGTATTAACCATACATTTGTAAATTTGGCCAGAAAAGCCCAGTCAGCTGTCGTGACATCCAATCCCAGGAGAAGCAACCAAAGTGAGAGATGATTGTGCGGGTGAATTTTTAGAAAGAATAGAAAAATAATTCATGCGCATTGCATAAAGAAATGATAAAGTATGGTAACAACTAGACACGTGTTTCTGTTTTATTACTTACCCGATTGACTTCGAATTTTGGTCAAAAATCACGGGTCACTAGGGGATCACTCGGTAATAATTTGATCCAATATGTCGAAAAACAATGGCGTCCTGGTGAGATGTTTAAAAAAAATTTTACAAAAAAACTATTCATCTAATTTACGTCAAATTTCGAAAAAAAAATCAAGGAATAAACTGGCAAAATTTTGAGAAGTCGGCTGCTATCCGACGAGACTTATTTTTATACAAACATGTTCCAAGCGTTTTTATTTGGCTGAAAAAAAACATGATTGGTGGTCTTCAAACCCAAGCAAGATTTCAAGTAAAGTAAGGTTGGACATACGTCAGAGGATTCTTTAAACATCTCAAAAAGTTGCCTGAAATCACCTGTCTTCACCTTAATTTATATATATATATATATATATATATATATATATATATATATATATATATACATTGACACAAACATATTCTATATTTCGTCATTTATTTATGACTTCATCAAAAGGGAAGGCTAAAATTCAGTACAAGTTAAAACCCTATAAAAACAAATTAACTGACTTACAAGTGAAGTTATAAAAGCAAGACTGTATGCATTATAGCACAAATATATATAATTATATTTTATCAAAATTATATTGTCCACCAAAAATTTACAAGCCTAGTATACCCCTTCGACCGATAGTATTTTGTGTAGGTTCCGCCATTTACAATGTCAAACTAAAATTGTAACAGATTCCTGATCTGATATAACTAACTACAATATACCTGACACATTTAGTTTTGTAAATTCTATGGAAGATCGGATGATACCCGAAAATGATGTGTTAATGGATATAGATTTATTATTTACCAATATTCCTTTTGATCTTATTCTTGAATTATTTCGCTGACAATGGCATATAATAGACACAATTGCAACGTTATTTGTGGATGGCATACTGACCCTTGTCTCTTCGAGTGAAATAAACAATACTTCAACGACTTTTAACTCTGTCAATGAATATCTGCAGTCTACTATGGAAACCTAATTTAATAACAGCATTCCATTTTTGGTTACATTGGTAATAAGAATTGATAATAATAAAGTTATTTTAAACTGGTATCAAAATATATATTTTTCAAACCATCCGTTCAACCCAAATTCAACACGATTATTGCCTAAAAAAAACGAGTTACATTTCCGATAAAACATATTAAAACAAATTAATTTATCACTCTAGGTGGTTTGATAGAGTCACGGAAGACCCGGATGTTCCACATTTTAAATACAAAAAGTTACCGTATGTTTAAGGCCTTACATATAATGTTATTAACCAGTTAAAAACAGATAATTTAGAAATAGCCGAATATAATATTGTCACTGTTGGCAACATGTTCACAAAAACCAAAGATTAAAGTCCCGTTTTGACAAAATAATAATGTTGTGTATAAAATTCCCTGCAAACAATGTGATCAGTATTACATAGGACAAACTTCACAATATATTAATCATAGTATAACAGAAGACAATAATGAGTGTCCTATTAGATTAGAACAAACTCATGTTCATTTTCAAAAAAATCATAATTTAGATTACGAAAACACTAACATTTGGAACATGAAAATAATTACAGAAAAAGGTTATTTTGGAAATGGTACAAACTAACAATGAAAAAAATTCGGGTAACTCTAGATCTGATACTCAGTAGTTAAGAACCATTTATTGCAATTTATTAAAATAAATAAATTCTTTGCCTTGTTCAATACAATAATTTAAATATAAAAATAATGTAAACATATACGATATGCACATAGTACTTTAGCATATTTACCATATTTATATATATATATATATATATATATATATATATATATATATATATATATATATATATATATGTGTGTGTGTGTTTTTATAATACCCCGTTTCTTCAAACAAATGTAGTGGAAGTGTTTGTACAAAAATAGATTTTTAGATTTTAGATATTATTAGAATTCTAAAATTAACAAACTGAAAAGTGTGGAGAAGTAAAAGAGATTACAAATTAACGGAATATAAGAACCTAATTAACAATAATTCATACCTGATTTGGTAATATTTTTAGATCTGACATGGACAAATACAAATACAAATAACAGTAGACTAAACTGTAAATAACACTTCATGGTAAAGTCCTAACACGATTTCATATTACGTAGTGTTTATTTTTCGGTTCTTTCAGATATATCAAAACCGTTTTTGACCCTGATAATTTTATTTCGATAAGTAGAACACAGGTCCGCAATAAAAATATTTAATGCATCTTATTCATTTTATGCGAACTAAGTCAACACAGGAGGTTTTATTTAGGTAAATTGCGGTGCAGGTGTAGATTATTTTTTATGTTTAATTTTTTTTTATATAAAAGATGTACATAATCGACATTACTATACACGGCACGTTAGACTTACTATATATCCTACAACATTTTCCATTTTTAAGGTTTTATCTTCATCTCATTAAGATTAAAGTGCAAGCCTACTCTACTACTTGACCATGTGTACATTTTATTCTTTTTTCTCATTTTCGCTGGTCGAGCTACATTTCCGTTAGGTTTTCAGATAATGGAGATACGCTTGGCATATCCATGTAGCGGAAAATTAAATTTTTTTCTGTATCTTTGAAATGAAGGAAGCTATGGAAGATCTTTTCATCATCTGAAGTTTTTTAAAAAATTTGCACACTGACGTGAAAACTAAATTCTTCTGTTTCTGCTAATAGGTGGATAACTCTCTGGGGATTGACGGGGAATTAAAACATTTAACAACCAGTATCAATTTAAATCTGTACAGGTGGCCTTGCTATAACAACAAATACAAAAAAGGGATAATTTCCAAAACAGATATTGAAAACGTAAGTTATATTTATAATATTTCATGTCACAAATTTTTTTTAATAAGGTAAATAAATAAATTCAACATAAATATTGATAATAAAAAATATAATAATAAAGTGCAATTATATATATTCTAGTGGAAGGACACAGCATACCAGCAACATTGAAGGGAACTTTTGTTTCCGTATAGGCTGATTCTTTTGTTGTAAACAAAATATTTTTTACTTTAACAAATTCATGCTTTTATTTTTTTTTCGTAGTTTGATTTTTAGTATCAACCAAAACTTTCCAACGGGAGTACTCCGTGAAATCAGGCCATTCTCCCAACTGCTTTCGCCCGCGCCTCTTTTCCTTCCTTACCGCGTTTCCGACGACCTTTCCGCTCTGTTGCGCAATTCGTATTTCTTCGTGCTACCAGTAGGGTATTTTACGTGTTCAAATTGCTTTAGAACATACTCCCTGCCTTTAAAGGTTCTTCATTTAATAATTTCTAGTAATAGCTATCAATTTCATTGTCATGTTTCGGTAATTGACACAATTTTGTAATATTTCTTGTAAAAATTCCGTTTTTGGTTTGAATTTCCATTCCAAAAATTTTGTTGTACTTGTTTACATTTTTGCCATCGATTTAATCGATTTTCTGGCAAATTTGACAAATCTTTTTCTGGAAAGGAAGTTAATGGAGGACCTATTAAAAAGTGTCCAGGAGTCAAACAATTTAACTTTGACGGGTCAGAGGACAATGGCCGAGGAGGCCTTGAATGAGAATGGTCTCAACTTGAGTCAGGATGGTGAAAATGATACTTTGTGCTCTTAATTGCGGCTTCCCATAAGCCACCCCAATCTGAAGAGTAAGAAAGGATAAATTTTCGTCTCATTTTTGGTAAGAAAATTATTTATATCTTGTTGAGTTTCGTCAGATTTTAACATGTTATAGAGTTCTCTGTGGTGATTATTTGCCAAAGATTTATGCTTTGAAAAGAAAACCTGTCTTTAAGAATGAAAACAACTCGATTAATCAGATTAGAGAGAATCAATGCTCCGCAGAGCTCTAAACGGGGAATAGTGACTTCTGTTAATGGTGAGAGTTGGCATGATACAGAAGCATTTGCGCTTAGAACCCTTACATAAACACATGCATCATATGCTTTTCGGCTGTCGTCTCAAAATCCATGAATTTCAAGAGAGATTAGTTTGTCTGTTGTTAGAATATACCCAGGAATTTTTAAGGATTTTAATTGAGGAATATTTTGAAAAAAGGTATTTCACTGTGAAAGTAGAGCATTAGATATCGAGTCATCCCGATGGAGTTGTGACTTCCAAATTTCTTGCATATTTATTTTAGTAATGACCAATTAATCCTAAAGGATCAAACATATGGGTAATTTTAGGCTTCGCGTTTGGTCGTTGTTTTAGTCCTAGATATTTCAGGTAACAAAATAGGGAATATGTCCAAATCTCGATTTCAAAAAAGGACCTTGTTTGAAATTCCATCTTCTTTAATATCATAGTTTTCTTGGAGTTTTGTGGGAGGTTCATACATATTTATTTGTTTCATAAAAAGGTTGAGCATTACTTATGAAAGGGAAAATTTTGTAAGTTGCATAACTCAATAAGCTGATGATATAGTTTAACCATTTTTCAAAAGAGTCTTATATATCGTCCACATAACACTGTAACCGTTAGTAATTCAATACATTTAAGGTCTTGAGCGGGATTTACTCGCCACAGAATGTTTTGAAGATAGAGTTTGGGGTCTTTTTCAAAGCGTTTTTCTACTAAAGAAAATCAATTTTTTGCCCGATAAAATGATTCTCCTAAAGAAAATTCTTTAGGAGTTTTAAGAGGGAGGTCTACTTGAAAGCCTCCATTCTTTGACAATACAGTAGTTTCGCAAAAGGTATTTTCTACTTCGATGTCTTCTGGGGATACAATGGTTTCTTCCGAGACATTTTCTAATGACCAGAACTAGTCTAATAGAGAATCTAACGGGGAATAAATACTGGGGCTTTGAACAAAGAAACAATAATTATTATAGTGACGGGACTGAGTGCCATTTTATTTTAAGAAAGCATAAGGGAGAATCAGAGCTGAGAGAAGGTATCCAAAGTAAGTGCCAACTAATGTGAGTGCTTGTTCGGTAATTTTTACCATGCTACCAGAGAGAACTTTATAATATATATTAGCTCCAAGCAAGATATCAACATTTGAGGGCAAGATCAATGTAATCGGTGATATATTTAATGTTCTTTTGTTAGTATTAAACTGTGGAGACTCTTTTGTTATGTTGTTTAATACATAACAATTGTACATGAGAAGACTTTAATAGATATAACTTTGTTGGATTGTTCGACATTGCCACCAATTCCTTGCTGTTCAGAGGTTTCTTTTAGCTTTTCAAGAACGAATCGGTTATTACAGAGATAGTGCTACCAGGATCAATTATAGCTCGTGCTTTTACATGTTTGCCAGTGCGGGCCTGTATATTGACGAGGGCTGTAGCCGACAATACTTCGTGATCATCCGTAGCAAAAACAGACAGTGTTTTTCGATTACTGCTGTTCTAGTTTTCGGGTGTTCTATTTGAATTTGTATTACCGCTAAAGCTCTAAACTGATTCTGATTTTTTAAATTTCTCCAATTATGATCTCTATTTTGAAATAAGAGAGTTCTTTTAAATATAATTTTAAATAAATTAACCTCTGAATGTCTGCCATTCCATTTGGTTATATCATTTTGTTGAACTAGAGAAAGAGTTAAAATGTTTCGTTTTAATAGAGAAATATTTGTCTTCAACATTATTAGTATCCTTTTTTTGAAGGATCTGTTTTCTCAATTTGCTGCAAAGCTTGGGATAAACTGTCTTACCTTACTTAAAATTTCATATAGTCGGTTTCTGTGTCTGCGTTTGTGACTGCGTAAGTGAAAATTCTGGAAATTTTGCAGCGTTTTTTAACCAATACTTCGAGGTCTGCTATTTTTACATAAAATGTTCAAATTTACAACAAAGTGTATAATAAATAACAGGAAATATTTCCGAAATTTGACCAATGATGTGCAAATTTTAAATTTAAATTCCTAAGTATATACAAAATTTTAAAACAAATAAATGTAACAGTAGCGAAGTAGTTCAATTTTATAACAGTTTATACTAATTTTCTGTTATCTTACGTTTTTAATAAATTTATTCCAAACAGTAATAGGAAATTATCGAATATTAACCCCTATTTATTTGTCTATATTAACCTAAACATACTGTATAATAGTGACATTAAATAAGTATACCTATCTATAAGGATAAATGGACGTATTTATTTTTAGATAAGATAGATATCTTTCATCAACAGTGAACATTTCTATAAATAAATATGTTTATATTATATGCCACAAATGTAAACCAAAGCAAAGGAATAAAACCATTACTTATATCACTAAATACCTACAGTCAGCACTTATTTTGTGCTAACGTTATTTGAAATGGTGCCTGAATCGTTAGTCTAAAATATTATAACTACTCATTTTATAAGGTATCGAGAAAAAGAGTGACAATATTATGCAATATTATTATAACTACTGAATCATTAAAAAACATTTTTTATAATAAATGCATCTGTTTAGATCTTTACCTTTCACAGCTAATTTTTATTTATTTTTATTATGAAGGAGTTGAAGGACCACCGACATATTTGCTGTCGGAAAACTAAAGTGTTCTTAAAAGTGAGAATTTATTTGCTCTTTTTAAATATCCAGCTCGATCAGGCCAACAAATGTAGTGGAATGACTCTGCACAACATTGAAGGGAACTTTTGTTCATTCCCTTATTTCCATAGGCTGATTCTTTTGCTGCAAATAAAATATCTTTTTCTTTTACAAATACATGCTTTGACCACAGTTTAAAGAAAGAAACAGTTCTCACACTCCTTTGTTGTGCTTCAAAAAGCCGGCTTTTTTTGCGATTGCTCTTAAATCACAGCGAGCATCTCCAGCTAACGGGGAACGATCAACAACTGTATTAGTTACTTTAGGTATTCATATTAATATTTAGAGTAGTAGATATTCAACTTAATAAAAGGTTAACTTATGAACTGAATTTGACAATAAACAAATGTAAAATAAAAATGTATTAATGATATTTGCAAAATGATGCAAAGAACTTCCAACAATTAGTTTATTCTAATTTAAATTACAAAAATTATCTGAACGACAATACGTTCTCGACAGGATATCAAAATCGATTGTACTTTAAAAACATTCCACCAAGTACTTGGAAATAGAGAATGGGAATACATGTTCCCTAAAAAAAGCAATATCCTAATACCATAATACTTAAATGGCTAATTCTTACAAGTTATAGTCAATGCTTTTAAAAAAAATTAATTACCCACAAGATTAAACACTTTCTGCATTTAATAAGCGAAACCAAGAGTGTCTTTCCCTTTTCTCAAGAACATCTCCATACTCTAGGTATTATCTTACATTCTCCAGAAATTATAATCTAATAAGAACTGAAAGGCCTTCGCTCCATAAATACTAGGAAATAAATATGTCAGTAGGCACGCAGCTGACAATACAAATTATTTTTAACTCTATATAACTATCAAATAAATATTTTTAAATGCCTTAAATTGATTCATGATAACTTTATCGCAGTTTTGAGCCGGTAACTTTATAGGTGTCTTAATATGAGTCAAAAACACTACAAGCGCCATTGTTCCAATGCAAGGGTTTTAACGCTCACGCACATAAAACCAAACCACAAACCTGTTATGCATTTACTTTAAATAAGTTTTATATGAAAGTCCTATTGTTGTCATTAAATCCCTTTATTAAACAGTTTGTTCCTAACAGCTATCTTAAAATATTTTGGTTTCAATATTAGCATCAAATAGTCATAAGTGCGTTGAAATATAAACTAAAATGTTTTATAAAGCGTTCGTAAAAATTTTTTTTGTGAATAAATACTGATTGATGCAGTATAGTATGGAAACCTATTACTATTCCATAGTACAAAAACTGATGTAGAAACTTAAAATCTGGGAAATATCTGCGAACCAACTGTGTGCGAAACGTCTACAATTTAAAGAAAAGACTTTTGTTTTTTTTACTGGATCCTAACCGCAAATAATACACCAATCTAACATAAAAATAAGAGGATCGTTAACGAAAACTATTTAGAAATTTAATATCTGGAAAATATATAACGCGACGCCACAAGAACTAGTATATGCTAGAAAATGGACTCATCAGTACAGTCAACTAGTTGAAAGACGAGTACAACTAGCGCCAAAATGAATACATAAAACAATACCAGAGTCACCAAAAGGAGCAAAACCGACATTTGTGATTACCAAGAGAACATCTGAAATCTTCGCCGGACTTGATACACTATTTACTACGGAGCAGCATATAGCCTCCTGTGGCGAAACTCATAACCCAAGAGTAGTAAATCAAAAGTAGAAAGTATATAACGCGGCAAGAACTAGTATATGCTAGAAAATGGATTCTTTGGGATGACCGCTAAACCAATGGAATTTGGCTAACCATAGACACGTGTTTCTGACTTAAGGTCTTCATCAGTACTCTCAACTAGTTGAAAGACGAGTACAACTAGCGCCAAAATGAACACACAAAACAATACCAGAGTCACCAACAGGAGCAAAACTGACATTTGTGATTACCAAGAGAACATCCGAAATCTTCGCCAGACTTGCTGCTCCGTGGTAAATAGAGTATTAAGTCCTGCGAAGATGTCGGATGTTCTCTTGGTAATCACAAATGTCGTTTTTGCTCCTGTTGGTGACTCTGGTATTGTTTTGTGTATTCACTTTTGCTCCGTGGTAAATAGGGTATCAAGTCCGGCGAAGATTTCGAATGTTGTCTTGGTAATCACAAATGTCGGTTTTGCTCCTGTTGGTGACTCTGGTATTGTTTTGTATATTCGTTTTGGCGCTAGTTGTACTCGTCATTCAACTAGTTGATTGTACTGATAAAGACCTTAAGTCAGAAACACGTGTCTATGCTTAGCCAAATTCCATTGCTTTAGCGGTCATCCCAAAGAATCCATTTTCTAGCATATATATATATATATATATATATATATATATATATATATATATATATATATATATATATATATATATATATATATATATATATATATATATATATATATATATATATATATATATATATATATATATATATATATATATATATATATATATATATATATATATATATATATATATCTATATATATATATATATATGTCCTGAAGATGTAACAATAAAGTTGCGAAACGTCGACGATTTAAAAAAAAGACTGTTTTTTTTTTACTGGATCTTACCACTTGGATTTTTATCAAAGTATTACCACATCATCCCATATGAACTTTAATTTTTGGTCAAAATTTGAAGTCAATGGTGTAAGTAATATTTAAGCTATATCGCGAACTGACAGACAGATAGACAAACGGACCGACGGAACTGATAAAACATGTTTTTTCGCATCTTGGGTGAAGATATGTAAAATCTGAGAGGGTGATTTTTTCACAATTACAAACATTTTATTTGGCCGTCATTTTGTTCGGCCATCTTGAATATAATACTTGTTATATTTACAAAATTTGAGATAAATTGGATGAGTAGTTTTCTAATAATAATTTATTAACATTTCACATAGCGCCATTTTGTTTCGCCACATTGGATTTTTACCAAAATGTTACCAGGTCATCCACATATGGGGTAAGTAGTTTTTAAGCCATGACGCGAATTCACAGACAAACCGACAGACGGACCGACCGACTTGATAAAATTTATTTTTTGGCATCTATTGCTAAAACGTAAAATGTGTAAAACCTGAGAGGATGAGTTTTTCACAATTTCAAATATTTTATTTGGCCGCCATTTTGTTCGGCCATCTAGAATTAGTACCACTATTTTACTAGTTGACTAATTTACTAGTTGATCCCTATATCACAAGTAGTTATGGTACACAAGTTAAAATCAAGCGTTAAGCAGTTTTTCAAGCTGAATTTTTAAATATTTTATTAAGCCGCCATTTTGTTCTGCTATCTTGGATTCGGAGCAAAATTTGAGATAAATTGGATGAGTAGTTTTTTAATATTAATGTTTTTAACATTTCTCTAGGCCGCCATTTTGTTTCGCCATATTGGATTTTTATCAAAATGTTACCAGGTTAAAAATTTAAAGTCAATCGGGTAAATAGTTTTTTAGCTTCGCCGCGCACAGGCAGACAGACAGATACACCGACGGAATTGAGAAAACATGTTTTTCGTCATCTAGGGACCCAGAAACGTGAAGATCGATTACTATACCTCCCTTTTACGAGGGAAGTAAAAAGTTGCATTTAAACGCACTCCTGTTCCAAATTCTATATTTTTGCTCACCGCGTACAATATGTATATGTATGCCGACTGACCGGTAGAACCGGCAGTTCGTAGGTGCAGGAAGCGCGTCGGCAAGAGAAAAATTTATTGCGGAATAGCCAAGTGCTTGGACTATTTAGAATATATATAGAGTATGCTTTTTCCTTTTGGCTCTGTTTGTTGCTCAATTCGTACTTCGAGCTACCAGTAGCGCAGTGACTGAACGATAATTATTATTTAAAGGAAAATTAAACATAAAAGAGATTAATTTATTTAAATATTTTATATTTTATATATATATATATATATTTATATATATATATATATATATATATATATATATATATATATATATATATATATATATAAAACGATTATTGTGGAAATAAACATCAAATATTGGATGAGGAATCTATTTCTTAATGTCATATTTATCAATATGGGTAGTAATTTTCCCGAAATAGACTGGTTAAAACTTAATCTAGTAATCAGCATTGAATGAAAATATTTTAGCTATGATGAGATTAGAAATTTATCAAATCGGTGATATCGCAATATTTTGAAAGTATCGGTGAATATTTCTTCATTTCTGAGTTTTATGTTAATTCAGTAGTTTTATTTAAAATTATTTTGCATTTCAATGAATTTGGTTATAGTTTTGGTCAGTAGCATCGAGATTAGCAATTTGCTCAGAAGTCTCCTGCTAGGATTATAGTATATACAGAGTGATTAAGAGAAACGTAATTTTTTAAAGAATGTCTTCCTTAACGTCCGTCTTATAAATAACTAAAAAAAGGTAAAATTATCATATGCTGTCATAATCTAAGGAAAAATCATGCCAAGCAAAGCCTTGAAAGATGATGAATGGGAATTTAGCAGATGTTTTTTAGATTAAAAGAAAGCTTATATAAACTTGGATACTCTATCGTCTCGTTTTTTAAAAACGTCTCTCTGTAGAAATAGAGCCTAGCTTTACAATTAATTATTGTCAAATTAACCACAAAATCCGTTTTTACTCGACACTTAAATTTAAAAATTAAGTAAACGGTGCTTCTATCAGGTAAAACTATGAACAACTTTTTAGGGTTTTCATTTTTTTTGAGCAGTAAAGATTAGCCTTCATTTGATTTCAACTCGCGAAAAGGTATATCACGATAACATACGAAAGCCTAAATATATTTAACTTATATTTGTGGGCTTTGGTTTATATCGTCATAGTTTAAAAACAAAGCGTTTATAGAACTACATTTATGGGAACGGTTCTTCTATTTCTCCTGTTTTCAATATGAACCTATTTTATTGTATATTTATATCTTTGTTCTTAAAAAGCCGTTTTATCCCCCTAGTGCTACCAAAAAAATGCTTTAACAGATAATTTATAAAATGCGACCAAAATGTTAAATAATAGTTTTAACGCGTCTCACGGCTACCTTAGGAGAGGTTTAATATCGTTAAAGCCACTCTATACCGTCGAGAAAAAAGTATCTATAATAAAAGAAATAAAATAAATGACGTGTTTCACCGTTTTTCGAAATATTATATTGACATTTTTTAAATAGATTTATTTAAATATTTTTACTCCGCCCCTGTCGTCGGCCACCCCACCTAAAAAAAGACCATATATTAAGTATATATTGCTCCATCTACCTGCAGAATTCCGTTTAATTTCATGCTAAGGTAAGAAAGACATTGCATTTTTGAAAATAATTTAATTTTTTACCCCGCCTCTGTCGTTTGCCATCACACCTATGAAAAGACCATGTCTATAAAATTTCGTTCAATTTGAGGTAATGATAAAAGAGATATTGCATTTTTATAAATAAATGATTTTTTTATTACGTCATCAACGTTTGCCACCCCCCTATCGAAAGAGTTTCCAAAGTTTTGTTGCATTTAGATTACCATAAAGAAGATATTTTTACCCTTGGAAACATCCTGTTTTTCTTGTATATTTATATTATGTCAAAGGTTTATCTGGTCCGCTGTAAAATTTTGTTGCTGGCTACTTGTTGCTAGCTACAAGGAGCTGGCTTGACGGATATTAAAACAGGTATGTCAATGATTTGTACAATTTTTTGTACGTGTTCGACCTAAAACAAATTTATTCTTTAGACTATTCATAATAAAGGAACACATTTTTTATATTCAGAAATATAATGAAAGGTTTTATCGTTTTGAAATAAAATATTATCATCTTTTCAACCGCCAGTTGAGAATTTGCCAAAATGCTGTTTTGCGGTCAGCCGCCGGCTGAATAACGCCTAATTTCTATGGTTGAGAATAATTCTTTCTCGGCTGGACGAGAGAAGGGTAATGTCCGATCTCGGTGCCATTACTATTTTTAAGTGAATTATTGAATGCAGATAATTCAGGATGTGATCCTTCCGCTAATTTTAATAATGGAAGTTTGTGGAAAGATGTTGAAATGTGTTAATTTTTCAAGATACAGGGTGACGTAATTTTAAGTTGCTTAAAGTTTTTAAACTTATAATTTGCATTTAAAAAAAATAAAGATTGGAATACGAGAAGGCAAGAAGTTATTTTATTAGAGCCTCTATTTACAACAGCTTCATACGTTTCAAGTAGAGACATATCGTATTGTTAATGCAGTTGTACATTGTCAAGTCAAAGAATAGGTATTATAAAGAAAGGACAGTCGAAAAAGAAGGCTAAAATTAGACGTCTTTACCTTATCAGATATAATGATGAATTTAGGTTCAAAAATTTTTTGTGTAGATTACAGATATATTTCCAAAATTCTATTAGACGGTCAACTTAAAAAAGCAGATGTTTTAGAAATTCTAACGCCACTTTTGTTAGATTTATAATATATTTATAGCAAATAGGTAAAAACTTACTTTATTTACGACGTATTGTGATCTTTACATCTGCTGTTGCAGAAATTTATATATTTATATTCTATATACGATTTGATGCTGTCAAAATGTTTTTTTTTTATTCGAAAAACTGTCTATTTCTAACGTCGCACATACCAGATAGGGTAGAAACCGTGAGTGCACTAACCGACATGGGAACCCGCGATTAAGGGTCAAAATTGCATATTTTTCTTGTAGCTCGCTTTCATATAAATAACGCTTGAAACCACCGAAAATTCATTCAGGATCTGAGTCTGCCTTCTCAACGGTTTAATACCCAGTTTAATAAACAGGTGAGCATTTAATCAGGGGGAGTGTTAAACTAAATAAAACCTTTGTATGGTCCTGGCTATAAAAAAATTATACCGAGATTTAAAGTGGTCAATATTAAAATTTTTAATTCATATGGAATTATTTATAGAAAAAAAAAAGAAAATCTTAAGTCGAACTTTCTGTTTTTGTTAGCGCAATTAGTAATAGCTAAAAGAATTGACAGCGAAATTATTATAAGTATCATAATTATTATGATAATATAAAAATATTTTACGAAAAGAAGCAAAAAACTAGTTATTTAATTTTATTTGGTCATTTATCTGCAATTTCTGGGTACTAAAGAAAGAATAGGTAATAAATCTAAATACAGATTTTTTGTAACACATGTTGCTATGACGGGGCTGCTTCGAGGGATTCCTTTTGTTTAGGTATATTTTATAAAGGAAGGAAATTACTTGAGTGCTCTTCGGCGATATTATACATTTTGTTGAAAATTTGTTAGAACACTAATTATGGTAATCTTTAATTAAAATAGGGAGTAACACTTTTTGCGCTCTGACAAAGTAGATCGTGTTGAATTATTTTTGTAGATATATCATGGGAGTCACTAAGGTTAATTTTGCTCGTTGGAAAGAGAAAAATAATTTTACTGTTCGACTACAGTCGTTAGACTAATTCTCACTGTAGGCCAATTGGCTTTCAATTGGAAATGTCAAAGACGATTGCTAGTCAACCTAGAACCGGAGTTAGGGGTGTTTCACTTTTCACTATGATTACAAGAAGAAAAACTAAATATTAAAAATGGAGCAAACACTTTTTCAAGCTTTACGGAGTATATCTTTTCGATAATGATTAGCTACGTTTTTATTAGACCATCAAGGACCCCAATTACTATGGATTTCAAATATGCAAAATCCCCATGTAGGCTCTACGTACGTTTTTTTGGATAATAAAATAATTAATGATTTTAATAAATGTTTTTAAAGTGAAGAGGGATTTATAAGCTCAATACAAAAGTTTATAAAATTTTAAAAATTATCTCCCCTAATGAAAAATCTGCGTTTGTCACATGACCTGTATGAAATTACAAAATTTGTAAATCTAAATAGGAAATGTACTTTTAAGAGTTTATAAAAAAATTATATATATTATACATCTATGATTGAATTAAAAAGCCTGAATGTTTTAATAGCGATTTTTTTATCCTCCATTGAATCACGTCGATATTTAATTTTTTTCTGAAAATAGAATGTAATGTGTATTAATTATTAGTTTTAAAAAAATAGTACTTACATTGCCCGAGAATAATATATACCTAGTGAACGAAAAACAACCCAGTGACGTTGGACCTTCTAAAGCTTTTTGTCGTTATGCAAAATAAACCGAAAACTAGTGACTGGCAGTTATTTTGTACCAATGTAGACCAATCTAGCGTACGAAATATTTCTGCTAGACTATAACAAAATTAATTATGAATTCAAGACGTGGAACTGTTACCTGTTAGGACCGAAAAGAAAATTCTATAAATTAACGATGGTATAAGTATTAATTCCGCTAGTTAGGGGTCACCAGCACCAGTTTAGGTTTATGATTGTTATAATACTTATAGCTCCATTTAATATGAAATTTACTTACAGAAAGGGGTTCGGATTTACATATGATTAAATCTTCTAGAATTTATAGATTTTGCCAGAATATTTTATTTTAAGAGAGCGTAGTGTTTTGATTCCTTTTTAATTTTTTTGTTATATTACAAGCGAAACTCTATATCTTGTCATGTCATATTTAGGTAGGCTCAGGAGGGTCGCAGTCTTGAGAGTTTGTTTAGACCCGTGAATTTAGCCAAGAAGTCACAATATTTGCATACTAAAAACAAGTTAAAAGTTTTTTGGTTGTTTCTAGTTGGGTACTGAATTTTGCAATCGTAAAAAAATCACCCTGCTAGGTTCTTGCTTTTTACATATAGGTATGGGTCCTTATATCTCGAAAAAAGTGTTCTCCTGTTTCCGTCGGTATGTCGTTCTGACTATGCACGACATATCTAAAAAACTACTTATCAGATTGACTTTTAATTTTTCAGATTTTTACATATAGGTATGGGCTCTTAGATCTCGAAAAACATGTTCTCCTATTCCCGTCGGATGTCAAGGATCATAGATGGACTGGTTACATTTTGGTTAAAATCTACTACGGCAGAACAAAATGATGCCTTAGAAGATGTTAAAAAATCATTCTTAAAAAACTACTTTTCGAATGGTCCTTAAATTTTACACAATAATAAAGTGTGATGTAGGGATAAACCGTCAAAACTTGGGTATGAAGCCATTATGGTGAAACAAAATAGCCTCCTAATAATATATTAAAAAATTCCATCCCAAAAAACTACTTATCCAATTGACTTGAAATATTTTACAAAAATCAAGTGTGACTTAGGGTTAAAGTGGAAAAATTTAAGTGTGACTACTATATTGTAAAATAAAACGTAAATTAAAATTAAATGTTTGAATATTCATATTGGTATTATTATATTACATTTATCCTTATACACTTTCACTTCTTTTATAGTTTATCTATATATTATTACCTTCCATGATAAAATAGTTTAAACTTTTTAAATAAAAAATAATTTTGTAACATTACAAAAGAGATAAAAAAAACAGTTCTACATAAGAAATACTTGACTTACCTCCCTCGGAAAAAGGAAGTATGGTGCATCATCAGGACAGATATATATATATATATATATATATATATATATATATATATATATATATATATATATGTATATATATATATATATATATATATATATATATATATATATATATATATATATATATATATATATATATATATATATATATATATATATATATATATATATATATATATATATATATATATATATATATATATATATATATATATATATATATATATATATATATATATATATATATATATATATATATCCTGCATGAAACCCATGTTATCAGTCTTTACCTACTCCATTAGTAGATGGAGATATTTCCCAGATATTAAGTTTCTAAATAGTTATCGTTAACGATCCTCTTGTCGTTATGTTGGAGTGGTGTATTATTTGGGGTTAGGATCCAGCAAAAAAACAGAAGTTTTTTTTTTAATTGTCAACATTTCGCAACTTTACTGTTGTATCCTCAGGACACATATAAATTTTATATCAAGCATTAGATCCATATTATCAGTCTTCCCCTACTCCTTTGGTCCGCAGATATTTCCCAGATATTAATTTTCTAAATGGTTTTCGTTAACGATCCTCTTGTTGTTATTAGAGTTAGAGTGGTGTATTATTTAGGCTTAGGAAATATCTGCAGTCCAACGTAGTAGGTAAAGACTGATAATATATATAGTTGCGAAACGTCGACAATTTAGAGAAAAATTTTTGTTTTTTATTATTGGATCCTGGAACCCTAAATAATATACCACTCCAACATAACAACAGGAGGATCGTTATGAAAGCCATTTAGAAAACTGAAAAAATTATTATCCAATTTATCTTAAATTTTGCACAAAAATCAAGTGTTACATATGAATGACTGGTAACATTTCGATATGAATCCAAGATAGCAAAACAAAATAGCGTCCTAATAAAATATTTAAAAAATTAGCCTGAAAATATTATTTATTAAACTAATTTCAATTTTTGTGCAAGAATTAAGTGTCATATGGAGACGAATTGGTAAAGTTGTGGTACGAATTTTAGATGGCAAAACAAAATGGCGGCCAAATAAATGTAAAAATGGCGCGAATTCAACATGACTTAAAAAAAGGGCGGTATGTATCAATGGAAAAACTACTTATTGAATTTAATTTAAATTATGCCTACAAGTCAAGTATGGCACAGGTAGAAAGAATCTAGTAAAATATTGGTAGGAATCTAATAGGATGGAACAAAACGGGGCCCAATAAAAATTTTTGAAAATACAGTATATGTAACAAATATATACTGAACTAAATTGGGTCACACTTCATTATTCCTAACAAACGGTAAAAAAGTCATAACGAGGGAAGTTTTTCATATACTATTTTAACTCTGTTTGGAGATCATAATTAGGGTGTAACGAAATTACTAATTTTCTTGGGGAATGTATGCATCGTACGTCGTTTTAAAACTATATCTTTCTTATTAATCGTAGTAAAAAATACTCAGAAAAATACGCTCGTTATTTCTAAAAATAAAACACGTTGCGCAACGTGCGGAAAATCGAGTACATTTCCTCAAAAATAATATAAAATGCCGCGCTAATCAAAATAGCAAATCATCAGGCAATAATCATGTCGCGTCGCGGCCGAATTAAGCAGCGCGACCAACACGTCTGCGAACATTTGGGGGGGTCCACAAATCCTTTTAAAGTGCGTTCGCACCGTAAATTCGCCAGTCGGTGGAGTTCCATCGGCTGGAAGCCTGCAGTTCACGATCCGGCTCCACGGCAGCAGCAGGAAGGTAAGCCACCCTACTGGGACCTGATAAAGTAAGTAGCCTGCGCCGTCTCACATCACCGACGCCCGCAGCCGTTGCGACGCATTGCCATGCCGTCAGGATGTATGTAGGTATAGGAAAGGTAGTATCAGGTGGTATATTGGTACAGGTGTCCCTCTTTTACACACGCACGCACATATAGGTTATCTCACTCTTACCCATATATCCCATCCTTCAGGCTAGTTACTGGTTTAGTTCTGAACTAGTCTGGTTCCACCTGTCTCTCTTTTACACACATAGATCCTATCCTTTAGGCTAGTTACTGGTTTAGTTCTGAACTAGTCTGGTCTCACCTGTCTCTTTCTTAAACACACACACACACACATAGCATATCTCACTCTTACCCATATATCCCATCCTTCAGGCTAGTTACTGGTTTAGTTCTGAACTAGTCTGGTCCCACCTGTCTCTCTCTTATACACATTGATCCCATCCTTTAGGCTAGGTACTAGTTTAGTTCTGAACTATTCGGGTCCTACCTGTCTCTCTCTTACACACACACACACACACATAGGATATCTCACTCTTACCCATATAATCCATCCTTCAGGCTAGTTAATGGGTCCGAGTTCTGGGCCTGGTCTGTCCCACCTGTCTCTTACACCCACACACACACATATAGGCTATCTGACTTTTACCCATATATCCCATCCTTCAGGCTAGTTACTGGTTTAGTTCTGAACTAGTCTTGTCCCACCTGTCTTTTTCTTACACACATAGATCCCATCCTTCAGGCCAGTCACTGGGTCCGAGTTCTGGGCTGGTCTGTCCTACCTGTCTCTCTCTTACACACACCCACGTCATTCATAAGTACACATACGAACAAGTGAGAGATTTCCTATGCTGATCACCCTTGATGAGTCATCTGGTAAGGCATCGCAATGTAAATAACCCGCACCAGAATTAACGACCCGCGCACGCGCACTAATAAGTAGGATCTAACGTTGGCTCCTGAATTACCGTTCTTCGAAGGGTGGCTCGCTTCAACCGATCCTGATTTCGTCTCGACCGTCACTAACACTAAAACACGTGACCGGAGCGCTCGCCATAATAGTATATCCATCTTTCTTCCCCTGAGGCATACATTCTCTTTACCTCTCTTTCTGATTAAGGTTTTACATATGGTTTACTTATGGGGCTCGGCTTAGGCTATTTATGTTATATGATATGAACAGGCAATACATAGGATAATTTCTTTGTTTACTACATTGGTGTTTTATTTTCCTTTCTATCCCGTCTACCTTTAGTTATATTGTCTCTATCTTGCGCATTGACCTCTGGTTAACTTTCTCCACTGTATAAAAGCTAACTGTGTGCGTTAGTGGGTCCTTTACCACAGAAATCCAAAGGGTGGCGCTTGAGATTTAGCCGATGGACTTTAGGTACTATAACCCACCGACCGATGTTTACCGAAGATCACTGAAGTACCGGAGTGCGTCATAAAAATAGCTCCCGAGCAGAGACTGTTTTGCGCATGATCGAGAGGACATTTTGGGCTCATTGATGTTTGTTTTTGTGTTTTAAGTTAACTTCTTGCGGTAATCTCTGTTGTCTGACAATCGCCGCGTCAAAGACCGGGAAGAATTAGTTTTAGGTGAAATTTTGTTGTCCTCGTATAGAAGAGCCCAAAAATCACAGACATTTCAAAAATTCGTACTACGCATGCGCACATCAAAATGGGATGAGACACCACTTTTTCGACTAATTCGAGGTCGCTCTTTCGATTTTTCAACGTTTTATAGCCCTATCTCCAAAGACCGGGAAGTTATTGCCAAATTTCGAATTTTCTAACTTAATTCTATCTAACTATGTTTCTACATGTTCCCCAGTCCGAAAAATGCGGAAAATACCCAGTTTCCTTAACGCTACTTCTGCACATGCGCAGAAACTTCTCTCCGATTTTCATAAGATGCACCTCTTTTTTGACTAAACCGACGCATTCCATTTCTAACATCAGTTAGAAATCTTAATTAGGTTCCGAGAAACACGCCACGTTCTAGCCTATACCCCTTCCTAGTCGTAAATTTCAACCGTGCGGCGCAGCTATATCTGAACCGAGTGTCCCCGCATTGCCCCACTCTACTTCATGGCAAACCCCACCAGCCGAGGTCCTTATTGAAGATACCCGAAAACCAGCAGTTCTCACCGAGCTCTCCACCAGGCAGTTCGCACCAAGCCCTCGACCAGAAGGAACACCAGAAGAAGCAGTCCATACTAGCCACACCAGAGAAGGAAGCTCACAAGCAGAAGGACCAGTAAACAGATCGTACCGAGCTCTATCGGACTATAAGTAGGAGTTCAGGCCGAGCCTTCCAAGGAGTCACACCGGAGAAGAACAAAACGCCAGAGGGACCGGATTCTGCTTAGGTAAGCCATCCAGCTGAAGTAATATTGACTGAACCGTCACATCTGACGTATCAGAGAAGAGAAGTATATCCCGAACCTTCCGACTAAAAATACATACCGAACATATCGAAATCCGCCTGAGCCACACCATCCGAGTCGAGACGTAAACGCAAGTCTTCCGCCCAGACATGCACAGAAGCCGTTGCAGAAAGGCGCCTGTAAGTCAACCTGTACCAAACCCCGGACACAGGCACCGTCGCCACTATTCTTCTGAAATTTTCTGTAGGCCCGTTAGCAAGAAGGTAGTACCGAGAAAGATCTCCAACCACTGAGAATTAGGAGTTCATCCTGAATCGACCAGAAAAATGCAGCTCTTCTACCGCCGTCCAGTAAACATTGGAGGTCCGAAACAGTACCTAACCGAGACACAGAAAAACAAAACCCGCTAAAACGACTAAAGCAAACTTAACAGAACCGTCCAAAGTGGCTCCGTTACAAACTGACTTCAGTGACACCCGTGTGAGCTGGGTCTATCAACTAATGCAGAAAGACCTAATTACCGAGCTAACCAAATTCCACCTAGACACCACCGGAACTATAGATGTACTGAAGAAGCGTCTCATAAGTTTCATCCGAGATGGACAGGCCACACCGAATCCTCAGATGGGATCGTTCAAATATCCCGCCGTCGCCACCACCGCCATGTTGGGTCTGCCCCATTAACCACTTCTGTACCGACATTTTTAACGTCTGTGACTGTCTCGCATCCAACGACTACTCCAGGAATGTCACATCTGGTACTGCCACCGCCAACACATTTCCCACCGAAAGTTCATAAATGGCACATTCAGTTTAATGGGAGGACTGATCTGGTGGATTTTATTGAGCATGTACAAGAGATATGCACCTCGAAAAACATCTCTATGGATAGCCTGTTGCCGTGTTTGCCCGAGCTACTTCAAGGAGAAGCCGCCCTGTGGTTCCGAAACAACCAACAACTATGGCAGTCCTGGAGTGCGTTTTTGTCCGACTTTCGCCCCTTCTATTTTCCGCTCAACTACGCCGATAACCTGGAAAGTCGAAATCAGTCGCCGTCTTCAGAGATCAAGTGAACCATCCAGCCGATATATTACCGATATGCAGACCCTCATACGCCGGCATGGTAACATCGGACCTGCCGAGGAATTACGGTGACTTTACCGAAATCTGCTGTCCGAATACCGACAGTACATCCGTAGAACTGACATCACTGATATACGATCTTTCTCCCAGATTGTGAGAGAAACCGAGTGACTCCTGGAACAACGGAAACACTCACGTTCCAACCACCAGACTGCAACACAAGACATAATATCAGTAGCCGGCAGTAATCGCAACCCACCTACCGAAAGGCCAGCACCAACGCACACAACCCGGGGCGGTCAAAGTACGTCTATCAGAAGACCACCGGACCGTTCCAAACCGAATCCACTACAAGACGAAATTTCCCGGACACTCCTGAATCGACTGTCTGGGGACACCGAAGCTGTTCTGCTCAAGATGTAGAAAGGACGGAGTTCTTTCCCGAAACTGTCCGTGCCGCCGTTCGGAAAACTAAACCGGCGCTGTACCGTTCCGAAGTCAGTTCAGCTTCGCCGATCCAATACCTCGAACTCTCCTGTCACACCCATACCTGCTTCCGACACCAGTCTGCACGCTAGAGTCTACATCCGCAACTTACAATTCAATGCTCTTATTGACACCGGAGCTGCAACTTCTTACATGGGAGATCTGGTAGCCGAATTATGCCAGCAGACTAGATGCCGGAAGATCCGACCGACCGTCATAAGTGCAAAAGAAGCCAGTGGTGACGTGATAAAGATCACGAAAGCATACCGCGTACTACTGAGACTTGTTAGTTCAACACTAACCGAAGATATCTGCTATTTTCCAAACCTGACATGAGACCTAGTGCTAGGAATGGATATCTTAGGCCGTCACCCGTTTTATCTGGATCTTGGATGTAGTCAAGTGTACCTGAATGACGAACCTTTGCATTCTCCCAATATGTGCAGTCCTATAGGTGAGATTCAGGGAAGACCGAGAACTGAACAAGAAAACCGACAACTCAAGTCATTTCTAAATCAGGAAACGCCAAAGTTTGAAAAAATATGGGGAAACACATTATTCACCAAGAAAATACCGAGTCTATCAAACAACGATACCGTCCGAAAAACCCCAGGATGCAGGAAATTATTAATACTGAAGTCCGAACCAAGCTCAAAGATGGCATCATTGAACCATCTCAGAGTCCATGGAGTTCACCGGTAGCGGTAGTACGCAAGAAGGATGGAAAACACCGCTTCTGCATAGATTTTCAAAAAGTTAACGCCGTCTCTCGGAAAGACTCCTATCTACTACCGTATATTAATGCCATACTGGTCAAGCTTCAAAGGGCCCGGTATATTTCCAGTATCGATCTCAAACAAGGTTACTGGCAGATTCCACTTTTCGAAGACAGTAAGCCCATCACCGCATTCACCGTTCCCGGGATGGGGCTATTCCAGTTTCGAGTCATACCATTCGGGTTGCACTCCGCACCTGCAACCTTCCAACGTCTGATGGACCGTATTATAGGACCAGAACTAGATCCCTTCTGCTTTGCCTATTTGGTCGGCATCATAGTCCTGTGAGAGACCTTTGAAGAACATCTCAACAATATGAATGAAGTTTGCCAACCTAAACCTGAACCCAGAAAAGTGTCAATTTGGTCACCGATCTCTCCGCTATCTACCGCCAATGATATCCGTACCGACCCCGAGAGAGCTTCAGCTATCCTGGAATTACCACATCCCACTAATCTGCGAAGCTTAAGAAGATTCCTGGGTGTCGCCTCCTGGTACCGACGTTTTGTCCAGAACTTTTCGCAAACTTCCGCTCCCTTAAACCGCCTCCTTAAGAAGAATGTCCAGTGGATCTGGACATCAGAACAACAGAATGCGTTTGACCAGCTAAAGACTTGCCTAACCGAAGCCCCAGTATTGGCTTGCCCAGACTTTTCCAAGCCATTTGTCTTGCAGGCATCCGATAATGGGCTAGGTGCAGCACTGATTCAACATGGGTCTGATGACGACCATGTGATCGCTTATGCAAATCGTAGTATAAACGCCAACGAGAAGAAATTCTCCGTCACCGAAAAGTAGTGCTTAGCTATTGTTTGGGGAGTAGAGAAGATGAGACTGTATTTAGAAGGGTATCGTTTCACCGTCGTCACAGACCACCAATCTCTTCGATGGCTCCATTCCATTAAAAGTCCTGCAGGAAGACTAGCTTGATGGGGGCATCTATCTTCAACAGTTTGACTTTGAAATAAAGTACCGAAAAGGTGTTTTAAATCGGGTGGCTGACGCATTGTCACGAGACGCCGTCAACACAGAAGAATACGAGGAACTATCCGATACGATTATGTCCCTTGAAGAATTCACACCGTGAAACTTGTACACCGCAACGACCGCCGTAGAAACTACTCCGTCCGCTTTCTCAGACTATTGTATTAAAGATGACTGATTATACCATCGCTTTTGGGACATGTCTGATCTCACTGAAAATGAGATGACCGACCCATAGAAAGCTTGTGTTCCAAAGTCCGCTCGTAAGACCGTCCTACAAGAAAATCATGACCGAGCCGCCACAGCCCGTGTTGCTCTCCGATATTATTGGCCATGAATGTTCCGAGATATTGCTTAATATGTCCGAAGCAGTTCATCCTGTCAGCGACATGAATCGCCCCAGCAGCAACCACCCGGTAAGATGCAACCTTGGAAAAATGACCAACCATGGGATACTGTAAGTACCGATTTAGTTGAACCCTTGCCTCGATCAGCCAAGGGAAACAGCTACATTGTCGTTTTTCAAGACCGTTCTACCAAATGGGTACAGTGCAGAGCGATTCGAAAAGTCAAGCTTTCTATGAAGAAATCATAACTCGCTTTGGCTGTCCACGCACACTAATATCCGACAACTATTTTAGAATTGTATTTGCTTAGGGCCCTAGTATTAAGTCTAATTCCAAAATATTTATAAATAAATATTTTTCCGAAGAAGGGGGAGGGGTGTGTAACGAAGTTACTAATTTTCTTAGGGAATGTATGCATCGTACGTCGTTTTAAAGCTATCTCTTTCTTATTAATCGTGGTAAAAATACGTTTCTTTCAGGAAAATGCTCAGAAAAATACACCTGTTATTTCTAAAAATAAGACATTTTGCGCAACGTGCGGAAAACCGCGTGCATTTCCTCGAGAATAATATAAAATACTACCCTAATCAACATAGCAAATCATCAGGCAATAATCATATCGCGTCGCAGCAGAATTAAGCAGTGCGACCACCACGTCTGACTGGCGCGAACATTTGGAGGGGTCCACAAATCATTTAAAAGAGCGTTCGCACCGTGAATTCGCCAGTCGGTGAAGTTCTACCGGCTCGAAGCATGAAGTCCACGATCCGGCTCCACGACAGCAGCCACCACTACTGGGAGCTGATGCAGTATATATATATATATATATATATATATATATATATATATATATATATATATATATATATATATATGTGTTTGCTTCAATTTTAATTTAGGAATACAAGTCCACACTTATTGGCAACGCCGAATTTTCTGAGTCGAGATATTCGATATTTTAATTTAAAAAAGTAATACGGAACTGGTTTAGCTGTCAAATTGTTGTTGTTGCTGACAATACAACACTCGCGTGAACGGCACGTGAAAATTAATTTACGGAAATCTAATTTTATTACTTAGTTGTGTTTGAAGGGTCCTTCGTAATAAAAAAAAAACATTGTCGGGAGTGTGGTAATCGGTATTCTCTACATTCCTTTTTTCCTAATTTCCCTCAAATTTCCATCAGCTCTACCTAGTACCGGTAAGCAAGCAAAAAAAGGAGTTACATCCATTATCGAAGGTTTGTTGGAGTAACTTACTTTATATTTCAATACAGGATTTTATTTTTTATATTATTCTTTGAAATAACAGTACCAATATAGATCTTTAATTACTTTTAATACTCTGCGGTCGTAAAGTAAGGAATCCTGAAGACGATTTATATTACACAAGGTAAAACGTCTAAAAGTGATTCCTATTTGTTATTGTAATATTAGAAAAAGTTAGTTTGGAACTAGGTGGAACATTTTTGTATTACTAGACAATTTTAAAATTATCATATTTCTTGAAACATCTTCTTACTTATTAAAGCAACATTTTTTATATAAACTTACCTAAATCCCAATATACAGTTATGTAAAATAATATTTTCTTAGTTCAGAAGTTATTACACTACAAAACAAAATTATTACATTCAAACATTTACCATTTTGTTTCCTTTGGGTCTTATATGTAACTAAAGTCAATTCAGACAGCGGAAAATTTAGGGTACGCTCAATTTACTACACCACTTAAATCAAATAAATGTATTTTTAATCAGTTGACCGGTCCTCGTACAAACAGCGGACCTTCGCGACTCAAGTTGGACTCATTATAAAATTTGTGAGGAGTATTAGAGTTAAGCACTTTGATTTGGTTATATCCGTAATTAAATTGGTTAGATTTTTGGAGACGTAGATTTAACAAAAGAGCACAAAAAAATTATTTTAAAATATTTACCTGGCCTGCAATTGTTCCAAGATCTCGGATCACTGCCAATGCCGTAGAATAAAAATATCTTTTTATTCTATTCAATTTTTTTTTGTAAATGGAAAGTATTGTATTCGTGAAAAAATTTCCCTCCGAAATTATTTCAGATCTTTACGTTTCAAGGTGTTTAGATGCCGAAAACCATTTTTTCTCAATTGTGTCGGTCAATCTGTTGGACTGTTCGCAGCATAGCTAGAAAACTACTAAACCGATTCGCTTCAAATTTTGGTCAAAAATGAAGGATCATATGAGGATGACCTGGTAACATTTTGATAAAAATCGAATATGGCAAAACACAAGGGCGGTCTAGTGAAATGTTAAAAAAGTTAATACTAAAAAACTACTTACCCAATTCGCCTAAAATTTTGCATAATATAGAAAACAAGTTTTGGTACGAATCCTAGATGGCGGAACAAAATGGCGGCTTAATAGAATATTTAAAAATTCAGCATGAAAAAAGTACTTAATTTTATTTTCAAATTGTGTGCCATAACTAATTGTGGTATAGATAGGAACCAATAAAACTGTGGTACTAATTCAAAATGGGGGAACAAAATGGTAGCTAAATAAAATATTCGTAATCGCGAAAAAATCAATCTCTCAAGTTTTAGATATTTTCAGGTTTTAGCGACCCTAGATTCAAAAAAATATGTTTTATCAATTCCGTCGGTCCGTCTGTCGGTTTGTCTGTCTGTCTCACAGTTCGAGACATTGCTTATAAACTACTCATAAGATTGACTTGAAATTTTAATCAAAAACTAAGGGTCATATGGGTATGACCTGGTAAAAATCCAATGAGGCAAAACAAAAGGGCGATCTACTGAAAAGTTAAAAAAATTATTACTAAAAAACCATTTATCCAACTTATCTAAAATTTTGTACAAAAATCAAGTATTATGTATAAATCAACTGATAAAGTTTTGGTACAAATCCAAGATGGCGGAACAAAGTGGCGGCTTAATAAAATATTTAAAAAATCAGCCTGAAAAACCACTTAATGGACTGATTTCAAATCGTGTGCCATAACTAATTATGATATAGAGATGAACTAGTAAAACTGTAGTTCTAATTCAAGATGGCGGAACAAAATTTCAGCCGAATAAAATACTTGTAATCTCTCAAGTTCTACATATTTTCAGATGTCAAAAAATATGTTTTAATTCCGTAGTTTTTTCTGTCTGCCTGTCAGTTCGCGGCATAGCTTAAAAACTACTCATCAAATCGACCTCAAATTTTAGTCAAAATTAAGAGTCATATAGAAGAAATTAAAAAAAAAACTAAAAAACCAGTTATCTAACTTATCTGAAATTTTGCGCAAAATCAAGTAATGTGGAAATTCAAAATGGTGGAACAAAATGGCGGCTTAATAAAGCATTTAGAAATCCAGCCTCAAAAAACTACTTAATGGACTGATTCCAAATTATGTCATAACTAATTGTGGTATAGAGAAAAGCTACTAAAACTAATTCACCGTAAAAAAAATCAGTATCTCAAGTTTTACGTATTTTAAGGTTTTAGCTTCCCTAGATGCCAAAAAATAAAAGTTTTATCAATTCTACCGATCCGTCTATTTGTCTGCCAGTTCGCGGCATTGCTTCAAAACTACTCATCAGATTGATTTGAAATGTTATTAAAAAATTAAGGTTTTTTTGCGATTACCAAATAAAGTTTAATACTGAAAATGCAGATTTAAAAACCTATCTGAACGATTCAATTTTTTACGGAGTATTTGACTTTTAGCGACTTCCCTATTTACCTCTACTCCTCAAAATCAAATAAGTTTAAAATTGAAATATATATACCTGAAAGCCTTCAAAATAACATATTACTTACTCGATCTTTAACAAAACTTTCAATTTTTATCCCCTTCCTTTTCCCTTTTGTGTAATTGCAAAGTAAATATATTATCAAGTAGGCTACAACTGGAATAAACTCTATACCCATAAAAATACGTTTTATGCTATGTATTATGTTTAAGAAGAATACATTTTTTTGCCATTTAGCCCTCATTTCGCCCCCATCTCTGACCAGATCAAATAAAAAAACTAATTGAAAAAAATTGTTAAATGCAAAGAAATAACAAAAAAAAGTACTAATAATTAATTAATCTGTTTTACAAAAAAAAATTTATCACGCCGCCCATGCTTTACAATGAAATCGCCGACTGTTGACGGATATTTAGCTTTTACGTTGCGTTCTCTCAATTGACTTTTGATACACTTTACTAGATTTGTCTTTCGAACTACTGGGCGCTAAGCTACGGCGCGGCCGCTACTTGAACATGGCCTACTTTGAATTACAACTGATTGTTTATCAAAGTAACAGCCGGTATTCCAGGGTCCAGGAGGCAGATATTTCGTGTTTAACGTTATTGACTGAATACTTGGCGGGTAAGAATTCAAATTATTACGTTTTATACGTATTACGTCTAGTGTTTATTATTGCAAACAGTATTTCTTTATTTCTTATATGTGTTAACAAAGTATTGTATTTTAGATATATAGGTTGCGACCTGATATTTGAGGATAGAAAAATGAAATCAGTAAAATGTTAGACACATGATGTGCTATTCACTTACCAATAGTATCATTGTTCAATTCATGATTACCATAACTTAAGCACATTGCTAATATCTTAGGGTAAGAAACAAAGTTTAGAGCATACGCTAATAACGCTCTCCTACTTTTACATTCTATCTACCAATATTGACAATTAATCACAAGGTGGGGATGACCCATGTCCAAGCTCGTGGCGATGTTCACTAAACCCATTCTGTCGGATTTGCTTTGTCTTTATTAGTTTGGTTTCAGAATTCTTCGAAAGGTAATCAATCGTTTTTAAGTATAAACTGGCGATGTATTGACGACTACCTGTGGTGGTGAGACTTTTTACTTCCCGAATAAGGAAATATCGTTAATGGTGAATAAAATCACCATTCGAGATTTTCACGTTTTTAGGGCCAAAAAATATGTTTTTGCATTTCCTTTGGTCGGTCTGGTCGCAGCATAGCTAAAAAATCACAAAGGTTTTGGTTAAGAATTAGCGGTAATATGGGAATGGAACTGTAATATTTTGGTAAAAATCTAATATAGCGGAATAAAATGACCAAATTTTGCTCAAAATCTAAGTTTGATAAACAAATTTACTGGTAAAATTTTGGTATCAGTTCTATATGGGGGAACAAAATGACGAACATTTAAAATGATATAAAAATATATGATTTACTGCCTTGTTGAGTTTTTGGATATCAACATGTGTTTATATTTTTTCTTAAAGAGGTCAATACTGTCAATAATATTTAAGGTAGAATGCAACTTGTTGTAGAGATGCACAGCCTGATATGTGAACCCCTTCCGCCTCGATGCCGTCGCGTGTCTGGGACTAGTCAGCAGTGTGCGATGTCATGTATTATGATCATGAAAGTAGTCCCTTGGAATTAGCCTTAAACAGAGATAAGATGAACACGACGTTGTTATAATTTTTCTAACAAACACAGCAAAATGTCTCTCACTTCTTCCCGCCATGGTTAGACAGTGCAATTGTTCGAAGTTATTGGAGATGTGGTCGAATTTTCGCATTTTAAATATAAATCGAACACAAGATTTCTGTATCTTCTGAACGCTTTATTTTTTAACATTATTCAAAAATGGTCCAATGACAAAATTGGAATAGTTGAAATGAGAAAAAACTAGTGCTTCTTCTCTTTATATGCATATAGAAGTTTAACATTCATGTATACTTTCTTCAGCGTTTTATTGGTCTGTTCAACGAATTTAAGATTATTATCTAGTATTACTCCTATTTTTTTCGCAGATTTTAAAAATTGTACTTTAATGCCATTGACTACAATATTCAAAACACTCTCCATTTTGTTAGCTCTTTCGCCACCAAACTTCATAACCACTTACTTGTCAGGGTTGAATTTAAGATTGTGCTTTCTTTAGAGGACCTCAATCTCAGACAACTCTCCTATACCTTAGTTGAGTATCGTCGGCATATGCATTGTACTAGCATGATTTAATGCAGTTCGAAATATCCGCAGTGTATACTATAAAAAAAAGAGGGCCCAAAAATGATCCCTGAGGCACTCCAGAACTCACAGGCTGCAATAATGACATTTTTGGTCTTAGTTTAGCAGGAAATGGGTCATGCGTCAGTTTCCTTGACAAAAGAAAGGGTTCATGACTATACTTTATTGCGCAATTATTATTACCGTATCATGACATCATTTTCAGTGTTTTTACAAAGATGTGCAGAATTTTTTAATGCCAATAATAGGATTTGTGTGTTAGTAAACTTCTAATATTTTTAAAATTAATTTATATAATTATACTAATATTTAGAAATCAGATCGGTAATCACGAAAGCGCATTCGAAATCAAGAAGTTATATCTCACGTCTTTAAATACTTACTTACACTAATTTAAAAAAAAGAATCGTTTGGCAATACTGTACCTAATGGGCAGCAGACGATTTTTCCTCACTTCACTATCTAAAATAGAAGGGGTAAATTTAAAAAAATAGTTATTTATATATTTAGTTTTTAACTTTATTCACAATAAATTATACTTTCTTGAAAGTTAGGACTCAATTTGTCTTTGTGTCTATTTTTAAAATCCAAAATGTTTTTTAGTTTAATACAGGGTGCGTAAACACTTATATATATACATATATATATATATATATATATATATATATATATATATATATATATATATATATATATATATATATATATATATATATATATATATATATATATATATATATATATATATATATATATATATATGTCATTCTACTGTAGTTAGACGGAAGCCACATCCTTTCTTAACTTTACCTTTTTTAATCACGTTTTTATCTGCATTTTTATAAAAAATATGCCCTTTTTTGTTGGGAGAAACAATTACTTATTCCATAACAGCTTTTATATTTAAAGAGCCGACGGAAAAAACGATGAAGCTCATAATTTTATAAATTTTCAGGAGAGCAATTTTAAGATACAAAACGACACTGAATTGATAATAATAGATTTAAAAAAACAGAAAACTAATTTTGGCAAAGATATCTTTATATTTAATATTTTTATATTAAGGAAATTAGAAAAATATTACTATTTTTTTAAATACAATGCCTAAAACTCCAAACTAACTGGGAAAAAACGATGAAGCTCACATATAGCACACATGCGGTAATGAACTCAATAACATAATGGTAAACGAAACCTTTTATTCTGATTTTATTAATTAATCAATTATTTGATAAAATAAAAAAATAACATAAAGAAAGAACAAAACATTACATAATTAAATTATTTCTTATTTTTATGAGGAAGTCCCAAAAAAACTGTTTTCAATCATCGCTCCAGTATTTGGCTAGTTTGGACAAATCTTGATATTTTTCGGCCGAGAGGATAATCAAATCTGCAGCAAAAAGTTTAGTGTGAGTGTGTAAGTACTAAAAATTATTTTATTTTAATTATTACCTTTATAAAGGGTAGTTGGAAGGCAAAATTCTTCTGTTCTGTTGCTCGAAGAGGGTTTTCCTACTACGTCTACAGACTCCCATGCTCCGTTCTACGAGACACGGTAATAGACCAGTCGTGGATGCTCAATGGAAATTCTTAATTCTTTAGTGGGTCTTGATGGAAAGGGGCACTTTTTCTTGTATAGAGGTCGTAAATGTTGCTCCCAGGACTGAAAATATGTTTGCTGGACTTCTTCAACGTCGAAAGGACTGGGTTTAACTCGCGCTGCTTTCACAACTTCACACCAATCACGTGGTTGTTCAGTTCTGGATTTCTGATTATTGATGCTGAAGTCCTTGTCATACTCTAAATAAGAGTGTCCACGTATAGGAAAAGTCATCTGAATGTTGTCAAGTTTTCGTTCATAATGGACAACATGGTGCAAGAAGCTGAAAACTGTAAAGTTTTTATTTTGTCCTCCGCAGGAATCCGAAAAAATTTGCAGGTTTTTTACATTAGGATCTAAGTAGTTATAAATAAAATTATGTAGAAGTAAACAGACATCGTTGCATCCTTTCTTGTCTACAGTTTCTGGGTAGCAGTAAAATATACTTTGTTGTGTAGCCAAGACGTGAATGTTGAACATGTACAGGGTGGTCGAAATTGGTCTGTTTTAACAGAGAAAACCTATTTCCTGACTAGATAGAGCAAAACTGACTTAGGTGTCATGGGCTCGATTTCTGAGAAATGTTTAATGGCAAAAACCGCCTGCCGATATTTTCACTGCCAACTGAGATATAGGGCGTTTTTCAATTTTCGGCCATTTTGAAAATTGTCCATAACTTTTATATTTTGCGGAATATTAACATTCTGCAAAGACATTCTAAAGGCACTTTTTTATGTGCAATCCAGTGGCATACTCAGATTTTTTCTATAGTTGTCCGTTTTATCATAAATAGGCAAAACTTTTTTTTTTCAAATGGAAATCATAGTTGGCTATAAATTATAAAAAATGCTCGCGTTTAGCCCTTTTCAGTGATATAAAGTTGTAGGTACTTATTTTCAAAAATAACGAAAATATTAGGTGTTTTTGGTTTACATCGAAGTAGGCTTTGATTTGTGATGACAATATCTCAATTATGTATTGTTAAGATTTATAGTTTGTTAGCAACTTAAACACAACTTTAAATAACACTAGCTAACGTTATTTTAATTATTTATTATTAATTTTTTTTATTTTTTTTTGTTTACATAGCAAAGTTGAACAAAATTAACAAACTAAACTACTATTTACAGCTACAAGTGAAAATAAAAAATAATTATGAAAATCTAGGTATTTAGTTAGATAGGTTTTTGATAAATATATTTAGAGAAGTTGTTCAAATTGAGCCCCTCCCTGTTGAATACAAACTAAGCATCTTTTGCGTACCGAGTTGCAACTATTTATTAGTTCAACTGGGCTAATAGATGCAAAAGCTTGCCTAGTGGCCTCTTGCAATTCTTCTTTTGTGTGAAAGGTTCTTCCTTTAAATATCAAGTCCTTCAATCTTCCCCACAAAAAAAAATCTAAGGGAGTTAAGTCACAGGACCTAGCAGGCCAAGGTATGGGGCCCCACGTACCAATCCAATTTTCTCGAAATTCGAAGTTTAAAAGATCAGTTGTGATCCTTGCATTGTGCGGGGGACAACCATCTTGTTGATAGTAGATATTTCTGGCATCAGCTAAAGGTATGTCTTCCAACAAAGGGACAATATATGTGCGCAAAATATTTACATAATCATCTGCAGTTAAATTTCCATCGTAAAAATAAGGTCCCACAAATCTTCCTCGGAATATCCCCACCCATATATTGAATCCACACCGACCTTGCCGGTCTTGTTGCACAACTACGTGTGGATTTTCAGTGGACCAGTGATATGAATTATATCTATTAAATATACCAGAAGTATCTACTCTGGATTCATCACTCCAAATAATATTTAATGGAAAATTCTCATTCTCCATGAATTTTTGCTCATACCACTGACAAAATCTCAATCTTCTAGCGGCGTCCCCTTCACGGAGTTGATGAACTCTTCTCGTTCTGTACGGTTTGAATTTATGTTTTTTGAGTATTTTTAAAACGGTGGTCTTTGAAACATTCGTTATATTAGCCAATGTTCGAGAGGAGGTGCCAGGATGATCTAATACCTCACCAATTATATTTAGCTGCTGGATTTCCTTTTCTTCCTTTAGTTCATAATGTCTTGTTCTTAACTTTTTAAAACTTCCGTAATTTACTAAATTACTTTTTAATGTTTGATAAATTCGGTTATCCGGTTGACGTCGCTCGGGAAATGTATTAAAATATAATTCACTAGCTGCTTCAGGAACTTCGTTAGATAATATGTAACATTTTAACATATCATACTTTTCATAATTCTCAAACATATTTTGTCAGCAACTTAACACAACTTTATAAAGATAACCCCAAACCCAATAATTACACCAGACTACAGTAATCTGACAGCAATATATTCAAAATATTGAACGCGCGTCATTATTCCAAGGCCTACTTCGATGTAAACCAAAAACACCTGATATTTTCGTTATTTTTGAAAATAAGTACCTACAACTTTATATCACTGAAAAGGGCTAAACGCGAGCATTTTTTATAATTTATAGCCAACTATGATTTCCATTTGAAAAAAAAAAGTTTTGCCTATTTATGATAAAACGGACAACTATAGAAAAAATCTGAGTACGCCACTGGATTGCACATAAAAAAGTGCCTTTAGAATGTCTTTGCAGAATGTTAATATTCCGCAAAATAAAAAAGTTATGGACAATTTTCAAAATGGCCGAAAATTGAAAAACGCCCTATATCTCAGTTGGCAGTGAAAATATCGGCAGGCGGTTTTTGCCATTAAACATTTCTCAGAAATCGAGCCCATGACACCTAAGTCAGTTTTGCTCTATCTAGTCAGGAAATAGGTTTTCTCTGTTAAAACAGACCAATTTCGACCACCCGGTACAGAGAGAGCTGACGACTATAATACAATTCATTGGTCGTGATGTTTGGTATCGGTAAATTTTTCGAAAAATCCATACAAATAGCTTCAATTCTCACATTTCGTCTTGATGATAATTTTGCTTGCCTCTTTCTGTCATAAAACGTGTTCGAATTCGCAAATGAAGAACTTTTTCTGCTTCAAGTTTCCTTAACTGAGCAAGATAATCTGATTGTGTTGCGTCTTAGTTATTAGAAGCAGAAGCACTGGCTAACCTTTTTTTTTCTAAGACCGGGGGTAGCCAAAGCTTATATTAAATTTTTCATTAAAAATGTTTCTGTAAGCATTATAGGATATTTTTGTGTTCGGATCTTAAACAAATCATACATTGGATTTATATTTAATTCCTCAGGTAAGTAGGTTTTACTAGTTTTCAAAATACTATAATGGCTAGACCTACTCTTAAATGACGAAATGTGGCTGCAAACCAGTTCTTCCGTACTCTTCACAATTTTTTGAGGTCTATTTAAATGTAATCCTCTACGATCTTTTGGCGGTATTCCAGTTAATTTAAGTCAATTTTGAATAAATAATAAAAATAAATAAATTGCACTCGGCGACCAGTAATACCGTGTAGAGCTAGAAATGCTTTATAATACACTTGAGTTTCTAAAGAAGAGCCTTGGCTAATGCACCTTACGCTAAAATTATACGAGGCATCGTTAAATTTCTTTACACCTTCTTCTGGTTTTTTAGGTCTACGTCTTTTGACGGGAATAACAGAAATTAAACCACCAAGGTATAAATTTTGTTCGTCATATGTTTTATAACCATTAAAGTTTCTTAATATTTCCATCTTATTTTGATAAGATATTTTTAAAAAACACTTCAGGCGTTTGCATTGGCAATCAGGACCAAGTTCATGGCTACTTAGTTTAATTTTCTTACCGACATCAGTTAGTCTGCCAAGTGATCCACGTTTTTTAGTATTCATCTCCATATCGAACAATAACAATATACGTAAGTATATTAAGTCAATTTACTACTTTTTTATTTCCAACAATTAGTAAACGTCAACATTTATATCACTCCGTATTTTAGAACTAACAAGAACAGCACTAAATGTTAATATTTATATTTAACTGTCTTGGAAACGTCTGATAATTATTTCTTGACCGTTAAATCCAAACTAAAAAAGCAATGCAAGTGAAAAAACCATGGAATTCTCACACGTATAAAATAAGACAAAAATGTTATATAAAGACCGATCCAAAACGGTTTAGAATGTTAAATAAAAATGTTTTGATTTGTTATTTTTTTATACAGTAAGAAGGTGTACATTATGATTCTTTTCAGTATCATCTCCAACCAGTTATTAGATGATAGCTCTTTTGTATTGGCAATTTTGATAACTTGAAATATGGCACATTTTCTTTAATTGATTTTACAAAATGAAATATTCTTAGTTTAAGTCGATAAATCCAACATTCTCCCGAGATATTTAGTTAAGTAAAAGTACTAAAGAGTGCGTTGTAATGTTACAAGCAAGTGCCAAAGTTTAATTTCTGTGGTTATTATTAATATTTATAATAATTGTTGATTGTTATTATTAATATTTATAATAATTACGGTTGCCTTTAAGTCTAAATGTTCTTTTAAAACAAAATAAATTATTTCAAACTAAAATAGCTGATACATGGTAGTATTTATTAATTTGAACTAAGAGTATCGTTCTTGTATAGTATTCATTAGAGAATAATTCCCAAACTAGATACTAAAAATATGGCTCCTTTAGAAAATATCGTTTAAGAATTAAATACAGCTGCCACTTTTTTTATCATTATTTAAAACTGGGCCTTTAGAATGTATAAGACATTTAGACATATTGTTTTGTGTTATTTAAGTGTATTAGGAATAGACTATTACAAATTATAATTGTAATAGGATTATAATTTTCATTTACCTGTGTTTTTTTTGTGATAAAAGTTTGTTTTGTATTATTTGAAAAATAAATAAATATACTTTATAACAAATATTTTTTTTGAAGTAAAAACATGTAATAAAGCTAAAAACTGACATTAACCATGAGTTAAAATAATCCACCTAAATTATCGATTAAAAATTAAGCTAAATTATTTACAATAACATAGGAATGTTTCACACGGTTACACGTTTCACCCTCCTAGGCCACATCAGACCACATTGAATTAAAACAAAATGTATTTTACATGTAAAAAAAGATTTAGATAAACATTATATCAAATAAATGAAAACACAACTTTTACTTTGCTAACTGTCACTTATTTTATTTTTGCACTAGGCGTGACTGCAGTTTCATACCACTAGTACATTTTCAAGCGCAGTGGAGATATTTACAATCAAGTATATTTTTTATGGTCAAAAAGTTTTAATAGGGTGGTATTTTCTACATCGGTTTGTGAATTTAAAAGGTTAACATTTGGGTCTTTATGATGTTTATAAATTTCTATTGCCCCTAACGATCCAATTTGCGACTTTTTTGCTCTTAATGTAATATATCTAACTTATTTAAGTCAGGAAATGTATGTGAAGTTTCTAAGAAATGGTTGGCAAAATGAGAGTTCTCTTTTTTAATCTATATGAGGCATTATGCTCTTTGAATCTAACATCGAAATTTCTCCCTGCTTGCCCTATATAGCAGCTATTGTATTCATCCCATTTTAATCTATAAACTCCAGACTTTTTATACTTATTTATTTTTGTTTTGACGTTAAAAATCAGATTAGAAAGTTTTTCTGACGATCGAAAAGTAACTTTAATATTCTTAATTCTTTTTAAAATACTTTTTAAAACATACATAATCATAAGAATTTTGTCTGTATATATACCTAACTTGATTTTAAACATCTCCGTTGCGTTTGAAAATGTACTTGTAGTACGAACCTGCAGTCACGCCTAGTGCAAAAATAAAAGTGACAGTTAACAAAGTAAAAGTTGTGTTTTCATTTATTTGTTAAAATGTACTGTCACAAAGTAACGGGCGACTTCATTAAATCTTTTAAACATTGTAAAATAAAATCTATTCAATTTTTAATTTAAAGTCAGGTATCTTTGAGAACGTGAAGAGTCATTGATCTGAAGTTATTTAGATTTATATATCTATAACCTATACTAAAATTAAAAAAGAACCTAAACAAAATATTAAATTTCTCATACACTATTAATAACTGGAGACTGGCTTTTCTATTACTATTAATGTATAGGTGCTATTATTCAGTTTGAAAATGTTTTGATCTCGAAGAAAAACTGTCTGCCAAATATTGGCTTAACAGTAACAGTATTTTATCATTTTCTACAGCTTCCTGCCAATAACATTAAAATGGTCATAAAAATGTTCCACTATATTATGTAGAGTACAACATGTGCCCACAACATGTGGAACAAAGGAACAATGAACCTCTAATTTAATTAGGATCCACCTCTATCTTGCTTTCAGCTTTCCAAAAGCCACGACTACTCTGGCTGAATTCATATATACATTAAAAGAATCTTCCATGTCAGTTAAATTTGCCCCACAGTATCCTTTTAGTAGCCTCGGCAACACAGGATAGGCTGGATCTCTAATTACCATATATGGCAAATCTGTTTCATTAATATTAGTCCTGAAAATCAAAATATTTTAAGGTATAAATAAAATGAATATTAAGTAACGGTTAAAACAAAGATGTGGTATGGAAAATGTATGTAGTATACCCACAAATTATTTTACTTTTATTAGACGTTACTGGAAATTGTATAGATTGATCCATTTAAAATGTTGGTTATTAAAATAAATTGCTGTATTCTATTATTAAAAATATTTTAAACACTTCTGTGACCACCTGATTCCAAAAAATTCTAAATCTCCATCTAAAACTTACAATTCGCAAAACTGTTTCTATGTTTTTGTATATACTGAAAAACATCAAGGGAGCAAGGTCATGGCTACACGTCCCGGTTGTTTAATGGAAATGTCTTGAAACTGGTACTTGGAGCCTACTATTACTTGTAAAATAATAGATGGCCAGTCTTTTCAATTTATGTAATCTCGGTAGCCATCCGATGGGGGCAAAATGGAAATGTGTGTCCCATCAATAGCCCCAATTTTATTTCCTATTTTGTTTGAAATAAGAGGCAGTGTCTGTGTCTTCAGTGGCATTGGGAAAATGTACATATTTCAGCGTGAGTACCTTCATTACTGCTTGTACAAATTCATCAAAAACTTTGCCTACTGTACTTTTTTGAACTCTAAACCGATTCCCCACAACTCTGTACTCTGCATAACTCGTCAAAATATGTAGGGCTAAGGCGACTTTATTTTGTACAGAAAGTTGTTTACGGCTCTTCCAATACAAATTTAGTTTGCTTGGGTTTGGTGAAAGTTATGCCCTTAATTTAGCAAATACAGTTTTAGGACATCCTAAAATTTTCGAGCCATTCAACTTCACTGAATTTTCCAGCCCACACAATATTTTGCCACAAATCCTGCTAGGATTTTTATTGGCCCTCTTTTTTCTTATAGAATCTTTCTATAGCAGTAAGTGAAATACATATAAAAATCAATAAACCAGTTGGTGGACAATAAATTGATTATATAAGTAAGTCTAACTATAAAGTTGGAAAGCCTGTGTGATGAAACTAATATCATGTAAAATAATCCACTGTAAGTGAATGTGTTAATAAATAAATAAATTCATACCTGTAAATTAGGCTCAATTTTTGTTTTCTTTGCGATCCAATATTAATTACTTTATACAACGCACTTATATGAAACAGCATTACCAAAATAAAGGATCCTGGCGTTATATTTTAAAATCTTTGGCACTTAGTTAACATTTTCGATATTAAAAAATGTAAAAATAAATCCAGAAAACACAAAAAAAAACAAAGGCACAGCTGACAGTTTTAAAACTAAAGTTAGAACAGCAAACACAAAATATTCTACTAAAAAATTTGTTTCCCAGTATCTGTATCTCTTTCTACTCTGCTATTTCTTTTTTGTATATTAAGGAATTTAAATTTGCGATTCGAAACGGATTTATGAATTGGATGTAAACGACGCGGTAAATACGGGTTTCAGTCAAACCTATTTGAAGCGGATAGGTTTAAGTGGATGTAATTTACGCGATATACACGTACTCAAATATTCAAAATGACGATGTCATCAATTTTATACAGTGCAGATCATAAATTCTTAGCGAATATTTTGCTACTACGATTAAAATTATTGTCATGTAAGTGGCGTTTTCTTGTAAGATTATCAATATTAAAGTATATACAGGCTGACACAAAGGTACAGTAAAATATTTCAAGGCGTGGTTCTTTGAATATTAATGAGATGACATATTCCCATAAACATTTATCTATAAGTTTATCTTACGAGCGTCTGCAGATGGCGTAGATGCAACCCCATGGCCAACACTTCAGAGTATTTCAAATCCGATTTTCGATGATTTGAGGATAGCTTAGCATATGATTTTAACAAAACCCTAGATCTGCTTCCTATTAATTCGTCGTTTGTTTGGGACAAGTATAAAAAAGTTTGATTGAATGTTCTTCATGGGCTTCCTGTCTCGGTGGTAGGATACTCGGCTTCAGGCGGATTGACCCTTTTTAGTTTTTTTTTAACAAACTTGTAATTAATAAAAATGTGGATTATGTTAGTTGATAAAAAAACTGTGCTGTAAAGAGAGCACGCATAGCGCGCCTACAAAATTCCAAATTTATGTTAAAACAAGGATTCTTTTAACAAAATTTTATGTGGATCTGTCCCGTTCGAGTTAAGCACGCCCAACTTCGTCAATGAAACAATCATTAAAGCTATAAACCATCATTAAAACTATAAAATCACATATCAAATAATCGAAAATCATATTTGAAATATGCGCGTAATCTAAACTGGTGTGATTAGCAATGGCTGCAGATCTATGGTATTGTGTGATTTTATGGCTTTAGTGATGGATTATGATTTAAAAGATAGTTTTATTGACTAACCTAGGCTAACCTAAGTTTATTAAAGAAATACAAAAAATCGCATCATGAACGGGGATTCGAACACGCATCCATTGCAAAGAAAGTCGATAAAACTAACGAAACTTGATTGTAATCAATTTACCCAAATAAACGATGAACCCATAGGAAGCTTCCTAAACGCTTCGATTTTATTCGCTATCGTTTATGGGCTTACATCTGCGCTTTACTAACACCGACTCTACTAGAAAACCTGGAAGCGGGCATCGATGAATCATCATAAGTAGTTATTCCCGCAATGAACAGCTGGAGTTGTGACGTAACGGCGGCCATATTGTTAAGCACTGTCATCTCAATGTTCACTTTTCGAAGTTTGTTTACATTAATTATTCGTAAAGTAAGTTCTTTTTTCCTGGTTTTTTAAGTGAATTTATAGTTTTTATTACATGTAAGTATACTTAGGAATAAAAAAAAAACTACAAGTATTTATTGTTGATTTCTAATAAATAAAGCTTGATTTTTACTTAAATAACCATATTAGATATATGTGTATTTTGGCTATGATTCCTTTTTTACTTTTTAAATTATTGTGGCAACGAAATCAGTGATCAGGTTTTCAACAATGATTCAAGTTTTTGCAAAGAAGAAAACGCGGTAGATTCAAACCATATAAAAACCATGGTTTTGATGGAAACTTCCTATATTCAAAAGAAATGCTCTTCCAAGTATAAGAGAGATCATGTTTAGAAGATTGAGATAAGCGCTCTTTATACATTTTTGCCACATATTCATATTGTAAATATATTTAATGTGTTAAAACACTATTTAATACTGAAAACATTTTTGAAGATTAAACTTGATGAATGACATTGAGGAATCTACGTGCAAATGCTCTAAAGATCAATTGTTGTGTCGTCAGATGGCTACATTGCTAATATTTGCATACCACGATATATCCGTAATAGATGGGGTAAAAACCATAGATGATTGTTTGACAGAAAACGGTACACGGAAGAAAAAAATTCTCAAATATGCCAGAAAACCGTAGGCCAAATGACAAATGAAACCTGGTTAGTCGCCAGGAAGAACCGTTTGACGTCCAGGAATTTTGTTTCTGTCTTGTATGATAAATAAAAGATTTCCACCTTCACTCACAGGTAATATATATTTTGTTTTTAATAATTATTCATTCACTGGACTTATTAATTTATAAATTTTATTGAGCTTTAAAAAGTGTATTGTGTTTCAATTACTAATTATGTTCTATGTATGTATATATCTAAATTATATGTTAAAAAGTTTTATACCACAAGTATCACGAAACAGATTAATTTTGCATATTTTGCAAGCCTTCTCAAATGAAAATACTTTTTTTTTCACAATTGAACATCCCAGCGTAAGCTTATTGGACGTTGGATGTAATGTTTCAAGGGTAATTATAGTAATCATCGATTATACACATCATTTAACTAAATTGCTTATAATAAAAATAATAATAATAATAATAATAATAATGATAATAAACGTCTTTATTTCAAAATGGGATTTAAAAAATTTTTCTTACTTAAATGTTTTGGGAACAATCCCACCGACACAGCTATTCTACACTTAACCTTCCTTAAAGAGCCGGCTATACATTCATATGCTCTAAACTGAATACTAAAAATAGCAGAAACAGTTAAATATAATGTTTGAAACTTCAATAGAACAAACAAACTCTAAAATAATTATAAAAACAAAAAAAACACTATATAAAATAAATAGTTTAAACAAAATCTAAACTTTTTAATATTCATTACGTAGAGAGGATACCTATAGCATCAGAGATCTGGATACTGACGCGTAAGCAATAAGACTTTGTATAGTGTCTGAAATGCCTTGACACTCTCGGAGTTTCTTATCTGCTGGATTATGTTATTGCAAAGCTGGTCTGCCCGATACGTAAAATCTTTTCGCAAGATTGCAGTTGAATGCCTTGGAATAGTCAGGAGGGTTTGATCCCTAAAATTTACAGTGTGAAGCTGGCCGCGGGAAATAAGCCGGCATTGTAACTAACGAAGACGAGACATGTTCAAAATTTTATACAAAAAATTTGCGAAATGCAATTCGCGGCGGTTCGCCCTATTTAGCCAACGCAGTTCTTTAAAATATTGGGAAATATGATCAAATTTCTTGAGTCCCAATATAAACCGAACACATGAATTCTGAACCTTCTGTATTCTCCCCTTTTCAATATTATTTAAGAAAAGAGCATAAACAAAACTACAATGATTAAAATTACACAGAACAAGTGATTTGGTTAACGATTTTTTAAGTTTTTGTGGGAGTATGTTTTTATTACTCTTTAAGGCTGAGATACGATTTCTTTAGAATATTACTTGTTTGTTGCGAGAATTTAAGTTTTTTGTCAAAGTTTACACCCAACGATTTAGCACATTGTACGCTCGAAAGCTTCTTGCTATTTATGCTTATGTTTAATAGGTGTTCTATTCAGTTAGTTCTCTCGCCTTCAAATACATTCAACATAGACTTCCCTGGATTCAATATTACGTTGTGTTCTCTCGAGAGCTTCTCCAGTTGATCCAACTCTTCATTTACGATGTACTCAACAGCATGATGTTCGTATGAGTAAAACCCTTATTGCAACTAAGTATCATCCGCGTAGGCATTATAAATACATAAGGTAATGTTATTTAATATATCAGCTGTGTACACTATAAATAGAAGCAGCCCAAGGAGGACCCCTGAGGCACTCCTGAGATAACTGATCGAAGGGATGATCTATTGTCTCCCACGATAACCCGCTGACGTCTTCTCTGAAGATACGATTGAAAAAAGTTCAGTGCTCTCTTCGTGAATCCATAGTCTTTAAGTTTAGCGCACATAAGCGAATGATTTATGGTATCGAAATACTTAGAGAGAAGTCAAGCAACACCATAATAGATACTTTTTCCTGTATCCAAGTCCCTAATAATTTCGGAATCCGGACTGTCGTTCAGGAAGAATATTTGTTCTATTAAAATACGAGTTTACTTGTTAGAAGACAACCCTCTTCAGAACCTTGGATAGACTGGCAAGAGACTGATTGGACGAAGATCGAAGTATGAATCAGGTGTATCGCCTTTAAGGATAGGCCTAACAATTGATTCCCTACTACCGGGGAAATATCAAGCCTCCAAACAACAATTTACCAAATGCGCTTTGTACTGATCAAGAAATGGACTGCAATAAAGTAGCATCTGTAGCGATATTTGGTCAAAGCCCGAAGAATTGGATTTGATACTATGCAAAGCGTCATGAATTTCTTTGGTGGTTACCAGACTGAATCTAAATTGATCTTGAGAGTGTGGTGCTCTGTTATTATAGAAAGGCATCAACTTATCACATTTCTCATCATTAAATGTTGAGACAAAGTTCATTAAAAAATCAGGTATTTCAGACGTCCTAGCTGTTTTAATACTCAAGTCCGAGAGAATTTTCCAGGTCTTTTTGATATTGTTTTCAGTGACTATTTCATTAACGTAGTTCTTTTTAGCCCTACGAACCAAACACAGTGTAGAATTCCTAAGGCGTTTGTAATGTTCCAAATCCTCTGCACGTCTTGTTAATTTAAACTTAGTCATTTCCCTGTCCCGCTCCTTCATGGCTATTTTTATACCCTCTGAAAGCCAGGGCCCCTTGGGCTTAGTAACGCGAATAGATCTTATTGGGCAGAAATATATAAGGATATTAGCATTGTTATAAAGACGTCAATCTTCTTGTCTAGATTTTTTTCGCGAACAAAAATTTAAATTCTTAAAATCACGGTAGATAATAACTTTAGGCATAAATTTGTATACCTTGACTTTTAACTCACATGTTATGAGTCTGTAATTCGAAATACCCTCAGAATCCACTACATCTGAATCTCCAACAATGTTCCCATCAGAAACAAAAATAGGATCAATTAGAGTTGTGAACAAGCCAGAAATACGAGTAGGTGCTGACACCACTTGTTGAAATCCATAACAATCAAAATATTTCGGAACATGATTATCAGTATTAAGCAGATCAACATGTATATCGCTCAAACATACGATATAGTCCACAAAGGGCAATACAAAGACAAAACTTCATCAAATTCACCAAGAGCATCTTGGTGAATTTGAACTATAAGACGTGATCGGTCTGCACCAAACTATTTGTTTGTACTTAAAATACGCGATTTTGAGTGGAAATTACGCAGATTTGTCTGATTTTTAGAACTTGGCGTTCCCTCTCCTGTTAGACTATCAGTGGAATTGGTTGAGTTTAGCACTGAACCGTGAGTGTTTATTCGATCCCTAAGTCTTCTGAAGTTATGTTCTTAGTTACACCTACAACGATCTTTTCAGACAAATCAGGACTTGTGTCCTTTCCGGAGGATGTTGACGGTGCACTATTAGAAAGTTGAGCTTGCTCGTATTGACCAGATGGACTAAAAGGTCGGACACCGTGACTTAATTGCAGCTGAGACGCTGTATAGTAACCTCCGTTAATAAGGATTTTTAGCCCTACTATCTTAGCTGGCAGGTTCTGAGCACGCGCCAGTTTTAGGTGCTCGACAAGAACTCTATGTTTCTTAAGGTTTTCAGGGCAAATATCTTGCGCAACGAAAATTTTTGTTCCCTTGAATTTAGAGGTATTTCTAAGGATTTCTAGTTTTTTTAGAAATGTATGAAATTCAACTTTTATTGGCTGGAATTTGTTGCGAAAATTACTCCTAATGCTATATATGTTATTAATGTCAGACTCTTTAACTAACACACCCAAACGTTGGCTACACAAATTTATGACGCAATTCAGTAATGCATGTAGTTCACGAGGACTGTCAATCCCAAATATAACAATATTGTTTTTTTCGGAATTTACGCTCAAGAACCTAAATATCTTGACTCGACCCTAGTTTGACTTTCTTCCAAGTAATGAATTCGCCTGGATTGAATATCAATTTTTTGAAATGTTATCTCTCTCAAAATGTTATAAAAAACAGGGGAAACGCTTGTTTTATTGTGGTTTGTGTACGGTTTTTGCCTTGACCAGGAGAGCAAAAATCGGATTCAAAGAGCAGAATGCGTGTGTTAGATTTGTTTATGGTCTTAGAAAATATGACCACATTTCAAAATATTTCAGGGCAATTAGTTGGCCGAAAATGGAAACTCCAAGCAACTTGCATTTTTGTACCTTTTTAGTAAAAACAATTAATAATCTCGCATCTCCCTTTTCTATTCATAGGCGCTTGATTTTTTCGCCATGACTTCCCAATTTAAATCTCCGGAAATAACGAAGGGTTAATCATGCCTCATCATCAGAGTGCCATTTTTCAGTGTGGATTACAATGCAGTACTTTATTCTAATAGTCTAGTGACCTATTACGAGAGTTTTTTCTTAAGGGAGAACTGGAGGCAAAAAGTGAAAAACTAGAGACAAGGTCAAGTTCAAAGTAAGATGAAAAGGTACCTACGTATTAGAAAAAACTTCCTGCAAGTCCGACCTCAAAAAAATTTGTTATGTATAGGCAATTTAAATTACATTTCGTTTAAAAGTGGGTTCAAAAGGGTTCACGCGCTGCAGAAATACAAAGACATGACTACGATTTACCATTTCAAATTTTGCAGTTATGTAGACAAAGGATCAATGCAAGGCGGTAAAGAGCCATTTTGTGGAAAAAAAAATTATATGTGGCGGCATTTGCGTCAGAAAGTGGTCGAAAAATGGTCGAAAATGCACACACACAAATCTACTTCTATTTTATAATTCTAGATTAGGTTTTTTCGTAAAAAATCGCATTTAGCGCCCAACTATACATATTTCCCTATTGAAATCACATTGAGGCTAATACATATCTCTCATAGTTTTAATATAATCTTGCAGCGGCCATGATCCATAATACTGCGTGCAGTTCCCCCTTAAGTGTTCAGTTCTTTTTTTTGCTTTTGTTAAAGTATTTTTTATCTACTCTAAAATTTGTTATTTATTTTATTTTTCTTATATTTGTTATTTTAATTTTCTTATGTATACTCTTTCTTTTTTGCGTCATTATTTAATGAGAACCTGAATAGTTTTTCATTTTAATTATTTTATTTTTTTTCTATTTTCCTTTCACCTGATTCAGTTGAGTAGCCATTAAAAGATAGACTGCGCCAGGTTTGAACATATATTTATTTGCTGTCATTACATTCTATATTGTTTTTATACATTAATAAAAGCCATTATGTATTTATTAATGTATTAAATATTTCAAAAACTATTGCAAAACCACATAGAGTATATATAAGATAAAATCCATACCATTCAATTTAAAACAAATAAAAAAATTGGTTTTTTATATTACATCGTATTTATTTCATGCGCGCCGATAATATTTGTGAATAATCTATAAAATACACCAAACAATATCGATATATCGATATTTTTATCGATAGGTCAGCGGGACATAACAAGTAAATGAAAAAAAATCGACACTTATCGATAAGTGCCGATAGGTATCAGATACTATCAATAGGTAGCCGATAACACCAGTAGTTATGGATAATTGAATTAGTGAAAAAGAGGATAAATGAATTACGTATCTGACAAAAAGAGGACCTTTTTTTGCCTTTCGATATATTTGACCCCTAAAACCTCCTTTGACGCAAATATCGATAAAATAAATTTTATCAACGAGTGTTTCTATCGTTATCGATATCGATAGGTAAATTCCATTATCGCCCATCACTAGTGATCATACTTCATGATTTCGCGGCTAGAGGTGGCCAAAGTTAAAATTTCTGAGTATGTAGAATTATCAATATTTCCTATATTATCGACACAAAAGAGCATTTAGCACCTCTCGTAATAGATAGATTCAGAACGTATATGCTGAATAGTATAATATTGATAAATATATTATTACGTATTTTAAATATACTATATTGAATAACTGTACAACAGTGACCTTTAGGGAAGTAAATTAGTCAAAATCCTAGGCATCAAGATAACGAATAGCATGAAAATACAGAACCTGAGCTAAAAATAACTTAACATATAAATACTTATGCATTGAAAAATAACGACATAGACCATGACACCATGAAAAATGTTGCAGTCGTGGAAGAAATGTTTGCCAACTCGAAAAATAAGAAAACAGTTTATCTATTTCACTTGGGACACAGTTTCTGTTTGGCGGAATGAGAGAGGAGTGAGATAAAAAATTGATTCTTGTGGAATCCACCATCCATAGGGTGATGTAGATTACTTATATGCTAACAGTACAATAAAACTGTGGTCAAGTCTCGATTCAGCTCGATTCGGTTTTCAACATTGCGATATGAACCTAAACAAATATATCCCTCAAGGGAGGGACAAGCTCAAGGAAGGGTCAAATTTATGGATGGTTATAATGCTAAATACTCATTATCAAAGTATGCAAGCAAAATCAAGGAGAAACATAATTTCTAATTTTTCAGAAAAACATCAAAAGATTGACCTCAAAAACAACATCTATAAGACATGTCAAACATTAGAACCCACCTAGTACACTCAGGTATAATAAAGTTGCAAATAATGTTCACTGTATAATGGATATAAATCTGGGAATGCCAGCCGCAATAAAATGGTATGACGATTTTGTTCATAATTGTTCTCTTTTCCCTTCCATAAAGAGTCTGTGAAAAATAATATTTTTATTCTTTTTTTTTTTTTTCATATATGCGGTGTTGCGGTGTTGATAGCAGAAAAAAATATATTAGTTTATTTTTCAAAAAGTTTTCTATGTAGGCGTATAAAAAGTATAGTGTGAATCACGTGCGAAAGGAAAGTTTCATACTCGTGTGTCTAAATAATTACGAAATTGTAGTGGCGGTTTCATGATTTAAGGAGAAAACTATTTTTGGTTCTTACGACACAAAATATAAAACATTCGAAAGAATTATACTAATTTACCTTAATTTTATTCTGTTGTTTTAGTGCTTGGTCCACTATGAAGGTACCCGCGGAACGACACTAAAAAAAACTACTTTTTTGGAATTTCTTCAGCAAACTAAAAACTAAGCAATATACGGCTGAGAGCAAAAGAATGAATATTTTTTTTGCTAATTAAAGATAAATTGATTGGAATCTACAGAAAATTTTCTGCCACTGACATCTCCTGTTAAATAAGAAATCTGAATATTTTGAATGCCGGTGATCAAATTTCTACCAATATTTTTTTTAATTTAACAATTAATTTAAAAAACGAAATTCGGACCTACACTATATGATAGTTGCTGTACACCTGCAGCCACGAATTAGGAAAAAAAGACGATGCTCAGTATAATCTATAATTGACGTATTTTAACTCTTTATTAGTTGAAAACGGATTAATGCAGGGAGATGCGATGTTTGTCAACGGTCTTCATTTTGTTAAAAGTTTAATGCAGTATGGCTGATGTTATGATTCTATAAAGGGTATAGCAAAAAAGTAATATATCGACACTCATATATAGGACAACTTTGTGATTTTAAATGGAACACCCCATATGTTAATTAGCAACCACATAGCTTTATCCATCAGCTTTTAAAAATTGTATAATTATGTATCTCTAAAATTAAGTCTGCTATATGAAATCAAATTGATCAGTATTTCTAACCAAATCAAATAAACTTTTAATAATAATTAGTTGGCCATGGAAAAAAACGTTAATTTTTTTGTGAAAAATAATAAATCCCTTTGAAAATTAAAGCAAATAATAAACATAAAACTTTCTTTATTTAGAACAATCTAAAATTACAATTCAATAATTTAAATGTGTTAAAACTTTTTAACAGGTTTTCAAAAGCGTTTTCGAAAAAAACTTTTCGGTATGGTCTCAATGACATTTCTAATATTTTCCTTTAGTTCATCTGCATTTCTTGGCATTGGTACCCAACAGTTGGCCTTCGTATAGAAATTTGGAACATTAAAATCTCGCGACCGACAGTTGATAGGATCGTTTCTACCTATCCATCTATATCTAAATATTCGGTTTGGAACATTCCGGGTTTCTAAAGAAAAATATGGTGAAACTCTGTCTGGTTGAAAATATGCACTACCGATTAATTTATCTTATTCCTATCTATCTATCTTAATGGCGGGATAAAGAACCTCTCAAGCATATCATTAAGTGTCACAGAGTTTTGTAGACTCTGTAAAAAGAATGGGCCATATATTTTATTTCTTAAAGTGCACACCACATTTTTACTTTTGTTAGCTTCTAATGAACTTATAATAGATATGAACTATTAATATGGTAACTTTGATTTCCAAAAAAGTTTAAAAGCTATCTTCACGGTCTGAATAATTAGTTTCTTTAAGATGATGCAAAATTTGGGTCATATATGAATTTAATTTATTATTCGATGGAAAGTTATTTTGAGATACTTTTTACGACTTCCAGGCTTCCGTTCGAACAATACGAATTTTCTTCAATATATTCATTAGATTGTATATTTAAAATAATAAGACGTCGACAGAGACTTCAAAGTCAAACACGAGCATTGGAAAATTCTTGTGAATTACCTCCAAAGTAATCCACAACTACTGAAAAGCAAGCATTGGTTATTGCCAAAAATCTGCGGAAAATGGCAACTTGTAAGTCTATTTCTATATTTATGTATTTTTTTCTTAAGAATAGATTGTGTTTACTTGACACTAAAGCAACTTCAATATCTTGCATTGTTGGCTTCAACACGCAAGGTTGCGCTGGTGTACAGTTCAGTAAAAACAATCTTTATTTATTTTACAATGTAAGCCAGGAATCAATTGTGTAGCTCAATCAATGACATACTAATATTGAGTATGTCATTGAGTTCAATGCCGGTTGAGGCATTATCCCCGGAGTAGTTGGTTATATATCAAATTATTTTAATATTATTTCCTTACATGCCATAGGAAGGTGGACATCGAAGATAAAAAATAAGGCAAAAATTAGCAACGGAAAAAACCAGTGGTGCCCCTCACAAATTCTCTGTCTTGACTGATTTAGAGGAACGTTTAAAGGCGGTTTTGGACAGGATAACAATAACTGGAGATAAAAGCAAAGAGTTTCGATTCTTGAGTATTTCACGTTACTATATAAAGAATTTAATGCGATAAATTTACATTATTTGTCATTTAGGCATTTACAATACTTTTTGTTAAAGCGTTCAAGTTCTTATGAAGTTAAAGTTAAAATTAAGTCTCTAACATAGTTGACTGTTATTTTTTAGGAAATCTTTAAGTCATCCAACAAACCATCAAGTAATACAGAGTACCCAAAAAACCCCAGAAACAGCCATTGAAAGTCAACCTCTCACATCAAAAAGTTCTCCAGAGTGCCCACCATTAAGCTTTTTAAATATTAAAACCACTGCATTGCAAAAAAATGCAACATACCAACCAAAAGAAAGATCCTTCAAACAAGTGAGCGAAAATAATCACTCTTAGTCATAAGATTCGAAAAATGGGAATGAGCTCAAAAATATTGAAAAAAGTATTAGAAATGTGGCCGAGTCAATATTTCAAATAAAAATGATTTTAGGGAGTTAGTGAACTACTTTAACTTAAGAGAAACTTAAAAAGTTTTAACTCAGTTTGTAATTTTTGATAAACAAAATGTAATTTTTTTGTTAAAAAGATATTTATTATCTACGGCAATATTTGATTTAACTTTGTTGTAAAGGTTATTTAAATTTCGGTCAGATGTTGCCATTTTTTTTTGCTTTATTCATATTTAACTGGTATCTGGCTCAGAAATGTTTAAGAATACTTTAAATAAATATAATTGGAATTTTTGTTTTTTTTCCAAAGATTTGTGATGATTATGAATTTTATAATTTTATAATGTTGATGCCTTTGATAAGGAAAATAAAATATAATTTGTTCTAAAACTTCTTTTATTGCAAATTAAAAAAAAAACAGTAGTGCAGATTAACAAAGTAAAAAATGGTGTACCCCTTTATTTTCCTCCAAAATAACCTTTCAAGTTTTACTGTAGGAAAAAATGAAATAAAAGTGGCAGAGCTTGTTAGGTACCTATCTAAACTATTTAGCAAGTCATAAAACTTTTTTGTTAAAAATTCTTTTCTATAGTAAAGGTTTAATGTCAAAATATAAACAAGTAGTCCGCACTCTATGTACAATTAGGTATAATAACGTCCTTCTTCAACCTTTATATTTATCAATGTATTACCATTGTATTGGTCCAATGAACATATACATTTTTTAAGTAAAATAGAAATTTATTAAGTTTTGCCGTTTTTGTAATATTTCTTCTAATGTGTTGTAGTGAAATAAATTTAAATTGATAAGATCTTGATTATCATCACCTTCTTTAATTTCCTCATCATCAAATGGCACGTTTCTCAAAAGACACATGTCACGCAATACACAGTATACATTAATGACCATTCCTTCTTTGTGTGGGTCATATCTTAACATTCTCTCTTTTAATAGACACTTGAACGTCGTTTTCAAGATACCCGTAACAATTTAAAGGGGTAAACTTTAAAATTTAACTTACCTATGCACCCTTCTATGCAGTTTCTTGCAAGCATTAAGGCATCATCATATCTTCTTTGCGGTGTACCTTCCACAGTATTTCTTATTGAGGTTATTAGCCATGGTTGTTGAGAATATCCACTATCCGCAATAACCCATGACCTATCTCCTTGTATATAATTTTCTTCTAAATATCTAAATAGAGTTGAATTTCTTCAGACAAAAAATCATTTGCTGCCTCTACAAAAGATGCATTAACGTTTAGTAATTGCATGTTCGATATGATTTGAACATTCTCAGTATGTAATCTAAAACAATTATTTTTGTTGGTAAAAGGTTACTATTTCGATTTTTGGTAGTGAGATACCCCTCGCAATATTTGCATTGTTTATGTATATGTAAAAATATTTATTACCTTTTTCGGTTAAAATATAAATGCTTATCGTTCTGAGGCTGCAAAATGGCCATATGGGTTCCATCTACTACTCCAAGTGTACCTGGAAAACCAAATGTGTTCATAAATTGAAGTTCTATTTCTGGTTTTCTTGTGAGAAAGTTGGAAATTTTATCCATTTAGGTGCAATGCTTCAACAGCTGTACATATTTTGGTTATTATGTTACTCATTGCTTGCAGTGAGATACACATATCATGCTCGTCACCTATACCCTTTTGATATGATCCTGTTGCAAAAAACTGACTGCTGCAAGGGCCCTATTCTCTATTGATGTTTGCTGCTTCTTTGTTCCTCTTCCAAAAAAGGTATTAACTCAACTATCAGATTCTGAAATAGGTCTTTATCAAGACGGAACAACTTTCGAAATTCTGTTGTTGGTGTTGATTAAATTTAAAAGGTTAATTCTAGTTCAAATTTTGCGTTGCCTATTCTTCTCTCCCTCGATATAATGTGCAACAACAGGAAATATCATTTAAAACAGTTAATTAAGACTGAAGAAGAAGAAAATAATATACGTAGTACGAATTTAAAAATACAGGAAATTTCTTTTATAATATGTTTCCTTTCTATCTCTATTTTGTTACATTTGCATAGTTTTGGTTTTGATCATTTTGATTTCATATAGTCGTCTTGATTTTAACAACTCATTAACATACCATAGCATTGTTCCATTGTTGGTATCTTCTCTAAAGCATCGCAATTTCATTAAACTTTTAACATAATAAAGGCGGCTGGCAAAAACCGCTGCAGCCTGCATCAATTGGTTTTTAAGTAATAAAGAAATAAAATGCGACAATATTCCGATATTTTTATATAAGCACTGATCAGTTTGACTTCACATAGCCGTTTTGTTTTTATATATAGATGTAGCAAACTATATATTTCTTAAAATCTATACAATTTAAATATTTTATTAGGCCGTCATTTACATCTTGGATTCGCACTAAAGTGTCAATAGTTCATTCTAATTCTAATTTTTATGCAATATTAATTAATATCAATTGGTAATAAGTTTTCTTGACGTTTTGTTAAATAATGGAAGGGTGATTTATTCTCGATTTTATCTGACCTCCGGCACATTGTTCCGCCATCTTGAATTTGTACCACAATTTGATTAGTTCAACTCTATATCATAATTAATTCTTGCACAAAAATAGAAATCAACCTAATAAGTAGATTTTTCAGGTCAATTTTTAAATATTTTATTAAGTTGCCATTTTGTTTCGCTATTTAAAGAGTAAAATATTTTTATGTTTTTCGCCACACTTACAATATAAAATGAAAATATGAAACAAAAGCTCTATCTATTCACCTTGGAAGTTTAATATGCAGTCTTTAGTTCTGGGTTCACTAAGAAGGTACCCGAAAATAATGGACCCAAAACTAAAGGCGGCATATTAAACTTCTAAAGTAAATAGATATACTTTATTTCATATTTTAATTTTATATTGTAATTGTGGAGAAAAACCCAAAAATATTTTTCTTTTTTAATCATAAATCCGCTCCTACGATTTTATAATTATTTGTTTCGCCATCTTGAGTTTTTACCAAAATTTCACCAGTTCATTTCCACATAATATTTGATTTTTGTGCAAAATTTCAGGTAAATTAGATATTTTTAAGTTATTAAGTAATACATTTTTTTAACATTTCACTAGGCCGCCATATCGGATTTTTACTAAGATATTTCTTTCCCTTGTGACTCTCAATTTTTGCCCAAAATTTGTCAATCAGAAAAGTAGTTTTTTAGCTATGCCACGAACAGACAGACCAACGGAATTAAGAAAACATGTTTTTCTGCATCTAGGGACCCTGAAGAGCGAAGATCTGAAAAAATCTGGATGATTTTTCCACGATTCCTATACTTCCCTTTTACAAGGGATGTAATAAACACTTATTTATAAAAAAAAAACGAATAAATCTGTAAAACCGTAAAATATTTGGTGAAAAAAAAATCTGTTTATGTTTATATTTTGGAAAAGTAAAAACTAGTTATCACACATTTCCTCTTTCAAATTAAGTTTTTCAACATGAAATAAATAATACCTTTTGGTGGAATTATTTAAATTTAGTCCCTCATCGCCTTTACAACTTTCAGATTTTTCTCTTGACAAGAATGTCAGTGTTAGTTTTTTAACTATACATTTCAACGGATTTATATCAGTTATCATATTTAAAAAAAAATCATAAAGGCCATTTTTATACAGGATATCATCACCTTACATAAATGCTATATCTACAATATTTTGGCAGAGGATAGCAAGAAACTAACATTTTGACTCTCCTCGTACTACTACTAAAGGCTTTATCTAAAAATCTAAAAGACTCTGCTTACAAGAGTTAAGTTGTTAAGTTAAAATGTCAGCCGGAGTTGCATATTTTAAATATTTATAAAGGTCAAATACTGGGCATTCATCATGTTTAATGTTATTTTGTGGGCAAATTTGCACGAACTACGGCGCCAATTAGCATTTTAAAAACACATTTAACATGCAAGTACTTTGAACATATAACCTGATTGGCACGTTAAAGGAAATTTAAGAATAATATAAAATTTAAACATTTCGAGCAATGGATAAATGTTTAGTGACTTTTTATCAGTAACTAACTGTAATATTATACACGTTTATTATACGAAATCAGTAAATCGTTCCGTTACCATTAAAATATTTAGCGCCAAAAGTGTTTGAAATAAAAAAAAAATTAGCTACTATACATATACGAGATATTCGTATTATTATTCATAAAAAATATGAGCGATTTGCAGTTGAGCAAATATGCCATTTTCTCAATAATAAAAAGTTCTAAGATTTGGTGCCAAATAGACATTTCTGAAACTTAAAAATTTGCAAATTTTTCTTCATTTAAAGAACCGCTCTACATGATTTTTAAAGATTTGAAATTTCAAGAACTCATAAACTCAGTTGATTTTCTGTCGGTCCATGTCTGTCTGTCATTGCTAAAAACCTCCTTATCGATTTTTTAATTTTTTTTTTCTGCATAATAATAATTCGTTATATCACTTAAAATATTTTTATTTCATATTGCACCTACAACAAACTTTTTCAGCATAAAATTATAAAAAAAACGAGCTAAAAAAATAAAAGATATGAAAAATAATGGGAGCAAAGTATATAATAAAAAAATTGTAGAAAATTAAAAAGGAGAAAAAAATTAAACCGACAAAATTTGAATTACACAAAATAACCATTATACTGGAGTGTAAGAAATTAATCAGGTTTGTCAATGAATCAAAAAATGTACCTATTATAACTAATTATATTTTAAATAGCTAGTAGATTTCTCGGATGAAAAAATAATATTTAATAAAGCTCTACTTCAAATATTATTATTTCATATAAATTGACTCATGAAAAAAACGTGACCTCATATTTTCCCCGTTGACCTCAAATTTCGGTCAAACATTATGGTTAATATGGGGATGACCTGGTAATATTTTTGTAAAAATCTAGTATGGCGGAACAAGACGTCGGTTTAACGAAACGTTAAAAAAATAATGCTAAAAAACTGATTATCCAATTTACCTCAAATTTTGCATGAGTTAAGTATTATATAAGAATGAACTGGCAACATTTTGGTATGAATCCAAAATAGCAAAACAAAATGGTGACCATATAAATTATTCAAAAAATAAGCTAGAGAAAACTATTTATTAAATTAATGTCAAATTTTTTACAAGCATTAAGTGTGATATAGTGTGATAACTCGTAAAGTTGTAGTACGAATTTAAGACGGCGAAACAAAACTGGGACCAAATTGAAATGTTTAAAAAAAACTTCTTATTCAAAGAAAGTATATATGGGTTACTTTATGACTATGTACCGAACTAAATTGGGTAACAATTCACTATTCCTAATAAAAGGAAATATTCATAACGAGGGAATTTCCGGGTAAAGGAAATTTAACGATTTTATAAATCTTGTAGTGATGTGATTATTTTTCGTCTGTAAGGTACGTGTGTATAATCGCACTAATCAAACTAGGCTATCATCTTAATAAAGAGCCTAGGCACGAAAGTTCCTATGGCGGCTCTGGCATGAGTTTAGAGGCAGGGTTTTTCGTGAGTTTGTTTATTTCTTCTGTCCTTCTCGATAATTGAATGTATATTTAAGTTCTTTCACAATACACGCCTCACAACACGGAGCTAATGTAATTTTTTATAAGGGCGTCATCCGCAATTTAAAAAGTGCTATGCTGCCGTGTTATCAGACAATCCTGCTTCTGAAATTGGATACAGATCTTGTCGATTTGAAATAAAAAAACATATTTAAACCTCATGTATCAAAATTTATTATACAAATTTAAAATTTGTAATTATTAATGTTCAAGGTATTTAAAATAGATCGGATGAGAATTTAAAAAAAAAAACAAAAAAAATAATGAATAAAGAATGCATATTTAAAATTATTTATAATTTTTGGTCACTAACTGACCAGCAATAATTACACCACTACGATAATTAGCTACTCAATTTACGTGTAATTAAAATTATATCAAATTTTAAATGTTAAGAAAATTCCTCATCATAGGTGTCACCGGCTGGCGCTACGAAGTGGACAACCCATGACCTTGTTTACAGCCTAAAGCTGCACGAATTCTAGTTTGTTCTGGAATTCTCTCCTACTATCTTAACGGTTCCCGTAAAGGTTTTGGGTGTATCTTAGTTTATTGGGGCACAAATTGCTTTACCAATCTATCCTATGGTAGACATGAAATTATGAAAAGAATTCCAGAATTCCAATTTGCTAAGAGTAATGGCAGACTTAAGTGCAGTCTAAAGCTATTTAAAATCAACTTTAGAGCTACAGCAAAAAAAGTAAATCTACATTAGTACAACTAGCAAGAAGGAGCATAGCAAGAAATAAACTAGTAAGAAAAAAACTAGCGAGAAAAGTCGAAAGTCGGTGTAGAGCTGAAAAAAAAAATAGGCATCAACATGGCACGGCGTGGTCTTAATAAAAAATATACTTTCCCGTCAAAAATGGCTGAAGTTAATATGTCTCGCTTTTTGCGAAACCAATATGTTTAATTGAGATACATGGAATTCAAAAAAATGTTCCTTTTTTAACATAGTTTAGGCTCAACGCGTGTTGCTCAGCTGACGGCCCAGTTTAGAAACCGAAAGCAAACGTATGTCTTTTGCTGATAAATAATTGAAAAGGAAAATAAATCAAATTAGTGCAATTAATCAAAGCTGTATAAATACTAAAATTGGACAAACCAATCTTAACTTAGAAACACATATTTTTAATAATTATGTTATCGGCCATTTATATCAGATCAGAGGAGTTTATTTTGTTTGAAAAATCTAGATGGTAATCTAAATATTTCAAATCACAATTTAAACCGTTCTTTTCTGTCATAATTCTCCGCAAGTTTGTTTACCTAAATTAGAAATACCCAAATTTAAGGGCAATTATAAGACCTTTCTATCATTTTTAGAATTATTTAACGCTTTAGTTCAACTAAACTCATCGCTTTCTTACATTAAACTTTTTAATTACTTAATTTCACTTCTCGAAAGGCAACTTTAAATTTAATTAGGAGACTATCATTAACCGCAGACAAATATATAACTGCGTATGATACACTCGTTCAAGGTTACGCGCTCAGGAAAAAGCTAATTTTGAAATTCTAACTTCACTACGTATTCTTTTGTTAACTTTTTCGGATTATTTGTCCATTCTGTAATTACAAAATTTGAATTGGAACAGGGTCCTTTAGCAGTTCCAACGAGAATGTCTAACAGTCTTTCTAAAAATATAGTCATGCTATATGCAAGGTTAATATTACTTGGTTAGTTTTGATAAAAATAAAAACTCGCATACATTTTCTCGAAAGAACAATGTCGATGGTATCCTTAATAAAAGTTTTTCTTTAACCTCACTCACTCACCTTCACTTGTGTAAAAATGATCACGCTTTATATTCGTGCGGCAAATTTTTGTGTAAACCGCATCTTAATAGTTTTTATTTTTGTAAACGCTTGCTCCTTTGTTTGAACTACCTAAGGGAGACGCTTGAAGTCAAATTTTTGGGGAAAGTGAGTTAATCAATGGAATGAATATTCCTGTTAATAGGTGCAAAATAGGTAAAGTCCCAAGCGCTTAAAAGCAAAATAAGAGATGTACTTTTCAGTCGTTTACCATTTGCTTTTAGGACAGGTCGTGCAACCCGCACGCAACATTATTGAAGCACCATTACAAGAGTATCTCCATCAAAAGATACAAAGAGAAAATCTAATCCAAGTGCTAGTAAAAGATCTGACAAGAGAATTAAGGTGTAATACAATGTATGTATTTAATGAGATAGAATATATGTGGGGTAAATCTGGGCATTACTAAAATTTGCGTCGTGTAAGCGCTACGTTTTAAAAATATCAAAAAATCCTCGTCATATGATTCCTGCGGAAGGAGAAGTTTCATTGCCATCAAACTGCGAAATTCACTAATAAAAGTCAAAAAGGACTTATCAGCTATCAAACCATCAGTTATGCGAAATAATACCTCAGTGTTTACTTTTTTTTAATACTTTATAACTTAACTGCAAATTGAAAATACAAATACTTTCTAATTTTCTTGTTATAACACTGTCCATGCCATTTTCAAAATTCCGTATTCGTGGTAGTGTCAAACTGTACTTTTTAAATTTCGGTTGTTATATCTCGGAGATGGTTTAAGATAAACTTTTGGAGTTTGGTAGGTTCTTAGAGTACACTTGGGGCTTACAAACGGAACCAAATGGATCTTCGTATCATTATCAGTTTTCCGGTCATTAATGAATAAACAACTTAGTTTTTTAGAGTGTCTTATGATACACGATAACGGTGGAAAAAATTTAATTATTGATTTGAAAATTAATTTTTACGGTCTCATGAAGCCTATTGAAAATGGGGATCGAAGTTTGCGAAGTTTTTCTTCATTATTTGTAAACCTTTTTTTTTGGATCGAAAACAAGGGTCTATTAAACACCCCTGGTGATCAAACAGATTAAGTTTTCGACAAAAACAAAAAAGATTCTGAAAGAGCAGAGACGAGAGAAAAAAATCCAGTATGGCGATATCTTAAAAAAGTTTAAGCAAGGTACGTTTACCGCCGCTTTAAAAAAAATCCATTTTCATAATTTTTTTCAGATATTTTGCTGAAGCTCGTTAAAAATTGGCATAAAACCAAATTTATGAGGAGACGGAAAGGTACAAAACTGCACTTTAAGTTATTTGTTGTTATGTTTTCACCGTATGGTGCTTTTTATCTGCACTGCCTAACAATAAAATATATTATAAATAAACCTTAGCTCTGGCATTTTTTTTTCTAAAAGCATACTGATGCGTCGAGGGTATGCTAAAAATCTGATCCTGTCGGATAAAAACTAAAAAAGTTACAAATAGTATTTAAAATTTAACTTAATTCCAAAGGCTTCCTTTACTTCCAAGCCGAATATAATCAAAGTTGTTTAGGTTTTTCATAAAATAGCAAAACAAATTCAGAAACTTCAATCTGTTTTCTACAATTTTCAAATTTAGTATTTGTTTCTGATGTGTGCCTAAAAACTCGAAAATTTGGCTTAAAAAGAGTTTGCATATATTTGCACACATTTTTCTTATAATTTGAAAAACGTCCGGGGGCAATCACATGATCGTAACATTAAGTTGCCTTGATTTTCAGTCAAATTCGGCGTGTTTATAACCGCTGTCAAACCTTATATATATATAGTATATATATAGTTTTATTCAATTTTGTGGCCTCACAAACGATTTTTTGGGTATTTTTGGGAATAAAATAGTAACATTTAGATATTTTTAGGAAGGCAGCTACAATTTGGTCTGCAATGCTTTTCCCATTTTTTTTAAATATATTTAAGATAATTCGCTAGAATTTCCAATTTCTATTTACATTTACATAAAGGAAAATTTGAATATATGATATGTGCTGGGCAACTCCATTATTTGTTTGTCCAATAACCTATAAAATTTAGAATCTTTATCATAACCTACTAGTATATACTTCTTGGCTTTTTCATTCAATTTTCTCCTTCTTTCGCCAGGAACACGAACAAATGCTATTGATCCAAAAGTTGCTATGTGCTTTACGCTGGGTTTTTGTTATTCCATATTTCAAAAGGGATTTTACCGGTTATTCTTGTAAGGGCCAAATTTTCTTAATAATTTGCTGTTACTAGTGCCTCACTCTAATATGTATTCGTCAAATTGGCATCAGGATACGTCTAGTCATTTCTACAAGGTATCTATTATCTCTCCGCGACTCCATATTGTTGACCAGAACAGGGTGCCGTTTTCTGGAATCATCAAATTTGAGTTTCAGTTTGCATGGAACCGCAAAGATCAAAGTGCACGAGCTCTAAAATATCATGGGTTTTTGTCATAGACTTCTTTGGATTTCATCATTTTACCTCGTATGCATGTTTCACATGTATATTGCTTTTCACAGCTTCTAAATGTCATACCAGAAACTCGGATCATTCTACTTAAATTTATGACTACAGCAAGATCCGTGACAAAATCATCTATGCCAAACATGTATACATCCATTGTTGCTCCCATCTCAAACAGCTAGAGCTTTATTTTTAGTTATATAATTTAGTTTGTATAAATTGCCACAGTTTCTGCTTTCTGCTACGGTTAGTACATTGACAATAATTTTGCAAATTTTCTTATCAAAAATTACTTTACAATCCATATTCGTTAACCGTTTTACAAAAAGTAAGCTTGTTCCCAAACTAGGGTCAAAAAGTACATATTTAAAAGCTGTTTTATTTTCCTATCAGGTTGTAAGAGATATGTTAAGTGTACGCTACCAATACCTTCAGAAAATGTTTTTCTTCCATCGCTATTAAAATTTTTAAATTCTGTGATATAACATCCTATGACTACTAGTATCTGAATCAATATACCACTCCATGCTTGTGTTTTCATCACTGAAGTATCCAGTTCTTTCTTCAAAATCTTCTTTATTCCTTTTGTCATAATTTTCTATGTTTCTGGCAATTCGAGCAGAATTGTAACGTTTTTGTTGATTTTCTAAAAAATAACAATGTTTCTTTCAATTTTCAACTTTTTTGCAATAAAAACACGTTTTAAGTGATTTTTTCACCGGACTTTGTCTTAAAAATTTTTGATTTATCTTCAAAGCCACTTTATTTTTTTCGAAAAAATTACAATTTCTCTTGTTTTCTTTCCTTCTATGATATTCCTGACACAGTTTTCCTTTTACTACCTCCAAAATTAAGTCATTTTTTGACTTTTCTTCTAAAGCTGCCACTAGGCTGATAAACTATAAAGTAATACAGCTATCTGCAAATTTTCGGCCAAATTTTCTCCTAGTACTTGTAATTGATCAATAAGGTTTATCATTTCAGCAATATGTTTCTCTGTATCTACCATCTTCAGGCACTAACCGACAAAGTCGTCTCAATAGAAATATCTTGTTAGTTAAAGTGGCTTTTTCATGTTGCCTTTTTAAGTTATTCCAAGCCGTTTACATTAACACAACGGAAAATCTGAATTATAGTGTATTTAAAAATACTGACTTTTTTATTGACAATATGAAAAAACTGATAGTGAGGATGTCAATTATTTAAATCAACACTTTTATATTTAGGATGCAACATACAACAACAATACCACTAACTTATTCAACCACTACACGTTTTTTTCTAATATTTTTTTTTATCTGTTGCTTCTATTGTACCGTCAGACGTTTCCCAATTAAAACTTGCTTAATGTAACGGCAAGACGGATTCTTTACGGTTATACAGTATTAATACATCTGACGTCACAAATGGGTGTAATTAAAATTAAACTCCAAAAACGGATATTAATAAAGGTAAGTAAGTATTACTAAAACAATTTTATTGTTCTGTCAACATGCCCCCGCAATGGAATTATTTTAGGATTTTATTTTTGACAAAACTTATTCCTTAAGACCTAATCCTTTAAGAAAATGCAAGAATTTTGTTTTCTATAATGGTTTGGTGAAAATATCTGCCAATTGTTAATCTGTTTTTATATAAACTATTTTCATGAGACATTTATCCAACTTTTCTTTAACAAAAGAGTACTTAATATCTATGTGTTTTAATCTCTTAGTTTTCTTAGTTAGAATGGAAAATATAACCTTTGTTCAATGCTTTTCCCATTGAAAACAAGTTTATCTTAAACTCCGGAATAAATAACACATCACTTAACTCGGTGTTTATCCATTTTTCTCCATTCCAAGCTTCTAGTTGAATTTTTCCTATTCCTGTGATCCTGACAGATGATCCATCTCCCATTTCAACCACCTTGTTCACTGACTTGTCAATGTCTATAAACTGTGCTGCATCATAACACCTGTGATCACTGGCTCCGTAGTCCCTACATCAGTCACTATCACTTAAATTTGTATCTCCAACCAGTGCTACTGACTTTGAATCCTCCCCTATTATAACTTATTTACAAAAGCATTCGATGAATTGTCACAATGGTTATCACTACCTTTATTTTTTCTAAACCATCATTCATCAATTTGATGTCTGTACTTCTTACAGTAACTACACACTTTTTTCCTCTTTCTTCTTCATGCTGTTTGGGCAATGCTTCTTCAGATGTCCGGGTTTATGACATCTGAATTTCTGTGTTCTTACCAGCAAATAAGACTATAACTTGCTCACTTTGGTTTAGCCTTTCTTCTTCTATTAATAGCATAAATGTCTTCTGTGTCTGAATTCTTTCAAAGTTTGCTTATCACTAGCTGTTGAGTCCCAAGCAGACACAAAAGTGTTTAAGATTTACTGGCAGTGTCATTAATATTTTTGTTATTACCATCTTATCACTCAATTCTTCACCCAAGTGCACGAGCTGACCTTTTATTTCTTTTAACTGAGAAATAAACTCTGCCACACTACCCCGTTTATAATCTAAACTAAAGAATTTCTGTTGCAATAAGTGAACACTTACTTGTGATTTGTGCTCGTAGATGGCCATTAACTTGTTCCACATCTCCGCTGATGTATTGCATGAGAGAATATGAGCTAGTGGTTCCTCTTCCATGCGTACAACAATTATTTCCTGAGCCTTTGCATCCCTACGGTCCCATTCATCATCGTCGTTTTGGGGCTTTTGTGTCACCCCTGTAGCTATGTCAAATAGCCCTTTCGACTTTAGCATAACTGTTATCTGGAATTTCCAAGTCGTCTAATTATCCCTGTAAACTTAACTGACGTTCCTACCTAAACCATCTTAACGAATTTCGTTTCCCTGCTTTTCCAGGTCTTCTGTTGCCGAAACTTTTCCTTCTAGCAAATGTTTAGGTTCAATTTTTTACAGCCACAGAGGATCAGTATAACATTACTTTTATGTTTAGGATGTAACAATATTTTACGACTAACTTATTTACTTATTACCACGAAACCTTCAACCACTACACGTTTTTTTTTCTAATGTTTTTCTATATCTGTTGCTTCTACTGTACCGTCAGACGTGTCGCAATTAAAACTTGCTTAATGTAGCGGCAAGACGGATTCTTTACAGTTATACATTATTCATACATCTGACGTCACAAATGGGTGAAATTTAAATTAAACTCTAACTACGGATATTAATAAAGATAAGTATTACTAAAACAATTTCATTATTTTGTCAACAGCATAATTAGAAGAAGGCAATCTTATACACTTTCGTGTGTAAAAAGTTTAAGCAAGTTACAATTATCTCGGATTATTTAAAAAAAATTAACTTTTTTATTTGGTTTTACTGGCGCCCGAAACTTTCGAACGGCATGAAAATTTTACATAAGATTGTTACAGATATATGAAAAAATATATAATGAATATTATAATGAGAAACTGATTTAAATTAGCAATGTTGCGAACTCAATTTATATTTATTTGCAACTGTGTCTTTTATGTGCATTAAATTGGTTTTTACTTGGTAACTATGAATATACTCCCAAGAAATTTGATACAATTTTGCCAGAAGAAGCAATATTTAAGATAGAGAGCACGTTCTTCTACATAGTGGAATCAATGGAAATACGTTGCGTTTATAGCAAGATTTTTTCAAACTTTTCGAAAATCTCTGAAGATAAAGATATCAATCATAGTATATTTATAGTCATCAAGAAAGAAAATAATTTAATAAAATTATCATGTACAGGGTGTTTCACAAGAAAAATCATGTTGGGTGTGCTATATATATTTGAGCTGTTCTATATACATATCTTTAAAGATAAATATAACAAACCTAGTATATTTATATTCAGCGAGAATAGAGGTGATGATTATATAATATGCAAAGTGTTCGATTAAAAATCGTGTTGGGTTTGCTACATATGTTTAGGTCATCCTATAGCCATACATAAAAACATACTATTTTTTTAAAAACATACGTAGAGGACCCTACATCTTTCATTATTGACATCTTTTATCTCCAAAATTATACCCATATTTAGTGTAGCGAGTTGTTAAGAAATACACTAAACAAGGTAAAATCAAAAGTTTGGAGAGTTCAAAAATAAAGGAAATTTTAAATGCTAAAAAGCATTCGGCAAATCCATCACTTAAACCTTTATAGAGTTTAATAGATTTGATTGTGTTGGTGTTTGACGTAATATGAATGTTAGCATTAAAGCAAATACTTCCCTTTTTCCAGGAAAGTTAAAATAACCAAAACGGATTTTTTCTTAAATATAATGGTGGCGCTGAACTTTTGACAATATATATATATATATATATATATATATATATATATATATATATATATATATATTTAATTTATTTATTAAAACGAAAAGAATTAAAAAACAACAAAAATTGTTTTTTTTTATATTTAGGAGTACATTTTCTTGGCTAGAGAAGAACACCAAAATATATCTCTTGAGCAGTCGTCGTTACAAAGCTACATAATACTAATACATAGAATAGATTTGTTGCTCTGTAAAAGAGATTTGTTGAAGTCTGCTACATTTACGCTTTTCTGTTCCATATACTTCATACCAAGTGCTATATAAAGCCGAAAATCGCAAATCTAATGTTCACTTAAAAGAAGGTGAAATTTTAATATCTTTTGATATTAGCTCATTGTTTCCTAGTCTACACATACCAGTAGCTTTAAACTACCTAAAGGAACTACTTGAATTAAATAATTTGAAGAAAGAAATTATTAATGAATATTTGCTTCTCACAAAATTATGTATAAATCAATTTTTTTTTCAGTTCAACAATAAATATTATAAGCAATTTAAAAGAACTGCGATGGGCAATTGCTTATCTCCGTTCAGTGCAAATTTGTTTATGGGAAGATTAGAAACCCAATTCAAAAAAGAACTCAAGTATTTCCCAAGGGTGTGGTATAGATACGTAGACGATATATTTGCTACTTTTGATAATAAAACAGAAAATTTTGATACTTTCTTAAAAACATTAAACAACAAATATCCTTCCATTAATTTTACGTTCGAAAAGGAGAACAATTGGCAATTACATCCGACTCATTTCATTGCCGTCAACACAAAATTGCAGCATTTCATTTCTTAACTCACAGGTTAGTCAATTTTCTATTAAGCAAAGAACGTTTTAACAATGAAATGCATCGGATTAAAAATATAGCTAAAAATAATTGATATAATGATAATTTTGTACATAAATTAGTAAATAGGCATAAGCATAAAAAAATCTTAAAAGATGCCACTACTCTTCAAGCACCTGAGGTTCCCAATAAGTTCATAGTAATCCCATATGATCCCAGATAAACGAGAGGTCTAGAAAAAGTATTTAAAAACGGAAGTTTTTAGAATAGACTACAAAACGGAGAACCGTTTAAAAAATCTTCTTGGAAACCCTAAATATATCTAATAATAGATTATTGGATGCATTGAGAGTATATAAATAATTAAATGTGGTAAAGTAAAAACCAAGTTAGCATCATCTGCTGATGGCAACTTATATTCACAGTCAATAAATTTTCTGTTAATTTTATAGATATTTTCCACGAGCAATTGCCTTTTATTTACGACAGAAACAGTTTTTTGGGCTTTTACTTACTGTAGTGTATTTTATTTGGTTTGCTTTTAAGGGCCTCAGTATCGGTCTAAGAGCTGACTACAAAAAACTGCAATGATCGAGTGTAGTTGTGATTTTTTCTTAAAAGTTTTAAATCATTTCTATAATGCCAGAGCCCGTTAACGGCTCTGGAGGCGGAAAGTGTGGGTGGCCGGAAAAACGTGTAAAGTTTTATTAACAAAAGACACAAGTATAGTTCTGAATATTGATAGAGTTTAAGTGGATAAATAAGAAAAAAATATTGCTAGAAGGGTAGGTGGAGGCTATAAAATAGTAAACAATTAACCTAAATATAAACCATTATATATAGCTCTGGCACTTTTTATGCTATCGTTTACTCCGAAGGTGGCCTTGTCCTTTGGGTAAAACGTTGTTTTCATACTCTTAGTCGCAGGGTTCTTATTACTGGGAAATGACTGTTGAGCCATAACACGAGGTTGGCTCCGTCCGGTGGAAATCGGCGTTTTATTATATTTTCGCTTGAATCTTTCTTCCAACGTCACATATTATGCTTTAACTCACACACACATAGCAACCTGGTAGTTGCGGACCTGTACTTCAGACAGGCCTTCCCTGGCCCATGCCAAGGTGGTAAAATGTTTGTCACCTGATTTTCTTGTTCTTGAGAGAACCAGGAAGCCAAATCGACAGTTTGCCCACGTGACACTCCCTGTTTAGAGGGTGGCATAGGGGTAAAGTCGTCGTTTGGCGATTTCAGGAGTTCCAAGGGGCTTTCCACCCGGTAACCCTCTCTCAAAGCGGGGGGAGTTAACAGGTAAACAGGTTCCATCCCACTTGCAACCCCTTGAGTGGTTTGCAAGGGAGTGAAAACCCTTGCCTTGATTTTTTCATGTGTCCATTGGTTGAGTGAATTCTAATGGAATTAATATCCACGTCATAAATTGAGTCGAGCTTCGCTTGCAATTTCCTGGTAACTCAGGACCTGGGTTCACCCCTAGTGGCTCCTGGTCACCCTTAAAAGATTCCATATCGGTATTTGTCGTAATCGGTGAAATGTTGAGATTTTTTGCTGAACTGGGCACGAATGTACACGGTACATTCATAATTACATTATTTAGACACTCTACCTGGGCCTGTAAAAGCGTGAAACTTAGTTTGAACCGTTTTATCGCTTGTTGGCGTTTTTGTTGTCGTCTCTTCAATGTTTTTAATTTTGCCCAAGTAGCGTGACCTGTTTGCATGGTTCTTGGTAGTGGCTTGGTCTCATCCTCGGATACTGTGGGCCACCCTAGGAATGGCCGACATAATGCCGAGAATCGTTGGAACCTTTCTCACAGAGGGATTTTAAGATAACAGAAGAAAATAAATAACTAAATAATAAAGTGAGATGGAAAGAAACTCGAATATTTCAGAAAAACGTTATAAAATTTATTCTCTTTTGAGCAAGAGTTTATCTTGATAAAACAAGACTCATTAATAGAAATAGAAAACGATTATAACTTTATTCAAGATATACACAAACAATATCGGTGTTCAACCGACCACTAGCATATTCTAGGCCTTAAACTAGCCCAATTAGTGTTTAGTCAATATTATCACCTTCAAACAGATAAGAAAAACGATAATACTGTATAAAATGCATAAGAGATAAATGGAATAAGAATAAAAAAGATTGTTATTTAGTTTTAAAATTGAAAGGAATACACGGGGTTAAAAAAGTAACAGAGTCATGTGAGAAGTTCTGACGATGGTTGGAGTGCTACTGATCGGTAACGGGAAATTGACCTAATTTATAGGCCAATTTCACATCACCTTTCCGCCTAGCTCAGGGTCTACAGCCATTGTCGAGAAATTCGAATGATGAACCTCATCTGTATTTTTTTTCTTTTTTAACGTAACATATATACATTCTGTATATATAGACATTTTATGCTTACATTTGCTAATGTTATTAGTTGGTAGCAGGTACAATTTCAGTCTCATAGTTCAAGCTACATTTGAGTACTTATAACTACAGTAAAATAAAAACGGTCAGAAAAATAAATAAACAAATGAAGAAACAATTAAAACATAAAATTATTCTCACATCGTAATCACCTTTTTGTACTTATTATCTAATTATTTAATGTTAGATAAAATCATTTCTGTTTTGAGGTCTCCTCATTCTCCTGGGGTATGTGTATACCGTCCCTTAATTTTTCAGAAGCCTCAGTTGTTCCTTCTTCTCCCTGGTCTCCAAGGATGCTGGCTTCCGGCAATTCTATTCTCGCCGTAGTGTCAAGTTAGCCACTGCAGCAATGGTACTTTCTCCAGGCTTGAAGTCCCTTCGTAGATAACCAAACACAAATTCGTGTTACATCCAAAAACCTTTTCTGTAGTTCATCCGCAAACTTCTATAATGTGAGGTTTAACACTAGTACCGCAGGCTCTGCATACCGGTTCAGGATTTCTTCCTCTAAGAAGTTCCCTGCACACAATTTTTCGTCCCTATGGCCTCAATCCAGATACTAAACATGTCTCGTACCACAACCACCACAGACCACTGCTGCCATCTCGTTTGCCCCAGCTCTTCCAGTGCTCTTACCTTCACGATTTCGAATAGCCGAATACCTATACCAGGTTTGGTAGAATATTCCTGAATCCTTGTCGGTCATAGCATATAGCACAATTTTTTTCGTACTGTTTGATGTTCTTCTTCTCAAATGCACCCCCATGGCGTATGGTCCGGTAAATGGGTCAAGTTAAATATTCTCTCCCTTGCTTCTGTAGAAACCCATATTCTTTGTACTTGTTTTTTTACAAAGAATACATATCCCTCTATTACGATCAGGTTTTTTTCTCTCTCCTTTGCTTAAAATTTCTCGTCACCGGGTGTTTGGTTTGTGCCGCCGTGATTTCCGCTATGATTTGTATAGCTGCCCTGTAGGTGACTGTGTTTAAATCTTCTGACTTTTTCATAGTCATTTTCGCAAGCTACATCGTGATTTCTGTGAGTTTTTCGAAATTACTTTTTTCATTGTCAGTTGTTTGCATCGCCACCTACTTTGCCATTTCTACGGGTTCGTGTGAGACTAAAGCAGTCTGCTCCATCCCCACGACCGTGGTCGCCATGTTTACTCCGACAGTGGCCCTTTCTTTTGGGTAAAACGTTGTTTTCAAACTTTTAGTCTCAGGCTTCTTATTACTAGGAATTGACTGTTGGGCCATAACAAGAGGATGGCTGCGTCCGGTCAGAACCGACGTTTTATTATATTTTCGCTTGAATCTTTCTTCCGTCACATATGGTGGCTCATTTAACTCACACACATAGCAACCTGGTAGTCGCGGACCTGCACTTCAGACAGGTTTTCCCTAGCCCATGCCAGGGTGGTAATATTTTGTAAACTTAATATACATATTTATATGCCATACATTTTGACATATATACATATATGCACAGAAAAATAAACATTTGAAAAATGCGCAAGATTCAGCAACTAATATCGGCGGTTTCATGTAAGAAATAAAATTTAACTTAACAGTACTTTTAATATGCGGTAGTAAAATCAATTATAAATAACTTTACTAAAATAAATAGATTACATATTTTACTCATTAAGTTGAGGACTGTCAGTACGTCGCACTTATGCAAAGCAAAATTTGGCACTTTTATTTGCACGCCCATTTGCAATCGCAACCTTATTCGCACTCGCATTCCCAATTGCTCTATCCCTACTCCTAGACGCAAATTGTCAGTAATGCGCCATCATTGCTTAGTCACATTAACCCTGGCCATTCATCAGTTCATTTTCGATCATTTAATTTCGAAGCCGAAAACACAACCGGAACTGTTTTAGAGTTACAGTGAAATCTCATTTTCAGAGAGTTTTATTGATCGCCCCTGTACAAAACACAACCTTTCATCACAGTAAGCACGATTTTTTAACCGCCTCTGCCGCGATTACCTTCTATACCAAAACTTTATTACAAAAGTTTTGGTCATGTGCGTTGGATTGGGACGAAAAACGTGCCTCTAATATTATTTGTACTTCTACCAGGTATAAAACTGATTTGCTAATTTTAAGCAGTTTAAACGTTCCGAGACAAACTTTTAAATATTTTGATATCTATTAAGTTGACAAGCGTTTTCTGATGCCTAACAAAGAGATTACGCCTCAGTTATACGAGAGGTGTATGTGTTATTAATTTTACAAAATTCTTTTGTTCTAATATCAAAGTAGCTAGTTTCGAATTAATTTTGTGCCGCAAAATTACTGGCAAAATTGATGTCTTTGGTTCTAAATAAATATATTTCTGCTAATAAAATTTTTGATTATATTGATTCCGGGGTCAATATCGCGTCCGTACGCATTTCGCCCCCTTTGCTTGGGTCATCACTCTTGTGATCAGCCTTGTATGGTTTAATGGCCTCCTTGTTTGTTTATCTGATCGTGAAAACTCTAGAATAAATAATAAAAAATTAATTTTAATTCGCTATTATCAAACCCGAAAACTTTTACCGTTGAGAAAAAATCGCGCTCTTTTTTATTTCGAAGCAAACGATAATATTTTAAGTTAATTATTCAAAAAAAATTCATCGTTTACAACGCTGCAACGCATCCTTTCCTATGTTTTACGCTTTATAAATAACGCTAAAAATAAATATGTTAAGACTGGGTTCACTATCTACTATCGAACTTCATGTTGTTGTTTATTTCTATCAAACTTCATGTTATTATTATTTTTAAACTGAGATTTAGAGTAAGGTTTTTAATAAACCACCCTGCAAATTAAATGGTTTGATTGACTCTGTGGGTATTTTACGCGTAGGCGGTCCTTCTTAAGTTTTCAGCCCTATATTATAAGCCAGGCAGTGACCTTTGACTATATTTCTCATTTATTTTTATCATATAAAATATTTATACGCTGGGTTTCGCACAATACAGTTTTTACAGCAACAAAAATTTTGGATTTCATCGTAGAAACGCGGAATGCATTCTGTTATTTCTAGATGTATCATGTGTTGGTGAACTAACCCCAAACCGTTTTGACCCCCTAATAGGCAATTTGCCTCTCACCCGAATTTTGGAAGCCAAATGATTTTTAAGTACATGCGTTGATTATGCCGGTTTTTATTTCATTACTTTTAATCGAAGCCGGGGTTTTAAGACATGCAAAGCATACATTTCCTTTTTTGCAAGGCTACTAAAGCATTTCACTTAGAAATAGCTACCGACATGTCTACTGATACATTTCTTACCATTTCACAACGTCTTATTTCGCCCCCGCTCACTGTTTTTAAGCATTCATTTGCCGATCAAGGCACAAATTTTAAAGCTGCCTCAATCAAAGGCAGTAAAATTTTATGCACCAAGCGGCCCTTGATAAAGGGATTAAATAGAGCTTCTCGCGTCCGTCTGCTCAATATGGAGAGAAACGGGAATGTGGGGTTAAAGGTGTTAAAACGCATTTAAATCTTGATCTTTAATCGCTCTGAGTTCTGACGAATGAATGAATGATATTAATGCGTTATTTTCTGGTCTAACGATGGAGCTCGTTTTACCTTTACCTACCCCTAATTTTTTAAAACGGACCTTATAAGAATTTTTGGTTTTTTCAATCTATTCATTCTGGTATTTTCTTTTAGAAATACAAGGATGGTGCCATTTCCAAGAACTTAAAAATATTAACTAGAACATTCTGGTTTTGTCAAAATATAGTGGATTCAATCTACCGGAAATTTACATAAAAAATTAACTGATGTTCTTCTCGGTTTTTGATGTTGATCGGATCGCAAAGAAAGGGAATCCTGTTTTCCCGTGGCAAAACGACAGGAAGTCATAATTTTTTTGATTTTTGCAGAAAAATTGCGTGTTTGACAATTTGTTTTTAATTAAAAAAAACATAAATATATTATAGTGGCATAGTGGTATATTGAGCCGATGGGAACCAGACAAAAACACTTTCTGCGTTTTTAAATTTCCGATAAAACAGCGATGGTTTCAGTAGTCTATGTTCAATACAGAATCTAAAAAATGACACAAACTAAGTACATGACACAAAGAATTTTTGAATTTTGCTTATAATTTTATTTGTGCCTCAAAGATACTTCTTGTTGCTACTAATAACCATTCCAAATTGTAGTTCTGTATATCTAATAGAACAGTTAAAAACTGCAACTTATTTGAACGTTTGAATCGCGTGTAGCTTTTCTACACACTGGCCAAATTGATTATTTTAGTTTTGATTAAGAAACTAGGTTTCTTAATTCTATTTAATTTTTTTTAAACTAATTTTTTAAAATAAGAAATTTTACTTAATTTCCTAAAAATATTTTAAATTTTGTTTTTTGTATTTATATTTTTTTTTTGATAGTTGTAAAGGAAAAAGAGATTATATTCAAAATCAAAATCAAATAATAAAAAAAGCGTATTCTTAAAAAAGAAATTATTATGAATATAATTTTATTTTTATATGAAAGAAATTTTTGTAATATTTGTAAAAAATTAAATAAAATAATAATAATAATAATGCTTATTGGTTTGTTTAAAAATAAGTTTATTTTAGTAGTTTGCTGATTTTTATTATAATAGCCTTTTTCTTTACATTTAATTACAAAAATATATATAATATAAACATAACAAGCCAAATTTTCTATCTTATAGATAGATATATAGACCCAAATTTGGTGTAATTATTCATAACCATGTTTTGATCAGAACAATAGTAGCCGCTATACTTACGTCTAAAACGCCATTTTTCTACAAAAGTAAAAAATTACTTTTGGTCGTTGTGCAATGAAAAGACTCATGATCCCTTCTTCTGTAGTCCCAGCAACATGTTTATGCAAAGAAATCCTAGGGAAAGAGCAGATCCTGTTTCACAAAAAAATCAGTTCGATTGTTTCCACTAATATTATATTTTCTTTTTCAAAATAAGAAAACGGTTTGATAAATAATTCAAAAAGAATGCTATAACAGCTAAAAAATGTTGACAATTTGTGTCTTAATTTTATATATTTTATTTACAAGCCCTCCTAATCAAGCGGAAATTCAATTTGTTTTATTTATGGTATTAAGCGAATTAAAACATGTACCTATACTTCTGCCATTTCTATATTTTAGTTTAAACTATGCATCAACTCAGTATCCCCCTCTGGCCTAACCTGGTACTACTCTACTTATGTAACATAATATCCAACTTATACTAAACATAAAAATGATAAACATTATATCATTAAATATATTTAAAATCTTATAAAACTAGTATCCTTCTAAATTTAGCCGACAACAACATAATATTTATGCCAATGATGTGGGCGGAGTAACAAAAATTTTTATTTTTTTGTTTGCTTTGGTTCCTTTTATATATGACTGATTCTTTTTAATCCAAAGTGAATTGTTTTTTCCTTTTCTCAAACTTTTGTAGTGCTGCTTTTTAATATTAACTTTGCTCTGATTAGCAACACAGGAGCGTCTCCAATTTAAAAGACCACAGAGTGAATTCCCTATACTGAAAAAAGTGTTTTACGACTATCGTGTAGCGAAAAAGTACCTTCTAATTTTTTTCTCCTATAAGACGAGCGGTTTTTGTCTATTTTTGGTTTTTTTTTGTGAAAAAACTAAACGCTATATGGAAACGTTAAGAGATGGGTAAAAATTGATAACTATTACTGTATTATGTTTAGAAAACGTAGGTACATAGCAAAAGTAATGCGATATCCACTGTTTGTCAAGATTACTTACAGGGATGTTAAAATATGCCTTGACCCTTTAACCAAGTTTTATTTTTTTGTTCGTGTTGCCCGTTGTCATCAACCTGTTTATGCCGATAGTTGAAAACTGTCAAGGTAGGTCAATATTTTTTTTTTGATTAAGTACAAATTATATATGAATTCAAATATAAGTGTTTCCAAACTTTTTCTTAATTCAAACCTCTAGAACTAATAAATAAATAGATAAAATACGCGTATTCCTACAGTAAACTAAATCCTGCAGAATATAATTAATACAATTTGGTAGTTTTCATTTTTAGAAATCAGTATAAATATAAACCTAAATTATTAATGTCTGTAAATGTATAATTTTATAATAAAATAACTACTGGGTACTGAAAACAAGTGGTTTTTAAAATTTGTCATTTATATTTATTATTTGACTATATTTTAAATGAATAACAAAATATTTTAAAATTCATGTCCCCGATCTCCCTCATATATATTACTAATAAGTCGCACTAGTAATATAAAATGTGTTGTATGTTTTCTACTTGATACTCTATTTAAATAAAATTACTTGCCAGATAATACTGCAAAGATGATCTGCAACCTCAAAAGAATTTTAATTATCGGCACAATTTCGGGAGAACTTTTACACCGTGACGTCACATATGAACATTCGCGGAGCACTGACTGTTCTCCATAGAAGCGTCCGAAAACCTGTGGAATCTGAAAGACCCACCGCTACGCGACGTCGATTCTTCCGCCTATTCGATTTTAAAGGCGATATGCTACGCTTGTTTGTAGTTTAGGAGTCATGACTCTTAATAGGAATTCGAAGGCTTTGGAAGAAAGGAAAATCGGGCAGAGTTTTATATATATATATATATATATATATATATATATATATAGTCTTGATCCACTAGTTAAACAACAAAATATTAATTTTATTGGAGTATCGGTCCTGATTAGGGCTGGTTATAAATTGATTTTTTAGCTACGCCAAGCTTTCGGTAATCTTTGTTACCTTTTTAGAGCTGAAATATGAAAGGAGAAAAAAATTTTTTTTCACCCTTATTTGTATACTGATTGGGTAAAATTTTAAAAATATTTCAAAAAGGAAAAAATGAAAAATGTAGTACGCACTGCTATGCAATTAAATATGAATAACTTCTTGCGAAAAACTAACATATTATGAACTTAGCATCATTGATTATTTTTACATACTGGCAGGAATTCCTGTTCTCGTAGCTATTTTTATGAATTGAAAACGAAACAAATAACATTTTATGTAGTAATATAGTTAAAAAACCAACAACATGTTCTTAATATTAACATAGAAACTAATTGAGTTAAAAATATGTAAGGAATAGAGATCCCTGAAGATATAAAAAACTTTTTAGGGTTGGGATTTAAATTTAGCTTACGTTTGTACAGTAACGAAATGTCAATGAAAAACTTATTGAAAACATAATAAAATATTGATCCAACAAAACAACAAAAAACATTACAAAGGTCAAATTTACTAATATACTTACTAACTTCTTGAGAAGACCAATGAATCAGAGTTATCTCAATGTTATATTTTATAAATCAAAACGATTTTTTAAGAGCCATGTTGAGTTGGTTGTAACTATGGCTGACAAAGGAAATGTCACCGTATTTATGACCAAACAATCATATATAAATAAATCTAAAGATATTTTACACAGACAGACCTATTACAAGCAACTCTCCAGGGATCTTACATTAACTACCAACAAAAAGCCAACCAACTTGTAAAAAAACTTAAAAATCAAAGGCAATTCAGCGAGGAAAGCGCTAAAAGTCTCACAATCTATAATCAAACATCTCCAAAATTTTATGGGTTACCTAAGATTCATAAACCAAAATTATCCTTAAGATCAATAGTTTTTTCTCTCAATGCACTCAATAGTTAACTAGCTCAGTTTTTTACAGATATTTTAACTAATGCTTACAACAAAAATAATGAATACTATGTCATAGACTCCTTTCAATTTTTAGATTTTATGAATGAAAAACAAATTCCACATAATTATGTTTTAATAAGCTTAGTTGTCATATCTATTTTTAGCAATATTCCCTACACTATCAATATATATTGGGATATTGGGTATTTAAGAAAAAGATTGGTACACCATTCTGTTATAATAAAATTTGTATGTTGATGGTCATATCTAAAAAGATATTCTTTTTATATCTTCCGGAACATCAATGAGACAATCATCTAGGTATAGATAAAATAAAGATAATTGATTTTAGTTGTGGTATAATAATATATTCTAATTCTTCTAACACTATATTTGAACGATTACACTTGAAATAGAAAACCTCATAGCGCACCCTTCATATTAATCAAAATACAAGAGTTCTAACCACACTACACCACAACTTGTTACGTTCTGGACGCACGTTTCGCTAACTAAGTTAGCATCATCAGCAGATAATATAAACTAAAGCAACTTATCCTAATCGAGAATATTTATAGGTAAATGTGGTCACACTTGGTTGTACCCGACTGCACCGTTTTCAAGTAAACAATACAGGGGACTATAGGGAATAGGCCCTCCATCTTTATTTAGTGCTTTCTTACCACGTTTAACTATTTCTATACTCTCAAATGCATCCAATAATCTATTATTGGATACATTTTTAATCAACTTGAAATTATTTATTCCTATTTGGTGATTGTTTGATAAATGTAGTGTAGTGTGGTTAGAACTCTTGTATTTTCATCTATCGTCCACCACAGGTTCCAGTGTTAGGACCCTTCAGATTGTTTTCAGTAAGTGTCGTTATGTAGAAAGTAAATAGAATTTATGTATTATTTATTTTTGGAAAATATTAATAGGTACAGGACCTTTGATCGCCTGCCAATCATAACAATCATAACACTTTAAAATGCGCACGTACTTCAATTTTGATTTTCGATGTTTGGAGATGTAACTTTATGGCTTTAATATTGGTTTATGTTTTAAAAGATGCTTTTATCGAAGAACCTGAGCTATCCTAACGCTAGCGGTACAAATCCACCTAACAGTGAAGGTTTCGTTTAAAAAAAATCCCTTGTTTTAATTTTATAATTCGAAATTCTGATAGCGCGCCATTGAGTGTTTTATTTCCAACAGACCTAACTAACCTAATCCACATTTTTATAAATTTAACAATTTAATTTTAAGAAGTAATAAAAAATAAAAATTAAGAGGCATGAAATTTACTCCATGACACTCCTGGAATCAAGACGAATCGAACGGAACCTCTCTCATTACTCGTACATCAAAATATTTTAAGTCATTGATATTAAGGGATGACTAAAAGAACAGATGTACATATTATACATTCTCCGGAAAAAACATTACCCTCCTTGTGGGAAGTCGAGTAAAAATAGATAGTGGTGTTTTTCTTTTACCCCAACATTTCTTCCCTATTTTATTTTTTCAAAAGTTAAAATTATGTTAAAAAGTCTGTATTAAAACTGGTTACTATTTTTTTTGCCACACATTTAAGTCTGTCACAACGATCTCACAATTTCCGCACGGTTTTTTCTCTTTATCTAACAAATAACCCATATGTAGTATATATCCTCATCGTGATTGCTTCCACTAGCAGCCTTAAATTAGGTTTGAAATTACATAAAGGAACTACAGTGTGATCTTATAAACCAAAGAGATGTATAATTATCTCTATTTCTCACTCTCCTAGTATGAAGTCTTGGATATATTGATGATTTTATAAAGATAAATATGTACATGAAATAGCATCATAAATTAAAATAAGAAAAGGACAGAAATACTAAAAACGACACACTAGTTGAGATTTTTATATGTTAGAGCAAGCAAGCAAGAAAAGAAGTAAAGATCCCGAAAGAAAGAAAAACTACATAAAAGAAAGCATATAGAATAAGAGATGCCAAAATAAATAAAAAAATCGGTAAATTTCTTTCACCGGGAACCTCCTTGTTGTGAATCTTTCCTTTTCTTAGGAATAGTGATGTTTGATCACATTTAATTCCGCATATAATATTTTAGTATTATATAAACGTATACCGTATTTTCAAATATTTTTATTGGACACCATTTTGTTCCACCATTTTGGATTCGTACCAATATTTTACCAGTTTCTACCTATGCTACACTTGATTACTAGAAGAATAGAACAACATCTAGCACACAAAAACATTCTAATTGAAGAGAAAAAAGTGTGCAGGAGAAACAGCCGAGGATGCAAGGAGCAGCTAATTATAGACAGCGTTATCATGGAACAAACTAGGAAAAATTATAGAAACCTTCATACATACATATGGGTACATAGATTATAAAAAGGCCTTTGATCGAATCAAAACCCCACAGTTGGTTAACCAGAGTGCTAGAATTATACAAAGTAAATAAAAATGTGAGGAAATTGCTTACGCAAATCATGAGTACGTGGAAAACTAAAATCATCTTGAGAACACCAAAAGATCATATCGAAACAGAAAAGATCTACATCAGATGAGGTATATACCAGGGAGATTTACTCGGCGCTTTGTGGTTCTGCCTCTATCTCGATCCACTCGCAAACACACTGAATAATACAAACTTCGGATTCCAAATTAAACACCAAAAAAATAACCTACACCAAATAAACCATCTCTTGTATATGGATGACATAAAAATATACGCAAGCACAAAGGCACAGCTAAAGCAACTCCTTAAAATCACAGAAACGTTTACCCTGGACATCAACATGGAATTTGGTATTAGTAAATGCTAGTTACTTCATATCAACAAGGGACAGTGGAAAGACCACCCTACGATGGAAACAATCAACAATGAAACCATATTTAACATGCTCAAAGAAGAAACATACAGGTACTTAGGCTTCCATTAAAACAACAAAATTACCAAAAACTCATATCAAATCAGAGCTCAAGACGGAATTTAAAACCAGACTCACAAAACTACTAAAAACAAAACTGAACTCCAGAAATCTAACGACAGCTATTAACACCTTGCCATACCTATTCTGACGTATTCTTTGGTATCATTAAATGATCACACACAGACATAGAAAATATTTACATTCTCAAACGCTCTGAAATCACTTAACACGGGAAGTTACATCCCAACGCATGCAAGGAAAGACTCACCATCGAGGGGAAAAGAGGAGGGAGGGGAATTATTTATATATATATATTACGAACTCTTCCACAACAAACAAACTAACCTCCACAAGACAATAGTGAAGGCAGACAGGAATTATACACCTTTCGAACTGTCTCAAATGAGCCAAGCAGCAGACGAATACAGTCACATCCAATCACGACTAGAAAAGATGAACACCTGGTCTGAAAAAACACTCCACGGAAGACACAGATATCGCATAAAGCAAGATCACATACATAAAAAGCCTTCATGTACGTGCTTACAAGAAAGGCGGCTGTACTCCGAAATAGAAGGCTTCCTGCTTGCTATCCAGGACAAAGTCATAACAACCAGAAACTACCAAAACCACATTATCAAGGATACAACCATTTCAGACGACAGGTTCAGGAGATCTCACCAGCAGAGAGAAACGATCCATCACATAACGAGTAGATGTAGAATAAGGGCCGGAACTGAATACACCGCGAGACACAACTCAGCAGCGAAGCAGTTCATCAAGCATTAGCCACAACATACAAACTAACGGAGAAAGAAGACACAAGCTCTACTGGGACATTAACATCCACACAGATAAAACAATCCTCGCAAACAGACCAGATATTACCTTTCAATCTAAAAAAGAACAGATCCCTTATTTAATTGACACGGCTGTCCCCAATGACGAGAACATCCAGGCGAAATACAAGATCGCCAAATACACCGACTTGGCAATGGAAATAAAAAAGGCTGTGGAAACAGGAAAGAGTCATTATTGTTCCTCTCGTCATATCAGTACCAGGCCTCACCCCAACAACATTTACACCGCATTTGGCCCAATTAGGACTTACTACAGACATTCACAGGAACATCCAGAAATTGTTTATTTTGAAACCATGTAGCATCGTTAGGTCATTTTTTAACACACAATAGTTGTTTATTTTCTTTTTTTTTTTGTACTGACTTGGTATAATCCCGTCAGTATAACATACAACCACAGGAATACTGTGAGACAACAAAAAAAATACCTGATATCAGCCTTTCAATCCAAAAAAAAAAGATCACTTATTTAATTGACATGGCTGTTCCCAACGACGAGAATATCCAAGCGAAATATTTGGCAATGGAAATAAAAAGGCTGTGGAAACAGGAAAGCGTCATCATTGCTCCCCTCGTCATATTAGTAACAGGCCTCACCCCAACAATGTTTACACCGCATTTGGCTCAATTAGGACTTAATACAGACATTCACAGGAACATCCAGAAATCGGTCATTTTGAAAGTATGTAGAAACTCCATTCCCGCCATTTCTCTATTTTTCGATATTAGTTTAATAAAAAAAGTATGTAAGAATGTAGCATTGTTAGATCATTTCTTAATACTCAATAGTTCTTTTTTTTGCTTTTCATTTTTTTTTGTTTTTTTTTTTCGTACTCTCTTGGTATAGTTCCGTTAGTACAAAATACAACCACAGGAATACTGGGACAACAAAATAATAATAATAATAATTATTATTATTATTAGTATCATTATTATTGTTATTATAAATAATTTTGTCCATTCTGCAACATTTTTTAACTTCATAACGACATCGACAGCAAAATATGCAAATTCCACAATTTCTAAAATTATATTAATTAATTTTTAAATTTCAATGGGGCAGTGCGCAACCTCTCTATATCGTATATTAAATGTTTTATATTATGTGTGAAACAACACAATTCCATTATTTATTATCGATGAGCACTTTCTATTATTTTGAGTGAGAACAGACAAGTAAGTTCAAAGATGATTCTAGCTGTTGTTTATTTACGTACTACGGGACACTCTTTCAACTTGCTATGCCAATCTAATGGATTGTATGTTGGCTTCTGTAAATTTCATCAGAGTGGCGTTGTAAAGCTTCCGCTAGGAAATATCTTCCTTGCAAAAACCAAGGTATTAGAATAAGCTGGCACTAGGTGGGTAAAATGCAGAGTTTTTTTTTGGTGGGCGAAAATGCACCATTCAATATTAGTTTAATACAAAAAGTATAACTCAAGTAATGGCCACATTGGATATAGAATAGAGAAAATATAATTTAAGAAAAAAGCTAAATTTAAAAATAGTAGTAAAAAGTCGACGTTAAGTCAATTAAGTACTAACAATTTGATATTAAGTCTGGTTTTTTCGAATTCATACTTCTAAAATACATGGTTTATTATTATTGATTATTTATTTAATTTTCAGTGCTTTCTGAAGTCAGTTCTATTCTATGTTTTAATAATGTTTACCTTTTTTACTTCGGTCGGTTTAATTTTTTTTTAATTTTTTATTATTATCATTTTTATTATTTCATGTTTTTTTTTCATTTTAATATTTGTTATCTTTTATATTTATTTTTATTTTTTGTTATTATTTTAAATAATTTTGTTCATTTTGCAACATTTCTTAACTATATAACGACAGGTTAAATTTAAATATACAAATTCCAAAGTTTTTAAAATTATATTTATTAATTTTTAAATTTCAGTGGAGCAGTGCTAAACTTTCTGCTATATCGTATATTAACACTCGTATTCACTAAAGAGGTTTAAATTTAGACCAGGTCTAGGTTAGGTTGTTAAAAGTGTAAAAAGGTCTAACTTGACAGTTATAGGTTTAAGATGACAATTTTAACAGTTGAACAAATAATGTTTCTAAATGTCACTTTTACAAAATGACAGGAACAAGAGCGAAACGTAACTGGCGAACTAGGAGTTTTAAGTACCATGACAACTAAACCTGGTTTAACACTTAAACCTTTTTAGTGAATACGGGGGTAAATGTTTTATATTATGTGTGAAGCAATATAACTTCATTATATTACCGGTATGGGTACTATATGGGAAAATAAATGGCTTAAATTTGCATATAAAGGCAACATTTATAGTTTTTTCAAAAATAAAAAATTCTTATAATGATAGGATACCTCTAAAAAATCACTACATCTAAAATAGAATAAAGTATTCTTAAGGAAGAGTGACTGGACAACGGGTGGAGCTAGATATGTAGCCACCTCCTCGTGGTGGTCCTTAGATAATTGTTATTTAAGTCAAGCGGAGATCTATATCGAATTGACAACAATATTTCCATGTTTAACCAAATATGCCGTGTGTAGCGTGAAGGCACTGCGTGGCTGGCACTGGTAGCCTGGTGAGCATCTTGCTAGAGTAAATTGTTTACCATTTAGTGTTTGTAGGTGTGGTCGACCGGCAAATCATCTTGTAGCGTCCAGTTACTTACAAATCACGGGATATTTGTTACAATTTATAATGTCTTATTTTGCGTAGCTGCAAGTCTCAGTTTGTATGCCTTTACTGCATTTGAGAATACTGGCTTGCAAGAGTTAATTATTACTGTCAAGTAGGTAGAGCTTGTGTAGTTGAGGATCGGCTTTCGTCCGACTGAGTGAAATATTATGTTTTCATGTGGTAATCCAACCCTTATATTGTATGTTGGGGTTTAGCGTGATGTGTTTGGGTGGTCTTGTTCTACAAATGATAAAGGTGATAGGCTTGGTCCTAAAGAGTTTACCTTTGATTTTCCAGTCTCCCCTAAATAATAAATGAGTCTCTGCGGCATATTGGATATATGAGTGTGCTGACCCTTATTATTTTAATAATCTGGGTGAATATGGCATACTTTGCCGAATGCGTCCGAAAAATCGGCACCATCTCTGCTCTTAAAGGAGTCGACGTTTATTGTGCTGGGCGTGGGTTAGGTGGTGTAACTGAAATCGCTCTGTTCTCCTAAGGAAATATTCTGAACAAGTGTATGTTGGTTTAGTTCGAGTAGTATTATTCTCTGTTGCATTGCTCAAGCCAGAAAAAATTCAGATCGTGCGGTAGTTTACTTTAAAAGATATTATAAAATTTTATAAAGAAATGTTGATTATGATCACTTTTTGTAAATATGAGCATAAATTTTTTTTTTTATGTTGAAGCATATATCGCCTCAAATGGATTAGCTAGTTAGTTCTCCAAACTGAAGATCGTAGGAAAATTAACAAGGTTTTGCTAATAAAATGTATTCAGTGTTAAGTTTAACACTTGCTGGTTCAAGTGTTTGCTATATATTTTTTATAGGAATAATTTTACAGTATTTTAAACCTAATATGTGTACTCCCCTATTCCTTTTCTCCGATTTTTCTGTTTTGCTGGTTTGTCATAAGTTGTATTGCCTTCAATATTCTCATTGGTGTATCTCCATATAAATCCTGGAATTCTTGGAAAAAAGACAGTTTTGTAGCAGCTCAACCCTTGCTAATATATATTGATTTACACTGTTCTTAAACCATACTTTATACTAAAAGTTTTTATTTTTCTTGGGTATAGGTTTAATTAATGAAACTTACTTTTCCTGCAACTAGCTCGACGTTTCGCTTCTTGTTTGAAGCATTTTTAAGAGCATTTTATTGCATGTCTAAAAAATATACATAATACATGGATTAGTACTTTTTAACAAACATACGCAAATATTTAACATGTACTATACGTAACAAAACAAACATTCATAATACTTAACTATTGAACAATTAATTAATTAAAATATTTTTGTACTCACAACATTTAATAAAACAACTATAGCGTAAATTATTAAAATAAATTTTATATGTACCTTACCTTGGAAACGACAATATTATTTTAGTAGTAATTTTGATGTTCTGAATTCTTTTATATATATATATATATATATATATATATATATATATATATATATATATATAATATATATATATATATATATATATATATATATATATATATATATATATATATATATATATATATATATATATATATATATATATATATATATATATATATATATATATATATATATATATATATATATATATATATATATATATATATATATTTTTTTTTTTATCAAAAGTTCTTGGCAGATATATGTAAAATAGGAAAATATATAATTTCTGCAGGTGCAAGAGGTTAAGTACTACATGCTAAGGGTTACACTTAGCATGTAGTACTGTTTGGGTATGATAGACGTTTAGTTCGATTTTGTCATATTGAGCAATCTGTTATTTCCGATCTCCGGGTACAAGCCTGCCTGATGAGGCTGGAGGCCCAGAAATCATGATCTCACGAGGGTACCCTGTGACATAATCAAAAGCAATTCTTCTTGTAGGCCATTTTTGCACCTGCAGAAATTAGATATTTTTGCTACTTTATATATATATATATATATATATATATATATATATATATATATATATATATATATATATATATATATATATATATATATATATATATATATATATATATATATATATATATGTATATATGTATATATATATATATATATATATATATATATATATATATATATATATATATATATATATATATATAACGAGACAAAAATAGCAGTCGTCTTGATGGTTTTGCGGTTCTCTCCAAACCATTGGTACACCAAACTTTAGGCACTTCCTCTTTCCAGTTGTCCACTGTCGCAAATGTTCAACACATGTTTTACATATAAAATGTGGGGCCCAAGATTTATCTTGATCTCCTAAATGAACGCCAAAATAGGCAAGATAAGCTCTTTTCACAAAGTCAGAAATCGTTTTTCTGCTCTCTTTCAAAGTGTACATAACAAAAAACATCGGGATGATTTACACAGGTACGTCTGCTTGTGGATGCCATTGTTTCAGTTTAGTGTCTTGATACTACAAAACGACCAAAATTTACACAAAATGATAGCACAACTTTACTTGGGATAGAAGGATCGAGTCATAGGCAATTACAGGTTTAAAAGTAATTAAGAGCAGTGTATTGAGTAGTTTCTAGTATAGGAACATTGGGTCAGCGACAATTCCAAGTATCCATTTGGTTAATTAGATTCTGGGAAATTTCTATTTTGACGATTAAGTACATATTTATCTCTTAATTTGTTGTCCTTTATCAGAAAAAAATATCAATTAACCTGTAACCTGTATCTTAAAAACTAGAACTGATAGACAAAATCTGGTGGCATTTTTGGAATCAGCACTTTAAAAACATCTTAAATCAGATGTTAGATTTCCGGCACCAAATTTTTGTTTTCATTTTGTTGCCCTGTGTTATTTATCAGCCATCCAAAGACTATCAGTGGAACAATTTATCAGCCTCTAACTGTATATGAACATTATTTGTTTTTTGCGTAATAAAAAAGATACAAATTTTGCAGGCTAACAGACATCAAATTGAAGAACTTTATATGATTTGACTGGCTGATTATCTCTCTTGAAATACTTTCTCCCAATTTTCATTCATCTGTTTCTTTTTAAAACGATATTAGTTTAAGTCCTAATTTATAGAGAAATAATGTTATGGATTTGGTTATAGTGAAGAATTATCCAAAGACTACCAGTAGAATAGTTATCAGCCTCTATATGAACATTCGTTTTTTGTGGTGGCTTGTGCAGATAAAATAGATAAACAATTTGTAGGCCAACAGTCATCAAACTGAAAAACGTTCTGATATGGTGAATCTTATATAACTTGTTTCCTACGTTTAACAGAAAACTTGTTATAGACTAACAAAAGCGTATAACAGTAAATATAATTCATTTAAATGTTAATTGCTTTTTAATTCTTCACTATAACACTTTTTTATATTTTCAGCTCCAGATAAGAAGAGTATCAGACCATTGTCTACTAAAACTTATAAAAAACTGTAAAAAAACAAAATATTCACTCCTGGTAAATGTGTAACTCCGAATATTTTCAGAGATATCCGGAAAAGCGAATTTTTCACCCTTAGATTTTATTTTTTTAACGTTATTTTTAAATATATCTTCAAATATAATAAAATGGTTATTACCCTTTTAGAACTTAAAAAATGTCATTTCAGGTCAGCAAAAACTCAAAGTATTTAAAAGTTGGAGGCGAACCATACAGTAACCAAAACTCTTACCATCTGCGAAAATTCAGGCCGCACCACAAACTTATGATGCCTTATAAAAGATTAAAACAATGTTCTATCTTTTACATTTGGTATTGTAGGCGGATGTAAATGAATCCATTGTGGAACCTTCAATAGGGAAAGTACAATAAAAATAAGTTAAATAGAAGTTAGTTTTAGTTTTAAAAAATCTGTGATTTGTAAGGGATAGAGACTTAGAGCCATTTTTTTACGTAATTGAAAGGGGATGACATTAATTCGCATTTTTTAGACCTAACTACAGCTTATTTGGTTTTACGATGATGGGGCTACGCATCATAATACAAGCTTTTGGCAGAATTTCTATAATAGCGGTTATCAGAAGAGGCAAGGGAGGTTAAACCTCTCCAATTTTTTCCACGATCTTATCCCAAATATTTATTTTATGCGATTAGTTCCTACGGCAAATAAATAATAAATAATAAAATTCTAGGTCTATCCAATTTGCTATTAAAATATACTAAAATATTATCCAGTAATATTGTATCTAATAACAATTCAATCTCCAGTCGAGCATACTTATAGAACGTACGACAGCGTACAATAACAACGGAACGGTTGATATAATCTGCTGCCAGTGTAGCTCTACAGTATGAGTTATTTCTCTATCCTGGTAATTTTACGTATAGTAGCTTTAGGACCCGAGAAGTGACTGCGAGAATAAGCATTCCTATCTTCATACCTCTCTTGTTGTAAACGATAGAAAGAAAAATAAATCCAAACTTTTTCATACACTTTTTTCTATGTTTTGTGGTAAATGTTTTTTTAATTTAATGGAGCATATAATTTTTTGAAGCAACAATTTTTGAATTGCATTCTATCTCTGAGTGACTGCCTTGAAAATGCTGATGCCAGAAATTCAGTATATATATATATATATATATATATATATATATATATATATATATATATATATATATATATATATATATATATATATATATATATATATATATATATATATATATATATATATGGAGTTTCTGGACCAATTGATTTATATTCTTAGGAGATTTTCTTGGGTTTTTGGTCTGAATTATCTTTTTGAAAAATAAAACTTGTTTATTCTCCGGAAATCATTTTAATTTGTTTTTTTTTTTTTTTCCCAAACGTTTCGGCAACATGCCTTCATCAGTGGATTCTAATACAGGTCACTAAAACTAACAAACAATGCTGTTTTGGATTCTTACTTATAAACATGTCTACTTTTTTCTTTTTTTTGTTTTGTGTAAGAGGATAAAAATGTTCTTTTATATACATATACATCCATACATAAGTAGACCCCTGCACAGATATATACATATATACAGAAATTTAATAAACACGAATAACCTAATTAATATTACTTGTTTTTTTTAATTTTATTATTAGAATCCACTGATGAAGGCATGTTGCCGAAACGTTTGGGAATAAAAGAAAAAAAAAACAAATTAAAATGATTTCCGAAGAATAAACAAGTTTTATTTTTCAAAAAGATAATTCAGACCAAAAACCCAAGAAAATCTCCTAAGTGTATATATATATATATATATATATATATATATATATATATATATATATATATATATATATATGTATATTTATTATATATATATATATATATATATATATATATATATATATATATATATATACGCATAAAATATATATATATATATATATATATATATATATATATATATATATATATATTAACGTCCCTTGCCTCTTCTGATGACCGCTATTATAGAAATTCTGCCAAAAGCTTGTATTATGATGCGTAGCCCCATCATCGTAAAACCAAATAAGCTGTAGTTAGGTCTAAAAAATGCGAATTAATGTCATCCCCTTTCAATTACGTAAAAAAATGGCTCTAAATCTCTCTCTCTCTCTATCCCTGCTCTAAGTCTCTCTCTCTCTCTCTCTCTATCCCTCACAAAACTAAAACTGACTTCTATTTAACTTATTTTTATTGAACTTTCCCTATTGAAGGTTTCACAATGGATTCATTTACATCCGCCTACAACACCAAATGTAAAAGATAGAACATTGTTTTAATCTTTTATAAAGCATCATAAGTTTGTGGTGCGGCCTGAATTTTCGCAGATGTTAAGAGTTTTGGTTACTGTATGGTTCGCCTCCAACTTTTAAATACTTTGAGTTTTTGCTGACCTGAAATGACATTTTTTAAGTTCTAAAAGGGTAATAACCATTTTATTATATTTGAAGATATATTTAAAAATAACGTTAAAAAAATAAAATCTAAGGGTGATAAATTCGCTTTTCCGGATATCTTTGAAAATATTCGGAGTTACACATTTACTAGGAGTGAATATTTTGTTTTTTACAGTTTTTTATAAGTTTTAGTAGACAATGGTCTGATACTCTTCTTATCTGGAGCTGAAAATATAAAAAAGTGTTATAGTGAAGAATTAAAAAGCAATTAACATTTAAATGAATTATATTTACTGTTATACGCTTTTGTTAGTCTATAACAAGTTTTCTGTTAAACGTAGGAAACAAGTTATATAAGATTCACCATATCAGAACGTTTTTCAGTTTGATGACTGTTGGTCTACAAATTGTTTATCTATTTTATCTACACAAGCCACCACAAAAAACGAATGTTCATATAGAGGCTGATAACTATTCTACTGGTAGTCTTTGGATGCTTCTTCACTATAACCAAATCCATAACATTATTTCTCTATAAATTAGGACTTAAACTAATATCGTTTTAAAAAGAAAGGGATGAATGAAAATTGGGAGAAAGTATTTCAAGAGATATAATCAGCCAGTCAAATCATATGAAGTTCTTCAATTTGATGTCTGTTAGCCTGCAAAATTTGTATCTTTTTTATTACGCGAAAAACAAATAACGTTCATATACAGTTAGAGGCTGATAAATTGTTCCACTGATAGTCTTTAGATGGCTAATAAATAACACAGGGTAACAAAATGAAAACAAAAATTTGGTGCCGGAAATCTAACATCTGATTTTAGATGTTTTTAAAGAGCTGATTCCAAAAATGCCACCAGATTTTGTCTATCAGCTCTAGTTTTTAAGATACAGGTTACAGGTTAATTGATATTTTTTTCTGATAAAGGACAACAAATTAAGGGATAAATATGTACTTAATCGTCAAAATAGAAATTTCTCAGAATCTAATTAACCAAATGGATACCTGGAATTGTCCCTGACCCAATGTTCCTATACTAGAAACTACTCAATACACTGCTCTTAATTACTTTTATACCTGTAATTGCCTATGACCCGATCCTTCTATACCTGCTTGGCTGTACTCGATTTAGTATATTACTGAGTTTTCCCAAGTAAAGTTGTGCTATCATTTTGTGTAAATTTTGGTCGTTTTGTAGTATCAAGACACTAAACTGAAACAATGGCATCCACAAGCAGACGTACCTGTGTAAATCATCCCGATGTTTTTTGTTATGTATACTTTGAAAGAGAGCAGAAAAATGATTTCTGACTTTGTGAAAAGAGCTTATCTTGCCTTTTTTGGCGTTCATTTAGGAGATCAAGATAAATCTTGGGCCCCACATTTCATATGTAAAACATGTGTTGAACATTTGCGACAGTGGACAACTGGAAAGAGGAAGTGCCTAAAGTCTGGTGTACCAATGGTTTGGAGAGAACCGCAAAACCATAATTACAACTGCTATTTGTGTCTCGTTAATATTAAAGGCATAAATAGAAACAATAGGCACAAATGGACATATCCTGATTTAGATTCTGCAAGAAGGCCTGTAGCGCATTCGGAAGAAATACCCGTTACATCATTCAGCAGTCTACCCTAACTGACAGAAGATAATACAGAAACATCAACGTCTGATGAGGTTCATAGAATTCAGTCACAAAACGACAGCGAATTTGAAGCAGATTTAGCAACTCCGCAGTGTTTCAATCAAGAAGAACTAAACGATCCTATAAGAGACCTGAATCTCTCAAAGGAATCCGCTGAATTACTTGCATCCAAATTAAAAGAAAAAAATCTACTTTGTCCAGATACTGATATTACATTTTATCGTAAAAGAGATAAGTATCTGCTGCCTTTTTTCGCTCAGGAGAATGACTTGGTATTCTGTAACAATATAAAAGGGCTCTTAGAAAAAATGGGTTTGCCTGAATACACTCCAGATGATTGGCGCTTTTTTATTGACAGTTCAAAACGTAGTTTAAAATGTGTTCTTTTACATAACGGTAACAAATATGGCTCAATGCCTATTGGTCATTCTACTACCATGAAGGAAGAATATGAAACAATTGCATTAGTTTTGAGAAAAATTAAATAAGAACATCAGTGGGCAATTTGTGTTGATTTAAAAATGGTTAACTTCCTACTTGTACAGCAGAGTGGTTATACAAAATATCCTTGTTTTATGTGCCTTTGGGACAGCAGAGCTAAAAATGAGCACTAGGTTAACAAAAATTGGCCTTCAAGAGATGTCATGATTCAAGGAAAACAAAACGTGATCAACGAACCTTTGGTTTCAAGAGAAAAAATCTTACTTCCGCCCTTGCATATCAAGCTAGGCCTAATGAAGCAATTTGTGAAGTGTCCTGGCATTAGCACGGAAAAACTAAAAGCTGGTATATTTGATGGTCCTCAAATAAGACAACTTATTAAAGATCCACAATTCACCACATCAATGACCGAGACTGAATCTAACGCTTGGTGTTCATTTGTTCAAGTAGTACAAAATTTTCTTGGCAATCATAAAGCAGATAATTACGTACAATTAGTGGAAACTATGCTTTCAAATTTTAATATTCTCGGCTGTAACATGAGTATAAAAGTTCACTACCTCCACAGCCACCTAGATCGTTTTCCAGAAAACTTAGGTGATTGTAGTGAAGAACAGGGGGAAAGATTCCATCAGGATATTAAAACTATGGAAGATCGTTATCAAGGACGATGGGATAGCCACATGATGGTGGACTACTGCCGGAGCCTTCAGCGAGACTGCCCTAGTAAACTCCATTCTAGAAAGTCGTATAAAAGAAAATTTTTATGTGATTAGTGACTAATGTAATTATGTAAATTAAGTTTTTGCAATAAATACTTAAATCCATGTTTCTTTGTTTTTTTTAACTGGTAATAGTAATATTATATATTATAACAGTTATAACGTAAAATATATACACAATTATATATATAATATACACAAACTAGATCTGACAGACAAAATCTGAGAACTTTTTTACGTTCTGCATCCAAAAATTATCCAGGAACGGTTAAAAAATCGCAGGCACCAAAATGGGTGTTGGCCTGTGTAATTTATTAATTATACGAGTTTTTTCTAACCCAAACGTAAGTTTGTTGATTACTTTTTTGTATACCTAAAGCAAAAAATATGTTAGAATAAAACAACCAAAAAATAGGAAATTATAGCATTTCATTTATTGCTTTTTAAGTTTTTAAGTTAAGTACATTATTTTCGTTACATATTAAAATTTTACATGTTCACTTATACATTTAACTATCTAAGTTTATCCTAAATTATTGGCTTAGCTAATATTATTAAGAGCGATATAAGGAAAGCCCCAAAATCCCCGACACCCATAAACAGCAGGCGGAGTAAAGGCAGTAAGGCGACAGAATTTTCTCTAATGGAAAATTATTTAAAAATAAAAGTTTGTATGTTGAAGAAATAAAAGCCGTAATAAATTTTTCTATGTTGAAAGAAAATAACGTGTACAATTACACTGTAGTATGGCTTTGAATTTCACACACGGTTTATGGCACCTGCCGTATTTGACTACATGTAAATCTACAAAAAAAGAAACACCAATATTGAAATATATGATAGAAGCTTTATAAGCACCCAATTCTTCAGTTTCTCGTAAGACATACACCAAAATTACCAAAATAACGAAATAGTGAAAAACCGGGTAAAGCCTCTAATATAAAGTGGGAATATAAAAGAGCACCAGAGTTACGCGAGATATCTTCTTCATAAGTACACATGGTTATCACAGCTAGTTACGAATATATTTATTAAGTACAATATGATAAAATTTTCGTTGGAAAATTACAATATCTATTATTCCTCTGCTCTATATTTTAAGAAATTTTTGTCTTTGAAATTATTAAAAACCTTTTAATTATTGCTAAATCTATATTTCGCAAATAAACTAAATTGCATTTGCTAGATTCTTATTACTTCAAGTCTTAAACTATTTAAAAATAGCTTAAATAAGTGTCGTTACTTGAACATTAATAATAGTATTATATAAATGTTTTATATTGGAGAATTCTGAATTACTTTGTAGAAAGTAGTATTACAATAAAATGTCTGTGATGAATTGTCTAAACTATATAGGATAAAATGGCAATTTAAAATATTTTTTAGAGCATTCTAACTAGAAAATATTTTAACTTATTTGTAGCTAGCTTCACTTTCATTGTCACCAAACCAGCCTTTGGGTGGAGGACTTCTCAAGTTTGATGTAGCTTCACTCCTGAAAATAAAAAAAACATTTTAATAAATATCATTTATCTATTTTTCAATATTAACTATAAATAGTATAACATATTTTTATTATTATGGACCTAGATCCTTTAGAAATCTTTATAATTAATTAATTGATTGAATTAATAATACATAACTATTCTGAAGACAAATCTATTAAACCATCAAATTTTATTTTCTATTTTTAATTGTTATTGTTTTTTGAAATAAAATAAATTATTAGACAATATTGTTTCTAAACATGATTAAATTAATCCAAGAGTTTAGCCTTGTCGCGGAAGAAACGCGTTAAAATAAAAAAAAAACAAAATAATAATGCTGCGTTTTTAAGTACAATTAGTTATGACAACCATAATAATTAAAAATAACATATTTTTTACCATTATAATTAGAAAGAAGTTCGCTGACAAAAACTGCCCTTAGTACCGGAAAAATATTTTCGACGAGTGTCCAAAAAAATTTGGGACAAATAATGTGCCTGCTAATATCGCTTAATTAAAAGTTGTACTTCATACCCCATATTTTTTGAAAATAAACTTCTTAAATTTTGAAATTGATGGTGATTTTTTTAGTCTATCTTTGGCTATGCCTAACTAAATTTTGGTTAAAAAGTTAAATCTCAAACGATTTTCTTAATTTAAGTTTTGCATAAAATGCACAAAACTAATCTCAGGGGCGATTCTAAGATGATATCAAGAGGGGGGTCTATTAGATGAGTAACTTTACTTTATGCAAGTTTTCAGTTTAACGCGTCCCCTAATATATAAAACAGGAAAATATATTGCAGGTTCAGCAAGACTGGGTATTTTTCAGTCATAATTGTAAGTACTACTATTAACTATAGTAATTTGTAGTTTGTTACCTCAACTTTAACTTGCTTTCCACCATGTGCAAATGGTAGTCAAAAAAATGTATATAATACAGTTTTGTCAATAATAGCCTTGTGAGAATTTGAAAACTTCAGAAATTGATGAAATAAGTAAAAATGTTTATAATGTGCCGTGTCTGAAACTTTTGCTGTCTTATCCCAAAAATAGCAATTTTTACATCTCTCGTAAAAGGGAAGGTTTTAATCGTGAAAAATTCACCCTCCGAGATTTTTTCAGATCTTTATCTTTCAGGGTTCCTAGATGCCGTCGATTTGTCGGTCTGTCTATTCGCGGTACAGGTAAAAAACTACTTACCCAGACGACTTCAAATTTTGGTAAAAAATTAAGAGTTATATGGGAATGACACGTAATATTTTGGTAAAAATCTAATATGGCAAAACAAAAAGGTGGCCTAGTAAACTATCAAAAAAAATTATTTCTAAAAAATTACTTACCCAATTTATCTAAAATTTTGCACAAGAATCAAGTATTTTCTAAGAGACAACTAGTGGGCGGAACAAAATAGCGGCTTAATAAAATATTTAAAAATTCAGTCTGAAAAAATCTACTTAATAGAGTGAATTCAAATTATGTGCCGTAACTAATTGTGGTATAGAGTTGAACTCATAAAACTGTAGTACTAATTCAAGATTGCGGAAAAAATTGGAGGCCAAATAAAATATTTGTAATCGTGAAAAAAAATCACCCTCTCAGGTTATACACATTTTCGGGTTTTAGCGTCCTTATATGCCAAATAGTACGTTTTATCAATTCCGTTTATCAGTCCGCGGCATAGCTTAAATCTACTCATCAGAGTGACTTCAAATTTTAGTCAAATATTAAGGCTCATATGAGGATGTGATATAGGGATAAACTGGACAAATTCAGATAACGTAACAAATTGGCGGTGTGTCAATGTAAAAAATACTTATTGAATTTGCTTTTAATTAATTAAATACCCAAAAATCAAGAATGGCACAGGAATAATCTGGAAAATATTGGTAGGAATCCAATACAATGGAACAAAATGGCGCCCAATAAAAATAGTATCTGTATATTATTAAATGACTACGTACTGAACTAAATTGGGTCACACTTGACTTTTCCTAATAAAAGGAAAGACTCATAATGAGGAAAGTTCCGGGTAAAGAAAATTTACCAATGCAATGCCGATCGCGGTGTTGTCTCAATTCCGTCGGTCTATCTGTCTGTCTGTATTTCTGCCTGTTCGCCTCATAGCTAAATAACTATTTACCCGATTGACTTCAAATTTTGTTCAAGGATTAAGGGTTATATGGGGATGACCTAATAACATTTTGGTAAAAATCCAATATAACGAAACAAAATGGCGGCCTAGTAAACTGTTAAAAAAATTATTATTAAAAAAACTGCTTATCCAATATATCTCAATTTCCACAAACATCAAGTATTATGTTGGAATCAACTGATAACATTTTGGTACGATTCAAAGATGACGGAAGAAAATGGCAGCTTAATAAAATCTTTCAAAATTCAGCCTGAAAAAAATACTTAATGAATTGATTTTAAATTGTGTGCCATAACTAATTGTGGTATAGGGGGTCAACTATTAAAATTGTGCTACTAATTCAAGATTGCCGAAAAAAATGGTGGCCAAATAAAATATTCGTAATCGTAAAAATGATCACCCTTTCAAGTTTTACATATCTTCACGTTTTAGCATCTCTAGATGCCACAAAATATGTTTTATCAATTCCGTCGGTCCGCCTGTCGGTCTGTCAGTTCGAGGTATAGCTTAAAAACCACATACTCGATTGGAAAATTAAGAGTTATATGGTGGTTCTGGTAATATTTTGGTAAACATCCAATATGGCGAAACAAAATGGTGTTCTAATGAAATGTTAAAAAAATTATTATCAAAAAAATCCTATTTATCTCAAATTTTGCACAAACATCAAGTATTATGTTGAAATCAACTGATTGCGGAACAAAATGGCGGCATCATAAAATATTTAAAAATTCAGCGTGAAAAAACTACTTAATGGATTGTGTAAATTGTGTGCCATAACTAATTGCGGTATAGGGATAAACTAGTAAAACTGTGTTACTAATTCAAGAAGACGGGACAATATGGCGGCCAAATAAAATATGTTTAATCGTGAATAAAATCACCCTCCCAGGTTTTACATATCTTCCCGTTTTAACGTCTGAACACGCCAAAAAAATGTTTTATCTATTCCGTCGCTCCGTCTGTTGGTCTGTCTGTCAGTTAGCGGCGTAGCTTAAAAACTGCTTACCAGATGGTTTTCAAATTTTAGTCAAAACTTTAGGGTTATATGGGGATAACCAGGTAATATTTTGGAAAAAATACAATATGACGTAAAAATTTAAAAAAAAATATTACTAAAAAACTAATTATCCAATTGACCTCAAATTTTGGACAAAAATCAAATGTTTCACAGGAATGAACTGGTGACATTTTGATATGAATCCAAGATAGCAAAACAAAATGGCAGTCTAATAAAATATTTAAAAAAATCAGCCTGAAAATACTACTTATTAAATTAAATTCAATTTGTGTGCAAGAATTAAGTGTGACATAAAGATAAACTGGTTAAGTTGTGTTACGAATTTAAGATGGCGAAACAAAATGGCGGCCAAATAAAATTTTTAAAAAAGTCAACGTAATAAATTTTGTTCAACTGACTGGCGGTATGTCAAAAGTGCAAATCGTGGCATAGGTAAAAAGAAATTGGCAGGAATCCAATATGATGCAACAAGATGGCGCCCAATAAGATTGTTTGAAAAGACAATATATATAACGCATATATACTGTCACTATGTAGTGAACTAAATTAGGCCACACGTTACTATTGCTAACAAATAGGAAAAAAATTATACCGAGGGAAGTTCCAAGCAAAGGAAATTAACGGATATTTTTATTTCTTTTTAAAAGCCTTTGTCAACCTTTCGATAGTTATAGCAAATGAAAAATACTAATTTTATATAAATGTACCTCCTGTTTTTAACATTGTTTGTTAACTAAAATTATTTTATTTTAATTTACTGCTTGGATGAATATGCAAGAGCTCATAATTTCACATTTAAGCCTAATAAAAAGCCATATCGAAGCAGAATTTAACAAATGACCGACTAAAGTTTTACATGTATTAAAAAAAACGTTACACCAAGGGGGTTATGGATTTATATTGTGTATTTTTTTTGTTAGTATAATATTAAATAAAATTAATGCTTAGTTGACTGGACAGGAGTGTAATTTTTTATTTATTTTTTATATATTGCTTGTGTAATACTGTCGGAGGAATGTTAATAACGGAGCAAAACTTATAAAAATTCAAAATCAGTTATATAATCATGCACTAATATGAAACAATTATTGCGTTTGGACCTCACTGCGAAATTTGTAACAAAAAGAAACACAGAAGTAACAAAATTCTGCATTTTCCTATTCATTCTTCTTCTCTAAATATTAAACTATTTTAGTTTGGTTGATTTTTTTTTTAATTTTATGGATGTAAAAACTATTCTATTAACATATAAACATTGAAAGGAAAAATATCCTTCGGCTTGAAACAAGTAGAAGTTGTGAAGACTTGTCGTAATTAAAATATTTATGAATTAAATTACTTAATGTTATAACTTATTAAATTATTAACGAAATTAAATCAACAAAGCTAATTAATGCCATCAAATATCACCAGAGAGAGAATAAAATGGTTTTAATAAAACCATCACAATAAGATATATATTAATGTATTTTATTTTTCGTTTTAAAAAATATTTTCAAAATGCGAGGGAGAGATGCGCTCCTTAACGAACCCCTCTCATGATGCACTTATTTCAAATGTCCTTCAATAAAGGCTTTTTCGCAGCTGAACAGACTGCATATGCCCAGCTTGTTCCTATAAAAGTATTTAAAGCTCTTCTCTCGAACTGCAGCCTACATAACTACTAATTATTGTGACTAAAGTAATAAAGAAGTTATTTCCTTTGAAATTACCTTGGAAGCTGTAAACTAATTTATGACAGGCAATTCTCCATCGCCACTAAATATTTACATCAGATCATATTACCTCTCTTCCTTGCAACTGAAACAAATTCATCACATTCCGTGAAAAAAAAAGTCAAAAGGTCGCGGTCACCAAAGATGAAATTTTGGCATAAAATACATTTAGAATCCTACATATATTAAACAGTATCCTTCAAATTTTGTTTACTTTTCGATCCATATTTATTTAACTCCCTCTTAAGGCCGTTTTACATGCTGCAATTCTTCTTTGCAATATGCAATAGTCTTGAACAAAGGCATGCGCGGTTTGACAAAAGGTACAAATGTCTTGCCACTGCGCATGCTTTTGTTCAAGACTATTGCAACTTGCAAGAAAGAATTGCAGCATGTAAAACGGCCTTTAGAGCGATATTTACAAATGAGCCTACGCAAAAAACAATAACAAAATTTGTCTCGAAGTAAAAAGATAGAGGTCTTTATGGGCCCAGTAGTTTTTATGTTAGGTGGGTATCGCTTCGTCGCTTAGAAAGCTAAGAGCCGGCCAAATTTTTTAAATTCACCCTTAACACAGATCAGGCTAAAATTTATACCGACTTTTAGAGAAAACGTAGATATTTCTTCTCTGTGTTTATTTCATTCGATTAAGATTAATTATTTGAATATGGCAGGGCAGAACAAAAACACAGATCGAAAATCACAAAAAAAAATCAATTTTATAACTCGGAGTTTTATTTATTTATTAATGTAGTTTTTAAACTCCTCGGGAATAATTCTGGTCTATTTAAACTAATATTACTTGGAGTTAGTGTTTTTAAAGAAATCAGTGAAGTATGTAAACATATTCAGGTAAAAACAGTGTCTTTAATTTGTTTTTAATTTCTACCGCTTAGACGTTATATTTTGATTTCAAATCTCCTTTAACCTTTCTATCGAACTCTTTCTCACCTTGCTTTAAGTGCTCTGGATTCAGCCCTGTAAAATGTCTCTTTATTGAAAGTGTCTAAGAATATTGGCTGCACAGTTATATCTAATGCGTTGTAACAATCAACTCACCGCATAGCATAAGCATTTGACAAAATGTTATAGTTTAAACTTAACTTCAGTATTAGTTTTTAGTTATTATTAGCAGCATTTGTTTCAGCTGTTCGATTATCCGTAAAAAAATTTTAGGAAATCATTGTTCTTGGATTAGACGCTGCCAAAAGGGAATAACTTTCCATTCCATTCAGTGATTCCATTTTGACACGGTTTAATCCCAAGAACCATGATTCCTTAATTGACTACAGCCGTGAAGGCATTCGTTCTAAATTATAAATATTCTCATATTTACATCTTTATCTAAACGACTCATAAAACGGATAAATGTGTCATAAGACACATGTATAATTATTAGGAAGTTTCTATCAAAAGTTATATAGTTTTTAAATGGAATTTATAATACGAAAAAAAAACTCATATTATAAAAACATGATAATAAAAGAATTGAATAATTTATGTTCTTAATTAATATGATAATATTTTTTTCCTTTTTATTTCACGAGCTTTAAGTTTTGTTATTTTAACTCAAAAATATCAAGTTATCGCTATTATGTAGTAATTAATAAAATGTTTATCGATATTCAAACCTACCTAAATTCCCGAGTCACCTCCTCTGTAGTAGTGCCAGGACCCCGAATGGTTCTCCTCGATTGGCTAGCCTGCCAAGAAGAATGTTGCTCTCCTTCGGTTCTTGGCAAGTGATATGGTTGAATGCGACTACTTCTCTGTGACTTTGGGGTTCCCTCCGGAGAAGTGAATTCACTTGTCGTGTCATGTCGAGATGGAGCTATCCATCTGAAAAAATAAAACAACAAAATATATATATATATAAATATATATATATATATATATATATATATATATATATATATATATATATATATATATATATATATATTGGCCATATATGGGTTAAAAAATAGAGTAATAGAAAAAACAATTATAAAGTTTTGCCACTTGGAAATTAAGCTTTTCAAGGAGTGTACTTTGAAAATCAAAAGAGTTAAAAAAAACTCGACCCGATGTGCAATTTGTTAGTTTTTTTGAGATTTTTTCGAAAACCCTAGGTCTCACAAAAAAACTATTCTTACGAAAAATGTTGGCCATAAAATTCTGCATACAAAAGGTTTTATTACCTAAACTATTTAAAATAGTGGTTTTCCAGAAATCGGGTGTTAAATCCCGGTGTGAGTTAACGAACACGTATTTTAGGTAGGATTTCGGAAGTCCGTGATTTCTTTATGGTTGAATTATGGTAAAGAGGTGTTTTATAAAGAGTTTTACATATTTTACAAGTTCTATATTTACATCTCCACTGATTTAGAGTTAGAAGTCATGATGGGTTTTTCCTTGAGTCCTACTCGTCTAAATAAAAATAGATTTATAAAAACCTCTTGTGCAGTATCAGTATAGTATAGTAGAGCTATCAGCAAATATCAGGAAAACGAACGTAGTGGTTGGTCAAGAAGTTGTCCTCCTTGTTTTAATTCCTGCAGTTGTTCCAAAGGACACAGATATCATATTTCAAAAAGAGACTCAAGGTAATGTTAAAAAGTCATCTAATATTGTCCACAATTGTAAAGAGTCTATTTTATTTATTTATGCTATGTGTGGCAGCGATACCACGTCAGAATTTTTTGGAAAGAGCAAACAGCAATTTGTACAACTATTTAATCGGAAAAAAGACCTTGATAGGTTAACCCAGATTTTTAAAAACATCAATTCAACTCCTAAAAAAATTGAGCAAGTTGGGGAAAGATTTATATTGATGCTCTATAAGGCTAAACTATTAGACGGCAACCAAATATTTAATTAATTAATTAAATTTTGCCACCTCAAGACCCATTACAGATAGAGTTAATGGGCCTTGCTGTTACCTGTCTATACCACTGAGCCACCCGCCCCAAATTCTATTTTAAAATTAATAACCTGTTGTTGCAAAGAAGGTTGTGGAAAGAGGTGCAGTTGTACTAAGGCAGGCTTACGTTGTATAACTATATGCAGAAATTGCCGTGCCTAGACCTGTACCAATACAGATATTGTAGATCTACAGAAGACGATTTGTAAATTTATTTCGACTTAGTGGATTAGGTCTCTAGAAGAAACCAATCTAAACAAAAACGCGCCGAAAACTCTACCTCAGTGGTGGTGTGGAAACGAGTGCTTTTTATTAGTAGTAAAACTTCTTTTTACCTCTAGCCAGAGAACCGATCATTATTGGCGATTTTAGAAAAATAAGAAGTAACTTTTCGCTGCCTAGATAGAAAAATTCATTTCTATCTCTAGGTAGATATCTTAATTATATAGTAGCAAAAAACCTTTTTTTTGGGATGACCGCTAAAGCAATGAAATTTCGCCAATTATTGACACGTGTTTCTGACTTAAGGTTTTCATCAGTATAGTCGACTAGTCGAGGGACGAGTACGACTAGCGCCAAAATTACTACACAAAACCATACATGAGTCACCAACAGGAGCAATATTGTGGTTACCAAGGGAACATCCAAAGTCTTCGCCGGACTTGATACTCCATTACCACGCAGCCGCATATAGCTATTTGTGGTGAAACTCATAACCAAAGAATAACTAAATCCAAAGTAGTAAAATATAAACGCCGCAAGAACTATTATATAGTTCAAAAAGGATTTTTTTCGGGATGACCGCTAAAGCAATTAAATTTGGCCAATTATAGACACGCGTTTCTGACTTAAATTCTTTATCAGAACAGTAAACTAGTTGAGATATGAGTGCAACTAATACCAAAATTAATATCCAAACCACACTAGAGTCACCAACAGGACATTTGTGATTACTAAGGGAACATCCGAAATCTTCGCCGGACTTGGCTTTTATTTTTAATTTTAAAAATTATTTTTTTAGTATTAATTTTTTTAAAAAAGGCAAGCCTAGCTACAAACACGTGATACAAACGACTCTTTTTACACCCCACTGTGAAAAGCGGTGGTAATAAACACTGGATATACTTGATTGTTACACATATTACACTCCTCTGCATGCGCAATTGGGTATAAAAATAGTTTCTCTGTCATCTGTTAACAACTGACAATACTGGTATTCTTTTTACCTGTCCTGGCTCTTCCTGTATCTATTTTACTTATACCATGTCATTAAACATCTATTAAATACAAAACATAGTTAATATCCTTTGAAATCAAGTTTTTATTATCTTTAGTCAGTTATTTGCAACATATAGGTATATAACTGCAAGCTTTTAGAGTTAAATTATATGAATACTGTATGAAAGTGAAGTCCCAAAAAGTACAATATACGTATGATAAAGAAATATCGATACTGTCCCATTTCATGCATCTGTATACTTCCATTTCTTTCAATATGATTTCCTGTCAATGGTTTTAGCTTTTTGCCACTTTAATATAAGCACGTAAATTCTAAATTAGCTTTTAGTTTCAAAACTGACAACGACTAGAAGTACATCGCTGGTCGAAACATTGTAAAAAACTAAACTTAACTTAAGGACAAAGTCTGTGAAAGAAATTTTTCTTTGTTCGCAACTCTCAGAAATAATATTATTGTTTGGTTCAAATTTAATTTGGCAGAATAAGTAATATGTCATATTTGACTATATGTTGTTTCTTCTATTTAAAACTGGTTCCTGCGAACGTACATAAATGAACATTTTGTCGTTTTCAGTGTTTAATTAGTAATATTCATTTTAGTCATATATATTCATCATACAATTAGCTTATAATTATATATATATATATATATATATATATATATATATATATATATTTATCATATTATAAATTATTAAATGAACTGTTTAATTGCTTTCAGTTTTTTATTCTTGTAAAAAGGAACATTTCTTCTTTCTGTTTGTATATAAAGTTTACAGCATTGAATTATTTGGGTTTACTCATATTCTATCTCAATATTTTAAGTTTCAAATATGGTGTTTGCTGACCCAATTTTACGATATCTATTACAAATAGCTTTCGATTTATTAAATGTATTGCTCTATCTCAAGAATAAAGTAGTTCCTAAAGTTACACCGTAACGGTTAGAAGAGAAATTCGCAAGCGCCGTTTCCTGCTGCCTTATATATTTTTTATTCTCTCTTCAAATTGCCCTGTTTTTCATAAAAGGTTATAAAAATGGATAAAGTATAAAAGTTTCGTTACTAAACTTTTTATAGTTTAAAGGAAATTGCTTTAGATAGTTCGAATATTTTCTATTATAACAACTTTTGTATTGAAACTGGAAATTTATTGGTTTCTTAACTAACAAATTTTAGTTTTGCAACATATCAATGCAGGGTAAAAATTAAATTAAAACTATATTTTTTAATTACATTTTATTCTTTTAAAAATAATGTTGTCTTTGTATAAAAATACATGGCTTACAATTAATTACAATTATTAGCATATAGAAATTACATGACTCTTACAATTATTGTACAATTTGGTGGCTATAACTCAATATACTTTTATTTTAAAAAAAGAAAGTGTATTTTACCAGGAAATACAAAAATAGAAGTTAACAAACTAGAAAAGTTAGAATTCACATTTTTGAGACAGCTAAATTAAAAAGTCTGCAAATAAAAGTCATTTTTAAATTTGTTTTGTAATAGACGTAGTTTTTGAAACGTATTATTTTTGCCGACCTTGTATCTTGTATAGGATTTTATTTATTTATAGCGAAATTTATTTTTTTTTTTTTGGAAATCAAAAATAACTTTTTTCTAAGATAGATAATAACAAAGTTTTCTATTTTTTAATTAAAATAATATATATGCTGTATAGCCCCATACTTGTAATAACATTAAAATTATATATTTATTAACTTAAGTAACAAAACACTTATGTCTCACCTAAATTTTGAATAATGCCAAAAACAGAATTAACAATGACAGAGACAAAATTAATAAAAAATAGTACATTCAAATGTCAAAAACTAGACGAATATAATCTAAAAAATAGAGAAATAATCGCAAATCACTAAATTTTATTGTGATATGAGTTTCTAATACAAGCTTTAATGTGATTACACGAAACAGCCTCACAAAGATATTAAAAAAGAATGTTTTACAAAACAAGAAAAATGCAATAAAAAAAACTTTTTGAAAATATTCTCTTCAAATTTATTTTCCAAAAAAATGTCTATTTGTCAAATTGACTTCCTCCAAATTGTCGTAAAGTATTGTATGTGCCACAGTCTGGACATATTATGATACTTAAAACGTCATTATCAGTTAGTTGCCAACTTTGATCTAGTCATTCGATTTAATCGGGTACAAAGACAGATCAGTCACTTACATTAAATAAGAACTTTCGAATGCTCTATTAATTTCGAAAATATCTAGTAAAATAGTCTTTACTTCCCTCGCAAAAGGAAAGTATTGTAATCGAGAAAAAATCACTATCCGAGATTGTTTTAAATCTTTACGTTTCAGGATCTGTATATGCCGAAAGACATGTTTTCTCTATTCCGACGATCTGTCTGTCTGTTCGCGACATAGATAAAAACAACTTACCTAATTGACTTCAAATTTTGGTCCAATTTATCTCACATTTTGCACAAAAATCAAGTATTATGTGAGACTTAACTAGTAAAATGTTGGTGCAAAATAGCGATTTAATAAATTATTAAAAAATTTAGCCTTAAGAAACTAGTTAATGGACTGATTTCAAATTATGTGCCATAACTAACTGTGGTATAGAGATGAACTAGTAAAATTGTGGCAGTACTTCAGGTTCTAATTATCGTCACGTTTTAGCGTCCCTAAATTCCACAAAATATTTTTTATCAATTCTGTTGGTCCGTCTAAAGGTTTGTCTGCCTATCTGGCAATTTGCAGCATAGAATAAAAACTACTTGATTGACTTCAAATTTTAATAAAAAATTAAGGGTAATATGGCTTGGTAAAAATCCAAATTATTACTAAAAAACTAATTATCACAAATATCAAGTGTTACATAGAAATGAACTGGTAATATTTTGGTATGAATATAAGATAGCAAAATAAATGGCGGCCTAATAAAATATTGAAAAAATCAGCCTGAAAAACCACTTATTAGATTAATTCCAAATGTTTTGCAAGAATTAAGTGTGATATAGAGATAAACTGGTAAAGTTTTGGTACGAATTTAAGATGATGGAACAAACTAGTGACCAAATAACATTTTTACAAAATCATTTTCAATGCTTATTCAATTAACTTTTGCAGAAAAATTAAATGTGATACAGCTATAAATTGTTACGAATTCAACATGACATAACAAAATGGAGGTGTGTGTTACTATAAAAACTACTTATTGAATTTATTTTAAATTATGCCCAAAATCAAGTGTACATAGAAAGAAAATATTGGTAGGAATCCATGTGATGGAAAAAAATTGCGTCCAATAAAAATACTTAACTGTACAGATCTAAATTAGGTTACACTATTCCTAATAAAATGACATATTTATAATGAGAGAAGTTTCGGGTAAAGGAAGTTTATCGATTTTTTTACTACAGGAATGTGAGATTTGAATGGTTGAAATGAAGCACAAGCACCTACACATTTAATTATGTTTTTCCTTCAATGGGCACTCAAATTATTCCCTTTATTTTCTGTGTCGAAATATGACCCATCTATTGCATTTTCATTTGGTTTGTAATATTTTCGTGTCTGGTGTTTTTCGCCCTAAATAAGAACATTGGAAATGGTATAGATATATTGAAAGTAGAGATTGTGAATGTTGAAATAATTAAGGGTTTAGCCCAATGCAGCATGGCTTAGGTTTTAAAAGTTACATGATGTTATTTTATTTAGTCAGCCAATTATGAAATTTTCACCAAAAAAATTATTGTGGGTAGTTGTCATGTAGGTTGGACGTATTTTTACGCCGCTCCCTGTTTTCTGTTAGAAGAGGCAATTGTTATTGCGCATGCTTGCATATGTGCATGAACACGTTCTAAGTGTTTGTTATTTATCGTTGCTTATTTACCTACTGCAAATAAATTATTTGGCCTGGAGTCAATGTGAATGTGAAGTTCTAGTTCATGCACCAATATATTTCTAGACGATGTTAGAGTTGAATAAACAGTTGCTGCTGGGGAGACGACTGAAGATCTGCTGCCCTTCTTGTTGAGTTCCTCTAATTCTCTCTCTTCTACGTTGATTGACCAAATATGTTGTAATACGGGGAATGTGCAGGATGTTGGGACGAGGAATGTTGCAGTTTTTGTTTCGTTAAATTTTAAAGATACTGAACCATCTGTTAATCAATATAAGTATAGGGCTTTACGTAGCATTCATCTGGTGGAGTTTCAGAATGACTTAGAAGGTGCTCCCGGGGTAATATTTATCAGATGGAGAGTGTTGATGAAAAGGTTTCGTTTCTCACGTACACAATTCTGACTCTTTTCGATAGGCACGATTCCGTTAGAGTGAGCAAAAACAGAGTAAGGCCATATAGTCCTTGGATAACAGAAAATATAAAACAGATGAAAAAACTTTTGAGAAATGAGGCATTACACCGCTTTATGCGTACAAAGCACCCTGGTCATTGGAATTAATGCGATAAGATCTAAAAACAAAGGCATACCTCAACCAGAAGTTTCAAAACTTCAGCCCTAAAGGGCAGTGGAAAGAGCTAAAGAAGTTAAATATGTTAAATAAAAAGAATAAAACTATTATTCCAGACAACTTAAAAGATGTAAATCAAATGAACAATTATTTCACTTAAATATCAAAAAATGTAACTGTTCCTAAACAAGAATTACTAAATTTTTATGAAAATAATTGTGTTTCAAATTACAGATTTACATTTACTACTGTCTCCAATGATGTTGTATCTAATAATATTTTAAATGTTAAATCAAGGGCATTTCCCTCATGTTACCAAAGTCACCTTTGAAGTGCCCCAGAGATATATTTTGGGACCTCTACTTTAGAATATGCTAAATATCCTATATGTAGATGATACTTAACTGTATATATCGTTTAACCCTAGTGATGTGGATCTTATCAATCTCGAATTAAATTCTGATTTAGAAAAAATATCACAAATTTCTAAAGACCATTTATTAAAACTAAATCCGAGTAAAAGTGTGGCTTTGCTGTTTTGTAATGAGAATCATCGAGAGGGGCTTGTCGAAAATATTGTCTTAAAAATAGAAAACGAAAAAATTGTATTAAAAGATTCAGCCGAAAATTTAGGTTTCATTATAGACATAAAATAAAAATTCAAAGAACATGTAACTATACGCCTTAACAGAGGCTCCACCATGTTAAAACTTTTGTTTTCTCATAGACATATTTTATAAAAAAACTAAAGCTACCCTGTGTGATGCACTAATATTACCCCATTCTAATTTTGCCGGTTGTGTATAAATCCAAAAGTACTGCATTCGTTTGATCTATGGTATCAGACGCAAAAACAGTGCTTCTCATAAATTGGGGGAATTAGGAAGGCTTAACATGTAGGATCGACGAAATCTACATTCTATGGGTTTTTTCTACAAAATTATTACATTTCCACACTACCTGAAAACTTAAGTATCGCACAGATGTTCATAGCTTGAATATTTGTAGACAATTTTTGCTAACAATACCCTTTCACAATAAAAAATATTTTAAGAGAAGTTTTTTCATGTCATGCTTCTTTAATAAACAAGTATAAAAGAAATTTTAAGCTTAAGCTACTTTCAAAAGATGGTCCCTAGATATTTTTAGTTTTTATTATAGCTTAGTATTTAAGTACTTTATATATTTTATATACTTTTTGTTTAGAAGTATTTTATCAGTTTATGTTTAAACTGTGAAATATATTTTTAGGAATATTTACAATCAACAGCAAAAGTTATAGTATGAGCGGGGATCGAACCCGCACCTCTGGATCACTAGTTCATCGCTCTAACCAATTGCACTATCGTACCACTGATAAGCAATTCGTTAGAACTTGTACATATTCAAACCCATCAGTATCATAACCATTGTTGATCTTGCCAAATATTCTAACCTTATAGCGCGGCGTTCTCGACTGGACCTCAAATTTGACATGGCTACTAAGTACCGTCCATATTAGTAAATTTATAATTTTGAATAGAAGTATTTTATCAGTTTATTTTTAAACCGTGAAATATATTTTTAGAAATATTTATAATCAACAGCAAAAGTTATGGCACAAGCGGGGATCGAACCATAACTGTTGATTATAAATATTTCTAAAAATACTTTTTGTTATTATTTTTAGAAATAGTTTTCTTTATATATTAGATTTTTTTCCATATGTTATGTTCATATCCTTTTTTTTTCTGTTTTTTATATTCTTCTTATCTTTGTCCTCCTTTCAATCTTACATCTCTAGCAAGTTATGTATTGATTTAATTTCAATCTCTAGATAGAGCTCTTATTCTATCTTCTCATGTTCATGTAATTACTTATTTGCAGTTATATATTTAATCGGTATTGGCATCAGTAGCACCTTTCTTTGTGCGGGAAACTGATTAGTGCCAATTATTCCAATTACTATTTTATAAGCATAATTTATTGTGACTTGTAACCATAAATGTAATTTGGTATATATATAGCGGTTTATAACATTTAAATTCATTGACATTCACAAAAAAAACTTCTCCTCATATTCGTAGTGGATTAAACATTTAGAATTATTATAGTGGTTAAATAAGCCGATGGTCAAAGTGCAGTGAAAATGACTACCAATTTCACTTTTTCTATTTGAGTTACTTTTCGAAATTGTGATTTTTTCTATTTGAGTTAATTCTAGGCAACTATTCACTGCTCTCTCCAGTAGATTTATTTATTTATTATTTTATTTATTATTTATATTATTTAGTGACTATTTTAGGGGTCGAAGTCTTTAAATATCAAACATGGTATTTCTCAAGAATCAATATTAGGTTCTATCTTATTTATTATACATACGTTATCACTCACACAATTCTTAAACACCGTCATTCTCAAGTATGCAGACGAAACTCAGTTGCTATTTTCCTGTTGCCCTAATCAATAAAGTTATTAAATACAAATTAATGAGGATTTGGATACCATGTACAATGTATCACTGGAGCATAGCCTTTCTTTGAACGGACGTAAAGCGTTTCACTGAAACTCTTAATAATGTACTTTTGGATTTTGTTAAAAAGGTAAAGAGTCTTGAAGTTACGTTGGAATCATTCACGGGACATGTATCAAAGTACTGAAGTAGCTTTCGGACGACTGCTCTTGTAAGCAATAATGTCAACCTGTGTGTTCGGAGTCGAGTTCAAAAGTTTATTAAGTAGTGCAAAAATTAAAAATGTAGGTTTTGTCACCTTAGATAACCATTTAGTTGATGCTATAGTATAAGGAAAGCTAATTGGTAAAAGACTTGGAGAATTCACATAGGCCAATCAAACGACCACAATTATAGAAATTGGATTCCATGACTCTTTGCAAGATCGCAGAGAATGGAGATCGGCAATAGAAACAGCAGCTACTTAGTGCCACCAAGGTCTTTCGAGATCAACAGGACCAAAGAGGAAAAAGAATACTCATGAAGTTGACGTAGTATTTTAGAAAGAAAGGCATTGATTTAATATATAGAAATATTTAAAAATAATGCCATTGTATAAAATATTGGGTATTTGAATTCCAAGAGAATGGTGCCCTTCCACATTATGATTGGTGGTGATTATTAAAATTACATGTTATAGTTAAATGCTATATAGTAATCAAGTTCAGATTCTCGCCTGGTTTTGTAAATCAATATTTTATTATATAGAAAAGTATAGTAAAGAAATGGTGATGCGAAAACTATTCACTCTAACTTGAAAATATTAGAAATAGCAAATTTTGATCCCTGTTGAGGATCGCAATGGTGGAAATACATGCATTGACAACAATATTTTACACACATTTTTTTATATTTAAACGTTTGCTGAAGTTTCAAAATATATTATTTAGCACACGGTTGAGGGACTGCTTTAAAGTATATTTAAAATTTTAGGATACTCTAATAATGTTCAACATAACTGGGTCAAACTAAACGTTGGGGACTGAGTGATCATCCAAACAAGATACTATTTAACATAGTTTTTTACTAGACATTTTAGGAGATGAACTTACAAGTAGTTGAAGTCAGCCCTCTAAAAAGAGTATTAATATTTAAATGCGTCTAACAAATCCAAATATATATATAAAAAACTAATATACTATAACTGGAAATGCCGGATTCCTTTTATGCACTTACCGCTCAGTGAATTCACTTGCAGATCTTGCTAAGCTAGGCTGACTTAAAGATCTCGCTAAAGACCGACCATGTGTGGAACCTGCATCTAGTTCTGAATCTTCATAGTATCTTCTGTCAGGGTAGTAACTTGATGCTTCAGACTGGCTATCAAAATGATCCGGTCTTCCAAAATCTACTGTCATTTCTGACATTGATCTTAAATCAGCTTCACTTTTGTAACTTGATCTGGAGGACCTAGATATTAGTTACCAATAAATGCGTCTAGTAATTGATTATTTTAAAGCTAAAAATATGCGTTACATATTTATATTAGTACTATGAAACATATACATTTATTATCAAACTTGATTAAAGTAACTTAGATTTATTTGTAAGATCTCGACAAATTTTTAAACGGATTATAACGCAGTGAAATAAAAAATATTGCTACACATTAAAACATTGAAGATGTACCTTCTAGGCATCGAAGGATATACCATAGGTTCTCTGGTTAAGGTTTTTACACTACTTCCGCCATCTGAGTCATATTCGTATAATGTAGGTAAGCTGCTGCGTCGGCTTCTATTATCCCAGTCGCTTTTCTTTCTAAATCGAGATTTGGGTTGCTTGTCGATCTAAAACAGAAATGTCAGACTCTAGAGTGCGACGGTAAAAAGGATTTAACACTATATCTAACTTTTAAGCAATTAAAATTTTTACGACTTTTAACGTGACCTAACTTAACCAGTTAAATTATAAAAATTTAATGGCCTCCTGCTTGTAAAATTTCGGCATTTTTTGGATTTGGTGGTAGTTTTTTAAAAACACATTTATTATGTAGCTGTCTGCATATTAGTTATAAAACCAAAATCACATTTTTTCTAATAATATTCTCTATGATAGCAATATATAATTTAAAACTTGAGAAAAAATAGTGTAATAATATTTTTTTACCATTTCGTTTATAATATCTTTATCAACATAAAGTGCAAAAAAATTCTGTTGTTTTAAATGTTTATTCAAACATGTTAAGAATTTTTCGCAAAATCTAAAAAAGTTGATATAAACACATATACAGCATTTTACTGGAATACTTTACAAGCATTATTCATCCGTACGCCAATGTTGAAAATGTAAATACATCCTATCGTCATGGTATAAGATACAAAATTTTTTCGGTGTCGCTACTTTTTTACTTTTTAATGCTTAATTTTTCTATTTAAAAGCACCAACAAGGTAGTTTTATTTTATTCTTGTCACATTTTTCTGTGATTCCAGTTTTGTAGTTATTGTGGTTCTTCTTAATTTCTTTCTCATCTCTTAATTAATCTTAATTCTCATCTGGTTTAACATATCTAGGTAAAACATTTAATTTTAAGTAAATAAAAAATTATTTGTACTATTCCAACTATTTTTGTAAGGTGAATTTTATAACATAATGCCAAAGAATATACAACCATACTACATTTCATTTCGGAAATTAGTTAAGGTTCATTTAAATAAATTACAAAATTAAAAAGTTAGTTACAACTTAAAACATAGGAGATACCTACAAAAAACTTTAAAAACAAAAGTTGTAGGATTTTCCTTTTATTATATATTATAAGTAGAAAACATTCCATAACCTATATTTTTTACATGGGACACCCTGTATACTATTATTTTAATAAATGGATCTCTTCATACCGTTTACAAATATACTAGTGCTACTAGTAGTAATATCTTTATTTTTAAAGACAATTGAGAAAATTGACTAAAACTCTGAGAGAGAGAGAGGACAGTATCTTCTAAATATGGTATCAATAGGAATACATTGCCACTTATAGCACGGTCTTTGTTAATTTTCTCGGCTATCTTCAAAGATAAAGATATCAAACCTAGTATATTTATAATTTGTAAGAAGAGATCCATTAAATGAAGTATAATATATTACAATATTTAAAGAATAGAGGTTATTTAATTTTTTCTACTTTTTAATTATTTTTGGACAATTTTGATAATCTTACAAAATAATAGAAGATGTCAAAATATAAATGAAAGCCTTGTACAAAGGACATGGCACAGAAATCTGTTAAAACTGGTTTTCTTAAAATTTATTTATTTTTGAATATTTTCCTTCGCCTCAGAATTTTTAAAAATGTATAGATTTACTTTGTGTTATTAGGAAAGCAGCTAGGGCGCCAAACTTTAGTGTAGCATATATGGAAACTTAAAAAAAAAAACACTTTTTTGGATGTTTTATATTAATATGAAGAAGATTTGCATCGAAGTATGTATTAAAAAGTCCAAAGAAAAACAAATGAGTTTGACTGATTATTTTATTTATACCGGCAATAAAAAAAACTCGTATAACAAATAAAATTATTTTAAGAAAATTTATTGAACAACTATAACCAGATTATTTTTAATGTATCTTAATAGTATTTATTAGAAAAATACAATCTACTGCGGAAATTGTCTTATTCCATGCAGTGTATAAAATTATAGCGGATGTCTCAAAAAGATCTAACATCGAAAAAGTTTATTTAGTCTAGGATTTGATTATAAGATTTTAAGAACTGTTTAAACTCCAACAGATCTAATTACTTTAACAAATAAATGATATTCGGTATTCCTGCAGGGTGATTGAAAACCAATATCAGTAAATCACTATTAGCAGTTGAGGAAGGTAATGTAATTAACAAAAGTAAATTTCTTAATTTTAAAAGAGACAAAATGTTTTTAATAATTCTTTAAGTACGCAAATTATTTTGATTGCTAAATTAAACTTATAAATGCATTTTAAAGACAATTAAATTATTTGCGGGACCAGTTCATTTCCACCGGCCGTAACTAGAATATCGTTAAGTAAATGCGCTTTTTATTTTATTGATGTCTAGAATACCTTAGATAGATACCATTCTGCACTGGCAACATGAACATAAGTTTCCTTACATGCTATTGCTATCCAGTTTGCACTGATAGCATCATATGCTTAATACTGATCCTAAATCTAAAAAAAATCTTAGTGTATTTAAATTATTTTGTTCCTTTAGCATATCTATTTCCAGATCATTTTGTAGTCTTCGTTGCATTAAATCTTCATGTAGAACGGTGCTAGTTAAAGCTGGTCAGTGTAAATCGTTAAATATCTTAGATACTGGAAATCCAAGCAGAGAAACTCTGGAATATGGTTTTCATTAAAACGCACCCATTGCCCATGCGACATCTAGATGTTCATTTTCAACTCGCGTTTCTAACGTAGTTGTTCACCTCGATCTGTCTAACAATTTTTGCTCAAAATCCTCAGGCATTCCGGTTGTTTCTATTGTTTGATGATATGTTTTTGTAAGAGCTCGACAAATCCGATAAAAGTCGACAATATGTGGAAGATGAGACATTGGTACAAAGATGGGAATCTTCTTGATATAACGCGGGACCCGATTTTCTCGTTCGTACAATAGGCGACCGCCTACGAGTTCAGCATGTCGACAAATGTTACTCCCGGTGGTCGTGTGACCGGAATGAACCGGTAAATTTTGGTGAGGAGCCATTATGGTGAAACGAAATAGAGGCTTTATGTTTAAAATAGCAGTATTAAAAAGCTACTGTCTAGTTAGGTTGAAAATGTTCACAAAAAACAAGTGTGAAACAAACATGACACGGTAATTTTTTTTCTATCTTATATGGCAAAACAAAATGGCGGCGTGATTAAATATTTAAAAAATCGTTAAAATTTTATTTCGTATTAAATATCCCCTTATGGAGGAAAATAAAAAATGTAATAATTGATTTTTTACAGATTATACGATATATAAACTTACCAAAAATAAAAAATAATATAAATATTAAAATAAATATAAATTGACAAGAAAAAACAAAATTTAAAAATAGTATACTAGAGTATCGAAGCAGTTGTTTGTTTTATTTAAGTAGGTATGTTAAGAGATTGAATGTTTATACCTATGTATCTATGTGGATATGTTTGTCATATGTATGTATATATGTATGTTAGATCTGGGCTAAAAAAAGTTGTGGAGAAGAAAAATGTATATTTGTTTTTATCTAAATTATTGTTAGAATTAAAACAGAGAAAGACGATACTCTTAACTTAAGATCTCTTATGGAAAAACTCTAAATTTGCCTTCGGATATTTAAGTGTGATAGGCCATTGATTGACGGAGGTCGGACGCGAAAATCAAATAAGCTTAAACTCGAGGACTATCTGATAACAGCGGTACTATTTGATACCATCAAGCTGATCAGATCAACTCGAGGTTAACAAACTATTGTATTTTTTTCCGAATTACATTGTTAAAAAATAAATGTTTTACGATACTTTTATCTATTAGACTAACTCTTTAAAAAATCATAAAGTCCTCACTAAAGAAATATTTATTCAAAATTATTATAATGATTACAACTGCAATAAAATATCAGTAAGTCATATGGTTCATAACGATGATAAGGCAGTTTTTCGTCAACTAATTGGTCACTGATATTTTTGACGATTTAAACAATTATGTATTTTAAAATGTTTTCTTATAAGGTATCTAGAAACACATTTAGATTCAGTCTCATTCTGTGGCGTGTTCCTTTTAAATTTATATTTAGCTTGTAATGTGCCGTGTTCCTTCTAAATTTACATTTAGCTTTCCAAGTGTTACATCTGAATTTGTTTGCATATATATGAAACAATTACTATTTTTTTGACGTGAAAAACCAATGAAAATAAAAAAATAACTTTTACCAGCTATTTGAGTAAAACCGTTTAAAATATCCTAGCCGCACCTTATGTCGTTTTTTTTTTATTACTTTAACATTCTGCAAAACATTAAATATTTATTTAATATCAGTATTCCTAAAAAGGCTATTTCAAATAAGAAGAGTTAAATTTGCCGATCGATTTACAGATTAAGCGGTTGTTATAGCAGCTCTGGGGTTTGTCGGAATTGAAATTCAAACCTTAAGACATATTTCATTCGACTAAAAACTTGGTTTGCAAATTTAGCATTAACTTTTATTTATGATCGTTAGTTTTTCAAGATTCTTATTGAATTGAAAGGTACTGGTAAATATTATTCTAGTGGTTCACCATCAAAAAGTAAAAATTTTTAGTCAATATGACGCGAAAAGAGGATCTAGCACCCTCTAAAAAATTGACCAATAGCAATTTTAATCTTTTTTTTCTTAATATTCAGTCCTTAAGACATAAAACAGACGAATTATATCTTTTGTTAGAAGAGCTAAATTTTCCAGAAGTCATTGCCATCACTGAGCACTGGCTAAATATCAATCAACCTGTTTTTATTAAAAACTATACCACAATTGCCAGATTTAATAGAACTAATTTAACTCATGGAGGCACCATGATAATGTCTTCAAACAACGATTTTTCCGAAATATCAAAGTATAATCATTTATTATCTGAAAAAGTATTTGAATTTTCTATCGTTTATCACAATACTTATGACCTTTATATTATTTGTATTTATAGAACACCTGATGCTGATGTGCAATTATTCTGCCATAACCTTCTAAGTTTGCTCGAGTCCCTTCCTGTAAAAAGCAAATTAATCTTATGTGGCGATTTCAATATTGACTTTTCCAGTGTGTGTGCTTCTCAGGAATGTCTTCAGTCCATCTTTGAGTCATTAGGAATTGCCATGCATGTCAACTCACCAACCAGAATTACTAAGACAAGTGCCAGTACTATAGATTACGTTGTGTCTTCTTTCGATCCTAGCTCCGTCGAATGTAATGTCTTAAGTCCAGGTTTCTCCGATCATGAAGCAATTTTCACAAAATTTTCAATTACATCCAAAGCCAAAAATTCCTCTAGACAAGTAGGCCGTATTTTTTCGGTTAGAAATTTCATTAATTTCAAACACCTATGTCAAATAACTGACTGGGACTCTCACACTTATGATGTCGACACTGAATTTTCTCGTTTTATAAAAACTAATATAGCTTCTGAATCTTTTCCTCTTAGGCCTATCAAAAATAAAAGAAGTAAACCCTGGTCCACTAAAGGTTTACGTATATCTTCTAAGAACATGCGGTCACTATCTCATTTAAAGAAATTTTCGGACAGTGTCTTTTTTCATAATTATGTAAAATCATACAGAAAAATTTATCATAAAACTATTAAAGCCGCCAAAGATATTTATTACAATAATAGACTTTCTAACGCCAAAAATGTAGCTAAAGAAACCTGGTCTATCGTAAATGATTTAAGAAACAAAACTCCTTTATCCAGCACTATCCTTACCTCTCCTGAGGACCTAAACAATTATTTTGTAAATGTAGCCAAAGATTTGACTAAATCCGTATCTCAATCTAATGACCCAATTTCATATCTCTCTAATCATAGGGTAAACCTGCACAGTTTCTTCTTTTCACCAGTAGTTTTATCAGAACTTCGTAGTACAATTAATGATATCAAAAATAAATCTTCTTCGGGAACTGATGGGCTTATTTTAAAAATGTATTCAAGTCTGCCGGAATGCACACTAGAGCATCTGACTGCTTTGATAAATATGTCTTTCCAAAATGGTACTTTTCCAAGCTGCCTTAAAACTGCAATAATCATACCTCTTCACAAAGGAGGTGTTTCAGAAGAAGCTTCGAACTATCGCCCAATTGCACTTCTCTCTACGCTATCTAAGATCATCGAAAGACTGGTTAAAAAAAGGCTTTTATCATTTCTGTCTAGATATGAAATACTTACAAAACATCAATTTGGATTTCTAAGTAACAAATGCACAAGCGATGCCATGTTTTCCCTTATTAATAGAGTTTACTCCAGCCTAAACAACCATCACGCTACGGCAACAATTTTCTGTGATTTTTCCAAAGCTTTCGATTGTGTCAATCATAATATATTAACTAACAAACTGCAGTACTATGGATTTAGAGGGGCTCCTCTCAATTGGTTTAAGTTGAGAAAGTTGACAACAGGATGTCTTCTTGTAGGCCAATGGAATATGGAGTGCCTCAAGGCTCGGTACTAGGCCCTATCTTGTTTCTTCTGTTCATAAACGACATGGCTAATTTAAACATTAGTGGAAAAATATGTCTCTTTGCGGACGATACCAGCTTTACGTGGAGCCACCCAGATGTCACGGACCTACATAGGATTGTATCTAATGACCTAATCACCATTAAATCCTGGTGCGATTCTAATCTCCTATGTTTGAACATCTCTAAAACGAAAGTCTTGTCTTATAAAAACACGCTGCAACCCTTTGACCTTAATGGCACCACTATTGATGTCGTAAACTCTGTAAAATTTCTAGGGCTTCTTGTAGATGATTCTTTAAAATGGGATCCACATATCGATGCTTTATCAAGGAAGTTAGGTTCTGCTTGCTTTGCGTTAGGATCTGTTTCGGAGGAGCTTAGCTTTTCTACCTCTAGAACTGTTTATTTTGCTCTTGTTGAGTCGCACCTCAGATATGCTATTCCATTCTGGGGTACATGTTGTGCGACTCAATTTGATCGAATTTTTTTACTACAAAAAAGAGCTGTTCGTTACCTACTGAGACTTAACAGTAGAACTCACTGCCGAGATTTCTTTAAAAGATATAAAATACTAACCCTTCCTTGCTTATTCATTTTGGAATCGGTTTGCTTAATTCGTAAGCACGCACCTGCTCTATTAGAGAGACCTTCTCACAACTACCCTCTCAGAAATACTGAGCACGATCTCTATCTTCCAACCCCACACTCAGAGTTAATTAAAAGATCAGTAATCTACAATGCAAAAAAAATGCATAATCACCTGCCATTTAACATCAAATCCATAATATCTCTGACTTCATTTCGCAAGGCTTTGAAATCATTCTTACTGGAAAGAGCCTTCTACACCGTGAACGAGTTTTACAACATATAATTTTATCCTTATGAACCCCTAGTGTGATAGTTGCCATTACCAACCATTTTTACCGAACTTTGTATATGTATTTTTTTAATTGTTTCGTACTTTTTTATTTTTTACTTTGCTTATTTTTTTACATTATATTTATGAAAATGTTTATAACATAGTACGACTGACAAAGTACATTTCTAATGTACTTCTTTTAGGATTCTATAATATTAATATTCTAAATTCCTAATTTAAATATTATTTTTCTATAATATTTATGATGTGTTTTTGTCTTGTTTTGTTTGCTAATTTTATGTTTGTAAACTATTTTTTTACAACAGCTTTGTCCACAAAATTGTAAAATTTTTTTTTGACAATAAAGCATTTATTTATTTATTTATTTATTATTTATAAACTTCAGATCGCTAAGTATATATATATATATATATATATATATATATATATATATATATATATATATATATATATATATATATATATATATATATATATATATATATATATATATATATATATATATATATATATATATATATATATAGTGTATATACAAATTAAGCGTATCCCCTTCACTCCGCAAAACGTGGGCTGCCCCTTGCCCATAGTATAAACCGGGCATCGTAAAGGTTGTTGCCCATGTATATATATATATATATATATATATATATATATATATATATATATGTATATATATATGTTCGGTGTGACCGTGCCCGTATTAAATATTATTTTACAAAAACAGGTCTTTCCTAGCGACTGCAATGCTTAAATTATTTTAATATTTTGGTGCATCGCGCCTCAAATTTAGAGATTGTATGGGATTTTTTGTTGAAGTCGCGTTGATATGGTTTTTAGTACATAACAATGGAGTGATTTTCCTAAAATAAAATTATTTCTGATATTGGATTTTATATTTAGACAAAGGTAGACAGGTAGATATTTGTAATAAGTGTTGTATTATAACATTTCTATTTTACTTTCCGATATAATAGCTCATAGATTATAAGTTTTATGTGCGTAAAAAAGTTGTCCTAATGTCCTATTTCTATTTAACCAAAGTGGGAACTGGGGTGGTCAGAAGTATTCGGTATATTGCCTGATTGAAGGGCGGCGCGTGCACTATTCCAATATTTACATGCACACTTGCATAAATTGTTCTTAGTTTTTAAGTCGATTTCTTATTAATGGCGGGCGGTTCGGCGTGATTAATAACTGATTACGTTATTTTGATTTTAGTCGATGTTGTGTTCGGCATTTTGTTTATGACTTTTGAATTAATTAATGGTACTATTATCTGCGTGTGTCGGTTATGTTTCAGGATGTTTTTAGTTCGGATTCAGGTGTTAGTGCAAGAAATTCCGAACTTAATTCTGTCCAAAACGTCATTGCAAGGTTATGTTCTTTAAATTTAAATAAAAAAACTGAAATTAAACTGAAATTAAAACACTAGGAAAGCCGACACCAGAATTAAAATTAAGGCAAACTAGCTCCAAAAAAAGGTCGATTTTTATAAGGTATTTTATTGGCCCGTAATTTCTACGTCAGATCCGAACTTATGTATTTTGATCTTAAATTATCAAGTGTTATCCCTGTGAAATCAGAAATGTCATTTGCTGTCATTAGCTGCATGCTGCAAAATGAAATTTTGTAAAATTTCACATAAACCATTTTTCAATATATTTGTGTGTTTTCCTTTAATACCCCAACATTTAAAAAATATTCTATTGTTTTTAAAACGTATTTTGTCTTTCAAAATTGCCACTATAAATAAGTTAAGCTCCTACAATCATTTTATTCCTTATGCACAGTTATGGTAATACTATGTAAGCTTAATAATATAAAGATAACTAGAAAATTTATTATTTTTTAAATGTAACACCCTGTTTTGTATACCATCATCAAATTCCGATCTAATTCATAGCAGTCAATTAGACAGGATTTTCTTCAAATTTTGGTGTGTTTCAAGATATCCTCTTAGTATATTCCGAGGTATATTCATAATTATAATCAGATAGAAGAGGTCCATTTGATGGACATTTTTAATATATTAGGTTGATATACCAGTCTAAAACTATATAAAAACTAGAAGGTCCTAATTTTAATTTTTGTGGAGTACACATGAATTATTTTCATCCAAGAAATTTTAAAGAAGTTCTTGGAATTACTTTAATCGATTCAAATCAAATCATTATTTCCATATATGTTTATTATATCACCCTGTATTTGTTTTACCGATTTAGGTTTAAAAAAATCTAATAATCTTTTCGCCTTTGTTACTTGTTTTACCGTAGATTGTACTGCGACACTGCCAACAACCTGTTGCGGCGGCTAAGCGCGTCGCGTCGGCGAGCGGGCAGGTTTTGCTTGAGCACAAGTTTAACAATGTTGCCAAATACAAATTACGGTAAAACAAGTAAAAATGTCTAAACACTAATATACTATATAATAATACAAGTTTGTCCTGTTCTACTAGAACAATAATTATGTACAAGAGTAATTTGCTAAAGATCACTGCCAAGATACCATATATTTTAAATGGCAAAAACTTGGACATTTTCAACTGATTGACCAAACCTAGATAAAAAATACAGACCTATTTTGGCGTCAACTTCGAGACATTAAAGTTTAAGATATACACAGTCAACCAAGTTTAATGTATCCCCTTATTTACACCATTTTAGTTTGTAGCCGATTTTAATGATTTTTTGATGAAAGGTGTATTCGACATTTCTCAATAAAATTTTTATTTTGAAATGTTACTCGGTGGCCCAGGAGATCTTGATTTTAAAAAATCCGATTTTTTGAGCTGGCTGTAAAAAAATGCATTTTTTGTCTCTTTCCAATTTAGGAAGAAATATTCTTTTTGAATATTTTCTAATCACCCGGTATACGGAAAGCCAATAAAAGTATATATGCAAATTGTATCACAGAAAATGCATTATTTGACCACAAACTTATAAAATGACGTGGAACATTATATTTTATATTTTACTGCCTCCCCCTACCACTACCTCTCTTGGTGGAATTGGCGCTGAATTTAAAAATAAAATCGTATTGAACTAAAAATAAAAAGTTGGTAGTATAAAGAAATCGTATATTACTCATATTTTTCATACCTTTTTAATTTTTTACACCCCTTTCATCCTTTTTACCCCCTCGCACCCTTTTTATCAACTCCAATTTTTTATTAAAAGGTCAAATCTTAAAACAGAAAAATTGCGCAAATGAAACATCTTTAAAATGACATATGTTCCGATTATTTCCATTAACCGTAATTTTTTACGAATTAACCCCATTTATACCCCACCCTTTGGAGAACTCCCTCACAAAACAAGCCTAAGAACACTAAAATCGGTCAAGGTATTCCGGAGAAATGGGCAAAGATACATTAAAAAATACATCGCAGATCAATTAAAATTTAAGTTGGTTTGTAGACTAAAAAGTAAAAAATTATTTAAACATAAAATACAATTTGCATCTACAAAATTTGAGCTATATACGTCGCTATTGATTGAATTGCCGACTTTATCCTATCGGCCTGGCGGCGACGTATATAGCTGAAATTTTGCAGCCGCAAATTATGTTTATGGTATTAAATTATTTTTTACTCTTTAGTTTATGAAATTTTTTGGAAGTGGTTCATTTTTTATTAAAAAAATATATTTAACTTTTTAGAGATTTTTCATTTTCATTATCACCCAGTAGGTATAGTAAATGTTATGATATAGGAACCAAAAGAATATCCCTGACCGAGCCCAAGTTAATTTGCGTAGAACGTGTTATTGAGAGTTTTATGTATGTATATATATCGTAATGAGTAAATATTTTTTATTCACACTGTATACAGAAATCTAACAAAGGTATATATGCTTATTGTTTTTTAGAAAATGAAGTATTTGTCCCCAGCAACTTCTAAAATGACATACAACATTATATTTTACTCCCCCCGCCCCCTCTCCTACCCATAACCTACCCATAACGCGGTGGGTTGATTTATAATTTTTATTATCACCCGGTATAGGAAATTTTATGATAAAGAAACCAAAGAAATGTTCTTGACAAAATGTTTAATTTGTACAAAACACGTTTCTTTGGGATTTTTCTGTATGTATATATATTGTAATGAGTGAATATTTTTTTATCACCCTATATACCGAAAGCTAACATAGGTATAAATGAATATTGTATTCCCGAAAATGCATTATTTGACCTCAAAAACTTACAAAATGAGATCGAATACTATATATTATTTTTTAATCCATCCCCCTCTCCTTCGCAACCCTGAAGCCGGGTTGCATGTGTCAAAAAAATAAATACGGACTGGCTTAAAACCTTATAATATAATGAAACCGTACATTATTCCACATTTTTCAAACATTTCGATTACTTTTACTCCCTGTAACCGCTTCCATCCCCTCTTTTTTTTTTATTAAAATGCTAATCATAAAACCCAAAAATGGTTCATACCAAAAATCTTGAAAATGACAATTTCACGATTATTCTCCAAAAATTTTTTTACCCCCAACCTTTACTTATTTGGTTGTACAAAAAAAAAAACATTAACTTAACACGAAAATCGATCATGACGTTCCGGAGAAATCGGCAATTATTTTCCCAAAATTGTAATTTTCAACTAATCAACCCTCTTTTGGATATTACCCTTTAGTCACTTCATAGTACAAAAAAAATGGTGCCAACTTGGAAAACTGCCGCATAAAATGAGCCTAGAACACTAAAATCGGTCAAGGCGTTCCGGAGAAATCGGCGAACATACATAAAAAAATACTTCCCGGGCGAATTGACTCGGTTAACAATTTTTTTCATTAAACAATGAACAGCCCCAAAAAAAACAGATAAACTAAAAAGTAAAAAATAATTTAAGCAAAAAATATCATTTTTTTTGCAAAATTTTAGCTATTGTAACATTACCGCTAGGCCGAAGCGATTTTTGTAGTCGGCGCCAATTCCATCAATATCTGTACCTAATAGAAGCAAAAACAATACATTTTTCTCTATTAGGAATATGTATTGATTGAATTGGCGTCGACTTTAAAAAACGCATAGGACCGGCGATGTATATAGCTGAAATTTTGCAGCAACAAATAAAATTTTTTGTTTAAATTATTTTCTACTTTTTCGCTTATCTATTTTTTTGAAGGCGGTTCATTTTTTATCAAAAAAGTTATTTTGAACATTTTAGGGATTTTTTTATTTTCATTATCACTAAGTATAGTAAATTTTGTAATATAACAAACGAAATGTTTTTGAAAGAATGTCGCTAAATCTGTAGAGAATGGGTTTTTGGGGGTTTTATGTATGTAGATATATTGTAATGGGTGAATATTTTCTAATCACCCTGTCTACAGAAAGCTAACAAAGGTATATACGCATATTGCATCCACAAAAATGAATTATTTGACCACAAAAACTTATAAAACGACATGCAACATTATATTTTATAATTTACTACCCCCTCCCTGTTCCCTTAGGGGGGGGGGGGTTGCATGTGACAAAATAAATACGGATTGATAAAAAAAATAAAATCTTGATGATATAATGAAACTGTATTTTATTACATATTTTCCAAACATTTCCAATTTTTTGCCCTCTATCGCTCTTTTTACCCCCTATCATATTTTTAATCACTCTCTACAGAAAGCTAACAAAGGTATACACGCATATTGTATCCCGGAAAATGAATTATTTGATCTCAAAATGTTTTAAAATGGCATGAAACATATTTTATATTTTACTCCCCCCTCCACTACCCTTAAGGGGGGGGTTGCATGTGACAAAATAAATACGGATTGACCTAAAATCTTGATGATATAATGAAACTGTATTTTACTACATATTTTCCAAACATTTCCAATTTTTTGCCCTCTATCGACCTTTTTACCCCCAATCATACTTTTTAATCATTCTCTACAGAAAGCTAACAAAGGTATACACGCATGTTGTATCCCGGAAAATGAATTATTTGATCTCAAAATGTTTTAAAATGACATGAAACATTATATTTTATATTTTACTCCCCCTTCCACTACCCTTAAAAAGGGTGTGGTTGCATGTGACAAAATAAAACGTATTGAACTAAAATCTTGATGATAAAATGAAATTTTTACTACATATTTTTCAAATATTTCCAATTTTTTACCCCCTATCACCCTTTTTACCCCATATCATATTTTTTAGTCAACCTGTATACATAAACCTAACAAAGGTATATACTCATATTGTATTCCCGAAAATTATTTATTTGGCCTTGAAACTTATAAAATGACTTGCAACATTATATTTTATATCTTACTCCTCCGCCCTCCCGCTCCCCTTAAGGTTTGGTTGCATGTGACAAAATAAATACGGATTGACCTAAAATTTTGATAATATAGTGAAGTCCACGTTTTCCAAACATTTCTAAGTTTTTATACCTTTTAGCCCTTGTTACCCCTATCATCCCTTTCATCCCCTCCATTTTTTTTATTAAAACGTCAAATCATAAAACCCAAAAATTGCGCAAACTAAAATGGAACATTTTCCGATTATTTACCAGAAATTGCAATTTTTCAACTAATTAACACCCACCCTTTAAGAATTTCGTACTACAAACAAATGCTTTTGCACATTGCACAAAATGAGCCCTAGAATTCAAATCAAGGCGTTCGTGAGAAATCGACGAATATTTTCCAAAAATTGTAATTTTTAACTAACCCCCTTTTTTCCCCTAGCCTCTAGGAATTTTGTAAGAAAATAGATCCAGCTGGAGAATTCCCGAACAAAATGAGTCCTAGAACGTTAAAATCTGCCAAGGCATTTCGGAGAAATCCGTGAACATACTTAAAAAATACTTACATCGCAGAAGAATTGAGAATCTTTGTTGTTTTTTATGGTTTATATCACAAATATCATAAAAATTAAAAATACCAACCAATATCGCTGCCCGCTTCGTTCTCACTAGTATCAAAAGACCGACCGGGAAAAAGCGATCTAACTTAATTGTTCAATTATTAAAAAATATATTAGTCAATAAAAACTCACTGCTAAACTCAACATTAACACACGTCACTGACCGAAGATCTCTAAAGAAACGCCACGCAAATATTTCAGCTCATTTTTGACTAGTTTTTTTGCTTCTCCAAAGATTTATCCAATTGAATTTCGTCCTCTGAATAAAAATACATTTATGTAATATGTTTGGCGTAGTAAATTCGGCGTACACCTTTTTTCCGTTGTCTCAATAGATAGACTATAATACTATAGTTAATTAACATTTTTTTGTATTTCTGGGCGGATAATAATTATTGGTAAGCAAAAGTCACACAAACTATTTGGCTGCGTGGAAACTTTATTACAACTATTCTATATGAGATTGCAATATTTTTAAATTTAAAATCTGTTACTAATTAACTCTATCTTCTCTCCCAAGATGTGTATGCATCTAGTTCTTCCGAAGCCCAACCAAACCTTCCTATCGGTTAACGGCAGTAGCTACAATGTTGTCAAGTTTTCGGGCTTCGTATACCTGCAGAATGTGTGGGCTTCGTAAAATGTGGGAACTACCTTAAATGTATATATAAATCGACTCATGCGCCACCTTGCGGCAGATCCGATGAACTAACTTCATTTGTTTTATGATACCACCCAACTTTGTGAAGCCCAACCCGTTTTCATCGAAATAGGTACAGATGGCATCAGCAGGACATTCTGCGTCTGTTTGTGCAATAAAAATTATGAAGCCCAAATCGGGCCTCGTAAAAATGAAAAAGGCTTGACGAGATCCCGGAATATATTACTTTTGGCTAGATAAGGTCGGAATCCATATGTATATATATATATATATATATATATATATATATATATATATATATATATATACATATGGATTCCGACCTATATATATATATATATATATATATTTCTTTTTTTTTCTGGTTTACGGAATCCCTGTAGAGTGCATTCTTACATGGGACACCGTGTATAAACTGTGTGTGGTAGAATTCGTTACCCATTACTTTACCGTTCCAGGTAATGGCCAATATACTGATTCTTTAAAATTTATTTTTCTTCGTATCCATTTTCTATACATTTTCTACTTTTTTTGCCACATTTTTATACTGTATTTGTCAAGCCGGAAGTCATCGTTCTCTTAAATAGTTACATTGACGATACGGAAATAAGAATTTATGACAATACATCCGTTTTATTTTTAGCAATAATTCAGATTTAAACAAATATATATTTTTCTTCACCACAACTTTTTTTCGTCCATATACATATATATATATATATATATATATATATATATATATATATATATATATATATATATATATATATACGTACAAGCAAACATTCATTCACTTACGATACCAACTTAAATAAAACCACTGCTATGATACTGCAGTATACTACTTTTAAATTTTGTTTTTCGTGTCAAATTATATTTATTTTAATACTTATATTATTTTTTATTTTTTGTAGGTTTATATATATAATCTGTCAAATATCAATTATATATTATTTTCCTCCATAAAAAGATTTTTAATAGGAAATAGAATTTTTTAAATATTTAATTAGGCCGGCATTTTGTTTTACCATATATGATAGAAAAAAAATCATGTTTGCCTGACACTTGTCTGATGCTCTCTGATTATTTATCAGCTCATGCTACATATGCCTATATAATAACTTACGGCAAACCCTTTAAAAAATAATTCAAGACATATTTGTGTTATAAAGCATGATAAAATCATTGTTTTAAGTTATAAGTTATATTTTCAATCATGCATAGCTGTGCCACCGCTCTTGCTGACATAACGGATGACATTCTACGTGGACATGATAACAACAAAATAAGCGCTCTGGTACTTTTAGACTTCACCAAAGCTTTCGATATGATCAACCATAAAGTACTTGTTTCTCTTATTAACCATCTCGGCTTTGGACATGGTGCTCGAAAATTTGTCTCGTCGTATTTATGCGGAAGGCCACAACAAGTGGTTTTGAATGACAAATTTTCTGAAAGGCAAGTGGAAACATCTGGTGTTTCACAGGGAAGTATACTTGGTCCTTTGTTCTATACTTTATATACTTCACAATTTCACAAAAATATCAAACACTGCCGTTATCATCTTTATGCTGATGACACCCAAATTTACTTATCTTTCGATTCAGTTCATAGTAATGTGGCGAATAAATAGTGAACTTAACGCCTTATTTAAAACCGCAACCGATCACATGCTAAAAATGAACTCTAGTAAATCTACCGTAATTCTATTCGGCAACCGAAGACATTGCAATTTGGCCAAAGACAGCCTAGATATTCAAATGGACATTGCTTTTATTCCTTTTGTTGACACCTGCAAAAGTCTGGGAGCTTCACTGCAACTTGCGTTTTAAGCAGCATGTAACTAATAAGATGAAGGTAGCCTATTATCAGTCTTCAATCATTGTGACTGCGTTTACGGGCCTTGCCTTGACAATATTGAAGTTAGGCGTATCCAAAAAGTGCAAAATAGCTGTCTTTGCTTTATTTACGGAATATCTGGAAGAAACCATATTTCAAATAAGTTAAAAGATGCAGGTTGGTTGAGTATGCATACTAGGCGAAAACTGCATATTGCTATGTTATCATATAAAACAATGAAATATAAAAAACCTCAGTATCGTAGTGACGTTCACGATGGAAATTTAAGGAACAATTATATTGTTATTTCCGCAACATCGCAAGGAGCTATTTAAAAGGTCGATTTCTTATAATTTGTGCACTACCATAAACTCGATGCATTTTCTGAATACAGATCTGTCCTGCCTTTCTTTTAAACATATTCTAAAGAAAAAATTATTCATGAATCAGTAAATTTTCTTGGCTATTACCTATTATTCTTGTGTTTAAAAAAAAACTACCGATGTTCTTTGAAAGCCCTTTTGTTCCAAATTTCTCAAATATAACCTATCATTTCCACCCCCCCCTCTCTTCACTTCCTCTTCTTTCTTAATTCTTCTCCTTTTGTATCTTTTCTATATTCCTTTTCTTTTCTTTCTTTTATGTCTTTAAAACTACATATATTTCGTAATCTAATTCAGTAAATTTAGTAACTTAATTGAAAACACGTCATATACCTATTTGATTTTCTATGCATAAGTTTTTAAAGGGCTTTATCAGTACCCGAACTTGTCTGGGTGGATGCAGTTATTTTATGGCCCTTCGTCTAACCGTCTAGCATAAAAACTAGATTATAATAAATTATTTGTGTAATATTGTACGGTTGAACAATAAATGAAATATATATGTGTTTTCATTCCGGGTGTACATCCGTTCACTACTGTCGTTCTGAAAAGAACAGTTTTGCTGACGTTTCGCCAAAATCACATTTGGCATTTTCGAAGCTTTCTTTCTCGCGTCCGAATAGAGACTGTTTCAATAAGTAAAATGTTTTGACAGTGCTTTTTTTTCGTTTTTTTTTGCAGAAAAAGCCTATTTTTTGGTGATTTTAGATTTTCTGGTCCCAAATCATTTTTCGAGTTATTGTAAACAAAATGTGATCTCGATTGCACTAATACGTCTGTTAATCAATTAATTATAGCCCATTTGTTGGAGTCCTGCCATGAGCTCTTCTTACCTCTTTTGCACCTTTCAATTTTTCTGTTTATCTAGACTTAAAAACCGATAGGTCTAAATTGGATTTTAAAAATATAAAGTAAGGGTTACTAAGACGACAGGCATTGTCGTATAATACTGTACATAAAGTGCTTTACTGTGGTCCCTCTATTAACTTGAATTTAATAACAGTCAATCTGTGATGAAAAAAGAGTGTAGATCGAAAAAAATTTAGTGTAGGCCAAATTTTTGAAGATGTTCACGGCGCCGCGCCGGCTGTCAGAAGCGGAAATTCGCATTGCATTACCTAGGACCCTTGCTGTGGTCGCCATTACTTTCTCCCGATTTGCCTAGCAGCACAGACAGATAATCGAGAGATTTCCGCATAGCACAACATCCAGACTGGTTAGTTCTCGGTATCCGAGCGGCTGGTTAAATTCATTTTAGATGATTTTGTTTCTATTTCTAAACAAGTAGACTGACAACATCGAACCACATATTGTTGTGTGCGTTCTAAATAAACTGCTACACGAAAAATTCATGTGGACAATTTATTTGTATCTGACCGCCTATTCGAAGTATAATCGGTCTTTGGTAGCAGAAAAGATACTGTTCTAACCAGGGTTAAAAAAAAATACAGATTTTTTTAGTTTTAAGAAAAACGTGTTTAAAATAGATTTTCTTTAAAACATGTTTACTCCATGAAACTCCAAGGAGAGAATTATATTTAAAACAAAAAAAACATATTTAAACACTTGTTTTAAATTCGATATTATAGTCAAATATTATTATTGCCTTAATGAAATAACTGTATAACTATATATATTAATTAGAATGCGTTCCTTGAACTACATGGACACTCGAAACAAATACGAAAATTTGGTGGGTATATTTCATATATTTCGAGAAGCGAATGAGTTACAGAGTTAGGATTTTTGAAAATTTTTCAATAATAAACCGAGTAATATACAACTTTAAGATGTTTGGGTGAATATTCTGTACAGAGTGGACAAAAAAAAAACCTTACATTTTTAAAAAAATTCAAGAATTCCGGGAATCCATGATAATTTTTTTAATTTTTTTTATAATGATTTTCGATACTTTTATTTTTTATGGATATATAGAGCATTATCAAAAATATAAACTTTGTCTTAAATATTAAACATTAAATTGAAAGTTGATTGGAAAAACGAAGACGAACGAAAAATGTTTTTGGCAGTGCACATGTCGGTAAGTTAATTTTCTATTGGAGGAAGCTTTTCTAGGCTCAATTAATAATTTGACTAAACCACCTGGAATCAAACTATCATATTTAAACAGTACACATAGATGTTGACCGATTTTATTTTTTACGTTATACAGGGTTTGCTTCAAATGTACTTAGAGTATTTAAATTGCAAATTGAATCAGAAGGCACGATTCCCTTTATACACATTGCACAAAGGAAAGAGGGTGGTTCCTTAGAACACTCTGTATATATATATATATATATATATATATATATATCATCCAGCACAAAAGCAATCAGTTGTTGGTTTACAGAGCCCTCGCGATTTTTGATTAAAATTCTTTACAAACGGAAACAAAGAAACTGAATCAAACTTTAAGAGGGAATGGATAATAAACTAAGGATATTGGACGGTCAATTCCACAAAATGTAACTAACAAGGAGTTACCGATAGGCTACTTCGCCAGTCCAACATACGTACAATGTTCAACACACAAAAGAGAAATGGATAACATTTGCGATCGCCAAAGGACAATTTTCCTCTCCAGACAGAAGGAATATATGCAATTCCTTGTTCATGTGATGATTTCTATATTGGAAAAACTGGATGATCCATATCTACAAGAATTAGGAAACATGAACGATGTATTACAAAGAAACAAATTGTACAATCCGCTGTATCTGAACACAAACATTCCACTGGACATGTCATCAATGAAAATTAAATCAACCTAACAATTTTAATAGCGAAGACGGGCTTTGATGATACGTAGAAACCGATCGTTATAAATAGCCGATCGGGCTCATTCAGTATTCCGATCTCGTGAAGTAGATTCCTGAAGATGACTCGTGCAACGTCGAAAAGTGATTTCATTTTGAGTTTTGACATGATCTTATCCCAAGGACCATGGTTTCTTAATTATAAAAATTGCTGGAACAGAACAACTTTTCTTTTATTATCTCTTTTTACTTAAAGTCGCATCTTTTACCTAGATATTTTAACCAGGAAGGAAAGCATGGAACAACAGGGTAATTTTTATGAAAAATGAGGGAAAAGGATTTTTGCGCTTATTTATTTATTTCGACCATAATGGGAAACACGGCACAAGCATGTGTCCGAAAATAAGAGCATCTGTTAGGTACATCAACGAAATATGTATTTTTTATTTACTGTGGCATCGTCTTGTTTATGTGACAGGTAAATGTTCTTGTAATCTATATTTTTTTTAGGTTAAGTCCAGAAAGCAAAACCCTCGGTTATCTATTTGGTTATATTAGGCTTCTTACCTTCTTAGTACGTGAAAGTTTTTTAGAAATTTTTGACATTTTTGAATAGGGCCTCCTATGTAACAGACAGAGCAGATATTTTTATGCATTAGATATTTTAATATTTATATGATATATAATATTTATTTTCTATAATAATATGAATAAGATTGTTTATTTGTTTATTTAGTTCGAAAATTGTTAAAATATGATCGGATATTGTCAAAGCTTCAGAATGAACAACTTATATTGAATTTTCGAGATCCAAGTAAGATATCCACACAAGTATAATACTTGTAAAAGGTATGATGCGTTTTTAAAATGTAGTGATTATATATGAAAGAACCAATTTCTTAACATACGAATTTATCTTGTGTGTACGTGTAAAAAAGTCCCCAAATAGCTGTTTTATTTTCAACAAGCACTCTAAAATCTAATGACTCCAGGTCAGTGCTACAGAAAATTATTACATTTTCCGTTTACATCTTAAAAAAATATAACATTTACCATGAATTCCTAGGTTGGTAATGGCTTTAGACTTTTAAATAACTGGAATTATTGAATGTCTCGTTACAGTAAATGTCTCTGAAATGTCAGAATTAATTCTACTACTAGATAAAGAAAAAAATAAGAATTATGTATAGACTAATTTCTATTTATATATTTATAATGTTGATTGGTTGTTTTCTATTTAACAGTAAATTTTTAAACTACATACATAATTTGATATCTGCATATTTTACTTACTGGTGTCAGTATTCTGATAATAACATCCCATTTAGGTGGTTCAAATATTTTTTCATATCGTTGATCTTTCCGAATTTTTTCAAAGTCCTCCTTTACCACTGCCTCGGTAAGAAGAGTTCTTAGTGTAGATTCTGTCGTTATGATTTGTCTCCATTTCATTTTGTCGCTTAATGTCAACTGAGAATTGAAGGTTTCTGCACTTTCTATTACAGGCCCTAAATAATATTTAAATTATGTAGTCAAATCTTGCTCACACACACAGCTTTTTATCACTCTGAGCCAATTGTTTTAAAATTTTGTACAAAGATTGAGGGTCTATCCCCATAGAACCTGATAACATTTTGGTAAAAAAGCCAATATGGCAGAAAAAATCGGCCTAGTGAAATGTTATTAGAAAACTCTTCAAATTACCTCAAATTTGGCACAAAATTAAGTGGTACGTAGAAATGACCTGGTAACATTTTGGTATAAAATCGAAAATGGCAAAACAAAATGGCGACATAATAAAATATTTAAAAAATCAGCCTGAAAAAAATACTTATTAGATTGATTTCAAACTTTGTGCAAGCATTAAGTGATATAGCGATAAAGTGGTAAAATTGTGATAGAGATAAATTCGAATTCAGCATGACAGAAAAAAGGCAGTCTAAAATTAGTGTAAAAACTACTTGTTTAATTTATTTTAAATTATGCCCAAAAATCAAGTGTGGCATATGTGGAAACTGTTTAGTATGAATCCAGTGTGAGGGAACAAATTGGCAAATATGTTTAAAAATGCAATATAGTGTTAATAAATGACTATGTGCAGAATTAAATTGGATCACACTTCACTAATCCTAATTAAAGGAAAGATTAATTCGATTTGTTTATTTAGATTTAATGCAAACTAATAAAATCTTAGTAAAGCGTTCATATATTGTTGATTATTGTTATAAAAACTAACTGGTATTTTACAAAAGTTTGGTAGAAAAGGCGGCGGTAGAAATTTTTTTTTGTGGTTATGCAAATGTCGGAAATCGAAGAAATACATTTTGTCAACTCAATATTATTGATGCTTATGTTTCAAATAGATAATAATACTTATTTTTTTAACATTTTATACATACCCTCCTCTTCATGCTCTGTAGGTTGTAAAACTCTAATAAGGACATTCCAGTTAGGTACTTCAGGATTTTCAAATGGTATGTTAAAAGTAGATAAGAAATTTTCTTCTGACTCATCAGCTGTCTGTAAGGTATTTCTGGAAATAAACCATTTTATTTTAATTTTTTTATGATAAAATTATACTGTAGTATACCTAAGTATGCTCCAAATATTTAACTTTTGCCCCTTAGTTACTAATATAGTAATGCCCTGAAAACATATAAAATCAGGCAACAAATTCAAATAATTTAGGTCCCAGTAAATATTTCCGATGTGTTTAAAAAATATCAATGTTAACCTAAAATTGGTAAATTTATTTCTCACTTATCCGCTGGCAAACTTCTGTCGCATGTTGTAACATTCTTGTTTGATTGTATTTAAATTGCAAATTTTTAATGGTAAAGTAGTTTTTAAATAAACTTAGATTAATATTTTAGTCAAAACAAAAATTCTGTCTGTAAATTAGGTAAATATAAGAAAAATTAATAAAACGAGTGTCATATCATCGAATAGTAGTTTATGTTTTGGTCAGTTAAGAAATTATGATTTTAAGACCAATCAGAATACTTAATTAGCCATTTTTGCTGCAGTTTTAAAATAAAATCAATTTGTCTGAAAGTTGTATACAATAAAATTTACTTGCCGGAATTGCATTGTCTTTAATTCAAATTATATCTAACGTTTGCGTTAGTGGTACATGTGTATATTTCTGTTATGATGTGTAAACTAAAAGCTAAGTCTAAAAGTACGAACTTACATGTCCATAGAGTCGTCCTGCATTAAATCAAAAATATTCGTCGAGAGAATAAGAGGTTCAATATATATTTTAAATATAAATACTAGGCGTACCAAATACCTTTTAGCTATTTTCGTTATCTTTTATTAATTTTTCTTTTGTTTAAATGATATTGTTGTTTCCCGTAAGGCTTTTTATCTCACGGCCATTGGATTCGGAATCGGTATTCCTAGGATGTACAGGGAAATCCGATTTAGTTGTTTATTTTTTATGTATTTTAAATTTTACATGTGTTTTAGTCAACAAATGTTTTATAAAGTTTTTCCTGATTTTAAACCTCTTTTCATGTTTCCTATACCTAAATCAACTGTTTTTAAAAAAATGGCGCTTGAAAGTTGACAGCAAATGACATATTTTGACACCTCCCAGAAAGATAACTAAACACTATGATAGAAAAGTGCAACCCGTTTTGTTAAGTCGTTTAGGAGTTACAGAGCTTCAAAACTTCTTCATTTAGAAAACGGATATTGCCACAGGTTCAAATTCGCAGCGGTAACACTGCACAATTTAAAATATTTAAATTTTGTAAAAAGTTTGGGATTGGTCGTAACTTTGTGGACCTGAGGTAAACATTATCCTGTGGATGCTTTTGCCGGTGATATAAGTGTTTCAATGTTTGATTTTTTCTTTTAATGTCTGGTTTTGAATCTTTGAGAAGTAGTTGATAATTTCGCTTCCTACAATTTTATCCCCAAATACTGAAACGTTTATGACTACTGTTGCATTTTCTTTGCCCGCTGGTAGGATCCTAATGGATTGTTAAATTCCAAATGTCTCTTCTACTATAATATTAAGCAATATCCTTTATTTTGTCAAGCTTTCCTTACTTTCCTTTTTACAGGTATGGAAAAGCGTATAAAAATGCAAACCGTGAACTGGAGTTCCGTCTGTTTTGCTAAGAACTTTTTTTAGGAGAAAGTGTATTGGTGAAGACGAGCGTGAGTATTTCTCTAAGGAGCTAATAATATCAGTGACAGACATCTGCTTTCTGCTAACTATAAATTCAGTTATTTGCTGAAACGGTTTTCTTGTATGTACATAGAAAAGGGCTGAAAACAGAATATCAAGAAAATCGAGGAAAGTCTAAACTATCAGCCCTTTCCCAAGGAGAGAGATATTAAAACGCTAAAAGCATCATATGAATGATAAACTTAGGATAAGATTTATACTGATATGTTCTTTCTGGGGCCATTGATTTGAATTATTAAGATGTAGGATTGTTTTCTGTAACTCTTGCTTTCAGATTAAATGACTGGGCCGGTAATAACTTTAACCTGGATGATTTCGCCATGCCATAGAAATGGCATACTTCATCCCTTAAGTTTGGTTTAGATTAAACAGTTTGATTATATGGAATTGGGTTAACGAACAGAATTTTTATTCAATTTAAATAACGTAAATGTATTAAGGATACAATGAAATGAGTTTTATAGTCTAATTAAAAAGTGAAAATTTAATAATTTATATTTTTAGGTTAGTAAAATAAAAGGAACTATGAATTTGTGATCGCGCTTAGACCATTATTTAAACGAGTTTTAAATAACCCAATGTGTTCTCTATATTAGTCAGTTGAAAGACTGAATTTATAAAGAATATACAAACAGCAAAGCTCCATATCTTTGCTAATAGTTGTGAATAGCGCCCAAAATTGCATCTGAAAACAAAATGACTAATGAGCTATTAGCTATGCGCCCGGTATCATAAAAATAACTTCATTCTTTAATCTACCCTATATAACTTACCTTTGCAGATTTTTCAGGTCACTTGTAACCATCTGTCTGTTTGAATGTGGACTAATACTACTGACTAATTCAGGAGCATTAAGTGGTAACTTATTATCACTGATTTGTGGCTGGGGAGGTAAGCTAAGAAATGCCCTTTCTGATTTTGGCGTGAGAGTTAGTCCTGAAGCAGAAGAGATATCTGAGAAGTTTTCCCACTCTGGTGGTTCTGCTTGGATAGGATAATTTTTAATTGTAACGTCCCATCTGGTAGTGTCTTCTGCTGGAGGAACCGGAGAAAATTTAGGACGACTGTGGAACTCTGTTATTAATCTGCAATTAACAAGAATCATATATATCTTTTCGCTAATAAAAAAAAATGTATATCAGAAATATATTATGACTAACTACACAGTCAAAAAACATTTACCTTTTATGCCTCTCAATATCTTCTATTGTCTTTTTTTCAGTTACAGTTCTTAGGAAGACATCATCCACTACATGTGAAGTTATTTCAGGTTTATGTACTGGGGCAATTGGTGGTTCCAATTTTACTGGTTTTTCCATCTCCATGATATAATTTTGCCTTGGTACTATTGGTGGAGGAGGCGGCGGCACTGGAGCAACGAAGATATTATGTGAGTCGTCTAAGGTCTCTGTAACGGAGTGTGTATCTGTCATTTCGGTATTTAGGGAAGCAATTGATCTGGAATCGGCTATCTCTTGTTGTTTCCGGAGAATCCTGAAAATTGTGGATTTTTTCGAAAATCTCAAATTATTTTCTTGTGGAGAAGTAGCTTTTTTAACGGTTAAGCACTTTAAATATATGCCCTTTGTAATAAATAATTTTAAGCAATATATTGGTCTATTTTGTAGCTCTAAAATTGTAATGAAATTTTTTGCGCACTTTTTATAATAAGTACTTAAAAGACGCATAACGTGTAGGATATCTGATAGTGTAGAATTCTAAGAAAATGTTAATTTTTCTTGCGGACTAATCAAATTTTATATATGAGTTTTTGAAAAAGGTATATAAAGTGTAGGTAAAAGTATCTTTTATTAGTTACGGTTTTATTTCAAAAATAGGAGTATTGCTAATTAAAGAATAGCGTAAAAAAAATCTGAATTCTTTTATCGAATAAAAAAGGAAAAGGAAAATGTAATTTTTAGTGTGATTTTCGAACTTAATTTAGCAAGTATAAGAAATATTCTCAATTTTAATCGCAGCTGAATATATCGCAGACATATCTAAATTTATATCTAAACAATAAATTAGTTCCTGAACATTTGTTAGACAACTGTAGGTTTGTAAGAGATGTACACCAATACAATAACGTAACAGGGATAATTTTTAATTACGGTTCGCACAAATTATGATCAAAATGGTCTATTTTATGAAGGTTTGAATTTATATAATACCTAGTCTAAATTTATCAAACAAATGCCAAATTTAGATAGATTTAAATGTGAACAGAAAATATATAAGGAATATAGAGATCGTTTAGGCTTGCGAAATTAAAGATTAATATTCTTAAGTTAAATTTAATTAATTTATCTGTGAAGTAATAGTAGTAGCTGTAGCTGTAGTTGAGCTATAATATACTAGCTCTTCAATAAATATATTAATATTCCATGAGGGTATCTGTGGGCAACTTTTATTTCTTATGTGACAACAAAAAAATAAGCAATAATTATAAAAACCAATTTTTATAGAAATTGTTATTTACCGGTTGTAAGTTGGAGCTGGTTGAATATGTTTAGGTGGGGGATGCAACTCAGGAACATAAATAAAGTGCGTTCTCTCGTTAATAGGTGGAGACACGGATCTTATGCTCATGTCTTCTAGCTGCTCTGGAATGGTAGACAAGTTTCTTTCTGTTCTCATGCTTTCGGTATCTGAGAACGATAGACTTGTAGGTGATGGGGGGGCCCTCTTTACTCGAACTTGAACATCAAAGTCAGGCTGATCTCCTAAAGCTAAAAAAAGTCTTTTATCAATACGCTTAAAAAAAGTCACTTAACAATTTAACTGAATGGCGATCCATGCTACTTTCTAAAAATGAGTAAACACATGAGAGACAGTATAGTAATAAGCTAAAAAAGTAACAACTTTACTTTTAAAACCCTTTCACTTGTTTAGGTTTTTAATTATACTAGTTTTTAGAGAATCAAGATTTATATGTTGACTTTAATCTTACTTCTCAGAGTGCGGATTTAATTAAAACTTTTTTTAGTTTAATACGAGGTAGTTATGTGCAGCATAAGTTTGCTACACATAGGAATAGAAAAACGTCAAAATTTTTATTTACATAAAATATTACTAGATTTTTTGCTTGTTTCTTTCTTCTTATAGTGGCCGAAATTAGAGAAAAGTGAAAAAAGCCGTATTTCTTAATGTAATGTAAGTCCGATTTTTGGAAATTGGATAATATTTGTTCAGCTAAGGCATCGAATAATTTTGAAAAATTAATTTTCCTTTGTACAGGGTGTATCACGTTGGCGGGCTATTCGAGCCTCTGCATTATGGGTTTCGCTATAACAAAAAAAAACAAAGTACTGTACAGTAAAAAAATATGGCGAAAAAACTGATTTAAAAAAAAAATCACCGTGTATGTTATAAATGGATTTTTGATAGTTAAGGTTATATGAAATATTTTTATGTATTCAGGCATAACCATATTAAAGCATTGATCGATAGAATTTTTCTCCTAATTAATACAGCCTACTATTGGCTAGTAAGCTATTTGGTCATGTTCACATTTTAATTGTTTAATATTATATGATTTCATTCGAATGTAAGGAAAGTTAACATTTAATCTGCATATTCAGAGATACTCTCTTTTCTCAAGTAGACAACATTTGTTATTTTAAATTGATCGCCTTTGTTACCACCTATCGCTTTATTAGGGAAATCAGTTTTTTCGAAATCGTATCCTTCTAGTAAGTGTGTGATAAAAAGATTATTATCCCAATTAGTAGATTTAAGTGTTTAAAAAAAATATTTTAAAATATCTATTGGTTAACTAATTAACATAAAAAGTTAAATCAAAAATTGAGTCTTAAAAAAATTAGATGTCTTTTTGTAGCCAAGGTAATGATAACTCGGATAAAAAACTCTACCATACCATTTACTCAAATTTGACCAGTTGGTGAATATACTAACATAAGGATAAAAAAAATGACTATCAAAGTTACGTAGGTTAGTTTCCTAGTACCAAAAACCGATTGCATTCCGAATAAATTCGTTGCATCGAACGCTCACCATTTCGTCGTAATAGTAATATGCTGTTCACACATACAACAATATTTGGCAAGTTATGTCAGTAGCGACGTATCTTTACTTTACTAATAAGAAGCAAAGTTGGGATCTTTTTAGAGGGCCCATTTGTTGAATTGCTTACTCCAATTCGGTCTTTGGATAATACATTCTTTGTATGAGAAGCAATTTGTTACAGAACTTTTGTTTATTACCCGAGATTTGGTCAAACGCTTACCTTTAACAGCTAATGGTAACCTAGGTACAATTTCCGCATTTGCAAATGTGTTTTGAATTTGTTGTTCTTGGGTGTGACCATACCCTTCCGATCCAAAGAAACTTCCATTATCTTGAACAAATGCTCTATTTTCAAAGCTTCCAGCTGATGAAACCTGTATTATATATAATATTTAATAATAGTAGATATTGTAATGAATTCAAAGTTAATGGCTTATTATCTATGCAAAAAAGACCTTAAATTAAGATAAAACTGTGTTTACTTTATTTTACCTAAGCTTTTGCTGAACTATGCAAATTAAATGATGCCAAAGACCGATTATACCTCGCATAGACGGTCCATCAGATACACAATAAATTAACCAATTTTAATAGTTCATGTCGTCTTTTAATCGAAATATTAGCTGGCGTGCAGCTAGATCATGAGCGGCATTACTCAGAGATCGAGTTAGGTCTATTTGTTTAGACATATTTATATGCGTAGTTTAATTTGAGGTACGAGACTGCTACAGATTGCTTAATCTCGCCGTGAAGTTGGGCCGAACTACGCGAAAAGCTCTCGATGGATCCTTGCTTTAAGGAATACAAAGCAAAATTGGGATCTATATAGGGGATGTTTTATTTAACATTGGATGGATCGCCTTTACGGAGTATTATGTCTTTGATATTGGTTATAGAATTTAATTTTCTGGTTTGCTTCTATCGAAGATTTAGATATTTGATCGAGCGAAATATTCATTCATCATTTGTCTTTAGTTGACTTTAAGCACACAAAAGCTTTTTAAAGTTTGAATGTCATGTACTTTATCGAACTTTTTCAAATTTATTTAGACTATTTTTTCTTACAGGCAGAGATCTCGTTTCTTCTACTTCAGAATGTGATTCAGAAGGATAATCAGACGGCAGTGTGTCGCTAATAAGGTGACCTTCATCGCTACCAGAACTGCTTCCAGTAATAACAACTGGAGCATGAGCACGAGGTATTTTGAGCCCTTCAAACATCGAAATAGTTCCTTAAAAAATATATATATAAAAAATTATGTCACATATGGAAATTATGTGATTTATGCCATCACCAAAGCCAAAATTGAATTTATAATTTTATACAAATTATTATAATTTATTTATTTGTATATTTTAGGTCATTCTTTTATCAAAGAATGATATCGTTGATAAAAGGCTGTATAGCTTTGAGACAAAAATTCTGCTGTCGGAAAATTTTTCCCCATATTATTACGAAACTGACAAAACAAGCACTGTCGCTACAAAGTGTCGTATATCAGACATTGGAATTGAATTGAATTTAAGACGTTTTGGAAAATACTTTTCAACACGACAGTATTTAAAATCTGAAGTCAAAAGAAAGTTGAAATGTTAAAAAGCAAAGCGTAATTTTAAATTGTTTCAATTAAAATTAACTAAAGCAATTACTCAGGTTTTCAATACCGAAAACTTCTGTTTTCAACACCTGTTATGTGATATGTTATTAAGCTCTGTTGGTAGGTTTCTTAATGTTTATACATTTGCGCTGGAGCACTGACGACCAACGTACTCGAGTGTTTCAACAAAATTTAGATTTACGCAAAGTACTTCATTACTAACTGAAAAAAGTTTTAAAAATGTAGAAGCTCTGAATCAGTAAATTCGGCAAATACTGGGTGTTTTTAACGACTGACGTGGGTGAAATATCGAACACCATATGCTATACATTTTTGAAAATTTTTTGATTTATTGAAGTTTGTCCCTATAAATTTATTAAGAGTACTGTATTTTCCGTAAAATTGCTTTAATGAGATGACAAATATTGTTTTAATAGGCTTTCAAAGCAGAAATGTTTGTATTACCATTATAGACATTTTTATTACTTTTAATCAGTAAATTATTCTATAATAACCCACGAATTCAAAAGATATGTGTATTCTCTATGACATTTGTAAATGACGTTTGTTTCTGTTCTGGTCTGATCTTAATTAATATAACGCTGCGGGGAACTTTGAACCCATTTAATAGGGAATTTATTATTGATTTTTTTATATACAGCTTTTAAATAATCGTGATAGATTTAATAATACGTTCATAAGAAGGCATATAAATCACTTTTTTAATTCGCTTAGAGCTCCACATGTTTTTTATTAATCTAGGTAGAAGAAATTTTTTTTAAAAAATATAGAGGAAATTACTGATTTTAAAGATTGAACATTTGTAGAATGTTAATAAATCATTTCCTGCGACAAATTAAGGATGATGACAGTTTTTTCCTAATAATAATATTTTCTTCAAGGAATAGTACTGCACGTGATTTTCGAGATATTTCTTCTACCATTTCTTAGAAAGCACCCTGTAGGCGCCAAGGAGATTTATGTAAAGTTTCCAGACTTAAAGCTTTTTTAGTAAGCAGCGCTTACATTTCGTTGTTTCTAAGTTTCTAAAGTTGAAATTCTGTATGTAAATCGGTCGCCAGCTCTTCGACTATAAGATTTAAAGCTTATTGTTTTTGCTATCACTAGTGATACATAGACTGTAGCGATCAAATTATTAACTTAAGCCTTAGATGACTTTTTATTATTTAGTAATGTTTGTATTTTTTAGTTTCATTACTTATACTATATGTCTTACCAAGTGAGCTTCCAGATAGTTTGGTAATTTCCGAATCGCTGCCGATACTTGAAAATGGCCGAATAATAGCGACGGGCCTCCTTCTTAGGCAGTAATATGAGCAACCTAATCCTAATAGCATTAGCGAGAGGAACAATATTCCGCAAATAATGAGCAAGATCTGAAATCCTTTCAACGGTGGCTCCAAAGCTGCAATTGGAACTGCAGCTTCTTTTCTAAAATGTATAAAAATCACACTTTATATAAGGGCTTTAATTTAAAATTATTCATAAAATGTAGACAAATATTTCTATTAGAAAAAAAATCGATTTGTGATTGATTAAAAAGCAGTAATATTTAATTAAATATAAAAAAACCCTTTTTTTAAGAACCAATTGTTATTGTTATTTTCCGATACTCGAAACTTGTTTAATTTAAAAATTTAGTCGGATAAAAACTAGACTATGCGTATGGAAGACTATTAAAGACGAAGCAGATTTGATAAATCATTGTTTTTGAAATTAATCTGTCTTTTGTTCTCGTGCACTGAAGAAGATCAAAAGACTATGACTTGCTCCCTTTTATAAAGAATAACAACTTAAAGTAGTATTATCTTATGTTTAGTGGGGTGTTTTGTTAACTACTAGATATAAAAAAAGTTTTAAACATCCTCCAATATTGTTGACTAATATGCGATTGCAAGTTTTTTAAATTGATACAAATTGTATCGTAAATAAATTTATAGAGAATCTCCTTCGTTCATAAAAATTTGAATTGCGACTTTTTTGATTTATAGGGTTGCTAGTAAATGTTAAAATTATTGGAACATAGCTTGAATACGTTCCTGTGGTTTAATTACCTCTAACATAAAGACAGTTAGAAAAATCTATGAAGGAACCTGTAATATTTTAAATTTTCATATTTTATTGCATTTATAATTAACTCTGCTACATAATTTAGTTGTTAAGTTTTTGTTATTTATAACATAAAATTATTTTGCTGTACTGCTCAATTTTGGCCTTATGGAATTATACTATTTACGTCATGAGATCAAGCAGCAACATTTGCTTAAAAGTAATAACAAAAACTATTGCTAATCCCAATACTTCCTTTATATAATTTCCTGTAATACAAATACATCTAAAAAGGTATTTCCCACTTTATGCACTATTGTCAAAATATTAATTTTTTAACAATAGCGCCTACAATTTAAATTACCCTTTTAGAGCCTTTAAATTAAAAACTAAAATATTAGACTATTTCAAAGTTTTATTATCTAGGTATCCCTATATTTTTGAGCAAAAAAAAATTGCGTATGAACTGGAGGATCATATCCTATAACGAAGTAAACTGTAATCAAATTGCATTTTGTGTTTTAGCTTACTACAAACTTATCTAACGCACATTTTAAAATTCTTGCATGCGGTGTTCAGTGTACCTAATTAAAAACCAAAGACTATAATCAAAGCATTTTTGATGATACATAATGTGTAAATTAATCAATATGTATTTATTATAAAAATGAACAATGCATATTTCTCAAATATAATCTACCTTTGTAAAATACTTAGTTTGTGGCTTAGAAATATTAATCTCGGTGCTATTAAATAATGAGTAAAAATAAGCTTTTTGACAATAATATATAACAATATGTTTATCGATTCGAATATTGCCGAAATGACAAAGAATTTTGATTTTTGTATATCATACCTTGTATCTTTACAACTATTTGTATATAAAGAGAAATTGTATGTAAAATTATCTTAATTCGTTACTTTTTGATATCTGGTGACTAAAAAAGTCGTTTATCTAATCCAATGCAAATCTAGATTAACCATTTGCTTACATTAGAATTGGAAGTAAAGGAAACATGAGTTTTCTAACATCAAAAAATATATTTTATTTAAGTTTAGTATATTACATAACAAGTGTTGAAAGTGGAAGTTTTCAAACGACGAGATATCCTTCGAGTTTAAAAACGATAACTTTGACATAAGTAACGTACTCTATTTTTCCTACGACCACAAAAAAATTTTCAGTAGAATTATTATATTTTATATTCTGTATATTTCAACAATAGAGACGAAAAATTGTCACCTGTTACGTCAGCTATGACAATCACATAAAACTGTCTTGTTGACAAGTATTTTCCAACACACTTGTTGAAATATGGAGACATAGAATTACCCATTGCAATTGTGGCTAGTCACAAATGTGATAGTATACCTAAATAATAAAAAATAAAAATTCTTGAGACCTTACAAAAACTCGTGTACTTTGTACTTCAAATAATTAAAATGTCCTTAGGAGTACTAAGTAAACGTATTTGTCAGTAGAACTCATTCCTATGATCAGTGTCAGAGATACAGAGTTTCCTAAATTAGCTTGGTTTTACTTAAAAATAAGTAAGTCTTATTTTTCCCAAATTTTTGGATATATTTTTTTAATAATTTTTAGAAAAGAATCAGGACGGTTTCTTATAATATTTCAATTTTAAAACATATGAGATACCATATATGATGCCATAATTTCCTTCCAAAATAGTCCAATTTTTGACATTTATTCTAATTTATATGCCAAAAATATACTTATATTTTTAAAAAAGTCTTTAGTGACTTAAATGTTTTGCAAAAGGCCTTTATAGAGCCAATATAGCTAATATAATTTGTTTTTTGTTATTTTTTTTGAGTGGTACATTGTTAGTTGCTCAACAATAGTTCTCTTAATATACAATATTGTTTTACTCTTCAATTGTAACGCTAACTAACATTATAACGATTAGGTCAAATTAAAACGGCTCATACTTTCACACATCTTTATCAAAAGTTCTTGGCCGGAAAAGATATATGTAGAATAGCAAAAATATATAATTTTTGCAGGTTTCATAAAGATGTGTGAAAGCGCATTTTTATCGATTTTAGTATCTATTCTCCGCATGATGGTGCTAGTACATACTTTGCCAAATTACCTATGGGTCTGCAGCCGGAAATCACCGGAGCCCCAAAAGGTGGCGCTAAGTGTTACACTTAGCATGTAGTACCGTTTCAGTATGATAGAAGTTTCGTTTTCGATTTTGTCATATCGAGCAATCTGTTATTTCAGATCTCCCTGGGTACAAGCCTGCCTGATGAGGGTAGGGATCCAGAAATCATGATCGCAGGAGGGTACCCTGTGATTTAATCGAAAGCAATTCTTCTTGTAGGCCGTTTTGCACCTGCAAAAATTATGTATTTTTGCTATTCTACATATATCTTTTCCGGCCAAGAACTTTGGATAAAGATGTTTGAAAGCGCATTTTTATCGATTTTAGTATCTATTCTCGGCATGATGGTTCTAGTACATACTTGGCCAAATTACCTATGGGTCTGCAGCCGGAAATCACTGGAGCCCCAATAGGTGGCGCTAAGTGTTACACTTAGCATGTAGTACTGTATCAGTATGATAGACGTTTCGTTTTCGATTTTGTCATATCGAGCAATCTGTTATTTCAGATCTCCCTAAAAGCCTTTACAGCTTCTGGGAAATCATATCAGTAGATATTTTAAGTTTATTTAATTTTTTTTGGAATCATTTCCTTTGTCAAATGTATAGCTATGTTGGTATATTTTAATTTATGTTTAAAATCCAAAAAGTCTTGATATAATAACAATTTTAATTAATAATTTTTTAACACAATGAATCTTTGATAGAAAATCTTTCAAAATTCCTTAGAAATATTATCAAAAAAATATAAATTAAAATAATTAATATATTAAAGACTATGTGGATTTTAAACATAAAATAAAATATGGTAACTTAACCGCTTAGCTAGAAAAGGATAATTTTTTATTTAAGAAAAAATATCACTTTCAATTTTTAAATGAATTACTCTGCAACAAGGGGGTTCATCCCGCAACCTTTGTTTGTATGGGAGGCTTTGTTTACATTTATGGGTACAACTGAATGGCTTTCTTAGAGTCTTTATTCAAAGAAATCATCCAATTTTCTCTAATAGGGCTGATTATATAAATATCCATGTAAAATACCACAAAAGTAGAAATTTTGATTTATTGGAACAAAATAATGAAAAAATGGAAATTACTAAAGCAAAACGGAGTCCAGTCCTCAACTGTGTTAACGATGTTTTTAATTTCGAACCTCATCTTATCTTTAACACTATTAATGGTTTACGATGTTTAATACAAAAAAACATTTAGAAACCACTAAAAACTAATAAGCAAATATTTAACTAGAGGTTTAGTAGTGATTACGATATTAGACTGTCAACCTGGAGACACGAATTCGAATCTTAGTGGAAGCAAAAATTTTATTTTTAATTATAAATTTTACAATAGTATTTGATTATTTTAAAATAATTACTTTTTACTTTTTACGTTGTTTTATAGAAGTTTTTAAGAATTTGGTTCGATACCTCAATGTTCGTCTAATAAGTGTATTATATATTAGTTTTTTGTTTTAATATGTAGTTGCAATCTAGCCATAAGGAAATATTAACATTTTGTTTTTTTTTGTAATTATGACTAAGGTTTTTCTCATATATTTTAGGTCTGATGATGACCGGGTTGAAACACGTGTCGCACTGAAATATTTTTAAAGTAAATATTTTATGTATCTAAATAAGGTCGAGATTAGTGAACTAACACCTTTAAACATTTTACTATTTAGCATGTTAAAGAAACAAGTTTGCTTTCTGCGAAACATTTATAGCTACATCAACAGTATATAGCCAGGGCAGTATACAAAAGTAGCCAGAGTCAATGTTGAACAAGTTCTGGTGATATGAAAACGATGGAGAGTTTGAGAACTTCCAATAAGTAGTTTATTTTTTATTAGCTTAAAATACATAAGACCTGTTACCGACAATGAGCGAAAATATATACCTATATATGTTTATTATAGTGTCTAAGCGCGGTGGTTAGTGTTTTATAATTAGCAATATCATCGGATGTAATTCATATTATATTATAGGTTGTCGTTCGTAATTGGCTTAAGGTAATAGGTAAAGTAATTGTTTCCACGATCCATAGCCACATATAAATTTTGTAATTAATTTAATTATGGCACTCAAGATTAAGTTAATTTTTATACGCTGCGATGGCTCAATTCCTAATTGAAAGTAGGCGTTCGGGATATTGTTTCTAAGGAAAAAATGGAATTATTTTTTCCATCAATTTTTATATTTTCTATAACTAGGGTTTCACTTACCAGCAAAATCGCCCTGAATTTATACAGCTCGGCCATAAAGTGTTGAACAAATTCAATGTATAAACATCCTGTATGAAAGTATCAAAGAAAACTCAAGTAATTAAATCACTTTAATTATTTCGATAAAAAATAATAAGGTACCTGAATTTTAATATGTGCAAGAGTTCATTGACGAGGTGTATAATCTAAAATATGAAGAGCATTCCTTTTAAAATTTAAAATTCTTAGCCAGCAGAAGGAAAAATAAATAATTATAAATTCAGTAAAAAATATTTAAGATATTTATGCATCGCAACATTCATATCTAACCTACCTTCGATAGTTTTCCATATATAACATCAAGAAAAATACTTTTAGAAACAAAAGCAGAAAAAACTATAAAGTTTATACAGAGAAAAATTCTCGCTTGGTGGCGAAAAGAAGAAAGGTCTAAAAAAAAACTTTGCGATCGGGAAGTAGTTTTTCTCAGAGGGGCATTAGCGATATGGGGGACTTTTATGCATAGCAGGTTTAGTGATATTTGAAAAGGAGTACATGGTGAACACTAAGAAAAGCGACAGATGCATTTTACCCATTGTTGTGCCTTCTGCGCAAAATTTTGGCCAATATTTTCTGTTCATTGATGATATTGAAATAACTCATCGAACATATATAATTAACGAATGTGTTCAAAATTATAGAATAAACCGGATGAATTGGCTGGCACGATCTTCGGTTAAGAACGTTATTGAAAACGTTGAAGTAGGTTTAAAATATAAAAGTGAATCGGAAAATATTCCACAGGAATTCATTAACACAGTTTCTAGTTCTTTTTAACTTTTTTAACTATCGTTTTGTACATCATTTTTATTTTACCATTTCAATATTTTTATGAAAATTTGTTTTAACTCTTTCATATGCCCTGTATATGTATTAACTTTTTAGTCTAGGATCATTTACAAATTTTAACGAATGATTTTTGTGTGCTTTTCTACCTACATAAATAACCTGTACTTCCAACCTCAAAAACTGTTTTGAGTAGGTAAAGGATGTTTATAAAATTATGTTTCGGTCTAGACACAATACAAAAAAACTTTGAATATCTCCTTTGTTGATAAACATTACAGCAACTTTTACAATACGTGGCACTGTGGGCCAGATTCACCTCAAAATATTGAAACAGTTCGTAATTCTTTCTTCCAAATTTGACAATTCTATTACTCGATTTTAAATAAGTAGGTTTTGGAGTCTCTAAATTCAACATTTGTTTTGTCACATTCCATTGTTGTCAAACACAGAAAATTCTTCTGCGCATCTGTAAAAATTTATAGGAAGTCTGTGAAAGTTGAACTACGAAAAATTAAGTTTACGTTTTGCATTTGACATTAAGCATGGCTGAATTATTTGGAGGTAAGTTTAAACTTTTTAAACACAAGGGTTTTATTTAGTTAGATTTATGTTTGAATATTACAATTAATTAATATATAAAAACAATTAATCCACTTTTTGATAGGAATATCTAAAGAGGTTAGCAGAGCTCCAGTTTGGGGTACATATGTTTAAGTACCTCGGATCTTTTACCTTATTATGCAATAAAATATTTTTGCCGATACGCACCGTGCTACATCACATGTCAAGTTTTAGTGCAATCTGCATAAGATAAAAGAGTTTATATTGGGTACAGTGTGTATAACAAAAGATATTTGTTGGAATTCGTATATATAAAATAATATTTAATTAAAAAATACACACCTTAAGTCTTTTTTGATAATTAAAATTATTTAAGAAACTTGTGGTTTTAAGTGTTTATTGCGTTAATATATCCATCTTGCAATGGCTTCTATACCAAACCTATTGAAATATAAAAACCTTCCTGTCACTAAACAAAACCATACACTTTTTTAGATACCAAAGTTCATGAGATCAAAGTCCAAGCAATTTTCGGCCCTAAAATGGATTGATCAGCCATTAACAACACTATTTTGTCCGCAATATCTCAAAAGTGTATGACAGAAAACAAATCCAAAATAGAATATTTGTCAAAAAAATTTTCGACGCAATTCCGAAACAAGTGGTTAGCAGTTAAACGAACGTTTTTAGAAAAAAAATTGGTGAAACAATTTCGTGACTACCCTGTGTTGAGAAAAAAAATATACAGTTGGTAGGCCTAAAAGTAATTTTGCTAAGTTAAATTATACGGCTAAATTCAAAAGAATTGAATCATTACGCAAGTGAATATGAGAGCAGAAGGCAAATCAGCTAAAGCTAAAAAATTTTAAAAAAGCTGTAAAATTGTATATCAGTGGACTAACAAAAGAGCGCTAGCTTTAATTGTAGATGCTAGACTATCAAAAAAACAATATCAACAACTTCGAGATACCGCTAAAGAAAACAATACAATTAAATCCAAGAAGCCAAAAAAAACTGTGTTACCTAGGAAAAATAACTGCGATGGAAAATTCGGTATGTGTGGAATTAATGTCGTTACTGGACCATCCAACATATAGATTGCTTTTAACTTTGGAAATAGAAACTCTAAAAATTAATTCTCAATAACTAGTTTTACTTTGGAAATGGTGTATGGATAGTAGTTCGGGCCAAATGGAATATAAACAAGCTTTTCATGAACGCATTTCAGATTCGAATCTATTGTTAACGTGCTTGGTACCTTTCGAATTATAAACTAAAAATAAAAAAAATGATAAATTTGTGATCTGGAGTAATACGCGATACTGCCGTTCGTGGAAAATGCAGTTTTTAAAAGAAAGTATATAAGTGCCTAAAACAGAATATGCACAAATGGAAGCCGAAATTGCAGCTTTAACTCGAACGTTTTTTGCTAATCAACAGGAGCCACTCAAGATAACTCGTCATCTTTATATAATCATGATCGATATCAAAATGATTAATTCAATCACAAATTGTTCATCACAAGAATGTTATTTATGCGGAGCATCACCTGTTGAAATGAACAATATAGAACAATGCTACACAGGCTCATAAACGTCGAGAATCTCAAGTTTGGCATAACATCCCTACATATTTGGATAAGATCATTTGAATGTTTTTTAAAGATTAGTTGCCGTTTACCTCTAGAAAAATGACAGGCGAGGGGTGAGGGTAAAGTTATAGTTATAGGACAAAATTCAAACGGAATTCAGATCAAGATGGGGAAATATTGTAGACCAACCTAAACAAGAAGTGGAACGAATGATGGTCCCTCTGCAAGAAAATTTTTTTAAAAATTTGCATTATCAGCAGAAATTACTGCACTGGATGTCAACTTAATATTATTCAAGTAATTGCCAGTGAATTTTTAATTAAGAAGAATAAATTTAATATATATATATATATATATATATATATATATATACCTTAGAAACTGCCCATCTTTTTGTATCTTTATATCCTTGGTACAGAATGCCAGCTAACATTTATAAAATTCTTCTTCATGGCTCCGACATCGTACTTGTGTCTTTGGTTCCAAAAGTCACAAGTCTTAGAAGTAAACTAATTTTGAAAAAGAAACAATTTTGTATAGAAGCTTTAAATATATTGGTGCCAAATGCAGTTAATGGATCCCTTGATAATGATAGCAGCTCCTCCGAAAGTGAATCAGAATAGAATTCAATTAGGTATTTTTACACAGCCCGGCTTCTACATATCACACGACTTCTATAGTAACATTTTTTTTAGATATTTAAATTCTGTTTTTATTATATAAATTAGCGTTAATACAAGAAACCATTTAAGTTTTACAAAAAACGAGTAGTTTCCAAATTCATTGTTGTTACTTTGACTCATTTTTAAATAAGAATAGTTAGATTTTGCTTAGGCAATTTTTTAAATTCAGTAGCAAGTATAGTGAACTTGCATAATTTTTTTTCTCAATATGTATTGAGAATTTGGCAGATTTCTTATTACATTAATCGAAAATTTTAATTTTGCCCCAATTAGGGTTTTTAACATGTATAATATTTTAGTTTAACAAGGCGTTATAATTAAATAGCTAAATAAACAAAAAAAGGGAGCAGAAATTCGTTTATAATAGAAAATATTGTCTTTTTGAAAAAAGCCCACATTTTTCAACTCACCCAAGTTTTCTGAATAAACACCATATTATTATTTTTTCTCCCAAATAACTTTCAATAATTGTTCAATATTTTGAGTGTCGGGAGATATTAGTATAAGATATTTAAATTATTGTAGATAAACCGTAGGTCGATTCTAATATTCACCTTTTTGCACACCTTTTAAAAACACGCTGTATACATATTGACAAATTCCCCTCGAAATAGTAAACTTTTCTTTTTTTCTTGAAAAAATGAAAATATTATGCCCCACTAAATTTAGCTTCAGTTATTGAATGTCCACTTTAAGCATTGTTTACCGTAACACTCAGGGTTCCAGAGCTGGCCATTTCTACTCTAATCTACTTTTTACCTTTTCTTCGACTCGGAATGCTCTCGATCCTATTTATGAATGGGAATCTATAGTCCTATCTATATCTATCCTATCAAACAATTGTTATTACGTCTGAAAAAATACATTTTTTAAATATAAGTTATTGTTAATTAATAATAAACAACTTTGGTTCATACACTTATTAAAATAAAATGGATCAGCCGTTTGGCACTGTAATTGACTCTAGAGGCGGAAGAGAAGGACGGAGATAGTCCAGGCAAAACCAAAATAGTTGGTCATTTTCCTACGGAGATTTTTTTGTAGATATTTGGTGATTTTTTATGAATATTTTATGCCGTTTCGTTTGTTTAATGCGTGTAAGCATTAAATAAATTTTATAAAACGCTAAGAAAGTTTATACAATTATAGTTAGGTCCATCCGTAAACACACTGTATAATAGATTTAAATAAATAAAATACATTTTTCAGAGTCCGTTGTCTAATTTATTACACAGAAGTAATGTTTACCTTGGTTTTAGGGAATTACTATTAAAGGTAAAATGGGGTAAAGGGGTTGAATTTCAGAAAGAATGTAGTATGAAGTATATTTTATACCACAATAATAACTAAAAAAACAAAATAGTGGATTCGCGACCGAAATACTATCACTGAGGTGGTCCAACAAATAGTTTTAAATAAACAGTTAGACACGTGGATTGAGGAAGGATATTCAAAAGCCACCTGATTTATTCCATAGGTATTATTTAATGAGATCGATAATAAATTTAACATTTATTTGAATTGCTGTATAAGGGGTTTTTCTTAAAAATTTATAATATAAATGTGTTAAGTATAAAACCGCGTCCTTATCAAAACCTTTTACTTAATTTTACTCTTACTTATATTGGTGCTGGTTCTCGATTTTGTTTTAAATTATTTAGGATTTTCGGTTTTCTTGATTTTATGCGTCATTTTTGCTTTCCTAGCTGTAATTGGAAATAAAAATGAATAGATGTTTTCAACGTTAACTCTCCTGTATCTCGAAAATGAAGCCATTGTACCTTTTTGTATTGAAATAATGTGAAGATTTGTTTCTTTAAATTTTGTCTAGACAGCTAAGTAACTATCTTTAAAGTAGGTAGAATGTTATTCAATAGTAGTCACATAAATTGTTTAGCATTTTATTAATCAATATGTATAATAATACTTTTCTCAGATCTTATCATTTTCGACTATTAACTTAATGTTATTAAATATATTGATGAATTAGTAAAATCTGATTGATTTTGGTAGAGTAACAAAATATTTAATAAAAAATTAATATTAATATCTGCGGCTCTAATATGAAAAAGAAATAACTCTTTATAGAAGTCTGTTTTGCGATATATATATATATATATATATATATATATATATATATATATATATATAGATACTAAAATCAATAAAAATGCGCTTTCACACACCTTTATCAAAAGTTCTTGGCCGGAAAAGATATATGTAGAATAGCAGAAATATATAATTTCTGCAGGTGCAAAACGGCCTACAAGAAGAATTGCTTTCGATTATGTCACAGGGTACCCTCCTGCGATCATGATTTCTGGGCCTTTACCCTCATCAGGCAGGCTTGTACCCAGGGAGATCTGAAGTAACAGATTGCTCGATATGACAAAATCGAAAACGAAACGTCTATCATACTGAAATAGTACTACATGCTAAGTATAACACTTAGCGCCACCTATTGGGGCTCCGGTGGTTTCCGGCTGCAAACCCATAGGAATTTGGCAAAGTATGCACTAGCACCATCATACGGAGAGTAGATACTAAAATCAATAAAAATGCGCTTTCACACACCTTTATCAAAAGTTCTTGGCCGGAAAAGATATATGTAGAATAGCAGAAATATATAATTTCTGCAGGTGCAAAACGGCCTACAAGAAGAATTGCTTTCGATTATGTCACAGGGTACCCTCCTGCGATCATGATTTCTGGGCCTTTACCCTCATCAGGCAGGCTTGTACCCAGGGAGATCTGAAGTAACAGATTGCTCGATATGACAAAATCGAAAACGAAACGTCTATCATACTGAAATAGTACTACATGCTAAGTATAACACTTAGCGCCACCTATTGGGGCTCCGGTGGTTTCCGGCTGCAAACCCATAGGAATTTGGCAAAGTATGCACTAGCACCATCATACGGAGAGTAGATACTAAAATCAATAAAAATGCGCTTTCACACACCTTTATCAAAAGTTCTTGGCCGGAAAAGATATATGTAGAATAGCAGAAATATATAATTTCTGCAGGTGCAAAACGGCCTACAAGAAGAATTGCTTTCGATTATGTCACAGGGTACCCTCCTGCGATCATGATTTCTGGGCCTTTACCCTCATCAGGCAGGCTTGTACCCAGGGAGATCTGAAGTAACAGATTGCTCGATATGACAAAATCGAAAACGAAACGTCTATCATACTGAAATAGTACTACATGCTAAGTATAACACTTAGCGCCACCTATTGGGGCTCCGGTGGTTTCCGGCTGCAAACCCATAGGAATTTGGCAAAGTATGCACTAGCACCATCATACGGAGAGTAGATACTAAAATCAATAAAAATGCGCTTTCACACACCTTTATCAAAAGTTCTTGGCCGGAAAAGATATATGTAGAATAGCAGAAATATATAATTTCTGCAGGTGCAAAACGGCCTACAAGAAGAATTGCTTTCGATTATGTCACAGGGTACCCTCCTGCGATCATGATTTCTGGGCCTTTACCCTCATCAGGCAGGCTTGTACCCAGGGAGATCTGAAGTAACAGATTGCTCGATATGACAAAATCGAAAACGAAACGTCTATCATACTGAAATAGTACTACATGCTAAGTATAACACTTAGCGCCACCTATTGGGGCTCCGGTGGTTTCCGGCTGCAAACCCATAGGAATTTGGCAAAGTATGCACTAGCACCATCATACGGAGAGTAGATACTAAAATCAATAAAAATGCGCTTTCACACACCTTTATCAAAAGTTCTTGGCCGGAAAAGATATATGTAGAATAGCAGAAATATATAATTTCTGCAGGTGCAAAACGGCCTACAAGAAGAATTGCTTTCGATTATGTCACAGGGTACCCTCCTGCGATCATGATTTCTGGGCCTTTACCCTCATCAGGCAGGCTTGTACCCAGGGAGATCTGAAGTAACAGATTGCTCGATATGACAAAATCGAAAACGAAACGTCTATCATACTGAAATAGTACTACATGCTAAGTATAACACTTAGCGCCACCTATTGGGGCTCCGGTGGTTTCCGGCTGCAAACCCATAGGAATTTGGCAAAGTATGCACTAGCACCATCATACGGAGAGTAGATACTAAAATCAATAAAAATGCGCGTTCACACACCTTTATCAAAAGTTCTTGGCCGGAAAAGATATATGTAGAATAGCAGAAATATATAATTTCTGCAGGTGCAAAACGGCCTACAAGAAGAATTGCTTTCGATTATGTCACAGGGTACCCTCCTGCGATCATGATTTCTGGGCCTTTACCCTCATCAGGCAGGCTTGTACCCAGGGAGATCTGAAGTAACAGATTGCTCGATATGACAAAATCGAAAACGAAACGTCTATCATACTGAAATAGTACTACATGCTAAGTATAACACTTAGCGCCACCTATTGGGGCTCCGGTGGTTTCCGGCTGCAAACCCATAGGAATTTGGCAAAGTATGCACTAGCACCATCATACGGAGAGTAGATACTAAAATCAATAAAAATGCGCTTTCACACACCTTTATCAAAAGTTCTTGGCCGGAAAAGATATATGTAGAATAGCAGAAATATATAATTTCTGCAGGTGCAAAACGGCCTACAAGAAGAATTGCTTTCGATTATGTCACAGGGTACCCTCCTGCGATCATGATTTCTGGGCCTTTACCCTCATCAGGCAGGCTTGTACCCAGGGAGATCTGAAGTAACAGATTGCTCGATATGACAAAATCGAAAACGAAACGTCTATCATACTGAAATAGTACTACATGCTAAGTATAACACTTAGCGCCACCTATTGGGGCTCCGGTGGTTTCCGGCTGCAAACCCATAGGAATTTGGCAAAGTATGCAATAGCACCATCATACGGAGAGTAGATACTAAAATCAATAAAAATGCGCTTTCACACACCTTTATCAAAAGTTCTTGGCCGGAAAAGATATATGTAGAATAGCAGAAATATATAATTTCTGCAGGTGCAAAACGGCCTACAAGAAGAATTGCTTTCGATTATGTCACAGGGTACCCTCCTGCGATCATGATTTCTGGGCCTTTACCCTCATCAGGCAGGCTTGTACCCAGGGAGATCTGAAGTAACAGATTGCTCGATATGACAAAATCGAAAACGAAACGTCTATCATACTGAAATAGTACTACATGCTAAGTATAACACTTAGCGCCACCTATTGGGGCTCCGGTGGTTTCCGGCTGCAAACCCATAGGAATTTGGCAAAGTATGCACTAGCACCATCATACGGAGAGTAGATACTAAAATCAATAAAAATGCGCTTTCACACACCTTTATCAAAAGTTCTTGGCCGGAAAAGATATATGTAGAATAGCAGAAATATATAATTTCTGCAGGTGCAAAACGGCCTACAAGAAGAATTGCTTTCGATTATGTCACAGGGTACCCTCCTGCGATCATGATTTCTGGGCCTTTACCCTCATCAGGCAGGCTTGTACCCAGGGAGATCTGAAGTAACAGATTGCTCGATATGACAAAATCGAAAACGAAACGTCTATCATACTGAAATAGTACTACATGCTAAGTATAACACTTAGCGCCACCTATTGGGGCTCCGGTGGTTTCCGGCTGCAAACCCATAGGAATTTGGCAAAGTATGCACTAGCACCATCATACGGAGAGTAGATACTAAAATCAATAAAAATGCGCTTTCACACACCTTTATCAAAAGTTCTTGGCCGGAAAAGATATATGTAGAATAGCAGAAATATATAATTTCTGCAGGTGCAAAACGGCAAACAGAAATCATGATCGCAGGAGGGTACCCTGTGACATAATCGAAAGCAATTCTTCTTGTAGGCCGTTTTGCACCTGCAGAAATTATATATTTCTGCTATTCTACATATATCTTTTCCGGCCAAGAACTTTTGATAAAGGTGTGTGAAAGCGCATTTTTATTGATTTTAGTATCTACTCTCCGTATGATGGTGCTATTGCATACTTTGCCAAATTCCTATGGGTTTGCAGCCGGAAACCACCGGAGCCCCAATAGGTGGCGCTAAGTGTTATACTTAGCATGTAGTACTATTTCAGTATGATAGACGTTTCGTTTTCGATTTTGTCATATCGAGCAATCTGTTACTTCAGATCTCCCTGGGTACAAGCCTGCCTGATGAGGGTAAAGGCCCAGAAATCATGATCGCAGGAGGGTACCCTGTGACATAATCGAAAGCAATTCTTCTTGTAGGCCGTTTTGCACCTGCAGAAATTATATATTTCTGCTATTCTACATATATCTTTTCCGGCCAAGAACTTTTGATAAAGGTGTGTGAAAGCGCATTTTTATTGATTTTAGTATCTACTCTCCGTATGATGGTGCTAGTGCATACTTTGCCAAATTCCTATGGGTTTGCAGCCGGAAACCACCGGAGCCCCAATAGGTGGCGCTAAGTGTTATACTTAGCATGTAGTACTATTTCAGTATGATAGACGTTTCGTTTTCGATTTTGTCATATCGAGCAATCTGTTACTTCAGATCTCCCTGGGTACAAGCCTGCCTGATGAGGGTAAAGGCCCAGAAATCATGATCGCAGGAGGGTACCCTGTGACATAATCGAAAGCAATTCTTCTTGTAGGCCGTTTTGCACCTGCAGAAATTATATATTTCTGCTATTCTACATATATCTTTTCCGGCCAAGAACTTTTGATAAAGGTGTGTGAAAGCGCATTTTTATTGATTTTAGTATCTACTCTCCGTATGATGGTGCTAGTGCATACTTTGCCAAATTCCTATGGGTTTGCAGCCGGAAACCACCGGAGCCCCAATAGGTGGCGCTAAGTGTTATACTTAGCATGTAGTACTATTTCAGTATGATAGACGTTTCGTTTTCGATTTTGTCATATCGAGCAATCTGTTACTTCAGATCTCCCTGGGTACAAGCCTGCCTGATGAGGGTAAAGGCCCAGAAATCATGATCGCAGGAGGGTACCCTGTGACATAATCGAAAGCAATTCTTCTTGTAGGCCGTTTTGCACCTGCAGAAATTATATATTTCTGCTATTCTACATATATCTTTTCCGGCCAAGAACTTTTGATAAAGGTGTGTGAAAGCGCATTTTTATTGATTTTAGTATCTACTCTCCGTATGATGGTGCTAGTGCATACTTTGCCAAATTCCTATGGGTTTGCAGCCGGAAACCACCGGAGCCCCAATAGGTGGCGCTAAGTGTTATACTTAGCATGTAGTACTATTTCAGTATGATAGACGTTTCGTTTTCGATTTTGTCATATCGAGCAATCTGTTACTTCAGATCTCCCTGGGTACAAGCCTGCCTGATGAGGGTAAAGGCCCAGAAATCATGATCGCAGGAGGGTACCCTGTGACATAATCGAAAGCAATTCTTCTTGTAGGCCGTTTTGCACCTGCAGAAATTATATATTTCTGCTATTCTACATATATCTTTTCCGGCCAAGAACTTTTGATAAAGGTGTGTGAAAGCGCATTTTTATTGATTTTAGTATCTACTCTCCGTATGATGGTGCTAGTGCATACTTTGCCAAATTCCTATGGGTTTGCAGCCGGAAACCACCGGAGCCCCAATAGGTGGCGCTAAGTGTTATACTTAGCATGTAGTACTATTTCAGTATGATAGACGTTTCGTTTTCGATTTTGTCATATCGAGCAATCTGTTACTTCAGATCTCCCTGGGTACAAGCCTGCCTGATGAGGGTAAAGGCCCAGAAATCATGATCGCAGGAGGGTACCCTGTGACATAATCGAAAGCAATTCTTCTTGTAGGCCGTTTTGCACCTGCAGAAATTATATATTTCTGCTATTCTACATATATCTTTTCCGGCCAAGAACTTTTGATAAAGGTGTGTGAAAGCGCATTTTTATTGATTTTAGTATCTACTCTCCGTATGATGGTGCTAGTGCATACTTTGCCAAATTCCTATGGGTTTGCAGCCGGAAACCACCGGAGCCCCAATAGGTGGCGCTAAGTGTTATACTTAGCATGTAGTACTATTTCAGTATGATAGACGTTTCGTTTTCGATTTTGTCATATCGAGCAATCTGTTACTTCAGATCTTGGGTACAAGCCTGCCTGATGAGGGTAAAGGCCCAGAAATCATGATCGCAGGAGGGTACCCTGTGACATAATCGAAAGCAATTCTTCTTGTAGGCCGTTTTGCACCTGCAGAAATTATATATTTCTGCTATTCTACATATATCTTTTCCGGCCAAGAACTTTTGATAAAGGTGTGTGAAAGCGCATTTTTATTGATTTTAGTATCTACTCTCCGTATGATGGTGCTAGTGCATACTTTGCCAAATTCCTATGGGTTTGCAGCCGGAAACCACCGGAGCCCTGGTGGCGCTAAGTGTTATACTTAGCAGGTAGTACTATTTCAGTATGATAGACGTTTCGTTTTCGATTTTGTCATATCGAGCAATCTGTTACTTCAGATCTCCCTGGGTACAAGCCTGCCTATATAAAGGCCCAGAAATCATGATCGCAGGAGGGTACCCTGTGACATAATCGAAAGCAATTCTTCTTGTAGGCCGTTTTGCACCTGCAGAAATATATATATATATATATATATATATATATATATATGTTAATTCTTGTCCTTCACGGATGGAAAATTACAATGTGTTTTCATTCCGGGTGTACATCCGTTCACTACGGTCGTTCTAAAAAGAATAGTTTTGCTGACGTTTCGCCAAAATCACATTTGACATTTTCGAAGCTTTCTTTCTCGTGTCCGAATAGAGACTGAGGTGTTGGTGACTACGATGCTTCCTTTTATACCCCCACCCAGAACGACCGTAGTGAAAGTATGTTCACCCGGAATGAAAACACTATATATATATATATATATATATATATATATATATATATATATATATATATATATATCTATATATATAACTTTGACATACAAAATTTATGGAAATCGACTAAAAGTATTTTCTTATAACGAATGTGCAGAATTCAAAACGCTAAATTTAGTGTGATAAAAATATTTCGTAGTCTACTTACATAGGCAGTGGTACTGGTGGAACTGGAGCAACTGGAGGAGGATATCTACACACTATAGTAATAATCTCATCACCATCCATTTCTAGATTCGGATGAAATCTAACAACTATGTTGTTTGTAAATACACGCTGAGGATCCTAAAAGATAAACGACTCTTATAAAAAAATTATTTTACAAACGGAAATAACAATCATAAGACTAAGAGAAGCAATGAATTACTTAGAAATTACACATATGGTCAAATCTGGTTCTAAATTGCAACATGATACAAAACAGGCAAATCTTATGTTACAGAGGGCGCTGAATGAAATTAAATTGTTTTAGATATTGCAGGAATCGTTTATTTCCCTGTTTTTCGAAGAGTGTACATCAGCATTATTTCGGGCAGGAATAGTAAACGCCTCTCAGAAACCTTTTAAGCCCGGAATCCATGGCAAGAAAACAAATAAGTTGAGGAAGATAAAGATAGATTAGTTGAGATTGTCTATAGTCTAAATATGGTTACAAATGTTATTTAAGATCGTATTAGGTATATTATTTAAAAAATATTATAATAAGAAGGCAAATAACATCCATAATAAACTCATTTGATAATCATCATGTGGAAGTAATTAAAAACTGCGTTTTTAAATGATATCAATTACCTGAAGTCGTACTGACTTTGTTTTTCTTTTATGATGGAAACTGAAGAAAACAAAATGACCCTAAGTGACTTTTAACTAACATTTAATATTTTGTAATTTTTTGCATATTGTAGTATTTTTCCCAGTTTAATAACTGAGCTATTCTGATCAGTTTTTGTTTGGTAAATATAGTGTTATCTGATAAAGTCTTTTCGACTTCGCGACTCTTTCATTTATTAATTGTTTTGTTTAAACTGTAACTGCTTTTACATCAATAGTTACTTGCTTAAATTTTTATAATAAAAAAAATCTCAGTTTTCATTAACTAAATTTCACCAACTTAAATGAGAACTATTTTTTGATCAACTACTAATAAGTTATTTGTTTATATACGAAACTTAGACACATTTCCTTTGCTTTTATTAACAAATAAATATAGTTGATTTTTTATAAAATTTTTTAAAATTTTTAAATTATAATTTGCTAAAAGCGACTTTTTGAATAAAGTTTTGTGCAGCATTTGATTAGCAAAATTAGTAATTGTTTAAATAATATTAACGACTTTACGAGTTCTACTTTAATTGTGTCGAACTTTTGGATTTTGACAAACCGTTTTATGACTTTGTTGGTTCTTTCCTTAGTTCGGTTCGTTAATTTATCAGATGAAATTGTTGTGGTAGATTGAATATATACAGATTCTCCACATCCCCAAACACTTTAAATAATTGATTGATTGTGGATTAAAAGGAGAAAGACGAGTGGCTCTGAAGCAATTTTTTATAGTATTGGATTTAGCGTAGTCACAGATTACCATTTCTAGAATGGCAGCAACATGTTGTTTTTTTAATGTGTCACTTAAATTTTCACTCCGCCATTTCAGGACAGTTCTTTTTCAGCCAAATTTAATTGGTGTAAAGGCTGCTATGTCCGCAGGTTTAGGTATTCTAGTGGCAGTTGGGTAAAGATATATTAAAATTCTATCTAGTTTATTACATCACTCATCAAAAGTTAGATGCGATGCATGACCGTCTATAAATAATATTACTGGAAGCGGTATAATATTTACTCTTGAATAGGGATGAAGGACTTTTACTATATAATCGCTAAATAGTTTTACTTATATCCCACCGGTATCAGATTGCCCTGTACCCCACGTCTCTGGAACGGACTCATAACTTTCAGATTTTAACCTTTTTCCTGGAAAGATTACCCTTGATGGTGTTACTCTACCGTTTGCTGAGAAGGTAAATAAAACAATAATTGTTTGTTTTGATGAAGCGTGTTCAATCTCGTAAACATTCTTTGAACCTTTGGGAGCCAAGTTTCATCTATATTTAGTAGTCGTTTAGGGTCGTTCAGTATATCGTGAAGATTTACTTCAATGTATTTTTTACAATATGTATTGCCTTCTCGCACGTTGGACATCTTTGATCAATAAAATGTTAGCTGGAAAAAATAGCTCGGTTGTAGAAGATCCACTACAAACAGACTCTCACGTGATACAGTGAGAGTAGAAAGGCACTCAATTACTACATTTTGTGAAAGACATGTTCAGGAAACTGGTTTTGTCAAGCTGGCATTGTAATTATTTTATTTTACTATATTTTGGATCGACAATAGCAAACTTCAATAGTTTACGTGTTAATATCCAGAACGCTGTAAAATTAACAAATATAATGTAAATTCAACCAAAACAGTTTATCAAAATGTTTTGTTGAATTTACGTTGTCTTGTTTTTTAATAGGATTTGCTAGGTATAAAACTATTTATTCAACTGTTCTAAAAATATTATCAGTTATTAGCTCTCATAACCTGACAGAAATTAGCCTTGGCCAATCACTATCTAGACATATTTATTTCAATATATTTTGGTGTATTTAATATTATAAGCTTTACTATTACAAAAATGTTACCTTAAAACGTATTTAAATAGATACTGCCTCTCAGGTAGTCATTGCTCCAGGAGGTCAATAACTATATTTACGTAGATTTATCTATACAGTGATTGGCTTCCCTTTAATTTTCAATTTTTTGAAGCTAAAACTGCATAAACATTATAAAATCATGAAGTAATATACTACTAGTCTATTTAACATAGTTAAAACATATTGATTTGCCTAAAATATCATTATTTACTTCAGATCAGTTATAAATTCTTAGTAATTTTGTAAGGAAACAATTGTAATCTGCGCATCACTAACACGTTTGTAACAAAAGTGATGTCTGGGGAATAAAGCGTTGTCAAATGTAAGTTAAAATAGACCAACCGGAAGAGAAACATTTAAGGAATTCTTTGAAAACAATAGTTTATAAAGAATATTTTTCCTATTATTGAAGGTTAAATGATAAGGTGGCCAATAACGTTCTAGAGGCCAATCACTACCTGGTTTAACCTGCCTTGTTTCCTTTTCGTTTTTAAGATTTGTTTGTGCTTTGAATATTCCTGTAAAATAATTGTATTCTTGCATATAAATTAATAAGTAAACTACGTACATATTTATTAATAAATTACAGCCAATAGGCAATAAAATCTCAATTTCGGTGTCAGTATTCGCCAATGCAATATATTTAGAAGTATGGGTTATAATCGAAGATCAAAAATAACCATTAATTGTTTGATTTCATCAACCGCTATCTTGTTTTTTTGCAGGCTTCCCGTAGTAAAATAATTACGTTTAGTAACATTTACAACTCAGCATATACAAGCGGGAACCGTAAATCATTTTATCGATTAAAAGGAAAACTTTTAGAATTGGTCGAGATTTTAGAGTTTCAGTGCCGCTGCACAGTGGTACAGTGACTATAGTTAATTGAGACCTAGTAGCCTGATATAGCCAAAATAGAACTACATTAGGATGGTTCAAAATATTTAGTTTAACAAAACAAATACAAAAAAAGCAGACCAAAAATAATGAAAAAAACAATAATATTGCAAAACGTTTAATAACAATAAATTGATTTAACTTTAATAACAATAAATTGATTTAACATTATCCATGATGATTGGATATTTCTCTATAGTTAGATATGCCATTGAGTTACATAGATTTTAATAACAAAATTAAATTATCAAAAATTCTAAACTATAAGGACAATTTAATTTAACTAACGTTATTAAATCGATAATATGTCTTAAAATCTAAACGGGTTCAATTACTTTATTTAATTTACCAAATTAATAATTTTAGAATTGTTTGTGATAAAACAGATTTATTTTTTTCTAATAGTTTTGTATTTGTGAAAATTCTTGACATTTTTTGGTGTTTTGTATTCTAAATATTATCATATTTTCGTTTTTTGTGCTTCGGCCGCCTCCTCAGAAAGGTCCCCTATAGGTAGCAAGGCATGATCAATTATTTCAACTCGATGCATCAGGATTTTGTGGACTGAGGCGGAAAGATAGTACCAGGGTTATTATCTTTATTTATTTTGTATCTCGACGACAGAGCCTGTAATATAGTGGCACACCTTGCAAATAAATCTTAATCTAGGCTACTTATTTCAGAAGTTAACACTGTGTTTACGTACAAATTTCCTGCTGGGTTTCCGTCGTTCTAGTTTCCACTTCCAGCAGACTTAGGTTTATCTATTGTGAGACCCTTAGAGTATAAAAGAGTCTACTGTTATGATTATTTTACGAGCCGAGATTACTTCACATTATAAACGCGGTCGTTTTATCGCTGTCAAATGTGCGGAGTTCGGGTATTGATATAAAAAAGAATAATGAAAAATGGAAATAAAATAGATAGCTAAAAAAATATTTGTCGAAATATAATATCGCATCTATTTAGTCTATAGTAATTTTTGTCTCAATGCAATAGACTAAAACAGAAAAACAACAATATTTCAAAAAATATATCAGTTTATAATATTTCAACCTGGCCTATCATCACAGACATGTTAACAATCTATCAACATAAGTTGAATTTTTTTAATGGAAAACGCAATCTATTTTTTACTGTTTGGATAGTATATTCTGTTCTGATTTCATTGGTGGCTTATGTTATGGCACTTTATGTTTTCATCCAGTCGTTTTTGATTTAGTCGCAAATCTGTAAAATAATATCGTTTGATTAAGAGTTCCATGGAAATAATAATATTTTAATGCATATAATTATTTTACATATTTCCAAATAAATCGAAAACGGCGGGATGGAAACATAATGTGGGTTATATCAATAAAATCAGAACTGAATACGCTATCCACATAGTAAAAAATATATAGGGTGTTCCATTAAAAAAATACAACTTATGGTGATATCTTGTAAAATTTTCTTTTGTTTTTCTACTAACGAGAAAGAAACTATTTAAGTATCCTTATAATTCCGACCTATTGACCACCCCAGTCTAACGATAGTTAGGTTTTGAAGAGTGGGGGTGAAAAATTAACAAAAATAGATTAAAACCCATCCAATAATTATTAATATATTTTGAAGCTGCACTAAAGCAGAAGAATATGCTTCCACTTTTCTTATCTTAATTAACACAACTTTTCTGTTTTCTATTTCAGGTTTTTACAAACCTTCACGATTTGGGGTTACTAGATGCCAAAAAACATGTTTTTCTAAATTCCATCGGTCTATCGGCCTGTCTATTCGTGGCATAGCTAAAAAACTACTTAGCCGATTGAATTCAAATTTTGCTCAAAAATTCATATGAAAATTAACATGGCGGAACAAAATGGCGGCTTGTGAAATGTCAAAAAAATAATTACTAAGAAAGTACTTATCCAATTCACCAATCCAAGGCGGTAAAACAGAATAGGAGCTCAATAAAATATTAAAATAAATAGCATACGAAAACTATTTATTAGATCGATTTCAAATTATGTGCAATAATTAAGTCTCACATAGAAATAGATTGGTAAAATTGTGGAACGAATTCAAGATGGCGGAACAAAATGGCTGCCAAATAATATACAATTGTGTAAAAAATCAAATTTTGGCAAAAAATTAAAGATCAGATGGGGATGACCTAGCAGCATTTTGGTAAACAACCAATACGTCAGAACAAAATGACTGCCTAGTAAATAGTTAAAAAAATTATTACTAAAAACTAATTATTTGTTTTACCTCAAATTTTCGAGAAAAATCAAGTGTTTATAGGAATTAACTAGTAACATTTTGTAAAAATCCAAGATAGCAACCCAAAATGGCATCCTAATATCTAAATATTTAAAAGATCAGCTTGAAAAAACTGCTTATTTTTTACATTTTTACTTGTTTCGTCAGGATGATCACTTTCTACACAATTTTTCTATCATCAAGATATTTATTTGAGATGATAAGCATTTAACAATTGGATATATTGCCAAACAAAATGTTGAACATCTCTTGTAGCCAAAAGAATTTCGTTACTAAGGGACAAAAAAGAAATATCTTTATAACTGTTCTAACAATATTTGTTGTTTTTAAAAATCACAATATTATGTTTTTAAATTTGATATTTTCACTTTGCGCAAATCTTGGAATTTTGAACGCTATACTTTTCATTTTGTAAAAACAAAAAAAAGCTACGACGTTATTTAGTTAAAACGAAGCGTTATTTCAACGACAAATGAGCGTTTAGGGTTCTACCAACACACGTCATGTGGGACACCGGAAAGGCACGAACCGATTTCCAAATGAGAGTTTTGTTGTTTATTAGTTACTATAATGCACATGGAAAACAAAAAATTTCAGTAAAAATATAATGAAAAAATTGGTAAAATCCTGTACCCGGAACTTCCCTCGTTATGAAGTATGGGAAGAGTGAAGCGTAATCCAAGTTAGTTCAGTAAATAGTCACAGTAAATATCTGTTACATATACTTCATTTCTATTGGGCGCCATTTTGTCCCATCATATTGGATTCCTACCAATATGTTTACCATTTCTTTTCTACCTATGCTTCACTTGACTTTTGGGTATAATTTAAAATAAATTTAATAAGTATCCCATATTCACGTTTAATTTGTCTGCAAAATTTAAAATCAATTGAACAAGATTTTTTTACCTTGATTTTTTAAAAATTCTATTTGGCCAATATATATGTGTTTTCATTCCGGGTGTTCATCACTCTCGTTCTGAAAATAACAATTTTGCTGACGTTTCACCAAAATCGCATTTGGCATTTTCGAAGCTTTCTGTTTCCGTCCGATTAAAGACTGAAAGTGTTAGTGACAGCGGAGCTTCATTTTATACACCCACCCTCGGCCGAAGGTTATATCTAAACGGTTGTGCGTCATTGTTTATATTTTCGGGATGTTGTTGTTGGATTAATGCCGCTAGATTTTCTGTGGTTTTTGGTTTGTATATGATTGATTTCCATACTGCTGGTAACTTTAGTGATTCGTCCCATTTATTTAAATCACCTTGTTTTTCTATTTCTATGGCTTCTCGGATTATTCTGGCCCGATAGTGCTCTATATTGGCAATCTCCTTACACCCTTCGAAGTTTATTTTGTGGCCTGTTACTTGATGATGTAAAAATAAGGCAGACGTTGTTTGTTTATTTCTGATGCTGAGTTTATGTTCTTCTACTCTTGCAGATATTCGTCTATTTATTTGCCCAACATACAACTTTTCACAGTCCTGGCACGGGATGCTACATACTCCGTGGTTTTCCAATTTTATTTTATCTTTTGGATTTCCAAGTAGTTTAAGTATGGTTGTTTGTGGCTTATGAATTGTTTGTATATTGTGTTTTCGAAGAATCCTGCCAATACGGTCTGTGGTACTTTTTACATATGGTAGGACTACTTGTTGTCTTCCGGATTCATAATCTTTGCTGTTTGTTCGTGAACCCTGTTTATTAATGGCTTTATCTATGGCAAAGCTCTAGATATTATATTAAGTTCATCTTGTCTCGTTTGTGTATTAGTTAATCGCACGGATCTAGATATGAGGGTTTTGGCCACAGCTTGAATTTGTGCTGGATGGTGGTGTGATCCAGCATTCAAATAGCTGTCAGTATGTCTTGGTTTTCTATAAACGGTATATTCAATGTGTCCATTGTCCCGTTTTGTATGCAGAACGTCTAAAAGTGAGAGATTGTTGTTTTCCTCTAACTCTAGCGTAAATTGTATTTTAGGATCTATTGAATTTACGTGAGTTAGAAAGTTGTTAAGTTCTGCATTACCGTGTTGCCATATGATAAATATGTCATCCACGTAACGGAGCCAAATTTTGGGCTTCAGATTTGCTTTCTCAAGAGCTTCTTTCTCGAAGTATATCATAAATAGATTGGCCACCACTGGTGATAGTGAGGATCCCACTGGAGCGCCATCTATTTGTTTGTACATTTGCCCGTTAAATGAGAAGTAAGTATTTTTAAGACAATGCTCTCACAGTTGTATTATATGGCCAGAAAAATCCTCGTTCATAGCACTCTCCAGTGCTTCGTCGATGGGAATGCTAGGATACAACGATTTAACATCTAGGCTTGCTATGATGTCCTCTTTTTCAAGAATGACACCTCGTATAATTCGGGTAAAATGCTCCGAATTTTTTACATGAGTCAGACAGTCGGTTGCATAATATTTGCAAGGTATTTTTCTAGTTTTTGTAAAGGCGACTTAACAGCACTAACAATAGGTCTGATGGACACGCCTGGTTTGTGTATTTTTGGTAAACCTTAGAGTTTAGGGCATCTGCTGGACTTTTCTCTTAGTATGATTTTTTGTTGTATTTCTATGTCTATTGGTGAACTTTTTATCTTAATTTTTGTTGTTTTTTCTAGGTACGTCGTCGAGTCTCTTGAAACAGGCTTATAAGAATTGTCTTGTAGGATATCCTGCACTTTTTGCATGTAGTCTTGGGTATTCATAACTACAGTTGCATTTCCATTGTCTGCTGGAAGAATTGTGATGTCTTTATTTCGGCGAAGGTTTGTTAGGACCCTCTGTTCAGAAGCACTTAGATTTGGTTCAGGTGGCTTGCTTGATCTTATATATCTCTATATATATATATATATATATATATATATATATATATATATATATATATATATATACCGGGTGTCAATGAATCTATCAGAGAGGCCATAACTTTTAGTATTTGATGTATCAAAACGAAATTTTGTATAGGTAAATGGTACATAAAGAGGAGAGTTTTCGCATATTTTTCACCGGAAATGTCTCCAGTTTTGATTTTTTGAACGGAACAATTCTGAATCAGAATATGACATTTTAAAAACTTTTTACGCTTATTTGTTTTTTTTTATAGCAATTTTTAAAATTGCATCTAGGTGGCCATGACCGGATGCAAAGTAATCTAAGGACTTGAAATGATGACAGAATAATACAATCGCTAAGTTTTAGTGATTATTCTGATAGCTCGGAACAAGAGAAGTTGATAAAATCAAATTTTTGTGTCTAACCATTTTTTTTCAAATGGCGAGCCTTTTTAGACTAGCACCTTTTGAAAAGAGGAGTTTTCTGCGAATCTAACGTTACTAACTTTTTTATGATTGGAATAAAAATATGGTCAACAATTAAATATTACTAAGAAAAATACTCGATCATCAATTATTTACTTTTATCAAGTGTGTCATGGATATCTATGCTGGATATTAAATAGGATTTTTAATTGAGACAGTTGGTTGATCAAGATTACTTACGTTGGACCTATCTATGCGTTATGTCACGTAAAGTCTGCCCAGCCTATCTCTGTTGATGAAAAGAATGCACGCCTATGCGCCTAACGCTCGGAACAGCATTTTTATACAGTTTTCTGCTGCCCCTCTACAGATATCTTCAACAAATTTAGGCGTGCATATCTGTATCTTTGGCTAACAAATAGTTCAGAGTATCAAAGAAAAATATGTCTTCAACTAACTTGAATAACGCTGTAAAATGTAAAAGCACAATATATGAGTTCACTGTACTTGTTCAAAGTGCATTCCTCCTGGTTCACGATACATTTCCGCTCTTTCAATTGCTTCTCTCAACGCGTTATGCAGCATTAGAGGCGTAATACTTCTAAATACACGTACAATCCTTTCTCATAAGATTTCAAGAGTGGCTGGGGCTGTTACATAGACTCTTTTTTTAACATATCCCTAAATAAAGAAATCGAGAACAGTGAGATCCGGTGAACGGGCGGGCCACCGTATTGGGCCATTGGTTGCAGCAACTTTATTATTAAAATGTTCAATTAAATAATTAAGAACTTCTCTAGTATTATGAGGCGGTGGTCCATCTTGCTGGAAGTTAATTCGGCGTAAAACTTCTAAAGGTAGAACATTAAGAGGTTGCTCAATTTCAGTTTGGGGAAAGTCTAAGTACCTAACCCCTGTTAATTGGCTTTAAAATAAAATTGGCTCAATTATTATGTTACCAACGACACCAGCCCAGACATTGACACCAAAACCTTTCTTGAAAATTTCCAACTCTCATTTCATGCTGATTTTGTTAGGCCCAGTAACGAGTGTTTTGCTTGTTAAACATGCCATTATTAGTAAGTCTGAATTCGTCAGAAAATATTTTAAAGTTGATAAAATTTGGGTCAATTCTACAATTGTGGAGCAACCAATCACAAAATAATACCCTCTATCGCCATCGTCAAGATACAAAAGCTGGTGTAAGTGGTACTTAAAAGCTTGATGTGCGTGTTTCTTTAGTATTTTTCTAGCTGATTCATGACTTAAACCCAGTTCGTGGTTAATTTTTCTTAAAGAAAGAGTTTTATCAACTTCAACCACACCAATAACGTTAATCTCCATTTCTTCATTTTTAATAAATTTGCCTTCCGCCTTTCCTTCTTGATGCCTAAAACGATTCTCGAGAATGGAAAATACTGATGGACTGGATGTTGCCGGACGGGGTATCTCTGAGCATACAACTCAGCAGCATTCCTTGAATTCTTATGACATTCTCCAAATATTAATAACATATCGACTTTATCACTCTGAGTATACAATATTTTGACTTTTGAAAACAAGAATAATACTGAAAATTAAGAAAAATAAGGCAATCTTATGTCTACTCAGAAAGAATAGGTAAGTGTCACTGACAAAACAAAAAATCCTACTTAATATCCAGCATGGCTATCCATGGCACACTTGATAAAAGTAAATAATTGATTATCGAGTATTTTTCCTGGTAATATTTAATTTTTGAGCTTAATTTTAATCCAATCGCAAAAAAAGTTAGTACCGTTAGATTCACAAAAATATCCTTTTTTCAAAAAGTGCTTGTCTAAAAAGGGTCGCCATTTTAAAATAAATAGTAAGACACCAAAATTTGATTTTATCAACTTCTCTTGTTCCTAGCTATCAAACTAATCACTAAAACTTAGCGATTCTACTAAACTGTCATCATTTCAGGTCCTTAGATTAATTTGCGTCCGGTCATGGCCACCTAGATGCAATTTTAAAACTGTCTATAAAAAATCAAGCAGGCGTAAAAAGTTTTTAAAATCTCACATTCTGATTCAGAATTGTCTCAGGAATCCAAAAATGTAAAAATATACAGAGCGTTCCATTTAAAAAATTGAAACTGGAGTCACTTACGGTGAAATATATATATATATATATATATATATATATATATATATATATATATATATATATACGTATATATCCTGAGGATGCAACAATAGAGTAGCGAAATGTAGACAATAAAAAAAAGACATTTGTTTTTTACTGGATTCTATCAAATAATACACCACTCTAACATAAAAACAAGAGGATCGTTAAGGAAAACCATTTAGAAATTTAATATCTCGGAAATATCTGCGGTCCAACGTAGTAAGTAAAGACTGAAAATATGTGTATTATGCAGGATACAGAATCTAAATCCTGTCCTGAAGATGCAACGATAAAGTTTCGAAGCGTCGACTTTAAAAAAAGTCCTTTGTTTTTTTGCTGTATCGTAACCCCAAATAATACATCATTCTAACAAAAGCAATAGGATCGTTAACGAAAACTATTTAGAAACTTAATATCTGGGAAATATATGCGGACAAACGGAATATGTAAAGACTGTCGCTATGGGTTTCATTCTGTATATTGAATCTACATATGTGTCCTGAAAATGCAACAATAAAGTTGCGAAACGTCGACTATTTGAAAATAGTATTTTTTTTACTGGATCTTAACCCCCAATAATACACCACTCTAACATAACAACAAAAGGATTGTTAACGAAAACCATTTAGAAAGTTAATATTTGGGTAATATATGCGGAACAACGGAGTAAAAGTACTGATAATATGGGTTTCATGCAGGATATAAGATCTGTATGTGTTCTGAGGATGCAACAATTAAGTTGCGAAACGTCAACAATTTAAAAAATACTTTTTTTTTCTTGATCTTAACCCCAAATAATTCACCACTTTTACAAACATTTTTTAACATTGTTTCGCCATATTGGATTTTTACCATCAGGCCATCCCCATATGACCCCTAATTTTTGGTCAAATTTAAAGTCAATCGGATAAGTAGTATTTAAGCTATGACACATAGACCGCCCCACGGACCGACAGAATTAATAAAACATGTTTTTTGGCCTCTAGGGATGCTAAAACATAAAGATATGTAAAAATTTATAAACATTTTATTTGGCCGGAATTTTGTTTCGCCATCTTGAATTAGGAACACAGTTTTACTAGTTGATCCCTATAGCACAATTAGTTATGACAGTTGGATAAGCAGTCTTTTCATAATAATTTTTTTCTAACATTTGACTACGCCGCCATTTTGAATTTTTACAAAAATATTACTACTTCATACCTATATGACCCTTAATTTTCGATAAAAATTAAGTTTAAATAAAATAATTAATCAAAAAAAGTAGTCTTTAAACTATGCCGCGACCTGACAGACAGACAGACATACCTACGGAATTGATAAAACCCATTTTTTTGGCATCTAGGGACGCTAAAATGTAAAGACGTGTAAAACCTGAGAGGATGATTTTTTCATGATTACATAATTTTTATTTGGCCGCCATTTTGTTCGGCCACCTTGAATTAGTAGCAGAATTTTACTAGTTGCTTGATCCCTTTACCACAAGTAGTTATTATAGGTCAATTTGAAATCAAACCATTAAGCAGTTTTTCAGGCTGATTTTTTTAAACATTTTACTAAGCCGCCATCTTGGGTTCGTACCAAAATATTACTAGTTGATTCCAATATAATACTTAATGTTTTTTGCAAAGTTTCAGATTGGATAAGTAGTTTTTTAATAATATTTTTTTAAGACTTCACTAGGCCGTCATTTTGTTTCGCCATATTAATTTTTTACCAAAATGTTGCCAGTCATCCCCATATGACACTTAATTTTTCACCAAAATTTGAAGTAAATCGGGTAAGTAGTCTTTAAGCTACGCCGCGAAGTGACAGACAGGCAGACAGACCGCGCGACGGAATTGATAAACATATTTTTTGGCATCTAGCGACGCTAAACCGTAAAAACCTAAAAGGTTTATTTTGTCACGATTACAGACATTTTATTTGACAGCCATTTTGTTCGGCTATCTTGAATTAGTACCACTATTTTACTAATTCATCTCTATACCACAATTAGTTATGGCACCCAATTTGAAATCAAACCAATAAGCATTTTTTTTAAGGCTGAATTTTTAAATATTTTATTATGCCCCTATTTTGTTCCGCCATCTTGGATTAGTACCAAATTTTATTTCTTGATTTCAACATAATACTTGATGTTTTTGCAAAATTTCAGATAAATTGGACAAGTAGTTCTTTAATAATAGTTTTTTTTAACTCTTCACTAGGCCGCCATTTTCTTTCGCCATGTTGGATTTTTACCAAAATGTTACCAAGTCATCCCCATATACCTGTCGGATAAGTAGTTTTTAGCTACGCCGCGAACGCGAAGGGTCTCAACTTCAAAGACCCTGAAACGTGAAGATCTGAAAAAATCTCGGCGAGCGATTTTTTCACGATTACAATACTTCCCTTTTACAAGAGAAGTAAAAATCCTACTAAAAACCAGTAACTGTTGTTATCCAACCTTCGGCAGATAGTCGACTGTCTCTCAACATTTGTGTCATCAAGAAAAGAAAGATAATGTTAAATAGCATGCAGTTTTGCAGGTCTGCGATGAAGCAAATTTAAATATAATAAATAAAGAGTGATACAGTCCATTGTTTGCTCTAGTGTTTCAATTGAACATTTGGCCACTTGGATCTCTGATTTTAGGGTTATCAGGAATCGGTAGACAATGTGTTTTAGTTGTGTTAATTTGGAAAAGAAAATGACTAAGGTAGGATCAAACCAATTTAAGTAATTATAATATTTTTTGCCCGTAGACATTAAACAAACAAGGTGAAAAGTAAGGTCTCATATAAATACGGTCTGTAGGAATGATATAAAATCCCCTATGTACAAATTTAGAGTTATTTACAAAAATACTTTGTTCCTCACATAAAAGAGAACTTTGTGTAATTCTAAGAGAATTATGATTTGTTTAATTTGCCTCATACCTACCTGGATAAATTGAAAACTTTTTAACTCTTAAGTGCGTATTCTGAAACCACCTCTATTTAGTCTTCAACTCTGTGTTAAATGTAACTATTATAGTAAGATATTCTCTTCTGTAAAACTACTCATCCCATTTTACAGTGCCTCACTTTAAGATCAATAATTTTATAATTTTACGCCTATAATTATTTTAAATTATATTATTAGATATAGCAGATAACTATATATATATATATATATATATATATATATATATATATATATAATATATGTATATATATATATATATATATATATATGTATATATATATATATATATATATATATATATATATATATAATATATAATATATATATATATATATATATATATATATATATATATATATATATATATATATATATATATATAGTTTCTCGTATAATTATTTGTTTTGTTGTTGAACAGTTTTTTTTCTTATTTCCCATTTATTTTCTTGAATCGTTTTTTTAGTGGTATCTCTAATAAGGCTTAGATGCTCAACTTTCGAAAGGACTACTAAACATAAAGACATGACAAACATGCGAAATGCATAACTAGTTCATTTATCAAATACCGGATTGACCAGTAACCCTAATATCACCTTTCAGTACAATTATCAGAAACAACCTCCTTCATCAAATCATCATCTCTTTTTGCAAAAAATTAAGTTTCCAGTCAGTGTTTGTTTTGCAAAAATATAATAAAAGTATAAATTGAATTTTCTTAAAAATTAGAAACTCTGTTTTGTTTGCTTGGCATCTAAACACCAGATTAAAGGCTCTAATTTTTAGGGATGTTTTATTTGCAAGCAACGACATCGTACATTATCACACGATCAGTTTCCTAATAAAAATGGCGATCAGTATGATTACACAAATTCACCTCTCGTGAAAAGCTAATTTGACAACACCACGATCCCACATCAAATATAGTTTTAAGTACTATCACTAATGGTCAAGAAGTTTTATTAGCCATAACAGTGGCTAAATTGTTCACTGCTGAGAATAGATTTATCTATTACAACATCTCTTGTAACTAACAATTTGTTTGAAAAACTGGGTCTTAACTTCAAAGATACTGACATTCATATAACAAGAGTACATGGATTGGTCACTCACTCAAATAAAGTTTCAAACACTCAAATATAAAAGATGGTGGTAAATTTGACATAATATCATGTTATGTTTTAAAAAAAATACTACAAAAGTTCCCCAGTGCCCTCTTCTTAAATAAGTCTCTTTGACTTTCTACTGTTTTGTCACAAATAGAAGCTATCTACCTTAATTTATTACAGAACAGATAAATCTGAATAAAACCTGTTTACAACTTAACCCTTTAAAGTTCTTTGGTATTACCACCATAATAAGTCGTTATTTTAAAATGTAATCAAATTACGCGCCATGTCAAATTCATCTGCCTTCAATTAGTGTGTGAAACTCAGTACAACTTTATAAATCAGAAACGTGCATTTTCTCAGGAAAATAACTTCAGTTCAGTTTCACCAGAGTGGCGTTGGTGAGAGCAATCACAGCAAGAGTTTTGTTAGTTTTAACTTTACAAAATTGATCACTTGTATATTTTAAGTAACCCTTTATCGAGATAAATTGAATTTAAAAAAAAAGTGGATGTAGCATTTTTTTGTACAAAATACTAATAACAATTATTCGCACTCACGCCACTGGTGCCACTAAACTAAATTTACTTGAATGTGAAAATCCGCCTTTATGATTTTAAGTGGTACTCAATATCATAAAAATATCGTCTATTAAAATGAATTGTTCAGTACCGTGTTTTAAATAAATAACATTTCCTTTACATCTCATTGTTTTATGTTTGTATAATTTGAACTGATAAAGGAGGAAAAGTTGCCAATTAAAAGAAAGCAGTGACGAAGTCTGCTTTAAAAAAATAGTAATGGCAGTTGTAAAATTGAATAATTTTATTTTAATGAGAAAATGCTTTTTTATGATTTATTATATTGTACTGAGTTTCATAAAAATATGTTTTAGGTCAAACATTTATTTTTCTCATAAAATATAAGGTTTTCAATCTTAAAAACAAAACTGTTTATACAAATGCTTATATACTTAGAGTACTTGAAAACTACCCTGTTTATTTGTATTGTCAATTGTAATTTATGCTCACGTGGAAACTGATCTTTTTTATCGGATTAAAAACTCTAAGGATACAAAGGATGACTATATAAATGGATTGCGATTTAATTTTTATGAAAATTAATTAATGCATAAAAAAGTTTAGTCGTTATTACAATTTGAACATAAAAAAATAAAATTAAAATAAAAAATTTGTTTAATACATAATTGCAGAATTGATGGATATAATGAAGACAGAAAAATATATCCTATAATAATAATAAAAGCAATAACGAACTTACCTGTTTCGTGCCACATCCCTTAAGAGGTAACTCCAATTTATAACTATGTCCACCCTTTCCAGTTATCTGACATGCTGAGTTTCGGTCGAAGTCTGCATAGGCGATCCCGTGAAATGCCTCGTTGAATTTTAATTGAACCTAAAATAGCATATAATAAAAAGCTTAATTTGCTCAAATAATGGACGTTTGAAGACCTAATAAAATTCAAACTATTAGCACGCTTGAGTTGACAAGGCTATTAGTACCTTCAACATAAAATTTTATTAAGAATCTTCTTATAAAAGAAAAATAGCCCGGAAATTATGGGAACAAAAAAAAATTTAACAAAGAGTTGTAGATTGTTGTTGTAATTTTAGTTTGTAGCTAAAAGCTACAAAACTGAAATTACTTTTCAGTATACAGGGTTGCGTATAAGTTTGTTACAAACCATACTTACTACTTTTTAAGTGGAACACGATCTATATTATTACATGGTATTTCATACCCTCTTGCTGACCATTCACCAATATAGGGTTCTTAGGGCCTATACAGGGTATTCCAACATTTATGGTCAATTTTCTTAAAAATCAGAGGTTCATTTGATACCCTGTATATTTTCAATACAGACATAGAGCACCAGTTTATAACACCAAATGAGTTGTCAATATGTTCTTCTTTTAAAATGAAAGATTCTCCCAAATAGAAACACCCTCTATAATTTATTTCATTTGGATACCTCTATTAATACTCTTTTAGTTTTGTAAAGCTTTCCCGAGAAATCCAGTATTTACTGAGATATTCGTCATTTTATAAACAATAATACTAATTTTCAAGTATAAAGTTAAAATCGAAGTTGCCATGGAAACAAATAATTTTGTACCTGGCAAAAAAGTAATTATTACTCTTTGCCTCATGAAGTTCTTTTATAAATAACTATAGAGCATCCTTCCTCGTGAGTAATAATTAATTAAGGTATGAAACATTGTTCTTGGTTTCTATGGAAAATTATTTTTGCTAGATACGAATTTATTTATTTCCATGACAACTTTTATTTTAACTTCATCACTAAATGTTAGGCTTATTGCTTATAAAATAAGAATATCTCAGTAAATACTGTATTTAGATTTAGGAAATACTTTGCAAATCTAAAAGAGCATTAATAGGAGTATTCAAATTGAACAAATTGTACAGTGTGTTGCATTTGAATTTATCCAGAAAACTTGAACCCAGAGTTTTGACTTACCCTGTATTTTGTTATAAAAGAAGTCAAGGGAAAGCCTTTCACTTTTAAAGAAGAACACATTGAACACTAATCTGACATGATAAACTGTTAATGTACGTCCGTATTGAAAAGATACAGGGCGTCAAATGTACCTCTGATTTTTTAGAGAAGTCCATAAATATTGATTCACCGTGTATAGACCCTAACAAGCCTATATTTTGTAACTGGTTAAAAAGAGGGCATGGAATACCAGGTAATAAAATGCATGGTGTTCAATTTAAAAAATATTAAGTTTGGTTTAAACAAACTTATACGGAACCCTGTATACTCAAAAATAATTTTAATTGGTGGCTTTTAATAGTCCCTACAACTTTTGGATAAAATATTTTTTTTTAGTTCTTATAATTACCGAGCTATTTTACTTGTGCACACTGTAGGACCACCGTGTATGTAGTTGAAATAAATTGAAACTTGATGTTTTGATGAACCTAGCATTTTAAACGATTGTTTTTTATTATGAACCCCAGTACATTTGTTACTAATGAACCCAGTCATAAAAACTCAAACCATCCCGTCATAATATAAAAGTTTCGGTCTCCGAATTAACTTAAACTGAAATGTTCGTGAAAATTTGGGTGATTTGGCCACCAGTTTAGTTTTCACTTAATTTAAATGTAAGTGGCTTTCTATAATATTTTCCTTCCCTTGTAGGAGAGAAATGTCCGAGAGTGTCAATGCTTATGTCATTTTCGAGGCATATTTGCAATATCATTGCTTAAGATTAAATACTAATACAATTATTATATTAATAATAATCAAACACGTACTAAGTATTAAAAAAGTAAGCCTTCTCTTTTTTAAAGGATGTTGATGGAGTCAAAATTTCATTCAACTTAGTTTATTAACTTTATTCATCGCGAAATAATAATCTAGAAGTAATAAGTGCGTTTTAATATTTTATTACCGATTTTTTTTAAGCATATATTTTTAAAATTCTTAAGGTTTTTAATTTTACTTCAGATATTTCCTGTTAAAATGCATTCTTAAAGTGAAGTCTGACCTAGTTTAGTTCGTAAAATAAATGTTTGATAATATGTACTTACAAACTGTGACATTGTTTAATTCCCTTGTTTTAAAAAAATATTCATTGTAACTGTTACTCGTAATAAACCTTTCCTAAAAAAATTAAACAAAAACATTAGTACAAGACCCCTGAAGGAAAACATAAACTACACTTCGTCGTTAGTAGTTGGGTTAAAGGAAGATGTTAAAGGTCTTGAACAGATCGAAAATTTTCTGTATTGCAAAATGGACGGTCACCTGCATGCACCAAGAGTAGACGTATTGAGCCCTTGCCGTTAGGTGAAATTTATTGCAAGTATTTAGTAGCCTTCTTCTGCAAATCGCAAATTCGTAAAAGTATACTCAGCCTATCTTTCTTCTGACTTGAAAGAGAACCTGTCTACTAAGGAACTCGTTGAATTAATACGATAGGGAAAAAATATATATAATCCTTAGCGTTCTTCACACTTTATCATTAGTAGTGTGGTTTAACCGATTTTTCCAAAGGGCTACTTTTGGATGCGACCGAAAATTTTCATTTATGAATGGGTTATTCTGAAGAATTTCGAGGTTAAGCAAGATACGTGGCCTAGTTTAGGGTACAGGCTTCCATGACGAGGTATGAATGGCACCTGTGCCCCAACCAGGTATCTTGCACAAAGCCTGTAAGTTAGCATGCGTCCAATAAGAGTGCCTAGCATTACCTAAGGAAGCTAGTTCTTCTGAAGGTGTGAGCTACATAACTGAGATAAAGAAAATCTGGTCTTTTAAAAGTGAAAGCGGAGTGAAGAGTCTATTGAACAAGCTCTTCAAGATTGGTCGTTTTGGTAGAGGTGGCTTTCTGTAAGTGGAAAACACTCAACAAGACCGTGCTAGAGATACTGGCAATACACTGGCCCTTTTTAAGAAAAAGAGAAGTATAATGTAAGTATTGAAATGTAACATTTTTGAAACGTTTTTAAAGATAAAATGTTATTTTTTGTCTTAATCTAAAAAGATCAATCCTTTGAATAGTGAAAACGCTGATATACAAAAGGCAGTTGGCTTTTTCAATCGAATTAGATTTGCATAAAGTTCTCGCCTATTATCCATACATCGTTTAAACTTTTATAATATAAATATAAATCTCACCATTGACTTTTAAACTCTTTGTGTTCTAAATAAATTTTGGTGCATTAGAAAACCCTAAACAAAATTACAATAACTGAATTAAGGTGGCACCAATGACTCTGCTAGAACCTTTCTTAAGTTTTTCGATATTATGTTTCGGATTGAGTAAAATAATTTTAGGTTGATAAAAGATTATTTAATTAAATTGCTAAAACTCCAAAGGACCTTGTGTCTTTAACAATGAGAACCCTCGAATTATTTGTATTTAAATTAAGTATAACCTCGGAGGCGACAGTCGTATTCCTTCGGAAAGCAATACAATTGACTTTTTGATAATATTTGCTATATAAATAAAAAAAAGCAGTTGCGGGGTTGCTCTCTCTCTCTCTCTTATTCTCTCTCTCTCTATCTCTCTCTTTCCATTATCTTTGAACACACCAGCAAGAGGCTTATGAAAACAATCAGGCAAACTAAAACCAATTTCCAAGTTGACGGAAAATATCCCCTCTCCAAAAAACATTTGTTATGTTAGATTTTCAAGAAGTGACTACAATATTCTACATTCGCAACGTGATGTTATAAGAACCATGTACATAGGATTTGAGAATAAAAGGTTGTGTGTCACGAATATTTTTAAGGGTAAAATAAAAAAAATCAAAAGTCCAAGGAGGCAAAGCATCAAAGTAGGAAACCAGTTATTTGCAATTATCATTTTAAAACTAAACTAAATAAAAGATAAATAACATAATATATTTATCTCCTCAACGTTTAAAATATTCTTTTGGTATATATGCATTTTTATTATTTTTGATACTAAAATCTCCAAGTATTTTTTTGTCTTTATACTGCTACAGTATTACCATAATCTTTGTTAGATTTTCTTAAAAAGCTCAATGTGAAATTTCTCAACCGCTTATACTCCGAGTAATCATCTGCCGATGTGGTTGCTTTATTTAAACCCCCTCAGTGCCCGATATCGATTTCGTATTGCACCCTTTATGCTCTTAATGAACCAAGGAGCTTTAGATTTGCTTGCAGGAGCAGTTTTTAAAGGTTCATATTTATTAAACAAAGTAATAATAGAGTTGGAGAAAACGGAATATTCTCTCTTAATATTTTTTGAATAGATAATATTTTAAAGTAAAAAACGATTATTCTTACTTTGAGGATAATAATACTGTTTCAAGGAAGTGAGTGGATTTAACTGTACAAATTAAGCGGAAAGAGAATTTATGTATATTTTTATTCCAATGTGGTGTATCAACCCTTAAGATTTTCTTCTTCACCATGTAAGCGTTTTCAAATTTTAACCTACTTTTTAAATTTTAAAATAAAAAAAAAATCTTTTTTTATTTCAGAATAAAAAATTTCGGAAAGTTAATATATTATGAAATAAATAAACACTTACAAGCATTGATCCAGCTGCACAATTCAATGCTGCCTTAGTTCGGTTGAGAAATATCACCGGACTAAGGTCGTCTAATTTCGTGACTTTTCCATCTAAGGTGGCTTCGGGTGGAAGGCCGTCGCCGTTATACTCAATGTTGTTGGCTTGGTCAGCATAATTCGACTGCGCAGCGGCGGCAGTCAACAGTGTCAGAAGTGTGAAGGAAAATAAATGAGACATATCTGAAAAAAAAGTAATTTAATACATCTAAAATTTGAAACAAAAGCAGTATCGAAATACGTTTCTTGCGTGATTCTGTTTGAATAAAACTAAGCCAATGTATTGAGCAAATATAGAAAACTTTTTAAACATTTTGGTTATTAGATTTTGTGACCTACTTTAGTACAAAAGTTTTATACCTGACATAATTTGCTTATAATAATAAACTTCTGACATATTTTCAATTTAGTATGTAATACAAGATTCGATATAAAAGCCAAATAATAAGGGATTTGTTGTAACCTAATAACTAGATACACTTAATTTATATAAGGGCAACTATTAAGAAATCGTGGTTCAAAATAGATATATTGTCCGATATTTTATCTGCCATTTTACGTGCTATCTTTATGGATCTTCCTTATTTGAGATCAAGACACTAAATGAGCTTTAGAGTTCAAGTTATTTATAATTAGCTTACGATGATCGACGTAGTGACTATTCATTTTTACGCATTTTGTGGAACGTAGTCGCAAAACAGATGCAATAATGTTAGCATCTCTAACATTAAATATGTGTTTTGATCTATGCTGGTCTTCAGCTACAATAGTAGGCAAACTAAACGGCTTGGTTTTTGCCTATACATATTTCATTTTCATTAAGCTTAAAAGATGTGTTTTCACTAATATATCATATATGCATTCTCCAATATTTCAGTGATCTAAAGCACTTCCTGATTTTTTAATTCGTATTAAAGATTTTGCGAATGGAAGACCTATGTAGACAATTTTAAATGTTGCGATTGATTATCCCATACTGAAGGAGTACTGGAATTAATTAATCAAGTGATTAGCATCTTCAATACACTAAATACCCCCTACTTTTAAAACGTAATTTATTTTGTTTTCAGTAGAAATAAAATTTCCTTATTTCTTTGGTTTTTGATGTGTCGAGATTTCGAAGCTGTACAGAGTCCTCGGGGACGGTTTCAATTATTGTTTTAGAAAGTTTGTCAACTAGGGCTGTCTAAAAGAGTGGCTGAGAAGTTCAACTCAAATAGTAATCAGCGGCTAAGCACCTAATGCATTTTTCAGGGTATCGCCTAAGGTGGCGAGTGTTGCCATCACAAATGATGCGCAATGCGCACCCTTGGTTTTGCAACCAAGTATGGTGTTTACAACGAAGACATCATATTTGCTGCATTCTGGGAAAAAATAAAATATTTGTTTTAAATATACTTAAAAACAAATCTGCAATAGTTCAGTTGAACCTACTTTATATTATAGAACTAATTTAGCAACACTGATACAAAAAATGGAAAATATCTCAAAAACTAAAACTCCTATAGGAAATTTCAAAGAGAACAAATTTTTGACAAATCAATTGGTCAATAAAAAAAATAAAAAAACCGAGTGGTGAAAAGTTCCGGGCGATAATTTGCGGGGTTCATCCCTATTCTACGCCACTGGAGTGACACCGTTAAGTCATATTATAACAAATAATGAGCCCTAACATATGTACACTCTGATTAAAATTTCTTCTTGCTTATTTACGGAAATATCAAAGAAAATACAGTTTTCAACACCTATATGTCAGAACCTGTATCTTTTAAAAAGTGCAACTTGAAGACAAGTTCTATTAAACTTTTTTCATATTTCATCAAAATCTACCTTCCATCAAATTTAAGATACTTATTTCTGAAACGCCCTGTATATGAATAAAGAAATCATAATTCGTCATATTAGACATTGTCAAAGTAAATTAAAATTAGTATTTTCACATTTGATTACTAAAAGCAAGTAGCTGGAAACCAGCATTCTATTAAAACTATGATATATGTAAAAGGAGCCGAGTTTCTGGATCTTAGATTTGATTAAAACATACATGTAAAAAAATTAAATGAAGGTACGGGTAATGATCTACATAACACGTGGCCATCGCTGTTAGCACTAAACTAAGCAAGCCAACGCCGGATACAGTATTTAAATGTGGTGAAGTAAAGGTCCCTAGAGATGCAAATAGAAAGGTTGAAATAAGTTTAAATGATTAAAGCAGTGAGATCTTCTGTTTTAAAAATCACATTATTTAATTTAATGTTTTAAGAAAAAATAATAAATAGGTGATACTCGTTTTATTGTTGGTTTAATAGATCTATTATGATAATTTTGAAAACAGATAAATCTTAATGAGCTTAATTTTAAATAAACTTACATTAAAAAAAATCCCGCATTTCGATTTTTTTTTGTAGAAAACGTGAAGTCATCCCTCCTTTTTAACCGATTTCAAAAAAAGGATGAGGTTTTCCATTCGACCATGTGTATTTTTGATGTATATACATCGATTACTCTGGGATGGTTTGAACAAGTCAGGGTAGTACCGGAGTGTTTTGACAGCAAGAATATTGCAAAAATTGTCAATAGAGCGCCATTTTAATCTTCTTTTAATCTAAGAGTGACAAATTTAAAATGAATAATATATTGCCTTGAAATTTGGTATATGAAGTATAATTAACCAAACAAGTCTTCAGCCGCACCCTGAGATACAAATCACCCTAGAGTGGGGAATCTATTTTTCCCTCAGGTGATTTCGGTTATTATAATTTAAATGAATGTTGAATATATCAAGTACTTTATTCTTGAACAAAACGGTTCTTTTGATAATGAGTAAAGTGAATAACGGGGAAGAGGGAGCATTTGAAGTAAATGAGCGTATTATAGTTATAGTAAATATAGTATTTTTTTATGGTTTTCGGAGTTTCTAATGACATAAAGTTCAATTTTACTAATCATTTTACAAAGTCTATTGATGATTTTCCATAAATATGTAGAGAGGGAGCTATTATATAATATTAGTACCGTGATTCTAGCCAAATTTCATATGCTATGGGCTCAGTAGCTACTTGTTAATTTTATTAGGGACGTCCAAAATTTTATCCTTGGTTTAAGTCTTAAAACCTTTAAAGCTGAGTTTTGCAAAAAAAAGAAACATTATATAAATTGAACTAAAAAGGATGAGATACAGATTTTTTTATAAAAATAAAACCGACATCAATATAAAGTAATAAAATGTAAAAAGAATTATTTTATTCTATTTTTAAAATCTTACTGTCTTGAGTTAGTATGAGGTCGGAGTTAAGAAAGTCAAAAAACATTTATGTTTTGAGTGTTTTTTTATAAACATTTTTTATACGTTTAGATAAAAATATTATTGAGATAATTGTAGGAAATATGCTAGTTGATCTAATGATTAACCGTTTATTGCCAGATTTTGTGTTTTCTAAAAGGAATTTATTATTGTAATTTTTTTCTTTTCAAGGGTAGTTGATAGTTTTCAAGCCATGATCACATAGCACATAGTTCAAATCTGACAGTTCTTGATTATCCTATTTATGAAACAAAATTGTATTTTGTGAATGTCTGCAATGGAAATATTACTTTACATCTGATCAATATTTTTTATTTTGAAGTTAATATATTTTATTGAGATAACTTTTTTATTGTTCATTCATAATTTACCGTTATGTTTTTGACTAGAACCCGTGTAACTGGTTCGTTTTGTTTGCTTTAGGCTTTAGAGAAAAGTGCATTTTTGTGTATTCCATATTTTTAGACAGATACACCGTTATGTATTGTCACATAAAAGACAGAACAACTAATATCTTGTGTTCTCTAAACATATTACGGATTAGCTTCTTCGGTTCTAGGTCTCTTGTTTAACGTAATTATCTAAATTACATATTAGAAAGCGTATGTACTGTAAACACCGATTTAAAAACAATTATATTATAACCCGTACTAAATAAAAGACACAACGTATTTGCGATTACAGCAGAAAGTCCTTTAAACAAATGTTTTAAAATCAATTCCGAATTTTAAAAAAAGAACCGAATCGTGTTTTAAATGAGGATAACTATAAGTAATTAATTCATTTACATTAATTACAATAAAAGCATATATATGGAACGTTTTATTGGAAGTCGATTTTTAATGAATAAAATTATGATAAACATGGATCGATTTATCACTCATTTAAAGTCAAACAGCTCCCTGTATAAGCAATTGAAAAGTAGCAGTTGTTCGCCTTGGAACAAAGATTTTGCGAAATATTAAAATAAATTCCGTCTATAGCAAGTTTTAGTTATGGTGTTTTTTTTACTTTGTGTTGCTTGTATAAACAAACAAATAAAAAATTACCTATTGACTTGGTTGATGTCCCTATGGTTCGTTATCAGGAAGTTCGCAACATCCCCGATGTAAACTATTATTGGGTATTCCTCCACTATGTGTTTGAAATTTTGTTCGCCTTGGTATGTTACCTTATTTATAAAGCAAGAAATCACATCGGTTACCGCTCTTATTCTCTGTTCGGCTGTACTAAGTTAACCGAATTTATGTTGAAGTGCAGCAATTTATATCAGAGTAATGGACATTAAGGTGGATCGATCATAAGTGCAGGGTTTTCATCAATCTATCGGAGTTCCTTTATAAGCATCTCAACTAGCAAAATAAACTTTTAATCGAACATTAGTATTATATAAGTATTTCATAGTGCTATTTACATAATACTTGCATTCCGTAATGCTTCAAACAGACATTATTTTAACGTATCATATTAAATCTCATATAATGGAGTTTTAAGATTGTTCTTAGAGCAAGGGTTATAAAATATAATACTTTGCCTCATAAGGCCTTTTGTAAATGTTGCATAACTTTTATTAAAACTTCTAATAAAATACTAACAAAAATAATTTATAAAAAGTATTATAACCATCGTATTAGTATTCTAATAATTTATAATACACCTATTTTAAGGAAGTTTTAAAACAAAGATATGACGGATCCTATATACATATTTAAAACAAAATAATAGAAATATAATTTTAAACTTTATATACAATTATTTTATGCTAAAATTATAAGTATAATTAATTTTCTTATCATAACATCTTTAAAGAACTAATATAGTAAATTATTTCTATTTACTGCGTTATAAGACAATAATTGCAGTTCATCTGATATCAGTTTATACTTTTCCAAGAGGCTGGCATTATGAATATTTTTTTTTCTCTTGTTCAGTAGGTTCCACAATTTTATACACTTTAAGAAACATTTTTATACATTATCAAGAACAATCTATATCACCAATAGATTATTCCTGAAAACGGCTTTACCAGTATCGTATAAACAGAAAAAATTTTACTATTTTTGGGTTACTCGATTAGTGCAGAGACCTGCATTAAAACAGCAGTTCCTTAAACGTGGCTGAGGCAACCTTATACCATACTTTTATTTTAAGATATATGCGGGCTAATGAATAATTAAGTTTAAAGACTGAACAGGTGTACTACGCCCTCTGCAAGAAAATACCTAAACTACAAAATACTGAAACAGTGCTGCTAGGCTGAAAAAAAGGGAATAAAGAATATATTTCGTATATTACTTGAAATAACTGTTTATTGGTTATATTCATCTTTGTAGGCAGGAACAAAATAACAGAGAAATATATACAGGCTTAACAAATTACGAAATATATTTATTTTACGCCGCCACTGATTCTCCTTAGTCATCCTTCGAGATTGGATATAAATTTAAGCTTAAAAATTGTTTTTGTCAAGACCACAATAATTCAAAATTTTGATAAAAGCATGAAACAAGGATTTCGTTCCATTTAACGCCCCCCCCCCCTCCGAGCAAACAACTTTAACATTTTTTTCTCAAAATGGCCTTCAGTTATTTATTAATAGCAAATACTTTGTTTAAGAAAGAGTGTTAGGTCAATGCAAATAAGGTATTGAATTTAAAACAGTTCAATCTCTCGCTCGATCAAAATAAATAGTATGTAAATATTTTTTGAAATAACATATCGGTATATGGCTACTGTGGCAACACTCAAAGCAGTCAGAATGCACCCTTTAAACATTATTGTATAGAGTTTAATTAAGAAACCTTATTTATACAATTGTTAAGTTGCGTGATGCCCTAAATGCGAAAAACTGTTTTAATAATAATCGACATGTTTTTGTTAAGGTCTCTTCCTCCGTTATGACAGCCATTATACATTGTTTATCTATTTGTCTAAAATAATTACTTAAATGCCAACTTTTATGCTTCAAAAATTAATTTATTTGTTTTTAAACAATAAATTATTGCATTATTGTTTCTAAAATTAATATTTGGAAATATTAATGAATAAATTTAAAATATTTTTTTTTTGTAAAATATGTCAATTTAATTCAGAATTAAGTTGCTTTAATTTTTTTATCATAAACATATACATACATTAACAGAAAACTTTGCGTCGAAATGAATATTTTCACGTGGTCGTGCCCTATAAAATTATTTATATTTAAGTTTTTAATAATCTACCCTTATTGTGGATTCGTTCCTTCAGAGTACTAATAATAGTAACCACGATAAAATGTATGCCACGTGCGAATTTATTCTCTAAACAATAATTTTATTGCTCAATTCACTGTTAAAAGATAAAAACGTTCTTTTAAGGTTTGTCTTTAAAATAACTTAAAAATCCTATCTTATTATATAGAGAGTTATAAAACTGATTCTGTTGTGATATAAATATCCTCAGAACACCCGGACGAATATAAGATCGTTAAAAAATACTTTTATAAAGGTGTCTAGTTCAATCAAAGTGGTATTATTACACATATTTGAGTCTTGGCTATAAAACAATTTTGTTGGTTGGGATATGACCGAGCGTCGTTAACAATCTAGGGCTTTCTAAAAATTTCAGCCTGAAATAAAAATTAAATAAAAAAAAGTTATCTACAATAACATACAGATCAATCCAAGTAAAAGCCTTACACGTGTTTTCCATATACAGGTACTACTTGCTCGGCCACTATTCGCAACAAAAGCTTTTCTGCAATTGGCGTTAGCCCTGTAGTTTTTCTTCTAGACAAGGAAATAACTGTTTCGGTGTTCGCGGTAATGGTCATTGTTTTTCTGTTCACTGCTTTGTTTACCTTTACTTGTTGCAGAATTTTGTTAAGCTTTTAATAAGCCTACTGGCGTATTTTTGTTTGGTTTTGGAATTGTAGCATCTTGATCTCATGACTCTCTAACTCGGCTATCACTTTGCATTTGTATATAATAATAATAATAATAACGTTTATTATTTACCATATGTATACATATATAAATACAAAATTGAAAATCATAAAAATAAGGTAAATAAAAGCACGTATTTCAGACTTCTGTAGACCAGAGTCTGTTCTACCAATACAGCTATAAACTAAACAATAAATTTTGGCGATTAGCTAAATAATAAATTATTAACAAAAATGTACTAAGATTATTAAAAAATGGAGAGAAGAAGAGAAGAAACGAGATAAGAAAAAGAGGGGGCCAGAAATACAAGAAATAAAAGTGAAGCTGAGAGTATTTCAAAGGCTAGTGAGAATTGAGTAACACAGTAGTAATTTCCTTTTTAAAACTTTGTAATGAAATAGAAGATTGTGACATTTGGAATAAATCTGGACGTAAAGAGTTTATATTTAAAGCAATGTTATAGGAGAAGCATCCCTTAAATATTTCAGTTTTATGACGAGGAATTGTTTAGGTACTCCTGCGTAAATTCAAATGATGTACATCCGTGCGAAAAGTAATTCTGTTATAGAGATATGAAGGCGATTTAAATGTAAGTAATTTATAATAAAAGCACAAGGCATGGAGCTTACGTCTGTTATACATATTTAACCATGACATTTCTTTAAGTTTGTGAGATACCCTGTTTCTCCTTTTGATACCAAATATAAATCGAACACAGCTGTTCTGTACTTTTTGAACTCTACGTAAATCATAACTATTCAAACACGGACCCTATATATGATCGCAATGATTAAAATGTGACAATATTAATTAATCGCTGTGCTCCTTTTTAGTAGATTGATCAAGATAATTTCTATGCAGGTATAACGATTTGAGAGAGCAGTATGTTTTTTTAAAAATATAAGAAATATGTGAACTAAATCAAAGATGTGAATCTAAAACGAGACCTAAACTTTTTGCGCTTTCAACTATATTTGAACATTGATTACCTATTTTTATAACGACGTGCTGCTTTATATCTTTCTACCAAATAAAAGAACAACAGACTTAGACGAATTCAAATATAGCATATGTTTAGAGGATATTTTAAGTAGTTCGTTTAAATCGGAGTTAATTTTAATATTGGCTTCTTCATAGTCAGAAGGTTTAAAAGATAAATACAGTTGGGTATCGTCTGCGTAAAGATGATACTGACAGTATTTAAAATATGTATGGAAAGTACTTGTGTAGATACTAAATAAAAGAGGACCCAAAATGCTGCCCTGAGGAACCCCAGAATCAATTTTAAGAAAATCAGAAAAATTGTGATCAATTTTCACATGTTGAAATCTATCCGAGAGAAATGATTTAATAATGTTTGACGCATTTATCGAAAACCCTACATAGTGTAACATAGAAATTAATATTTCATGATTTAAAAAATCGAAAGCTTTACTAAAATCCAATAAAATTAATGCTGTCACTTCGCTGTTATCTCGAGCAGAAGATATCGTCAGTAACATCCGCCATTGCCGTTGCGCAACTATGTCCAGGGCGAAATCCCGATTGTTTCGTTGGTAAAATATTATTTATATATACATGTGTACAAATTTAAGTTTCCAGTACCCTTTCTAAAATTTTTGAAAACGTTGGAAGTATGCTTATTGATAGAAATTGAGATAAATCCTTAGGAACACTTACTTTGGGAAGGAGTGTGACAACAGCTTTTTTCCATATGTTTGGAAAATATTCTTGAAGAACACATTCATTAACTATATGTGTTATAAATTTAATAATATAAGGGCAGCACAAGGAGATTAAGGTTATATTAATATCATCTGTACCCGCAGCTTTACTTTTAATTTTTAATATAATTTGAAGAACATCATTGTCCGTTACAGTATTAAAAGTTAGCAAGGAATTCAGATTATTTTTTGTGTTATATAAGTAAAAATTTATAAGATCGTTATTTAAAGAATTATTTATTTTTGTTGAATTTATAAAAAACGTATTGAAATTATTCGTATCTTTAAGAGCCTCTGAAATTTCTTTTGTGTTTATTGGTCGTAGCCTATTAAGCTCTTTCCATTTATCTTTTATAGAGCTATTATGAAATGTATGTCTATAATAAACTTTTTTCTCTAATTTAACTGATTTATTTGTTAAATTCCTCAGCTGTTTATAATAATCCCATTTGCTAGGTAGTTTACTAGATTTAAAATCACGAAAACTTTATCTCTTAATCGTTGCATGCGTTTGATGTTTTCTGTGATCCATCGCTGGAGAGGTTTATTGCGTTCAATAAGCCGTTTAATAGGAGCATGCTTATTAAATAGAGCTAATATACTATTATCCAAAAAAAAAATCTTTTGGTCAATATTTTCAATATTATATATCTCGTTAAAATTTATTTCTTCCGGGCCCCTTTGAAATAGATTTATATCTATATTTTTTAATGACCTATATAGTATTTTACTAGGTGGATTAGGATCAGAAGTGTAGTTAATCTCACAGAAAACTGAACAATGGTCAGAAAACGTACTATCAACAACACCCTTATTTACAACTTTATGGCAGTTTGTAAAAATAAGATCAATTAAAGACTGAGTTCTATTAGTAATTCGAGTCGGCTCTAAAATAATTTGTTCTAAATTAAATGGTTCCACAGTTTGCAAAAGCTGCCTTGTCAACGTGCTTTCATAGTTTAAGATATCGGTGTTAAAATCGCCAATGCAAAATATGTTTTCATATGAGGAGGAAATATTAATTAAAGTGTCTTCGAATGTTTTTAAAAAAGAGGTAATATCAGAATTTGGAGGACAGTCGTGTCATCATTTCTTTCTAAGTTTGTTATGACAATGGAAACAAACGATTTGATTCGATTATTTTGCGATTTATACTGCTATACGCGTATATAATCTATCTTATTGCTTCTTTTCCTTGTCTTTTGTACTTTGTTAAACTATACTTTATTTCTACTTCTTACATATCTATTTGATGCTTGGTATTCGGTATGCGATTTTGTTTGGAAGATTCTTTAGGCTTTTAAAACAAACAGTGAAAATATAACTTTTCGAAACTTGCTTGAATTTTGTCATCCACAGTTTTCTTCTGCTCCGTAAGAAGATAATACCCTTTGTACATACTCTTGAGAATTTCTTGTACAATTATATTAATGTTAATGATCACAAAACTTAATTAAATTAGGACTAACTTTGACGTTGTCCCGGACTTATATATTCACTAAGAGTTCTTCTAGAACATCCTTGAACAAATGGTTTACGACCCAATAAACAGGTTTTACTGGCAATATTCATACGACTAGCTTCCTAATATTGAATTTTGTATAAATAAATATTTATTATTATCAAAGGTAGAGTTCTCATAAAGGTTAGAAAACTGTTTTTCCAACAAAAAATTATTAGCGATTTTATAATATCAGTACAAAAAATGATAACTAGACAACCAACAATTTGGGAGAATTTTCATATTTCCACAAGATTGGGAGATACGCGTCGTGTAAACTGATTGTAAATAAAAAAAGTCTTTTGTATAAACTGCCATTTAAAAATAAAATATTTTTTTTACTGATGTTGGTTTTTGCTTACCTCCACATAATATCTTTTTGTAAAAAATAAAAAACATTTCTACAACTTTCTAGAAATTAAAAACATTTTCACTAGGCCTGGATTTTTAATGCCGGCATCTCATGATCAATTAAACTTAAAATAACAGAATATTATGTATGTTGGACTCTGGTATATAAAGTGGAGGCATGGAAAATGACATCAATTGAAAATGTTTTCTTCCTTCAAGATGTTCTACCGGCGTATTCTGCGAACGTCTTAAATAGGTCAAGTGTCAAATGTGGAGGTTAATTTTTCTCGTAAAGAGATTATTTTTACCGTAAAGAAACGGAAAGTTGAATATATAAGTTAGGCACAACAAATATCGTTTTTAATTACTTATACTTCAAGAAAATTAATGATAGCAAGAGAGGACCAAGGGAAGGAATTCCTCACTATAAAATCAACGTCACTAGTGCGGTTTGTCATCTACTAATGAAGCAAGCTGCAACTAAACATGAGAAATACCTTTTAGAAAAATAAGAAATAATCGTATTCTATAACAGTCAATTTAGGGCTCCCTGGTAACAAAGCAAGATTTCTATTTTTCTTAGTCCATTACCATTAAACGGTTAGGTAGATAGTTCGTTTTTTTTTTACTTCTATATTAACTTTCCTATGTTCCCAAGCTCATCTCGTTCTATTCATGGATAATAGTGCATTTTATTAGTTAGAAATTAAAAATATTTTTCAAAAATTAATTTATGCCTATAGAATACTGGTTGTCTATTCTCTGATTTCTACATTGTTCACCAAGACTTTACAGATTTTCGTTAAGGTTTTTTATTTGTATCGTTCCATAATGCATTTTTTTTCTCTTAAACACTTTTCACTTTAATATAACAAGAAGTAAAAATTAAATCAGAGAATTTGTTAAGAGTCCAAAGCTAACTGCCAGGAATAATTGTTACATTTCCTTATATTATATATCTCCGCAACTTAAAAGAAAATTTAAAAGCCTTTTTTCTTCTTCTTATTATACAAAAATTACAATAGTGCTCTCATGTCTTCGTATTATATATTTATACAAAAGTTAGAATAAAATTTTAAAACAAGATTAGGCCATTTACTGAATATCATAAATAATTCCGAAAGTCGATCACAAACTCTTAATGATAAATATTAATTGGAGACAATTTATTTAAATTAATGAATTTAATATTTCTATTGAATATATTATGCAGAGTCGTCTAATAACTATAGACTTAAAACTTAAGGAAATTTTCTTACAAATTTAAAATATTTTTGATAGTAGCGGTTACATCGACAATATTACTGTAATTTAAGATAGTTACAAACGCTGACATTAACTTTCCATCACAGTGTCCAGTAACTGTACTTTTTTAACAAAAAACTGGTTTCCATTTATAATAGGTACAATCATATTGTTAAAATATATGTTATTGATCAACTAAATATGTGGCCAGCTTTATTAGATATGTTGTGTTGCATAGGTAATATTTAACATCCTTCATGTTCTTGCTACTAGTTTATAAAGCAGGATGCAATTTTATTTCTTACGGTTGCAAATTTTAAAAACATTACTAAACAAATGCATTGGTCGGCTCAAACTCGAACTTAAATACCAATAGTTATGACGTAAAATAATCCCATAGTATATTTAGGACATGAATTACTCTGTATCATATTACAATAGATTTCTGCTATTTTTTTTGGTTTTTTCTGATATTTGTTAATTAATTAAAATGTGTGACTCTTAATAGCTGGTTAAATATCGATACTATAAGATGATTATATGAGTAAACTTACACTATTTTTTATAACATTTCACAGTTCAATTTTACTGGTTCAATACAGTGGAATAGAGTTCTTAGTAAAAATTGGAATTGGTCCTAGTGTTTCAGTTGTTGTCGAATGTGAAAAAAATTCCGCGGCGTGCTTTACAATACACCTACGTTCTATTTTATACATTTATACCATTTCTACTAAAACATACACTTGTCTCTAAACAAAGTTATTTCCAGAACTTGACTTATTTAAACACGTATTCAGTATTTAAAAACATAAATGGCATTCTCTTGTCTCATCTCGTAACACAAGAGAAAAATGCTCCCTCGTCCCGACGAGAAACTAGTAAAACTATTCCTAATTTGTAAACAGACGATGTAACAATAAAATTAAAAGCTTGATATTAAATTTTGTAGAAGGAAGATAGTTCTTAATTATCTAAAATTTAAAAACTAGAAGAAAAAACAATTTATGAAGACAAATTGTCAATTCTAAAAAGTTTAAATTTGTTTTAAAGAATTTTCAAATTTAATTTTGAAGCATTCCTCAGTTATTGTCAATTTTCTTAGCCACTTGCACTTGCTGCACTTGAGAATAAACTTTACTATCTCTTAAGAAAAAACCCAACAAACCACCATTTTAGGAACTTTGCTGTTGCTACAGGGAAGCCGCACATATTGAAAATAAAAGTGGCATTTTTTATGACTGTTATAGAAACTCGTTGCAAGGCGATTTCGTGAATGACATTATTTAAAAAAATCGGCTTTGGTAAAAATGATCTCATGAGTAAAACTGCCAAAAAGCAACAACTTTGAATTTTACAAGAAATAAATATTTTATTCTTGAGTGGTATTCGACATGACTATTTCATGAGAAAAAAAAACAATTAACACTGAAACATGTATTCAACAATTTTAAAATTGCTATGGAAATAAATAAAAAATACCTAGTCCTAGAAAATTTTGCCGTTGTAATCATTTCATGTTGATTTTGTCAAGGTGAGTCGTTTTGCAAGTAGAAAACAGCTCGTCGTCAAGGAATTTTGGTATTTCACTAGTACTCTAGTGAAATCAGCGGATCAACGTAATTCTTATAAGAACATCATTAATTGTATATTTTTATTATTTTTTAAACAGATTCTTATTAAGCGTCACTTTTAGCAATCTTCTATGTAAAATATAATGTTAATTCCGGGTATACATCTGTTCACTATTGTTACTCTGAAAAGAACGGCATTTTAAATTATTTTCTGTTCCGCGTTCGAATGGAGTCAGTCTCCATTCGGACTGATATATTCACCAGTATAAATATAACAAATTTTAAGCTACAAATTTAACTATACAACTTAAAATAAAAAACCTAATGGCTTTAAAATATTATCACTCGGTACCTCGTTCATTTCAAACTAGTTACTTACACACAAATGAAAACCGTCAAAAATATATTAGATGAAAACCATTGGAGTTGCGCTTATATAGAGTTAACTGCTGGAATTTTGCCTAGACAGGTTAGACAGATTACAGAGCACAGATTGTTGCTAAATTTTATATTTTTTACATTTCTTCCCAGTCATCACATTTTCTAAAAAGCGGGATAGACTTTTAGTTTGGTAGGGCACTGCCACACTTCTTGGTACAGAATGCGACGAATGAGGAATTCACTTAGTTGCTTACATAAACTACTGTATAATTTAGGCTTTATTTGATTATTTATTTCAGTTCTTTAACAAAAATAATCTAATTTTTTAGAAAGATCGATATAGCGATATAGAACTAAAAAAATCTCAGTTTTGTTTTAATTTAAAAGTAAATAAAGTAAATAGAAACTTAATAACAGAAACTTAAAAAATAGCCCATTTTATAAATATTTTACAATAAATTGTAAAAACTGGTTAAACTTTGCATCAAGTTACACGCATTTTTACTTTCCTATATAACTGCCAAATATTATGTTATTATATTATTAATATATAATACAGGTTATACCTACATCGGAAGTATTAGAATACCAAAAATTTAAGAAAAAACATATTTTTAGAAAAAAAAAGTCTGTACGGATGTGTATGAATGTGTGAACCTTTAAAAAAAATTGTGAAACAGGGCAAATTTATTTTCTTTTTTTTTGCATACAAAAGCAATTTGTTTCTGTATAAAAGGTTAATCTATGAAGATCTTCTAGATCTCTAAAAACAAATTTGAAATTTTAGATTTTTAAAGGCTGCAAAACGGTAAATTTTAATAAACTGTACATATTTTACAAAATCAGTAAAACATGACAAAATTGTTACAGTTTTTGCCGATAAACATCAACTTGAGGAAACCGTTAATGTACATACTGTATATGGGGAAGTGCTACGTTTGCCAGAACACATTTGTTTGGGCCCATTCCTGTTTTCAACAACAAAACAAACAAAAAAGAAACGCCATGTTGTAGCTTTCTTAAAACAAAATATATTTTAATCTGCAGTACAGGAATAAAGATAGCGTTGCTTTGTCTTCTATGATAATCATCTACACAGGCTTTAGATTACCAAATCTCAATAAACAGGATATGTAAAAAACTGCTGGAATTTTGCCTAGACAGGTTAGACAGATTACAGAGCACAGATTGTTGCTAAATTTTATATTTTTTACATTTCTTCCCAGTCATCACATTTTCTAAAAAGCGGGATAGACTTTTAGTTTGGTAGGGCACTGCCACACTTCTTGGTACAGAATGCGACGAATGAGGAATTCACTTAGTTGCTTACATAAACTACTGTATAATTTAGGCTTTATTTGATTATTTATTTCAGTTCTTTAACAAAAATAATCTAATTTTTTAGAAAGATCGATATAGCGATATAGAACTAAAAAAATCTCAGTTTTGTTTTAATTTAAAAGTAAATAAAGTAAATAGAAACTTAATAACAGAAACTTAAAAAATAGCCCATTTTATAAATATTTTACAATAAATTGTAAAAACTGGTTAAACTTTGCATTAAGTTACACGCATTTTTACTTTCCTATATAACTGCCAAATATTATGTTATTATATTATTAATATATAATACAGGTTATACCTACATCGGAAGTATTAGAATACCAAAAATTTAAGAAAAAACATATTTTTAGAAAAAAAAAGTCTGTACGGATGTGTATGAATGTGTGAACCTTTAAAAAAAATTGTGAAACAGGGCAAATTTATTTTCTTTTTTTTTGCATACAAAAGCAATTTGTTTCTGTATAAAAGGTTAATCTATGAAGATCTTCTAGATCTCTAAAAACAAATTTGAAATTTTAGATTTTTAAAGGCTGCAAAACGGTAAATTTTAATAAACTGTACATATTTTACAAAATCAGTAAAACATGACAAAATTGTTACAGTTTTTGCCGATAAACATCAACTTGAGGAAACCGTTAATGTACATACTGTATATGGGGAAGTGCTACGTTTGCCAGAACACATTTGTTTGGGCCCATTCCTGTTTTCAACAACAAAACAAACAAAAAAGAAACGCCATGTTGTAGCTTTCTTAAAACAAAATATATTTTAATCTGCAGTACAGGAATAAAGATAGCGTTGCTTTGTCTTCTATGATAATCATCTACACAGGCTTTAGATTACCAAATCTCAATAAACAGGATATGTAAAAAACTGCTGGAATTTTGCCTAGACACGTTAGACAGATTACAGAGCACAGATTGTTGCTAAATTTTATATTTTTTACATTTCTTCCCAGTCATCACATTTTCTAAAAAGCGGGATAGACTTTTAGTTTGGTAGGGCACTGCCACACTTCTTGGTACAGAATGCGACGAATGAGGAATTCACTTAGTTGCTTACATAAACTACTGTATAATTTAGGCTTTATTTGATTATTTATTTCAGTTCTTTAACAAAAATAATCTAATTTTTTAGAAAGATCGATATAGCGATATAGAACTAAAAAAATCTCAGTTTTGTTTTAATTTAAAAGTAAATAAAGTAAATAGAAACTTAATAACAGAAACTTAAAAAATAGCCCATTTTATAAATATTTTACAATAAATTGTAAAAACTGGTTAAACTTTGCATCAAGTTACACGCATTTTTACTTTCCTATATAACTGCCAAATATTATGTTATTATATTATTAATATATAATACAGGTTATACCTACATCGGAAGTATTAGAATACCAAAAATTTAAGAAAAAACATATTTTTAGAAAAAAAAAGTCTGTACGGATGTGTATGAATGTGTGAACCTTTAAAAAAAATTGTGAAACAGGGCAAATTTATTTTCTTTTTTTTTGCATACAAAAGCAATTTGTTTCTGTATAAAAGGTTAATCTATGAAGATCTTCTAGATCTCTAAAAACAAATTTGAAATTTTAGATTTTTAAAGGCTGCAAAACGGTAAATTTTAATAAACTGTACATATTTTACAAAATCAGTAAAACATGACAAAATTGTTACAGTTTTTGCCGATAAACATCAACTTGAGGAAACCGTTAATGTACATACTGTATATGGGGAAGTGCTACGTTTGCCAGAACACATTTGTTTGGGCCCATTCCTGTTTTCAACAACAAAACAAACAAAAAAGAAACGCCATGTTGTAGCTTTCTTAAAACAAAATATATTTTAATCTGCAGTACAGGAATAAAGATAGCGTTGCTTTGTCTTCTATGATAATCATCTACACAGGCTTTAGATTACCAAATCTCAATAAACAGGATATGTAAAAATGTCTCTGCACATAGTACAAAAGTAATTATTTTGTGTTTTTTTGGCATCACTAGTAAACATTTTACATAAAATATGAAAAAGGTAAAATATTTAATTTGAAGTAAAATTTAGGCTCAATCTGACAACACTAGCAAGTTTTGAGTTTGAGAAAAATCAACTGAAAGCCATTTCCCATCAGTAATGTAAAAAGTCCTTGGGTAGTCTCAAGTACGTGTTGGTAAAACCTATACCTATTTTAAGTTGCTTGCATAATTTTATTGATAGTTATGCTCATATGACAAATTATTTTTTGAATACATTAAATGTTATGTCGAACCGACAGTCGTGCCCGCCTGATATTATTACCGAACAAGAAGTGGTCTCGGTAGAATAAAATCGAAAGTTGTTGCACTCCGACAAATTTATTGACCCAGATTCGCCCAGATTTTGTAGAAGGTGAACGAATACTTTCGATTTTGTACGTAGCTAGCTGTCGATACAAATCTATAATAATCAATTTTATGTAATGATTAATGCACATTTCATTTACATTTTACTTCCCCCGTAAGGAAATATTACTTTTTTTAGTAAAAACAATCACCGTCTTATTTCTTTTTCAGCTTATCACGGTTTAGATCCTTGAGATTGATTGTGCAAGTTACAAAGTATAGCTCTAAATTTAAATTATTATAAAATCCATATTTGACATTTTGATTTGCAAATACACCAGAATGAAGGATATAAATAAACTTTCACCTATTTCTCTGTTCATAGAGCTCACCACTTACATTGCTCGATGTTTAGACAGGATGAAGGCGCTAAGGACGAGACTAGTACTTTAAAATCTAAATTATATTGTGCACAAACTAAATGAGTCATACCGTTCTATCCATATTTTAATATTTTGCAAAGTTTCCTCGTATATTAAGATGGTAATCTACATCATTCAAACAC